>JAJJWX010005269.1:0-1200000 GCA_023529315.1 Papaver bracteatum | reverse complement strand
TTTGACGTTGAGTAATAGTACTATCACACTGTATAACAATGATTGAGAACTCTTGTTTTCTCGTTGTTATAGCTATGGAGTACTTGGAAGTGACGAAGATGATCCTAAACTTATAACCTTTGGGATCATTGGATTACTTGGAAGTGACGAAGATTTCGAGTAATGTTGAAGATTAGACACGTGGAATAGGAGCTACAAAGTTAATTTACATATTTTTTGTATTCCATATGTATTGATAGTTTTGTCACTAAAATTGACAAAGGGCGAGATTGTTAGAGCATTGCTCGGTCGAACTCACATGCGTTTCTTTCTCAAGCATGTTTTTTAATATTAGTGATCAAAACTATAAATCTTGATTTCTAGTCTACTATAGCTAAGGTCTCGGACTAGGATAGAAAGTGTAGTTGAGCTCAAAAACTCCATGGCAATCATCATACAAGACGAAGGACTACTAAAGGAACTGGTGTATCTTCATCGACTAAAAGGTATGTGGATACTTGAACTTATCTATCACTCAAAAGTCTATTTATCTCCTGTCTTGAGACAAAAGTCGTTTTGCTAATATAGACTTAGATTATACACATTTGGCATTTCGATCCGAGTAAACCTCTCCTATCTATTTCTCGAAATATGTGTTGGTAAATCTTTCTCTTTAGCCAAGTTTATATTTACCTAGTGACGAAAGTCGTGTTAAGTTTCAATCACTTTGAAAATTTCTCTGACGAAAAATGATTTGTGAATAAAACTATATAACGTCCTTAGAGAATGTTTCAATGATTCAAATGAGAGTTTAAACTATATAACCATTTGAGGATATAAGCATTGTTGTGGAAACACATATATGTATAAGTCCTTATTCCTTGAACCAAAGTTTGCGAACTTTGTTGATCAAGAGAACCGGAGAGGTCCGTTCTGTTGGAGTTTGTGAACTCTATCCGGGAACTTAAGTCTGCGAACCCAGTCTGCGAACTTGAGTAGGTTATGTCTAAAAATGATGTTTGTGAACTTATCATTATAGACTAAGGAATTCTATTGAAAACCGTGGGTATATAGTTCATGAATCAATTCGAGTGAATCAAATAGTTTTTGCTTCAATTGTGTCTTGTGTATTTGTAGATGGTGGATTTTCGACAAAGGCTAAAATCATAAACCCATAATTATACGAACTTCTGATCCAGCAATCAGATGTGAGTATTGAGACACGGGTCTCTTATCAAATCTCTGTTTGAGAATATTGTCTCTCAGAGTACATGCAGATATGTAGTCTCTCGGCTGGACAACGACATATCTCATGAATACTAAACACTTTAGTAATTATTTCTATATAGAATCACGAGATTGACGGCTCCAAGACAGCTTTCTCTGCTAGTATAGAGCGATAACATCTTCATGATACAAACAACAGTTTTCCCTGACTATATAAAGGATATGAAGCTCCGGCAAGCTCATGTCAGAATAATTAATGCTCCTAGACAGCTTGCTCTGCTAGTATAGAGCCATCAGTTAATTATTCTTAAATTCTTGGATTCATCCACTGAATTTCTGAAAATTTTCAAATATTTTCTGAAAGTATTCAAATACTTTTATAATATTTTGTTATTTCAATCCATGGTTCTTCCTAGTAGAATTCCATGGGTTAGTAATAAATATTCAACACACGTGCATCTGAGCTACCTCCGAGTAAGCCCCGACTCAAATGGTGCAAGTGTACTTGACGAATGATGCACTAACAATCACCGTACGGACAAGTATTTCAAAATACGACGAGACGATGAACCTGTGCAAAATAGGAAGGAAAATAATAAATAATCAAAAATTGACCAAGGCACTGGGAGCATGGGCCCACTGACCGGACGGACGTGTAGTGGTCAATCCCACGCCAGTTTCATATTTTTATCATATTTTCCTTGAGTTCATGAAAATCCTTTCACTTGAACAAATATCTTTCGTTTTGAGGAAACTCCTCAGTTTCATGGTGTTTCCCTCACACCAAGGAAATAATATAAAATTAGGGAAAATATTGTGGGGCCGTGATTATTGGCCAACCGGCCATACCTTGATCCTGGCCGGCCCCAAACCTCATGGTTCTTCATTATTTTATTATTATTTCCCTAATTTCATGAAAACTCCTTAATCTCATGATATTTCTTTAATCCCATGATGATAATAATATAAAATTAGGGAAACCCGTGGGACCGGTCCCAGCCGGCCGACACGCCCAAGCTGGCCCCACATGCCCTATTTTATTATTATTATATTTTATGTTTCCTTAATCCCATGAAATTCCTTGATTTCATGATATTTCTTTCAAATTATGAAAATTCCTTTAAATCATGAAATAATACATAAAATTAGGGAAAAACTCACGGGACCGGGCCCTAGCCGGCCAACCATGCTCAAGACGGTCCCACACATCCCTTATTTTATTATTATTATTATTCATATTTTCCTCATCTCATGGAAACTCCTTGATTTCAACAAAACTCCTTGGTTTTAACAAATCCCTTGGTTTTATCACATTTCCCTAAAATCATAAAAATATTATAAAATTTTGGGAAAAACGTGTGGGATTGAGCCCTTTGGCCATGGCTGGTCCCACACTTCATGATTCCTTCACTTTTTTTATTATTTTTCCTTCATCTCATGAAGTTTTGACGGTTTCATCAAAAATCCCTGATATTTTCATATTTTCTCAAATGGATGATCAACTGCACGCCCGAAAATATCAAATTCTCGGAACTGAGATACGAACACTTTGAAGATGTGAGCATGTTACCTTGACCGACCAGGGTTGGCTCCTTGGCTTGCAATGAGCCGGTCTAGTGTATTTTCACGGTTTGACTTAATTTGCGCAATTGCACGTATTAGGTCCAAAACTCTTCCAAATAATTTTGGGATTTTAATGGAACGATCAATATTGGATCCCATGACCATCCAGGGCCGGTTTCATGACCTCTTGGTCGGTCCTTCATCTCTTCATAATTAATTAGGTTTTATCACCTAAGGTTTAGACGAGCATTTTCGGATAAATGATTGAACCAGCATTTAATCATTCTTTCATCAACAAATCACCAACTCTTCGAGAGGCCTTGGAGTTTGCTCACACGAGCATGTGGGAGATAAATGGTTGACCCACAGTCACGTGAAGCCAGTTCTCCTTCATTCCATAGTTAATTTTCAATTAATCATGAATTGGTCATCAATTGATCAAATTAGGGTTTCTGAGTCCAAGGATCATAATTCCAGATTCGAACACTAATAATTTTACGACGATCTCATGATAATTTTTTTTATTAATTATGCTCGGTTCAACTACCAGTATTTTAATTAATGCTTTATTTTGTTCACGGCACCAATGATTCATTAGATGAGCAATACTTGCTCAAATACAGGAATATTGGTCCAGCTATCAATATCCAACAAATCAGAGTAATACTTGCTCGCCTCAACTATCAAAGTGAGAATCATGTCCACGTTCAATTCATGAGTTTCAGAATGTTTTACAAAATCATGTTCAAATCAATAAATACATGGACTCATTGTCCCATTAAATCATGAAGTCAACAACTGACTAAACTAACCATGAGGCGTCAATTGTGTCACTTGGGGGGGATATCAACTAGGGTTTTGGTCTGGCGGTCTACGGCATGTGTGTTCAAACACAGGATGGAATGTGAGCAAGTCGTGTAATCATTTGAAGGAGTTAACAAAGTAGTGGATGGAAAATCAACCAAGCCTCCGCACGATGAGCAACTCGTTTCAAACACGATTTCCACTTCTCCACTATTTGATTCCATAAACTCTCACACTTCATGGGATCACGGTGTCTACAATTCCAGCAATATAAATAAGTCTCTGAGTCATGATTGAAATAACAATGAAAATAACAACAACGATCTCACGTCTCATAGACAACACGAGATCAACAACTCATCAATTGAGCAATTACTCTAAACTGAGAAATTTCAATCATTCAGAACTTATCATATTCAGAATTCACAACACACCTACAATATTTGATTACCATTGATTCCACACATTTCTTAGCTTCCTTCATACAGATCGACTCATCCTCTCTAGTGACCGAATTTAATCTGGAACGGCCATTATCTTGGTTTAGGCCGGAGTACTACAGATTGATATCTCGAATTCAAAGCACTCCTTTCTTGCAGTGCATATGTGTGAGGTTAAACATTTCACTCGGTTCAAGGAGTCTCCTCCGCACGGTCGACTTCTCAATTCTGTAAAAACCCTATCTACAGATTGGCGACCACAGTGGGAGATTATCTCTCGGTTGCAATATCTCATTTTCACAAGATGGTTGGTCTTAGGTCAGGATCGGTTACAAATCCTAACGCAACTATCGCTAGCACCAGCAACAATGAAAACATCCCGGAAACTATTTCGGCCACTAACACTGATGGTGGTGACATTACTCCTCCTCACGCCAACACGGAAGGTCATCCTCTATTAATCCGACACCCTGAAAAAGTCAGAGGAAGTCCACCACCTACCATTGCTGATCTTGTCAAAGCGCAAGAGACTCTTGCAAAGAATCAGACGGATATGGCTGCATCACAGCGGAAATTATTTGACCATCTGAAGACTCTTACTGAAAAATTGTCAGAGAAAACTCAAGAAAAATGGAAAGAGAAGGAAAAGTCCTCAGACGCTGCTGATCCTGAGGTAATTCCAATGCACACAGTAGATGACGACGAAACCAACAAAGCTGCAGGAAATTCGTCAACGAAGGAATCATCAAAATTCATCACCCGGGAAGACTTGGAACGTCTTCTAGAGAATCATGGAAAATACAAAACATCACACGTATATCATCACCAAACCCCTAATCCTGCTGCGACACAGAGGATTCCCCTTCCTAAAGGTTACGTTTCTCCAACTTTCACCCTGTATGATGGGATCGGAAATGCTCGAGAACACGTCTCTCGCTTCCTTGAAGCCTTAGGATAACATGAGCATAACCATGTTGTTCGTCTAAAGGAATTTTCAAAATCTCAGAAAGGCAGGGCATACACTTGGTACAATAACATTGCACCTAGAACTATCAATAATTAGGGAGAAATGATTAACGTCTTTTATAGGAAGTACTTCTTTGTGTCAGAGCAAGTCACTCTCTCTGATCTTGGAAGGATGTTTCAGAAAGTCAGTGAAAATCCCAATGACTATGTGAAAAGATTCAGAGTCCAAGCCCTAGATTGTCATGATCCAAACGTCACGGAGCAACAACTGGAAGATTTATGCATCAATGGCATGCACCCGGTCTACAGATCCCTACTGGAGAATCTTTGATTCCATACTTTCTCAGAGCTCCACGAAGCCGCAAATAGGTCGGCAACCACTGCACCTGATCTGTTAGAAACAGCAAAATCTGCAAAGACTGAAGAAGCACGAGACACTCGAGGGAACAAACGTCTGATCAACAAGCAGTACAACCTGCAGCCTTCCACAAATGCTATCACGGAAGGGAGCAAACGAAAAGATGAGCCACATCGCAAGCATACTTCTTCCACCCCTTCAAATGCACAAAAGACGGATAATGTGCAAACTTCTCCTCAGCATACAGAGGACCCAGAAGCACCTGACTTTCCTTGCTCAATTGAAAAAGTCATCGAATTGCTAGAGGCCTGGATTCCAGACAGTGCAATCAAATTTCCATATGTCAAGAAGGAACCAACCGAAGAGGCCATGGAAAATCCTCGGTATTGTCGTTTCCATAGGTTTGTCAGCCACCCCACAAGTGATTGCAAAACTTTGAAACGCATATTCATAGAAAAAGTTGATTCAGGAGAACTTAATCTTGGATCCGAAGGAGTGCACAAAGATCCTCTCCCTGTCAGGACTTTCTCTATTTATGAAGCACCAGTCAAGGATGAAGTTCAATCATTGATAGATCATGTCTGCGAATTGTTCTATCTGTCGAAAGCACAAAGGGGAGACATGTTTACGGCTTTGAATCACATAGTTTTCGGGAAACACCTGCTGATTCCAGATGTACCTCCTAAACCTTCATCCACTGATAAAGAAATATATGACTGGGGACTGCTCACCACAGTGCACATTAAAGGAAATGAATACAAATGGCATTTGTTGATGTTGGTACTACTGTCAACATTATCCCTTTGAAAACTCTTAGGGCTGCTGGTATTACTCGACAAGAGGCTACTCACGCTCCCATAGCAATCAGAGATCATGAAGGGATTTTCAGAGATGCACATGGCTTCATCACTCTCAAAGTTACAGAAAGTTTGGTTTGCACTAAGACCAAGTTTTACATAATCCGGGAAGACCCTGGATATGACATGATCATTGGAAGGACTTTGATCCATACTAGAAGGCTAACCTTAATGACTTCAGCACACTCTATTACTGATAGAGACTCTGAGTCGAAAGAAGAAGCGGAGAGCGCCCCACCATTTGAGCATCTGAAGGAAGTTGAAACCTTGATGGGACTTGTGCAAGTACCCGGAGAGAGCCCACATGCCTTTTTCGAAAGTTTTCGAGCTCAGGAAAGTCCTATTCCTCTTCATACTCCAATATTACCAATGTTCAAATATGCTACTTTGGTCTAGGGACTTCTCCCCGTAAATAATTTAGCAATTGCAAAATGCTATGAGTGGATCATCTCGCCACAAAAATATTTCACCCAATGGTTGAGTCCAGAATGTCCTCAAGTTGATCATCCAATCAGGCGATTCATTATGGAAGATGTGGCCAAGCATGACAATCATTACGAGGGATACTTCCTCCTGCGCAAGTGTTCATATATGCCACAACCGTGGAGCCGCACCACACAAATAATTCCGAATCAACAAAAGATATTCAAGGCACGGACGACCAAACCCAAAAAATTCTGTGAAGGGGACTAGTTCTCAAAGCAGTCCATCGCAACCTTCACTCGGCAAGGAACTCCAATTGGGAAGGACCATTCATGGTTGCTAAGTCCATAACTGGAGGATATTACAAGTTGATCAACACAGATGGACGAACCCTACCAGTAATTCATGAGAATTGGCTTAAGTTTTTTTCTGAAGTTATTTTACATTTGAGGTACTGGGCGTCTAAGCATTCATGACGTTTGCATTTGGCATTTTAGTATTTTATTTCATTGTATTTCAATTCCTCCAAAATGTTTGCAATACTTGCAATCAGTAATCGAATTCAACAATTTATCAAAATTCAGTTCATATTTCTTAAAAGAAAATCTCTATCGAATCCAAAAGAAAATCATTAACCGTCTACCAATCCAAAACCATAATATCAAAACCCAAATAAAATCTCACATCTCTCAGAAGTTCAGAAGCTCAAGAAATTATGGAAAATAAATCAAATAACATCAGCGAATAAAGATTTTTGCGCCTCTGCGTCCTTCAAAGCTGCCTTCTCCTTATTCAGCTCTTCAGTCAGCCTGGTGATCTTGTATTCCTTCTACATCATAACATCATTGGGAAAGGGTATGTTATTTTCACATGAATCCTTAATAGCATCCATCTTCTTACGAAGCCACTTCACATTGAAGCCAAGTCTGTCAGAATTCTCCAAGTTGAACTCCCAATAAAAGAGTACATCTGGAGTACAGTATTCCTGGCCTTAGTGCATATATCATTTACAACACACAAGATAACAATTACCTTCATTGTTAAAGAATAAGCACGCTTTGGGTCTCTAGTAACGACGATGTGACCAAATTTCTTCCATATTTTCTCATACAAATTGACATATCCAATGGGAACGCCAAATCCACCAACTAGTCTGTGGTATGGGAGTGATGCATCGAATAGATGATCAAAATCAACTCCCGTGCTTGGGTATTCATGCACAATTATACGATTTTCAATTACTGGAGCAACTTCTGCAACAACAGTATCTTCAGCCTCTTCTACTAGCGACTCAGTTCCTTTCGTCATCGAAGCAATAACAATCGAAGTCTCAGTTTCATTGATTGTTTAAACAGAAACACTCTCATGGCCTTGAAGTGTAGGGATGGTTGCTTCTTAATCAATGACCTTAGGATCACTCGTTTCGTCATTTTGGGTTCCTTCATTCTCAACTTCGGTATTTTGCACCTAATACGAAGATTACATGAGATTAGGATCATCCAAGCATGAAACCAAAATAAATCATGAACTACAGAATACAAGTGGTCTAACATCATCAAAATATTTCATTATACATGCTATATGTCAGCAAATAACGTGAAAGTCACAAAAACACGTTTTACAACAAGCTCGCCTGAGAATATTTTACACTGCCCTGTACGAAACGATGAACTGGGAGTAATTGGTGAAGAATCGAGGGTTTAGTTATATATAATTATATTTGTATGGGTGTTACCTACAACATGTCAAAATTTCATAGCAATCGGATGAACGAGCAAATAGATGTGGTCGAAACTCGGGACTACACGACAGTTGAAAATTTCCTAAAAGTCTCCTAGATGTTTACTGTTTTGTCTATTTCGACCCCTGAACGTGCTCAAAAGTTAAAAATATTCTTTTTTAAAGCTTGAAATTTCCTGTGCTTAAGGATGCATATGCGGATCATGAAAATATGACATCAGACGAAGATTCTACATCGTTTTTCCTAAAATGCCGAGTTCTGAATTTTCTGGTGATGTATTTTCGGCAAAACTTGTCATATGTTCACATACATTCTCATTCATTCACTTATAGATCAGAAAGTTTATACTTCTATGGATAAAATACAAGAGAAATACTTACTTGGGTGGTCTCTGAAGCGTTCAAGAAATCAAAATTGCTCACACCAACGTCGACAACTCCATTACCTTCATTTGGTTTTGAAATCTGGGAGTTTTCTTCATCGCCATCCTTCGAGCGAGCGTCACCAGTATTCTCCATGTACATGGAAGCATCCTCCTGGATATATTCTCAGCAATTATCATTTTTTTACTAAGCATCATAATTTTCTACATGGAGAAATACTTACTTCAGCTTCTTCTTCAACACCCGAGTCAGAAACCGTCTGCCCAGCAGCAGAGAACTGAAGATCGTCAATACTCGATGGAGTGAAATCCTACAACGGAATAACAAAGTGGGTTTTCAGATCCTAATTATACGGATGAGAAGAAGTCATGATGCAAGAGATATCGATAACTCACCAAACAAATCACTGGGGACTTTATGGTGTTAGGTAACATTTTATAATTCTTATTCATGCCCTCTCCACCATGAATAGTCACTTCAATTTCTGAGAGGTTTACATCAACTCGTGGTCTTACATTACGACAATCCTTTGAATAAATTTTGATGCAATGATCAGAACACAATCATCCTGGTATAATGAAGACTCTACAAAATATACTTACTCGTGAACACCCTGGAGATGCTTTCCGTTTGTCACTACCAGGAAATTCAATCTTGGTCTAGTAGAAATCATCTCAGGAGAAGGACGATCTTTCATTAAAGGTTGAGTATCTCTTACGAAATCAAGTAAACGCTTGAGCTGCTGATTCCAAAAGTATATGTAACCTGGAGTTACATACGTGACTCTATCAGAACTAGGGAACCAGAATTCAATTCCTTCCACATGTGTACGGTCCAGACGAGTCATGAGATGTTTAACTGAAGGCTTTCTTCTTCGAAAAGTCAGAACACACTGATCCATACCCATTTTCTGAGCTTCCCTATCAATATTATATTCTTACACCAAGAATTCGCTGTGAATTATGGATACCAGATGAGCGGGAGTGCAACTCAATATGAAGGATATCTCGCCGTCATCCAAATCAACACCAGATTTCAAAGTCATACTCTCTTCATCATTAAAGGTTTTAAATTGAGAGATATAAGAGGGAACTATACACATGGGCGGAAGTTGAACTCAGATTCATAATCCAAGATATTGACGAAGCGGATTTTGAGTCGAGGTTGATTTGTGGACCAGCGCATGATTCTGGCATTAGCCTTCTCAGAGAAGACATGGCGAGCATCAGTGTTCAATCCTTGCAAGACAGTCTGTAGAATGGGTGCATAATTCCTAAAACACTCCCACATCAAAGCTTGAAGAAACATTGTGCTGGCATAACATTCAATCTTCATAAAACCATTCGAGACACTGGAGTCTATAATCAAGGAGTACAAGTTAGAATACAGAGAGCCCAAGAACAAGATACTTATTGGAAGTTTCTCACCCTGATCCATCTTAATCACAAAAGGAATCACGAACGGCGTCAACAAGTTTTCAGCATCCTCAAATACATCTCTGGACATCCATAAACACAAAAAAGCAGCGATGGATAACGTACCGTCAACTGGCCAATCTGGACGAATATTTCTTGGCCACCAGTGTATCAGCCAATGAGCATAACGACCTTTGCTGCCAGATGCCTTATTAATCTCCTCCATTGTGGTTGTCAAGATATTAGAGATTGCATTTTCCTCTGCAGAAATATTTTCAGGAAGATTTCCTATGATTGAAAGATGCAACAAAGCAACCACGTCTTCTAAAGTAATGGTAAATTCTCCCCATCTGCATATGAAAGAGTGAGTTTGAATACACCATCGAGCAAGTAGAGATAGAATACCTCGCATATCATGGAAGATGAACAAATCTCCAAAAGCTTGAATAGCTCGTATTACTCGTGCGTCATGCAACTTGGTTCGAACTCGAGGAAAACCCAGCATATACCTCGACCAACCAGAAAACTTTTCCAAGGGACGTCGAGAAAGCTTGAACTCAATCATTGATGCAGAAAAATATCTTTTCTCAAGGCAGAACCGAATAGCTCCCTGCGGAGTCACCAACTTCTTCTGCGTAACCTCTCTGGGGTTTATCAGAAGACGAAACGCTGGAGTTTTGAGGCGCTTCTCAGGATCTTGGTCCATGAAGAATGTATCCTCTATGTTCGGAACATTCTTAATTCCAGAAGTTTCATCTTCGCCAATGAAAGTCTCTTCCATGCATGAATCATCCCTTGATGCATCATCATCTATGTGTGAACCTTCTCTGGAAGCATCATTGTCCACACACATATCATCTATGGAAGCATCATTGGTTTGTGAATCAGACATCTTGCAAAGTAGCTGTAACATGCACACAATGCTCCGCTTCAGTACATCATACAAACATCAGTGGAATGAAGTAATTGGAAAAATGCTCATGCAAGCATCTACAAAACAGTAACTCTTAACTCTTACCTTTTACGCTTCCACTAACAGCAGTGATAGTAATGCTAGAGTTAACACTCCAAAATCGTTCGTCTCTTCGAACCTACAAAAGACGTTCAAAAATTCAGATTTTTCGTAAAATCATGAATATTTCTATTGTGTGAACATTCACCATGGAATTATGAAAACTAAAACATTATTTCATCATAAATAATTGTTTACTTCTAAGTAATACTAGACAAAACTCAAGTTTTGATTTTAAAGAAAATAATATATATTTGTATATAAAAAAAAACGTGATTTACTCACGTAAATAAAAAAATATATATTCTTTGACATGAGCAAGGCTCATGAAAAAATAAAATTTTGTGGACACTCCACGGTTTCATAAAAAATCCATGAATAGGCCATGGTTTTATAAAAAAAATATCTTGTCCTTCGTATCGTCATACGTATTTGAAACGAAGGTTTATTCCAATTTTGTGAAAACATACACATTATAAGATAAAGTTTTGGTTTACATGAAAGCTCATAAACAAAATTTTATCACTGAACACAAGTTCATATATATAAATAAGAAAAACCCTTTCTTCGTATCATCGTCATTCTTTAAATGAAGGTTTATTTCGGTTTTGTGAAAATTCACCTTTTCATGATAAAACTTTGGTTCACATGAAATCTCATAAACTTAGTTTTATCACTGGACCTAAATCTTCATATACAAAAAAAAATCTCTCTTAAATCAGGGATTCTTATTAGTTTTCAAAAACTAACGATTAAACGAACATACGTTTTCAAAAAACAAGGGTTTTCAACGAAACCCACGCTCATATATACACATGTGTATAACTTTATCATGGTCAAGATATGCACAACTCATAGAACTCATGAACATCAGCAAACATAAAAAAAAAAAAACAACGAACCTGGTTGGCGCAGGACGGAAACTGACCGGACGGTGATCGGACGGCGATAGCGGGCAGTGGCGCTCCGACAATTTTTTTTCCTCTCCTCCTGCTGCTGGCTTGAAGGTGATGGAGAGGTGATAAAGGTTCTGTTCGTCGGAAAAAAAAAGGGGGGGGGGGAACAATTCCTTTTATATCAAATTTTATTTCCAGAACCTAATTTTCTAAGGATTTCCTTATTGGGCCCGGCCCGCGAATCCTAAACGACCAAGGTCCCGTCGTCTGAATCAGCAATTCAACACTAATTTATGTTCACCGAACGACACTCTATCATGCCACTGGTATCTTCATTCAAGACATGGTATGATCGTACTATCGAAATAATCTAGTAATATCTTAACTTACGACTAAGTTCAATTACTTATATTGTTTATGACCGGAAAATTACCATTCAATGCTGACTGAGGAACACGGCTTTCCTCACTAAGCAGGGGACTTAATGTAAATGGTGGATTTTCGACAAAAGATAAAATTGTAAACCCATAATTATACGAACTTCTGATCCATCAATCAGATGTGAGTATTAAGACACGGGTCTCTTATCAAATCTCTGACTGAGAAGACTGTCTCTCAGAGTACATACAGATATGTAGTCTCTCGGCTGGACAACGGCATATCTCATGAATACTAAATACTTCAATAATTATTTCTATATAGAATCACGAGATTGACGGCTCCTAGACAGCTTGCTCTACTAGTGTAGAGCCATCAGTTAATTATTCTTAAATTCTTGGATTCATCCATTGAATTTCTGAAAATATTCAAATACTTTTATAATATTTCGTTACTTCAATCCATGGTTCTTCCCAGCAGAATTCCATAGTTTAGTAATAAATATTCAACACAGGGCATCTGAGCTACCTCCGAGTAAGCCCCGACTCAAATGGTGCAAGTGTACTCGACGATGATGCACTAACAATCACCGTACGAACAAGTATTTCAAAATACGACGAGACGATGAACCTATGCAAAATAGGAAGGAAAATAATAAATAATCAAAAATTGACCAAGGCGTTGGCAGCATGGGCCCACTGACCGACCGGACGTGCCGTGGTCAATCTCACACCAGTTTCATATTTTTATCATATTTTTTGTTATTTTCCTTGAGTTCATGAAAATCCTTTCACTTGAACAAATATCTTTCGTTTTGAGGAAACTCCTCAGTTTCATGGTGTTTCCCTCATACTTAGGAAATAATATAAAATTAGGGAAAATATTGTGGGCCCGTGATTATTGGCCAACCGTCCATACCTTGATCCTGGCCAGCCACACACCTCATGTTTCCTCATTATTTTATTATTATTTCCCTAATTTCATGAAAATTCCTTAATTTCATGATATTTTTTTAATCCCATGAAGATAATAATACTCCCTCCGTTCTTTTTTTATAGGCCGGTTTGGGATGCGTGCCAAATTAAGGTTTTTAATTTTTTATCAATTCCGCCGTAATTGGTGTTTTTTCCTATTTTGCCCTCCCACCTAATAAACTCATCTCTCCCAAATTGAAACGGAGAAACCAATTTTCCAAATTCAAACATTGATTATATAATCCGATTGATAAGAAAATCAATATCTGAATATTTAGCATTCGGTTTGTAATATTGATTAACCAATTTTCCATTATCAGCATATTGTAATCTGTTTCACTCATTTACAAATTCCAATTTGTCGATCTAATGGAGGAAATCAGAGATTATCCAGTTGAAACTGTAGAAATCCATTAAACTGGTAAGTAAGTCTGATATACGTTCATTTGTTCAGTTCAAAGAGTACGTTTTATGTGGATTTAATCTTTCGAAGTTTCGGTGCCGGTTTACATCTTCATAATCTTCCTGGTGATATCGTTGAGCTGAAAGTTGGTGATAATATTCCGGCTGATATGAGAGTATTGAATCTGATAAGTTCTATAACGAGGATCGAAATTACAGTGATGAAGAAGAACTTAGTGTCGATGAGTTCTTTTAGGCAGTAACAACAAGTGGCTATTATTCTCAGTGTGTGTCAATGGGGATTCACCCTTTAAGTGTTTGATAAAATTACCAAGTGAAATGGGTTTTGACTTGAATCAAACTCCTGAGGATACTCTATCTCAAGGTAATTTTCCATCAACTACTCCAATTACAATTCCATCTCCAATTACTACAATTCCATCTCCAACTATTAGAGATTTAAATCAAAATTGTCTCATCGATTTAAACGAATGTTACTCTATCTCAAGGTAATTTTCCATCAACTACTCCAATTACTACAATTCCATCTCCAACTATTAGAGATTTAAATCAAAATTGTCTCATCGATTTAAACGAATGTTACCCGGAAGAAAATTATGATGGTGATAGTGAAGAAGAAGAAGAAGAAGAAGAAGAAGAAGAAGAAGAAGAAGAAGAAGAAGAAGAAGAAGAAGAAGAAGAAGAAGAAGAAGAAGAAGAAGAAGAAGAAGAAGAAGAAAGAAATTGAATTAGATTTAGATAGAATTAAGTTGATACCTCTTCGCAAATGAACAACAATAAGAGGAATATCACATGAACTGAACTTGTCAACATCAACCATACATCGACTAATCAAGGATGGAAATCTTCAACCACATTCGAATGCCTTGAGGCTAGGACTTACTGATGAAAACAAGATAGCAAGGGTGAATTTTTGCTTAAAAATGATAGACAAAGGTATGACCCAACCTTCAAATTCATTCATTGACATGTTGGATCGAATTCATATAGATGAAAAATGGTTTTACATTACACGAAGAGCACAAAAGTATTATCTTCATGCCGAAGAAGAAGAGCCTTTACGCACGTGCAAAAGTAAAAAATTTATCACCAAAATCATGTTTTTAACGGCGGTGGCTCGTCCTCGTTTGGGCTTTGATGGTAAGATCGGAATATGGCCTTTTGTGGTTAAAGAAGCCGCAAAAAGGAACAACAAAAACCGCAAAGCTGGGACAATGGAAACCAAGGCAATGAAATCTGTTGACAAAGATGTTATGAGGTGTTTTCTGATTGAGAAATTGCTGCCTGCTATCAAGAAGAAATGGCCGTTTAATAATTGTAGGAAAATCTATATACAACAAGATAATGCAAAACCACATGTCCACGAGAATGATAAAGAATTTATGGAAGCGGTTAGAAGTTACGGGTTAGATATCGAGTTGTTGTGTCAGCCTCCAAACAACCCCGACTTGAATGTTTTAGACCTTGGGTTCTTCAACGCTATTTCTGCTCTTTATCATACTGATGCTCCAACCACAGTAGACGAGTTTATCGCAAGTGTTACGAGAGCGTTTGAAAAATTCTCGGTTGAAGATGCAATAATGTTTTCATAACATTACAATCTTGCATGAAGGAGATTCTTAGAATCAATGGTGGGATTCACTACAAGATTCCTCATATGCATAAATGGCGTTTAATTAGAGATGGCCAACTCCCTAATGTACTTGAGTGTGATCCTCAAGTATTGAATGCGGCCAGGGAATTTATGAGGGAGTATGAAATTATGCAACAAAGTGCTTCAGGTATGTGATTTCAAACTTGTTTTTTCTTTGCCTTTTGCAACTTGAGTCTGTGTGTTTGCACCTATTTCTTTGCATGTATCTTGACTACTAGGAAACTGGGGTATTTCAAGGGTGCACTTGGTTCAAAAAGTGATCAAAAAGTCCATGTACGGTGAGCCATTAGTGTAGAATTTTGTCAAAAGGTTTTGACATTAGTGTTCTGAAATTGCATTGCTTTTTGTTTGTTTTTTTTGAAATTTTCATTTGGAGCTCAGGTTGTTGTGGAAATTCTGTTTGTATGTTGCTACTTTTTGCCGACTCTGTGTGGTAATAATTTTTGCTTAAAATGATTTGAATAATGGGCAGGAGAAGGGAAACGAAAATGTGTCAAATTTGGTAAATAATCTGAGGATTAACTTAGTCAGATAATTACAGTTGGTTATTTTGTTATTTTGAAACACTATGAGTTTCTTAGTGGCTGTAATTTTCATACTTCAATGCGGATTATGATTATGTGTCATACCCATTTTCAGGTTGATCAATATTTCTCTACCTACTTACTTTTCTACTTATTGTCACATTCATATTGCGAGAGCCATGATTCTGTGCCACTGAATGTTGTTATTAACTTCCCAGCTGCTCAAAATTGTAAAGAAAACAAACAAATGGAAGCAAATCATATGAAGACGAATACAAAAAGAAAAAGAACAGGCCAGCTTGCTATGGATTTTAAACAAACTATCATTGACAATGATATTCACCTGAGCTGGCTTGAGAATGCCTCTGACCTTGTCGGAAGAAAGAAGGTTTTAATATTGCAAAATCTATGACTGGAACAATATTTGGTGACTCTGCACTCTTTTCCTTGTAGCTAAAAACACCTTCGCACTATGATGTTTTTGCAGAGAGCCAAATCTATCAATAAATTGAAGATAGCACAGCTCATGGACATCCCTCTAGTAGAGATTGTATGTGGGTTGGCAGGAAAGCATTGCACAGAGATCTATTATCCGAAGCCACTGCTTGAGCTATATAGGAGAAGCATCCACATTCGTCCACCTCGTGATTCAGCACCCAAACCACCTGAACCAGTAAGCTAACTCCTCCCAGTAATCTTAGTTTCTGCATCGCTAGAATCTTCATCTCTGGAGTAGTTACAAATGCATGTCTAGCAGACTTATTTCTGCAGGGAGAGACTTGAATTTGAACTTCTAATCTGTGAATATATATCATTCGCCATCAGATTTTGAGAACTTTTTTTTCTTTCCCTGAAGCATAGATTAGTAGAACTTGTTCACCTTATAAATATCGGGAACTTGGTACTTTTTGAATTCCCTGAAATTCGAGGATAATGTTATTGAGCCTTATCTAACTATCCTAAGTTAAGTTGTGGGGTACTAGAAGGAAGAGCAAATTTAGTGCTAGCAGAAGAAAAAAGTAAGCAGCTAAAACACAACTTCTGTTCAGTTCGCATTGCTGCATTCTTCTCCGTTATAGACTCTTTGGACTGGCCCAAATTAATGCTGTAAATGATTCAGTTTGTTCTTGTTATGGCTTTCTATGGTTTCACTGGTTTAGTCTGTGCAAATTAATCGGGGTAACTTCTCTATGTTTATTTAGTATGCAAATTTTGGTACTCCATCAGATATTGAAAGAATGACATATATTGATTTTTCCTGTACAATTCAATTCGTAGTTGAAAGAATCATATGTACTCCCTAGATATTGCAATTTAGGGTGTAGGACTCCCTAGCCAACTGAAAACTTCAGTAAATGATGAGACTGATGTCTTTTCGTAAACATGATTCACTGCCCTTGCTGATAATAGGTGGGTTGGGTGCCAACCTAACCTAGTCCACAAATGAAGAAGGCGCTTGCTTGTACATACAAGTAAATGCATTTCCCAGACTTTGCAATTGCTAGGTCATAACATGCACAAAAAAAAGATGAACCCTCCCTGCAGAACTGAAAAAATTGTGATCGTTCTGGTTGACACCCTAATTAGCATAGTTGGATAATGTGTTTTGGTTAAAAGCTCTTCATAGCAGACATACTCTTATGGGTGATCTATTTTGTTTAGCACTTGTTATAGTTTCTTGGTAATCAGTGCTGCTGCTTTTGGTGGCAATTCTCGGTTTATTTTGTGTTCCTAGGAGTAGTAGTGTGTTTTGTTAGTTGCTCTTTGTAGAAGAGACATTGGCCTGAATACCTTGTTTTGTATATTTTCTTGGCCAAGTATTTCAGTGCATCATGAGTTCTGCATCTTCTCTGCTTTTGTTTATAGTGAATATACTTGGATTCGAGTCTTTGTGTTATGTTATTATATCGAATTGGATCTTGATTGTTTGTTGGTAAACTGGTGCTTTCTTTAGTTCAACTAAACTTCAGCCATGATGGAAATTCTCTCTTCTTATGTCTTGTAATCCGTGTTGCTTTTTCATGATTGATAAACTAGTTTTTACATCATCAAAGTAGAGTTTATTTCAGCAATGCATGTGATGGCGGTGAATTTGTTTATACAATATTGCGAAACTGGATCGTGGGTTTATACTAACTCTAACTTACAGCATCCATTTGGCCATTTATACCACAATACCCCTCATAGTACTATAATTAGAGAATAGTGAGAAGAGAGAAAGAAGAACCAAAACCTATGCTTCTGAATTTTGTTTTCGTGTTAATCCTACTTGTCTGGAACTTTTGATAGTAGACCATGTTATACCTGGATCCAAACTGAATCACAATTTTTGGCTGAGTAGTTTTACATGTGTATGGCTATATAAGTTGTTATCTGAGTAGGTTCATCAAATTAAGCCTCTGAGAAAGAAAGGGCTCAATGTTTACACCGACCAATTTCTAGAAGTAAAGCTTGTAACAGTGTTATAGGGTCATTGTTTAATCTTAAGAAGTTGGACAAATTCTAGGTCATGGACAATCTAAACATAGTGTTGTTCAGATGAAACATAGACGGGCTTGGATTTGAGAACGTGTTTCTACCTTTCTAGCAAAGGAGGTTTCCGTGATAATTTGATTGGTATACTTAATGCGCATGCTCAATAATTTAGATCACACAAATGCTAGCCAATGAATTATTCAATGAAATGTATGGTTTGTATGTGACCAGTGGATTAGTATCATACGAGGTCACTAGTGACATGGTTCCACTGCAGTTATGTGCATCACTAGTCATAGTTTGGATGCCAACCTTTTGTTTGCACTCACGCCCTACTGTTTTGTTGTGCCCCATATCACAGGACGTCAGAATAACCATGCATATATAGCAATGTGATGACATCACTGCCTACGTAAATTCCAGTTTGGGGGCTTTTTTACTTTTCTTCATATTCTCTGAAAAATTCCAGTTTCTTTGTTAGATCAGACTATTTCGTTTTTGTTAGCGGGAATTTCTTTAGGCTATTTCATTGCAGGAGTTTGGATTGAGTTGGTGATCCCTGGGAATTTAGTGTTTTTTCAGTCACTAGTTCCCTTAGAGTTTCTAGTCCAGTAGCTTAGAATTTGCACACTCACTAGTTCCCTGGGATAATAGAGTTTCTCACAGCCAGATGATGACATATGGCTTCCTATCTGTACTATTATTGTGGGATTATTTGATTCAAATCAGGTAGGATGCTAGTTGGTCACTGCAATTTACTCTCTGGAACCATCGAAAACAGAATGCCACTGTTGACATTTCATTAAATTACCATTCAATGGAATTTTAGTGTTGACTTCTGTTTGTCTCTTTGTGTGTTCTGATTAGGTCGTTCCGCTTATCCCGATGGAAGAAAACAATGGCTTTGGTGCTCAATGGTTAAGGCCATTACTGGAAGCAAACTATTTCATTCCTTGTAGAGACCATGGGGAAGAAATGTCCAAAAGTGAATGTAAATATTTCTGCTTGGATTGTATGGGTAAATCCATCTGTTCTTACTGTCTGATTCATCATAGAGAACATCGCATTGTTCAAGTAAGTTCTCTCAGTTTTTTCGTTTCTTTTTTTTTTTTTTTTTTTTGGATAAGTTCTAACTATCCTAATGTAAATATTTGTTTCGCCAATTGCAGATAAGGAGGTCTAACTACCACAACGTTATAAGGGTTAATGAAGTTCAGAAGCACATAGACATTTCTGGTGTTCAACACCATGTAATCAACAATGCTGAAATCGTTTTTCTCAACGAACGCCCTCAATTAAGACCTGGTAAAAGAGTCACAAATACATGTGAAATTTGTGCCAGGAGCTTGCTTGATTCATTCAGATTTTGTTCTTTGGGTTGTAAGGTACTCCCAAAGAATGGCGCTATAGGTTACACATCAGCTCCCTTATTAAAAATATTTGAATAATTGTTTCTGCACATATACGTACAGGCGAAGAAGATGATGTATGCTATCGAAGAAGAGCCTAAGGAGTGGGTTGCACGGTCGAGCTTGGTCCTTCTCAATACCTTTGTTTCCATGCCAGTGGGGGCGATCTCAATCGAAAACACTTCAGGTACTTCTGTCTTTAATTTACTTACTGTACTACTTTTAATGAGTGGCGTGTATTTCCACTGTTTGTCATGTTTGTTTGATTCAGAGAGCCTTTATATCCTCTTGATTCTTTGTGTTTCGCTTTTACAGTGTAGTGATATTCTCCTCAGCTATAAAAGACAGGTTTCTTTGTGTCCAAATCTGTTTCTTGAATGAAGATCTCACAAAAGTATGTTGTATGCTCAAGGCAGCTTATTGCAGGGGGAATGCTGGAAATGATTTGATTTGATTTGATGCTTAGAGGTTGATATTTGTTCTTACTCAATTGAAGTCCAAATATTGTATTCATGGTGATTCATTCTTTAACAGAAACTTCTAGTACTCCATTGAAGTCTAGAGATTTTATTCATGATGATTCATTCTTTTACAAAAACTTACTCCATTGGAGTATTTCAATAAAAAACACCTCCTGCGCAACTTTTTGCCGTTCAAGGAATACAAGAGATTATAGAAATGATTCAATTTCCATTGCACACGTAATTAGACCCAAGTACAAACTTATGCAATGATCATTTTAAGACTAAACTGATACTCCAAACCTGGTGATATAACAAGTGGAAAGATTATGAAAACAGCATAACTCATGCCTCACTGCATCAGTATCAGCTTCCCTGTCCCAATGCACTTGTATCTCGTTCAGAGTCGAACTCTGCGCAATCAGATGTTTTAAAACTGTCAAAATTCACCCTGACTGCCTCTGGCATCAATAATCTTTACCAGCTTCAGCTGCGGCAAATCCCTCACAGTACTAAGATCTTTTAGATACAACCCCACGCTTAAGCACGACAAAACATTAAACAGGTCTGCGACAAACTTAAGTACATAAAAATCATGGAGCCGTATGGTCATTTTGAGCATAAACAAAGTGATTGCTCAAGGACCACTTACTTTCTTGGAGTATTCAGAACAACAATCGAAGTATCAATGTTTGCAGCATAAGGAGCTCCACCATTAAAGACAGACCAACCCGTCCACAATAATCCAGCTCATGGACGTCAAAGATTTTCTATCCAACATCATTAGTAAACTTGGAAACTCATTCCATGAAATTCTCATTCGGAGCTTTCGTCAAACAACTTGTGGGCGTAAAATTCTCATTGAGTTACAGATTTAACAACAACCCATTCTTAACCTCTTCAAATAAAACTCAAAAAAATCATTTAATTCTCTCTACATAATCACCAAATCGATGGCTGTTTTCTGGTTTGAATCTCGAATGGAATCATCACCAACTCGCACCTGAATCTTATGGCAGCAAATCATGATTTCTGGTTTGAATCTGGAATGAAATCACCACCAACTCGCACCCAAATCTTCCATCACTAATAGTTTTAAAACTGTCCAAACCCTAATCACGACCTACTGATTTCTTCTAATATGATTTGTTCATCAACGAAAAGCAGCAACAAATTTTAAAAAAATTCGGTGACAATGGCAGAAACGCCATCGGTTTTTTCTTTAATAAAAAAAACCGTAAATTTTTGTTTTTATGAAGGTTAAAACCATAAAAGAGAAACCTAGTACACTCCCAATTAGGAAACCAACCTATATTTTTGAAACATCTATTTTAGGAAACCAGTCTATTAAAAAAGAACGGAGGGAGTATAAAATTTGGGAAACTCGTGGGATCATTCCCAGCCGGCCGGTCACGCCCAAGCTGGCCCACATGCCCTATTTTATTATTATTATATTTTATGTTTCCTTAATCCCATGAAATTCCTTGATTTCATGATATTTCCTTCAAATTATGAAAATTCGTTTAAATCATGAAATAATACATAAAATTTGGGAAAAACTCACGGGACCGGGCTCTAACCGGCCAACCATGCTCAAGCCGGTCCCACACGTCCCTTATTTTATTATTATTATTTTTCATGTTTTCCTCATCTCATGGAAACTCTTTGATTTCAACAAAACTCCTTGGTTTTAACAAATTCATTGGTTTTATCATATTTCCCTAAAATCATGAAAATATTATAAAAATTTGGGAAAAATATGTGGGATTGGGCCCTTTGGCCAGCCGGCTATGCCTTGGCTATGGCTTGTCGCAAAACTCATGATTTCTTCACTTTTTTTTTTATTTTTCCTTCATCTCATGAAGTTTTGACGGTTTCATCAAAAATCCCTGATTTCTTCATATTTTCTCAAATGGATGCTCAACTGCACGCCAGAAAATATCAAAATTCTCAGAACTAAGATACGAACACTTTGACGATGTGAGCATGTTACCTTGACCGACCAGGGTTGGATTCTTGGCTCGCAATGATCCGGTCCCATGTATTTTCACGGTTTGACTTAATTTGCGCAATTGCACGTATTAGGTTCAAAACTCTTCCAAATAATTTTGGGATTTTCAAGGAATGATCAATATTGGATCCCATGACCATCCAGGGCCAATTTCATAACCTCTTGGTCGGTCCTTCATCTCTTCATAATTAATTAGGTTTTATCACCTAAGGTTCAGACGAGCATTTTCGGATAAATGATTGAACTAGCATTCAATCATTCTTTCATCAACAAATCACCAATTCTTCGAGAGGCCTTGGAGTTTGCTCACATGAGCATGTGGGAGATAAATGGTTGACCCACGGTCCCGTGAAGTATGTTCTCTTTCATTCCTTAGTTAATTTTCAATTAATCATGAATTGGTCATCAATTGATCAAATTAGGGTTTATGAGTCCAAGGATCATAATTCCATATTCGAACACTAATAATTTTCCGACGATCTCATGATCAGAATTTTTATTAATTATGCTCGGTTCTACTACCAGTATTTTAATTAATGTTTTATTTTGGTCACGACACCAATGATTCATTAGATGAGCAATACTTGCTCAAATCCAGGAATATTGGTTCAGCTATCAATATCCAACAAATCAGAGTAATACTTGCTCGGCTCAACTATCAACGTGAGAATCATGTCAATATTCAATTCATGAGTTTCAGAACGTTTTACAAAATCATGTTCAACTCAGTAAATACATGGACTCATTGTCCCATTAAATCATGAAGTCAACAACTGACTAAACTAACCATGAGACGTCAATCGTGTCACTTGGGGATATCAACTAGGGTTTTGGTCTGGAGGTCTATGGCACGTGTATTAAAACACGCGATGGAATGTGAGCAAGTCGTGCAATCAGTTGAAGGAGTTAACAAAGTAATGGATGGAAAATCAACCAAGTCTCCGCACAATGAGCAACTCGTTTCAAACACGATTTCTACTTTCCCACTCTTTGATTCCATAAACTATCACACTTCATGGGATCACAGTGTCTACAATTCCAGCAATATAAATAAGTCTCTAAGTCATGATTGAAATAACAACGACAAGAACAACAATGATCTCACGTCTCACAAACAACACGAGATCAACAACTCATCAATTGAGAAATTACTCTCAACTGAGCTATTTCAATCATTCAGAACTTATCATATTCAGAATTCACAACACACCTACAATCTTTGATTACCATTGATTCCACACATTTCTCAGCTTCCCTCCTACAGATCGACCCATCCTATCTTATGACCGAATTTACTCTGGAACGACCATTGTCTTGGTTTAGGATGGAGTACTACAGATTGATCTCTTGAATTCAAAGCACTCCATTATTGCAGTGCATCTGTGTGAGGTTGAACATTTTGCTCGGTTCAAGGAGTCTCCTCCGTAGGGTCGTCTCCTCAATTCCTTAAAAACTAGAAAATCATTTTTCCCCATCTACAGTAGTACATGAGATTTCCTTGTAATTGAACAACTCTCTAACTAGTTCATTTGAGTTATTTGAACTAGTTATGGTGAAGAAGAATATGGTTGATATGAAAGTTATCATATGGATAACCATTTGGTTAACTATTGTTGAACCAACTAATGTACAAGTTTGGGTACGGTTACACAAGCCTATAAACGTGCATTTCATGTGTGTATAACAAGCTATGTTTCCGATCTAACGGTTGACAAATATTAGCTTGAATCTAATCATGTTTTCATCTAACAATGAATATTGAATGTTTTGTTACTAAGCTAACATTGATTGCAAACCCTAATTTGAAATACTATATAAGGGAGAACTCTAGCAACTGGGAAACCTAATCCCCACACATTTTATCTGATACTAGTTGTGCTTAGCTAGAATCGATTCTCCTTTAACCTTTGGTTTCTTCTTCGAAACCAGGTTAACGACTTAAAGACTTCATTGGGATTGTGAAGCCAGACCGATACTTCTTTTCTTGTAGTTGTGTGATCTAATCTTGTTATTTCTATCGTACGAGTACAATTGTAATAATTGGCTTGATATTTCTATATCTGATAGGCAAGATAAAAATTAATCACAAATATCTTCGTCTCATCGTTTGTGATTCCACGATATCTTTTTTCGCTGCGTCGAATAAGACTATTGTGAGGTAATTGATAATACTGAGATGTTCTTCGGGAATATAAGTCTGGTTTATCAATTGGTTCCTGTTCACCTTGATTTATCAAAAGACAGAACAAAACTCGTAGGTATATTCGTGGGAGACGAATTTATCGATTACCATAAACTTTTCTGTGTGATACAGGTTTGGTTATTAAAGTCTTTGACTTTGGGTCGTAGCAACTCTTAGTTTGGGTGAAACCATCTAAGGTAATCAAGTACGTAGTATCATGGTGGGATCAGAGGTGTAGGAGCATAATTGTACCTTGGATCAGTGTGAGATTAATTGTGGTTCAACTACAGACCAAACCGAAGTTAGTTTGAAGAAGGCTAGTGTATGTAGCGGATTAATACAATATATGTTTAATCTGGACTAGATCCCGGGGTTTTTATGCATTTGCGGTTTCCTCGTTAACAAAATTATGGTTTTTGTGTTATTTCTTTTCCGCATTATATTTGTTATATAATTGAAATAATATAGATTGTGCGTTGTACAATCAATTAGAATATCCGACCTTTTGGTTATTAATTTAAATTGATTGACACTTGGATATTTGTCATTGGTACCATCCAAGTATATATCTCTTTTATTTAATTGAAACTCGCAGTTTGCTTGAGTAAGATTTAAATCGATAGATAGAGATATAAACTCTTTAATATACTTTTATCTAGATTGAGTCTAATTGTCTAGTTGATTCTCTAGAAATTATATTGGAGTTTGTCCATACAGATTGCTAATTCGAAATATTGGGTGTGGTTGTTAGACCCCCGATTTTTCAGATAACAACTATTATAACATCCTTTAAGAAAATTTCAATGATTGGAATGAGAGTTTAGATCAAGTAACCATGTTTGGATATAAACATAGTGTGTTCTCACATTTGTGTAAAATACCAAAACCGGGAACCTAAAGTATGCATACCCGTACGCGTACTGGCAGTTGTTGGAAATCCGGGTAAGTATGCGTACCCGTACGCATACTGGCGGAAAGTTCACGTCCGTGAATTTCTGCTGGAGTTTGGAAGTGAAAAAAAACTCAATCCAGTCACTTTAGTGTGCGTACCCGTTTTCATACCTAAGTAGGTTATTTTCTAAAATCAGTTTGTTCATGAACTAAAACATTTATATAATAAGGAATGCAGTCTTTGCAAACCGTGGCTATAATGTTCATGAATTGATTCGAGTGAATCAAAATCGATTTTGCTTCGATTGTGTCTTTTATACTTATATGAGATCTTTGCAATTGAACAACTCTCTAACTAGTTCATTTGAGTCACTTGAACTAGTTATGGTGAAGATGAATAATGTTGATATGAAAGTGCTCATATGGCTAACCATTGGTTAACTATTGTTGAACAACTAGGTTTACACGTTTGGGTACGGTGACCCAAACCTAAATGAAGGTGCATTTCATTTGTGTATAACAAGCTAAGCTCGATCTAATGGTTGAAAGATATTAGCTTGAATCTAATCGGGTTTTCATCTAATGGTGAATATTGAATGCTTTGTTACCAAGGTAACTTAGATTGCAAACCCTGATTTGAAATCTATATAAAGGAGAACTCTAGAAACTGGGAAACCTAATCCCCACACCTCTTGTGTGATACTAGTTGCATAATCTAGAGTCGATTCTCCTTTAACCTTAGGTTTTTCATGAAACCCTGTAGGTTAACATCTTAAAGACTTCATTGGGATTGTAAAGACAGACCTAACTATTTTCTCTGTAGTTGCGTGATCTGATCTTGCTGTTTTCTATCGTGATTGATTATAGTCGTAAGATTGGCTTGAGATTTATATCTCTGATAGGCAAGATAGAAAAGTAGTCACAAACACCTTCGTCTCATCATTTGTGACTCCACAATATCTTATTTCCTTAATCTATTAAGATTATTGTGAGGTGAATTATAATACTAGGTTGTTCTTCGGGAATATAAGTCCGAGTTATCAATTGGTTCATGTTCACCTTGATTTATCAAAAGACGGAACAAAAACTCATAGGTATCTCTATGGGAGACAGATTTATCTATTCAATAGACTTTTCTATGTGTGACAGATTTGTTTATCAAGTCTTCGACTTTGGGTAGTAGAAATTCTTAGTTGTGGGTGAGATCGGCTAAGGGAATAAAGTATTTAGTATCCTGTTGGGATCAGAGACGTAATGAACGCAACTGTACCTTGAATCAGTGTGATAGGTGTTTAAAACACCTTATTTTATAATTAGTATTTATGCTTTCTTTGCTATTATCCTTGTGAATTGCATTTCTTATGTTTAGTTTTGAGTATTTAGGTACCGTGGAGTCATTTGGAGCAAAAGAAGGAGAAAACGTCCATTGGAGCGTTAAGCCCAAAAAGGTTGATTCACAGGCGAGTCATACTTGGAGCAGACTAGGTTGCGCAAGGAAGAGGCGGAGAATGAACTGCCAGTTTCCCATAACTGACAGTTAAACAAAGAACTAGGTTTTTGGTTATCTGGAACTGACATGCCATGTGTGAGTTTGTTACCCCTTAACCACTAAGTGGGGTGTCAATACGAATCTCTTTTCCTACATAAACCTAAAAAATGATAGGCACTCATCATTAGAGTTTATGTCTCCTACTCCACCTGAGAAGCCATGCGGCTGCTGTACCAGAGAAACAAGATGCAGATGTTGATTAAATTATAAAAATTGGTTTGTTGAGATGTAGATAGGTATAGATGAACGAGATGGGGATTATTTCAGAATCTCAGATGCATACAAGTTATGGGTCCTCAAAAATTCAGATAATGGAGAAGAAGTCAAGAATTTAGGGTTTGAATTGAATCTCTGGGTTTATGAGAAATTGAATAAATCAGATGGACGCTGAGCTCAATCTCGATAATAAGAAGATGGGTCTGGTGATGCTGGTGGTTGATAAGAACTCAGGGAGATGGGTTCAATTCTGGTGGTGTTGGTGGTTGAATTTGAGAAGCAGAGAAGCAGAGAAAGGGGATTTGATGTTACAGAAAGGAGTGTTGCTGGTAGCTGAATGCAGTGGAGGAGATGGCACTGGTGGTGATGCTATAGCTAGAGGCAGTTTTGCAGTTGGTTTGATTTAATTGCAGCTGAAATTCTGGTATTGATGGTGGTGGAAACTTCGGTTTGTGTGAATTCAAGATGATGTTTAGGGCCTGTGGAGTTTTGTGACAGAATTATGCATGAATGGTGTTCAAAGAAATGGAATTGTGGTGTTGCAGTATGTATGAGTTACAAGAAATTGTGGTTTAGAGTTGATGCTGAAGTGAGAAGGATTGGGGTTGAATCTGTGTTACAGAAAAGATGGATAATATGGTTTGTCACATGGCAGTGCCGTAGAAAATGGGTTTGCAATATTTGGTGCTTAGAGTTCAAGCTCAGTTGGATGTTGTTGGTTGTCCTGAGATAGAGGCAAGAAATAAAGCTAACTGGTGGTAGTCAGGGAAGTGGCGATATGAATTGGTAAGAAGCTCATGTCTGGTGTGTTAATTAAATGGGTCGGAGAATTGATGGATGAATGATAATAAATGTGACAAGGGAAACAATGGATTGCAGGTGCAATGGGCATGATTTAAGGATTGATTCCGTTGTGTTACTGAGACTATGGTGGTAGCAGTTCAATAGAAGGCTTGAGACAGAATTGTATAAATTGCAGGCCATTGAATCTTCAGGTTAGAAACTGAGATAGATATGAAGAACAAGGAGAGAATAAAACTGCAGAATTGAGAGTGCAAGCAGCTGGGTGAACTGAGTTGGTGTTGGTATGACTAGAAGTTCAAGAAGATTGGATGCAAGTTCATATTCGTAGGTGATGGCAGTAGATGGGATTTGAACTGAAATTACATGATTAGATAAATGGCTAGGTTGTCTCTGGTGCAGTTGAACTGAATCAAATAAGGAGTGGTTGTAGCTAGGAATGGAGTTTCGTTGTGATACAAGGGTAAACTGAGCAATCGTAATGGTTGCAGTCAAGGAAGTGAACTGGTGGTGGTGTGCAGTGGTTTTAAATGGAGGATAACAAGAATTGCAAGTGATGGAAAGTTGAGTTGTAGCTACAGATACTGTTGTTGCTGGTTCTGAGTTTGGTGATACTGAACTGTGAATATTTGCTTGTAATGAGTGTGTGTTGGAGTTGTGGTTTTGGCTTGAGGCATAGAATGTTCATGGTGGTAAGATAAATTGCAGGAATGAGATATGGCTATGCATTGGTGATGAACAGGATAAATAAATAGTTCTCTGGCTATGGAAGGAGCTGCAAATTTATGGTGTTGAGAATATTGTTCACTAGCTGGAGTGCAGGTAGAGTTATGTTGCATTTGAAGCTGCAGGGTGATTGTAAACGAGAAAGATTAATGATGTGCTTGCAATAAATAAAATACCTGAGCATATATTGGATGAATGTGGTTTGTTGGCTGAGTTGCAGCTGCACTAAGAACCTGTTGGTGTTGGAATGGCGATGAGCTGCTGGAATTTGAGCTCAGACAAGAAATCAGATGGAAGAACTTGATGATGGATGTTCTGTGATAGAGTATATGAAGCTGAATTGTACTATTTTGTTGGTGTTTGAGTTCTTTAGATAGTGCAGCAACTGGTGGTGATGGACAAAGTGAACTATTGCTGGAAACAGTACTGGTGGAATTATGAGGCAAGAGAGAGCTACTTGAGTGTGTTTGAGGCTGCAGTATGGCAATGAACTGAAGCATTGTAGATAAGAGAAGATTGGATGAGACGATGAGTGATAATGGGGAAGAGATGATGCTACAGTTGTGGTGTTGAGCAAGAAAATTACAAGGTTGTGGTGCTAAGTTATGCTGCTAATTGAAATGGTAATGAATCTGCAGGAGTGTTTGAAGGACATAAGAGATGAATATTAGGGACTGTGATTGACTGAATGAATGCAGGGATGGAGTTGTAGAATGGCCTGAATTTGGTCGGGAAAACATGCCA
Organism: Papaver bracteatum; assembly: GCA_023529315.1. Lineage (NCBI taxonomy): Eukaryota > Viridiplantae > Streptophyta > Magnoliopsida > Ranunculales > Papaveraceae > Papaver > Papaver bracteatum. The sequence goes on along the minus strand of JAJJWX010005269.1, from coordinate 1,170,518 downwards.
GAACAGTCAAAACTCGGCGGAATCGGTTATGGACGAGTTGACTCAGTGAGTTAGCCCGAACCTGATTTATAGAGAAGAATTTGGACCTGTTTTTAGTGGTCTTCAATCATGGGATGGCTCAACGACATAGTTGGAACGTGAAGGCACAGAAAGGATATAAAAGAAAGGGTTCTATTTCCTTATGAATATCTTTTACTACTACTTTGTTCTAGGGTTTAGAAACATGATAGGTTTTCTCTTCCTTCTTGTTATGAACTCCATTGATATGAGTAGTTAATCGTATTTTTGGTTATGGATTAATTTGATTTCACAAAGCATGCTTCTTTTATTAATAAATTAGTTTTGTCTCATAATTATCGATCTTGATTCACTATATATATCGCCATGCATGATTTGAATATTTGTTTAGTTGAGTGGCCAATTAATTGAACTTGTATTCACATCCAATGCTAGTTTAGGGTGTTTCATACGTAAAAGTGATGCATCTTGAATACAAGTAGCACAAATATGGTTATTGCTTGTACTGATATATCCTAGTAACCATATGCGTACCATGACCTTTGTTAAATTGAATTAGTGCGCTTTCCACGTTCGATTGCTTTGATTGGCATGATTTCATAGAACTTAATGCATCTAGGGAATTAAACTTGATTAGTGCTTTTACACGTTAGGTTGTTCTGTTAGATAGAACTCATACTCGCATCTTTTAATGTGTTTGTTGATGACAAGAGGAAATTAGCGGGATATTCTTGCGATCAAGGTATCTTAGGGCCTTTGATAATGAGAGATTAAATATCAATTCTAGTTATTATGACAAGAGAATGTTAGTGAATGAAAACGAGATCATTAACCAATACTTTCACATACTTAATTTGATTTGTTTTATTTGTTTCTTTGCTTTTATATTTGTCTAGTTTATTAAAAATCAAAAAAATTCCCTCTTGTTATTTATAGGAAACCAAAAATATATTGACAACCTAGTCCTCTCTATGGGAACGATCCTTTCTTGCCCTTGCTATATTATATATTTTGAGTAGTGAGAAAGTAATTTATTTTGGACTCCTACGATAGCGATCAAATTTTGGTGCCGTTGCCAGGGAGGCAGCGGTTGTTACTTGTTTTTTAGTTTTTTATTTTAGTTTTTAGTTTTATTGTTTTCGTTTTATTTTCTGGTTTTTAACCTTGTTTTGAGAATCGTGTTTCAGGTACTTATTTATCATGGATTGAGCATATTGGAACAATAGATACGGTTTCCAACAACCTCAACAACATGACAACTTCCAACCATTCCATGGGTATAATCAAAACCAATTTATTGGTTATGATCAATATCCTAAGGAATATTGTGGTCCTCATACGTATCAACAACCTTATGATAAATAAGTACAAGGACTTATGCTCGTGAACAACAATTCTCTAACTTAGTGGACAAATTTTCCAACTTTGTAAAACAAGAGTTTCAAAAAGCTAAAGAGACTACAGACAAGCAACTCCAAGAACTTCGCGAAGGTATTGCTAACATACAAAGAGATATTGATCAATACAAAGAAGAAATGTATGAAGAAGAACTTTGTTTTCAAACCAATAACTATTCTAATGTGCCTGTGGTTTGTGATGAATATTTGATTGATGCTAATGTTGAAAAAGGCCAACCTTTGGGGTCTTTCGTTGATAATTGTGTAGTTAACTCAACTTTTGATCTTAATAATGATCATTCACCTATTCAAAAGGATGAGTTTGAGACTAGTAATACTAAATTCAATGACGACCAACTTTATGTTAACTATGAAGTGAAGATGATTATGAAGATACATCGGTCGAAGCAATTCATGGTGACATTTCCCAAAGGTGTACATCGGAATCTTTTTGGGATCAAGATGAAGATGAAGAGGAATATGATGACACTAGTGTAAATTACTCAAGCATTGATCTTTATAATGATCAAGAGCCTATTCAATGGGTGGACCTTGAGGATGATGCATTTTTTAGTGTTCTAAAAAAGTTCCTTATAGAGAAATTTGGATCCGCAGTGGAGTATGTGCCTTACAACAAAAATGAGTATGTTGAGAATGTGACCGAATTAAGTGATGTTGTGGAAGACCCAATTGAGCTTGCACATGATTGTGATGATGATGTTGATGTCGAGACTTTGGTGGAGGCAGAAACGGACAAAGAATGCTTGCAAGGTTTGATAGAGGACCACGATATACAAGAGGTAAGTAATTCACTTGAATTCTATAAGGATGAAGAGGATGTCATAATACAAGAGATTGTACAAGGTTTGTCTCAACCTTTTCATATTAATCCTTCTCCTTTACCTCTTATTGGCTTGGATATATGTGCTTCGAGAATATTGTCAAATGACTTTGTTTCTCGATATCCACCATTAGAAATATTTGATTCTCATACTATGGATGTTTGCAAAGAAGAAACCATAGAAGTTCCTGATTTCTATGTTCTTTATACACTTCCAAGTATATAGAAGAATAAGTGTGGGGGAACTTATATGGGGCGATAGCTTCAATTTTGTTTTCTTGTACTAATATTTGTGTGAAGCGAGTATTTTCAAAAAACGTTACATGGAAGGATCCTCAACTTTTAAGATTATTGGTATATGGGGAGTGAATTTGCGAGGAGATAGTCGGGATGACGACTTTAAACCAGGCGCTAAATGGGAGGCAACCCATAGGATGAGTATTTCTTGTCTTATTTTTATTTTCTTGTCTTGTTTTTAGTTTTATTTTGTCTTGAATTTATTTTTCCTGATTTCTTGTCACATTTTATAAGATTTCCCACCTTGACTTACTTTGGATGACTCAATTTACATTGAGGACAATGTAAAGTTTAAGTGTGGGGGAGTGGTTAAGCATTTGCATTGTAAATTTTTAACGAAATTTTCAACTTTTGTGTAAAATAGTGAATAAAAACTCCAACTTATAGTTAGTTTAGAGTCACATAGTATACATGTTGCTAAGATTACATCGAGATTCTCATAAGAGTGACTGAACTTAGAGATGACAGAGAACGTGATCGGGTTTCTTACTTATATGAGAGTTAAAGTTGGATTTAACCATGCCAGTGGGAAATGAGGTGCATAATGAATTCAGTATTAGAGTTGTAGTCCTCTATAGTGGAGACTACCCATTGTACATCATGTGAGGCACCGAACTTCAATTCTTTGTACGTGTCTAAATATGTGCTTTTAAAGTGTGTGTCACCATACGTAAACTCCGGGTAGAATGGTCAGCTACCCAACCTCCTACCAATAGAAGCATTATTTTGATCTCTTGAGTGCTATTTTATCAACCATGATGGTGACATCGAATTTCTAACTTACATACCACTTGTAATCTTGTTCTCAGTTAGCACCATCTACTTTATCTCTTTATACACCAACAGGTCAATAGAAACACCATCGTCATCAACAAGAGGAGCATCACGAATTCGAAGGAAAGTAGAAGACGTTCTAGGTTTATAAACAACGGTACAAAAATGAGAAGATTTAAGATTCAAGTATAGCAACAAGACAAGGAGCAAAATTTTTACAAGTTGAAGACTTATGTACAAGATGAGAGTTCAAGAAGTTTATGATATCGAGACATACAAGTTGTGAAGAATCAAGTGGTAAAGTACTTACACCATGGCCTTATACTTACATTTTTGTTTTTTCTTTATTTGTATTTCATTTTCTCTTGTAAAAAAAAAAAAACTGGGACAAAGTTATCACCATGCTAGGTCCTTTGTTAAAAAAAAGAAAAAGAGAAGAGATAAGAGAAAATTTTGTTCGGTTCATTATTAGTTTTATTATTTTGTTTTGTTTTGTTTTGATTTTGTATATGTATTATTTTTCTTGGCTCAATAAAAAATAAAATAAAAATAAAAAATAAAAAAATAAAAATAAAAAAATAAAATATTTTATTCTTAATTTATTATTATCTAATGGAATTATTCGTATAAAACTTTAGGTGGCAGCCTAGCAACAAGCTAGGCGCCAACACCCATTTGAATAGCATCCCCCTAGTCTATGAAAAAGAAATTTACCTACTCCCCTACTAATGTCATTGCTAACAAGACAATTCTTCAACCTCTTAAAAAAAACGCAAAAAGTCCTCCCCAAGCTCTCCCAACGTGGAAAAAGCTAGAACACCCAGCTCATAACCATGCGAAGAACATTGATCTAAATATTTGGTACATTTGCGCAAAACAGCCTTCGCAATAGCTTGACCCGGGATGAAATCATGAACACCTTCACCTGTGAAGGGGGAAACACTTGTAACATCCATACAAACATCTTGGCCATTCTCCCAACTATGAACAAGGATATCAGCAGGGGGGGAAAAAAGAGAAAAAAAAAAGGAAAAAGAAAAAAGAAAAGAAAAGAAAAAAGAGACACGAAAAATGTGTTGTATCATATTTTGGTTTGTTTTTAGTTTTGTTCTTTTAATAAAGGAAATGGAACGAAGAAATATTTTTAATAAAGTTTCAAGCAACAAGGAATTAGTGGAAAGAATCACATTGTCAAGATTCTACAAAGTTCAAGATCTCATCATCAACAGTTGAAGACCGAAGATGGAGACAAAGATTGAAGATCGAAGACATTTCTATGGATGTTGTGAGAGTGGTGCTAACTGCACGTCGAACGGATAACGAGGTAAATAAGCATATTCCCACCTTCATTAAGTGGTTGATTTCCTTTCTTAGAGATCGTCAGAAAAAAAGGGTTTTCAAAATGAATAAAATATGCGGGCTTTCAAAACAATTCGGAGGGTTTGTCCTTCCTACTTTTCAACGTGTCACAATATTCTCTCTTCATTCCTACCTGGACACATGTGTGACCCATAAAAAGTTATTTATTATTGAGAGCAACTTCATAAAACCCTTTCTTTTGAGGCAGAGTCGAGATTTTCGATCACTCTCGAACCCGAATTTCTTTCGATAAGGGATGGTTATTTCTCTCTCAACTTTTAAGGGTGAGATTGTGTACATTTTTTTGTCTAACTTCTTATGACTAGTGTGCAGAATCTCTATGTCTTCTTAGCGCGTTAGATGCTATTATTTCGGAGAACTTGTAAGTTGGAAAAGTAGGTTTTGTGGGTATATCTCTAGTAAACCCTTACGAGACTATAACTCGTCCACTAGGAAGACCTAGGGGTTTAAAGTCTTGTTATACATGCTAAGTGTGACCGTAGCCTCGACGACACGGAGTTGTATGTATGTTTTAGAATTTATTTTGTTTGATTTGCTCGAGGACTAGCAAAGTCTAAGTGTGTGGGAATCTGATAGGTGTTTAAAACACCTTATTTTATATTTAGTATTTATGCTTTCTTTGCTATTATCCTTGTGAATTGCATTTCTTATGTTTAGTTTTGAGTATTTAGGTACTGTGGAGTCATTTGGAGCAAAAGATGAGAAAATGTCCATTGGAGCGTAAAGGCCAAAAAGGTTGATTCACATGAGAGTCATACTTGGAGAAGACTAGGTTACGCAAGGAAGAGGCGGAGAATGAACTGTCAGTTTTCCATAACTGACAGTCGAACAAAAAACTAGGTTTTCGGTTATCTGGGTCCGACATTCCATGTGTGAGTTGGTTACTCCTTAACCACTAAGTGGGGTGTCGATACGAATCCCTTTACCTACACAAACCTAAAAATCAAAGAGGCACTCATCATTAGAGTTTATGTCTCCTACTCCACCTGAGAAGCCATGCAGCTGTTGTACCAAAGAAAGAAGAAGCAGATGTTGATTGAATTATAAAAATTGGTTTGTTGAGATGTAGATGGGTATAGATGAAAGATATGGTGATTGTTTCGGAGTCTCAGATGAATATGAGTTATGGGTCCTCAAGAATTCAGAGAATGGAGAAGAAGTCAAGAATTTAGGGTTTGAATTGAATCTCTGGGTTTATGAGAAATTGAATGAATCAGATGGAAGCTGAGATCAATCTCGATAATAAGTAGATGGGTCTGGTGATGCTTGTGGTTGAGAAGAATTCAAGGAGATGGGTTTAATTCTGGTGATGTTGGTGGTTGAATTTGAGAAGCACAGAAAAGGGATTTGATGTTACAGAAAGAGGAGATTTCTCTATGAGTTCAAAGTTGAAGATGGATTTGTTTGTGGTAGTACCACCAAATGGGTTATTATGTAATTGAGTGCTATGTCAATGTATTGAGCAGCAAGAAGTGTTGCTGGTAGCTGAATGCAGCGGATGGGATGGCCCTGGTGGTGATGCTATAGCTAGAGGCAGTGTTGCAGTTGGTTTGATTGAATTGCAACTGAAATTCTGGTATTGGTGGTGGTGGAAACTTCAGTTTGTGCGAATTCAAGATGCTATTTAGGGTCTGTGGAGTTTTGTGACAGAATTATGCATGAATGGTGTTGAAAGAAATGGAATCGTGGTGTTGTAGTATGTATGAGTTACAAGAAATTGTGGTTTCGAGCTGATGCTGCAGTGAGAAGGATTGGGGTTGAATCTGTGTTGCAGAGAAGATGGATAATGTGGTTTTTCACAGGGAAGTGCCGTAGAAAATAGGTTCGCAATGTTTGGTGCTAAGAGTTCAAGCTCAATTGGATGTTATTGGTTGGCCTGAGATAGAAGCAAGCAGTAAAGCTAACTGGTGGTAGTCAGGGAAGTGATGATATGAATTGGTAAGAAGATCAGGTCTGGTGTGTTGATTAAATGGGTCGGAGAATTGATGGATGGATGAGATTAATTGTGACAAGGGAAACAATGGATTGCAGGTGCAATGGGCATGAGTTGGAGATTGATTCTGGTGTGTCACTGAGACTTTGGTGATGGCAGTTCAATGGAAGGCTTGAGACAGAATTGTATAAATTGCAGGTCATTAAATCTGCAGGTTAATCTGCAGGTTAGAAACTGAGATGGATATGAAGAACAATGAGAGAATAAAACTGCAGAATTGAGAGTGCAAGCTGCTGGGTGAAATGAGTTGGTTTTGGTATGACTAGTAGTTTAAGAAGATTGGGTGCAAGTTCATATTCACAGGTGATGGCAGTGGATGGGATTTGAACCAAAATTACAGGATTAGATAAATGGCTAGGTTGTCTCTGGTGCAGTTGAACAGAGTCAAAGAAGCAGTGGTTGTAGATAGGAATGGAGTTTGGTTGTGATATAAGGGTAAACTGAGCAATAGTAATGGTTGCAGTCAAGGAAATGAACTGGCGGTGGTGTGCAGTAGTGCTAAATTGAGGAGAACAAGCATTGCAAGTGATGGAAAGTTGAGTTGTAGCTACAGATGCTGTTGTTGCTGGCTCTGAGTTTGGTGGTACTGAACTGTGAACATTTTCTTATAATGAGTGTGTGTTGGATTTGTGGTTTTGGCTTGAGGCAGAGAATGTTCATGGTGGTAAGATGAATTGCAGGAAGGAGATATGGCTATGCATTGGTAATGAACAGGATAAAGAAATAGTTCTTTGGCTATGGCAGGAGCTGCAGATTTATGGTGTTGAGAATATTGTTCACTAGCTGGAGTGCAGGTAGAGTTATGTTGCAGTTGAAGCTGCAGGGTGATTGTAAACAAGAAATATTGATGATGTGCTTGCATGAGTAGAATGCCTGAGTATATATTGGATGAATGTGGTTTGTTGGCTGAGTTGCAGCTGCACTAAGAAGCTATTGGTGTCGGAATGGCGGTGAGCTGTTGGAATTTGAGATCAGAGAAAAAATCAGATGGAAGAACTTGGTGATGGATGTTCTGTGATAGAGTATATGAAGCTGAATTGCACTGTTTTGTTGGTGTTTGAGTTCTTTAGCTGGTGTAGCAATTGGTGGTGATGGACAAAGTGAACTATTGCTGGAAATAGTACTGGTGGAATTAGGAGGCAAGAGCGAGGTATTTGAGTGTGTTTGCTGCAGTATGGTGATGAACTGAAGCATTGCAGATTAGAGAATATTAGATGAGGTGATGAGTGATGATGGGGAAGAGATGATGCTACAGCTGTGGTGTTGAGCAAGAGAATTACAAGGTTGTGGTGCTGAGTTATGCTGCTAATTGAAATGGTAATGAAGCTGCATGAGTGTTTTAAGAACAGAATAGATGAATGTTAGGGGTTGTGATTGACTGAATGATTGCAGGGATGGAGATGTAGAATAACCTGAATTTGGTCAGGAAAACATGCAAGAACAATCAAAACTCGGCCGGAATCGGTTATGGCCGAGTTGACTCAGTGAGTTAGCCCGAACCTGATTTATAGAGAAGAATTTGGACATGTTTTTAGTGGGCTTCACTCGTGGGCTGGCTCAACGACATAGTTGGAACGTGAAGGCACAAAAAGGATATAAAATAACGGCGCGCGGGTTATAACCCCAAAGGTGTCACTATCCATGTACAAAAATCCCAACAAAACAAATTGTTCACAAAAACCCCATTTAACATAAACTGTCTATATTAACCTTCTAGTTTAAATCACCCCCACAAAAAAAAAACAACCCCACATTTAATTTTAAATCACCCCAACAAAAAAAAATCAACCCCGCCACCACCGCCACCACTTCATTGCGCCACCACCACCCCGCCACGCCACCACCACCGCGCCACCACCACCACCACCACTTCCGCCACGGCACCACCGTCGCCACCGCACCACCGCCGTCACTGCACCACCGTCGCCACCGCACCACCGCCGTCACTGCACCACCGCCGCACCACCACCGCACCACTACCGCCGTCGCCGCCAATGCACCACCGTCGTCGTCGCCGCCACAGCACCACCACCGCCACCGTCGCCGCCACCGCACCACCATCGTACCACCGCCACCACCACCACCACCGAAAATTACCATCGCGTCACCACCACTAACAACTACCACCGCGCCACCACCGCCGCCGAAAACCGCCACTGCCGACCACCCCACCAACCAGTTGCCACCGCCACAAAAAATAAATTTCCTTGATCAATATTGAACAAAATAAGAAAAAAATGATGAAACCAAACAGAAAAAATGGTGAAACCAAAATTGGTTTCATCATTTTTCCACATATTTTCATTTCACCACCACAAACTTCAATGATGAAACCAAAATTGGTTTCACCAAAAATAGATGAAACCGAAATTGGTTTCATCATTTTTCCACATATTTTCATTTCACCAACACAAACTTCAATGATGAAACCAAAATTGGTTTCACCAAAACTAGATGAAACCGAAATTGGTTTCATCATTTTTCCACATATTTTCATTTCGCCAACACAAACTTCAATGATGAAACTAAAACATACCAGACTTACAAGTCAGGCCGAATAAACTAGGAAAAAAATCAGGTAAAACCAATATTTCATATATCTCATGCCATTGAGAGATTCACCTGCATATATTTTCCATTGTTTCCATCGAGTTTGATGAATGGATTGCATTACGTCCGGAGTAGGCAAGTTATTGTTGGAAATAATTTACAATTTCGTATGCAACTGAGAAATAATACTTTGATTACACTGATAATAGTAACAAACAACTCAAGAAACATGAGAAAAATACTTAACACTCACTGATGTGTTATTGTTATACCTGAGATGCACCGATGATAGTATTTAAAACTTAGTAGAGGCACGTATGAGATACGTTGAGCTAAAGGTAATATTGCCTGCTACTCCTCCGAGATGCTATAACAATTAACAAATTACCTCCAGGATACAACTATCATTAGTTCTCCTCTATGTGTAGCATACACGGAGAGAACCCTTAGAACTTGGCAAAATAATGAAAACAAAAACATAAATCGAAACTACAACCAGTTTAGAGAAATGTAAAAAGTAATTTATGTTTCGAAACTAACTATGTTTTTGTAAACAGAGAAGTAGTATTACAAAATTATGTTTCGAAACTACAACTCGTTTTTTATGTTTCTCAAACTAAGAACTCTATTTAATGTTTCTGTAAACTTAAATAAAATTTCTGAAAGAATAAAAGAAGAAGAAGAATTTCAGAGAGAAGAGTTCTGAAAGGTATATATTTTCAAATGAAATTCTTCTCTCGTATTTATAGCAAAAAACATTTCAACGTTCGACCAAGAATCCAATGTGCGACAGACTGTCCGTGATTCACGCTTCAGCTTTTGTCGGACGAGTAAAAGCATCCGTTAAAAATACAAAGAAATGTTTTGTCGGAATTCAAATTTTTTTGAGATTCTTCTCGAGGTGCACAGGTGTTACAACGACATTTTTTCAAAGATGCTTCACGAGGTTTTTTGCACACGGGTCGGACACCCAAAACCGAGAAGGCAAAGAATAAAATTCTTTATATGTGTGGGAGAAACGTGTGGAAAAATTCAGTAAAAATATAGGGTCGGATAAACCCACACCCACACCCTCGCCCTCGCCCTCGCCCTCGCCCTCGCCCACGCCGAGCCGAGCCGAGCCGAGCGAGCGTGCGTGCTTCTGTGCGAAGCACCGCGCGAACGGGAAAGGCAATAAGAAATGCAATAAGGTTTAGGCAACCTTGCCATAGTCTAGGGCTTTCCCCATACACAAAGGTCTAAAGACCCAAAGGGCCATACCCTTAAGGCTAAACCAATGCTATTTAAGTCTAAAACTCTAAGTGTTTTAGTCTATATGGGACTAATGTTTTATTCATTCACATGAAAAAACATCTAGGGAGTAATAGGTCTTGGGATCAAAACATGGTCCATGCATTTTTTGATTAAAACAAAACATTGTTTTTTCTAACAGTTATGACCACAAGAATCACCAAGGTTCGACGCGCATCCAGTATGGTTATGCAACAAGCCTCTTCTTATCCCAGCGAGTTCCCTTACATCTATTGTGCTTCTTACAGTTATAGGAACATCTAGTGGTATCTCTCTAGCATAACCAGAATGGTAGGATGTTGATAAATAATTAAACGGTACAACGTTTGGTACACAAGAAAATGTAAAAATATCTAGCTAGACAAAAGAAAAATGAATAAAGTAGATGTAATAGACAAAAGTAGTACTAGCTAGCTAAGAATTCCATTGCAGTAATCATGACAGAAACATGAATAAAGTAGTACTAGATAGCTAAGAAACATGAATAAAGTAGCACAACAATTCCATTGCAGTAATCATGACAGAAACATGAATAAAGTAGCACAACAACAACAACAAAAATTCCATTGCAGTAATCATGACAGAAACATGAATAAAGTAGTACTATCTAGCTAAGAATGTTATAGACAAAGGAAAATGTAAAAATAGAAGCAGGATACAAATATTAAGCCTTGGTATCAACCTAGAAATCTCTAATTAACAACACAGCAATAGAATCTACACAAAAAATTTGTCAAAAACAAAAGAAGATTGTGTAGGCTACATAAGTGAATGAGAAAAGAAGAAAAAAGGTGTAGTATCTTACTTACACGGGGGAAATAAGAAGAAGATAAAAGCAACTTCAGAATTTTTGGTCTCTCCATGATCCTAACCATCAATTTCTTGAATTTCCATACTTATACTCATTTCTATCAACAACTGAAATGTTTATTTCGTCTCCATTAACAGAATTAATCATCAGTTCACTCCATAACATCTCAATCCACCACCTTCATCATATTTGTAGCTTCATAATCCCTGTAACTCATCATGACCTAAACTAATAATCACAACTATCAGCTGCATTTTCAAGAACATCTGTAACTCTATCAATTGATATACTACATCTCAGTAAATATCTTTCTAGGTCGAAAACCCATTTGCCAAACAGCAGCAGCAACTCAATCTTCTAATTTGTTAAGAAACATAACAATATCTCCCACTATTTCACTTAAAATCAGATCCCTCTTCTTAACTCATCATAAATTCAAATTCATCAACATCCTTTTCTCAATCAGCTCATTCTTAATCAAACCCCTCTCCCTAAATTTTGCAGATAGATCAATATCAAAGAAGAACCCTAGTTTCTTAATTTAGGGAAGAACATAAACTGTAATTCTCTACGAAATTAAAATTAAACTTCATACTACCATTTCTACTTCAAATCAGAACAAACCCATTTTATTCTAACAAAAAATTGGGACTTAGTAAAAAAGAATCAATCAAACAAAAACCCTAAATTTGGCCTCCGATTTACCATTTCAGTGAAGTCTGATTTCGATAATCGATTAAACAACATCACTCTCAATAAAAACAAAATTAAACTACATAGATACGAATTACAACAAAGAATTAAATAGGTTTTGATGCACTAACCCCTTTTTAAGAACCACGATCTAGATTTAACCTCTTTCTCAACTATTACGGAGAAGAAAACCAAATTTTGAAGACAAAATTGATGCTGATGGTAGCGTAGTTATTGCCGCTTGTGGTGACGGAGGTGTTTCTCTGGTTTTCGTGGAGATCTATTGTTGGTGTTGGCGGTGCTGGTGGTGGGGAGAAGCAGACGGAAGAAAGAAGAAGATGTATAAAGGGTATGTTTGGATTTTTTTAAAATGAAAAAAACTAAATTTATTCATTATAATTTGAAGTGGGGTTTTTGTGACACTTTTTTAGTCAAACGGTTTTTATTTATTAAAAATAATATGGCTGGATTTTTTGCACTAGAAGTTTGGCCACCTTGGTGTTTTATGACTAGTTTTGATAAAATAAAGGGTTATATTTCCTTATGAATATCTTTTACTACTACTTTGTTCTTGGGTTTAGAAACATGATAGGTTTTCTCTTCCTTCTTGTTATGAACTCCATTAATATGAGTAGTTAATCGTATTTTTGGTTATGGATTAATTTAATTTCACAAAGCATGCTTCTTTTATTAATAAATTAATTTTGTCTCATAATTATCGATCTTGATTCACTATATATATCGCCATGCATGATTTGAATATTTGTTTAGTTGAGTGGCCAATTGATTGAACTCGTATTCACATCTAATGCTAGTTTAGGGTGTTTCATACGTAAAAGTGATGCATCTTGAATACAAGTAGCACAAATATGGTTATTTCTTGTAGTGATATATCCTAGTAACCTTATGTGAACCATGACCTTTGTTAAATTAAATTAGTGCGCTTTCCACGCTCGATTGCTTTGATTGGCCTGATTTCATAGAACTTAATGCATATAGGGAATTAAACTTGATTAGTGCTTTTACACGTTAGGTTGTTCTCTTAGATAGAACTCATTCTCGCACCTTTTAATGTGTTTGTTGATGACAAGAGGAAATTAGCTGGATAATCTTGTGATCAAGGTATCCTAGGGCCTTTAATAATGAGAGATTAAATATCAATTCTAGTTATCATTACAAGAGCATGTTAGTGAATGAAAACGAGATCCTTAACCAATATTTTCACATACTTAATATGATTTGTTTTATTTTGTTTCTTTGCTTTTATATTTGTCTAGTTTATTAAAAATCAAAAAAATCCCCCTTGTTATTTATAGGAAATCGAAAATATATTGACAAACTAGTCCTCTCGGTGGGAACGATCCTTTCTTTCCCTTGCTATATTATATATTTTGAGCAGTGAGAAAGTAATTTATTTTTGACACCTACGATAGCGATCACAGTGTAAGATTGATTAGGGTTCAACTACATTCCAGACCGAAGTTAGCTTTGTAGTAGCTAGTGTCTGTAGCGACTTAATACAGTGTGGTGTTCAAATCTGGACTAGGTCCCGGGGTTATTCTACATTTGCGGTTTCCTCGTTAACAAAACTTCTGGTGTCTGTGTTATTTTTTTTCGCATTATATTTTGTTATATAATTGAAATATCATAGGTTGTGCGTTGAATCGATCAATTGGTAAATCCAACCTTTAGTTGTTTATTGAAATTGATTGATCCTTGAACATTGGTCTTTGGTACCGTTCAAGTTATTTCTCTTGTATTCAATCAGGCTCGCAAATTCCTATTTGTTTGATTGCGGATTGAATCGAGAAATTGAGATATAACTCTTTGATATACTTTTTATTAAGATTGAGTCTGACTGTCTGGTTGATTCTCCTGAAAGTATATTATAGTTAGTCTATACAGATTACTAACCGAAATATTGTGTGAGGTTGTTGTACCCCCGTTTTTTCAGTTATACCTTAATATGGAACACTTGTGATCGGTCACACAAGTTACCAGGACCAGTTACATCAGTTACCAGGATTAGTTACATCAATTACCAGGACCCGTTACCATATATACATGGTATTTATTGTGATCAGTCACACCAATCACTAGGATCGGTTACACCAATTACTAGGACCGGTTACACCAATTAAAAAGTTCGATTACACAACTCTATTGTGATCGGTCATACCAATTACTATGATCGGTCACACCAATAACAAATATCGATCATACCATCTCAGGTGATTACTTAGGATCGGTTACACTAATTAATCAAAACTATTCATACCAAATCATAAGTCAGGTATTGTGATTAATTATACCAAGATATATAACAAGTTACTATAGGTTATACCATCTCACACATATTGGTAATCCAAAAATTTGCAATGAATAGCCATACCAATAAGACTAGCGATTTCCATTTCGATTCATAAAACCAGTTTATGAATATACTTCCTTTAAACAAATGTAAACATTGTTTCCTAGGATGAAATCTTCACCTTTACCCACTCACATAATCATAACAGCATTCATAAGATTATGTTGATGTTATATCTACGAAATTCAAAAGATAAGCGTTATACTTCGTAGTTTAATTCCTTAACACTATCATCATGTGACCATGTCTCATTGCTAGAGTAAAATATTCATACACCCACAAATCTCCTTGCGAATCACAACTGCTTTTGATGCTGGAAAGTACTTCTCAAGGAACAATTTCTTCATCCCATTCCATGTGGTTATGCTTCCAGCGGGTAAGCAAAAGAACCATTCTCCTGCAACATCTATAAGGGAGAAAGGAAATGTTGTCATCATAGCTATTTCGGCGTCTGCAGTTACTTGCTTCATACTAGTCACAACATGATAGAATTGTTGCAAGTGACGATTAGGATCTTCTCCCGCTAAACCTCTGAATTTGGGAAGAAAGTGAATCAATTGCGGATTCAACTCAATGGTTCCATTCAACTTAATACATAAAGGCTGATGGTCAAGGTTTGGATAAGTGAGTTCCTTGAGTGTTCTTGGAGCAGGTGGTCGACCTCCCATTGTGTTGTCTTCCTCTTTGTCCGAGTCCGAGAATTCACTTGGTGTAGAACTGGGAGGAAGTGGAGTATTCACTACTCGAATGAAATCTTTAAGTAAAGTGCCCGAAAGAAGACGTATACCAATAGGACTTGGTCTTCCCTCTCCACGCATTCACCAAAGAAATAGTACCTGAAAATCAAATTCTAAGAGATTGAATAAGTAAACTGAAATTGAAAATAAAAGCAAAAGTAACAACTAAGAATAAAAATAACAACTAAACTTGCCACTGCCTCCCCGGCAGCGGCGCCAAATTTGATGAGGTGTCAACTCGCAAATAATATTTCTCTACTTCTTTTTACACTAGCAAGTAGTATAATGTAAGCATGATCGTCCCAAGGGAGGTATGAAGCAAAAGTTGTTATGCAAATACTCTTAGCAAAGATGATTTTGTTGTAGAAATTCTGAAAATTGTAAATTGTATTCAAATATGAGATATAATTGATTAAAGGTTCATTCTAGATCACGAAATACAAACCAAATTGATATATAGTCAAGTTCTTTGCATTATCTTGTTACTAACAACCCTAGAATAATTAGTACGCTCAACAATTCTGTTATTATCTCCTAAGCTCACCGGATACAGAAGCGCTCGACTACCGGTTTCTACTTGCCAAGTTTCCTAGAGGTACGCTTACTAGGTGTGACTTAAACAAGTGCTCTAAGTTTTATGAGATAAGATTGTTCCTAGTGATAAAATCAAAGGCTTGAATTACCTACTAGTGTTTATTTCTACATACGGGTACTTAACAAAGTCCCATCATCAATACCCATATATTGCTACTTGTGTTCACATTTCTTGACAATTACGGGTCGAAGAAAATCTAAACTAGCAATAGAATTAAGAACTTACGATTCAATTTCGAACTTAAACCATTAACAAATAATCCATAAACAATATTAGCATAGTAGAAATCAAGCAATAACATAAATAAGTGCAAGAGAACAAGTTATTTCATATCAATTGTGAGTTAATACGGGCTTTGAAATCGCCCTTAATCAAAAAGAGTTTTAGTTACTCATAAGTGTATGAGCAGAATCTCGCAACAACAACGCTCTTGCGAAAACTTCTACCATATATGGCAAATGTCGCAAATTAATTACAGAAATGACGTAATAGACAACGACAACATAAAACACGAGAAAGATGTGAAGATTTTATGGTTGTTATAAAGAAAGCTCGCGAGAACAAGGCGGGAGCTCGCGAGAGCAAGGCGGAAGCTCGAGAGAATATGTAGAAAGCTTGCGAGAGTGTGGAAAGGGATCCTAAAATAGGGGAAGTATGAGTTGTATGTGAGCTGTCATCCACTATGTAAACACCTATATAAAGAGAAGAGCAGGAGATAGAAAGGGGAGGAACACATTCTGAGAGGGAGATATTTTTTGGAGAGAGAAATTTATTTTCTTTATCATCTTCTTCCCCAAAAACTAAATATAGAGCTCCTAATACTCATTAATGGAGTCTCCATGTAACCCAAATGTAATTTCAATAATCATAGTGAAGAACCCTAGCCCCGTGGATGTAGATCACATTGATAGAACCACGTAAATCTTGTGTCTTATTTTATAATTTTAGCACTTTAATTTTTATTTTGGTTAGGAAATAGATTTAGATCTAGAAATTATTATCATAATATTATATGGGGTGTGTTGTGGGATTTCCTGCAACTACATTTTGGCGCTAGAAACAGGAAGGAGTAAAGGATTTATCCTTCTTGTAGCTTGATTGGTTCAAGAGATTTCCATGAAGATTTGCTACTGTTCATATTTTTCTAGATCTAAAAAAAAATAATATTAGGTTCAAAAATGGAAATTTCTTGGAAGAAATTACACTTTCAGGGAGTAAACATCATCAACAATTCAAAGACATGAAAAGAGTAAGAAAAAAAAAATAGTTGTTGTGGTGAATTTAAGGAAGAAAACCAAAGTTTCGGTAGAAGATTTTCATGTTCAGGAGAAGAAGGCAAATGTGAAAGAAGTTAAGGAAGGACGAAGAGAAGATAAGAGGCAGATGCTGCAATTTCTATCACAAACAGAAATTCGCACAGATGGTTCAAGGCTGCGAGATCAACAAATAGGTCACGGGTTCAAGTTCGCAGAGACACATATTTTTTATTTTTTTCTCAATTTCATTGGCGAATAAAAGAATAAGAAAAAAAAGTTATGCGTTAATTTCGCAGAGAGGTTCTTAAACAGTTGGTCCAGAGAACAGTATGTGAGTTTGTGGTCAGAGGTTCGAATTTGCCTGCGAGCATAGTTTTCTTCTTTTTACAGAGGGTGAGAAAATGAATAATTTCGCAACATTTTTTTATTATTTCGCAAGCAAGAAGCAGCACAGTTGGTGATCTGCGAAGTTAATGAGTTCATGGTCGCGAGTTCAAGTCCCAACACATGCATATTTTTTCGCGAAATCCTTGATAATTTCGCAAGTATATTTCACGTAGAAGAAAATTCATGATAATTTCGCAGAGGAATTTCGCAAGCAAGAGAACTAGCACAATTGGTTGGAAGGCATGAATGCAAGCAGCAGGTCGCGGGATCAATTCTTGCTTCTCGCAAGTTTATTTTTGTTACGCGAAATTTCTACATAGTTGCCTCAAAAAGTTAAACTTTGATTACTTCGCAAGATCTTTTATTAATTCGCAAGAGAGGGTTAGCACAGTTGGTTTGTTGCGAGAAAATGCAAGAGGCAGGTCAAGGGTTCAAGTCTCATATCTCACTCTTCTTTTTGCTGTGAGACATTCAAACAACTCGCATAAGAGCTAAGTACCCTTTCCTAGAACATTTTACTTGCCACAAATAAAAGATTTTTGATTTAATTTCCAAAAAGCGATATAATCGCAAGATTTTAAAGAAGATTTCTAAGATTTTTAAGACTTTTGATTTGGTTTACAAAACGCGATAAATTCGCAGAGTTACAGAGATTTCATAATTACAAAGATTTCACAATTACAAGAGAAACCGAGAACAATATCTCGCAGAGATCAATTTATATATTTCCCTTAAATATTTGCTTTGTTTCAAATGAGAATGATATCTAACATGGAGAGTAGTAGGAGGCAAAATAAGAACTTCCATTAACAGATTAGTAAGACCTTCCATCAACAGGATGCATAAGACCTCATTAGGATCATTTCCATGAAAGATGTTTATCGGATGAGACGAAACAATTTATACAAAGGAAATCATGACAAAGAAAAACGATTTGAACTTGAAATTAAATGAAAATTTTTGATAAAAGAAATGTTGAATACTAATCTAAATTCTTATTTCTCTTGAATATTTACTTCGCTTCAAATGATATGATATTATGAGAATCAAAGAGTGAATGGAAGAAATGACAGAAATGAAATAATAAAGAAACGCGAATAAAATTTCGCAGAGATTAATAGAATGGGACGAACCTTTATGGCGTTGTTAATGGGAGAAAATCGACTCTGCCGAATTTGGTAAATTCGATGGTGGGTAGACTGGTTTAAACCCTTAAACAAATGTGCTACACGTGAGCACTTTTGATTCGAGATATCAATCTGTACAACTCTGGCCTAAACCAAGAAGATGCCCATTCCAGATTTGCTTCGGTCACAAAGTGGAGGAGAAGGGTTGATTTGGGGAGGATAGCGAAGAAGCGTGATGAGACCAGAGAGTTCTGGCTAGGTAGTATCTCGACTTGTATCAGAAGTGTAGAAGCTTGCTAGTGATGTAAGCTTTTGAGAGAGCTTGCAAAGTAGCTATCTGATAGTATTGTATTTTGCCTGACCAAGACTTGTGTCTTTTAGCAGAATAGGTGAAACCTATTTATACAAGTGAGATTGAACATACCATGGCCTTATTAAGGAATTGAGTAAATGTGTCAATTAAAACAGAGGAGGTGGAAACCGTTGGCTTTATGGTGAAAAACGTTTTCACCATAACTTTCCTTATTTAATTGACCATATTCATTCCTTGCACGCCTTGCTTTATTGCGAGCATAGTGTACGATGTATGTTGTGACCGCCAAACCAAAACCCCAAGAAAGCGTCCCCCAGTTTATGTTGATGTCTCGAGAGTTGGGCGCAAATGGCAATACCAAAGTTGCTAGTGAAGCGTCATGTGCTAATGGCATGTGCGGGATGTCTCGACCGCAAGTTGTACTTTGAGTGCGGATGGCAATGCCAAAGTCGCTTGGTGGAGCATTTGGCATGTGCGGAATGCCTTGGACGCGATTTATACTTTAAGTGCGAATGGTAATGTCAAAGTCGCTAGTGGAGCATGTGTGGCATGTGCGGAATTCCTTGGAAATTGGCTAGCAAGTTGGGGATCAAAGTGGCAAGTGGTTGCGTGTTGGCATGTGCTAATGGCACGCACGACCACTTTGGCCAAGTCGCGGGCGCTACAATTGGATAGCGGCTTGGGATAGAAAGTGGCTAGTGGTAACGTGTTGGCATGTGCCAATGACACGTATGGCCACCTTGGCCAAGTCGCAGACGCTACAATTGGATAGCGGCTTGGGATAGAAAGTGGATAGCGGTAACGTGTTGGCATGTGCCAATGGCACGTATGGCCACCATGGCCAAGTCGCGGACGCTACAATTGGATAGCGGCTTGGGATAGAAAGTGGCTAGTGGTAACGTATTGGCATGTGCCAATGGAACGTATGGCCAAGTCGCGGGCGCTACAATTGGGTAGCAGCTTGGAATAGAAAGTGGCTAGTGGTAACGTGTTTGCATGTGCCAATGGCACGCACGTCCACTTTGGCCAAGTTGCGGGCGCTACAATTGGACAACGGCTTGGAATAGAAAGTGGCTAGTGGTAATGTGTTGGCATGTGCCAATGACACGCACGAACACTTTGGCCAAGTTATGGGTGCTACTTTTGGGTAGCGGCTTGGAATAGAAAGTGGCTAGTGGTAACATGTTGGCATGTGCCAATGGCATGCACAACCACTTTGGCCAAGTTGCGGGCGCTACTTTTTTGTAGCGGCTTGGAAGAGAAAGTGGCTAGTGGTAACGTGTTGGCATGTGCCAATGGAACGCACGGACACTTTGGCCAAGTTGCGGGCGCTAATTTTCGTTAGCGGCTTGGAATAGTAAGTGTCTAGTGGTAACGTGTTGGCATGTGCCAATGGCACGCACGACCACTTTGGACAAGTTGCGGGCGCTACTTTTGGGTAGCGACTTGGAATAGAAAGTGGCTAGTGGTAACGTGTTGGCATGTGCCAATGGAATGCACGGCCACTTTGGCCAAGTTACGGGCGCTACTTTTGGGTAGCGGCTTGGAATAGAAAGTGGCTAGTGGTAACGTGTTGGCATTTGCCAATGGCACGCACGGCCACTTTGGCCAAGTTGCGGGCGCTACTTTTGGGTAGCGGCTTGGAATAGAAAGTGGCTAGTGGTAACGTGTTGGCATGTGCCAATGGCACGCACGTCCACTTTGGACAAGTTGTGGGCGCTAGCTCAGCATAGCGGCTTGAAGATAGAAATTGGCTAGTGGTAACGTGTTGGCATGTGCCAATGGCACGCACGACCACTTTGTCCAAGTTGGGGGCGCTACTTTTGGGTAGCGGCTTGGAATAGAAAGTGGCTAGTGGTAACGTGTTGGCATGTGCCAATGGCCCGCACGACCACTTTGGCCAAGTTGCGGGCGCTAGCTGGGCATAGCGGCTTGAAGATAGAAATTGTCTAGTGATGCGTGTTGGCATGTGCCAATGGCACGTACGACCAAGTTTACCTAGTTGCACGGTTTGCAAGCCTAGGGCGCTATTTTTGGCATGTGCCAAATGGTATAGCGGCTTAGTTTGGAATGGTTGCCTGTGAGTTCAGTATGTGGTTTGGTTTTTGCGTCGTTGCCATGGTGCGCAGTATGCGACTTGGTTTTGGCGTCGTTGCCATGGTGCCCAGTATGCGGCTTGGTTTTGGCGTCGTTGCCATGGTACGCAGTATGCAGCTTGGTTTTGGCGTCGTTGCCATGGTGCGCAGTATGCGACTTGGTTTTGGATTCGTTGCCATGGTGCGCCTTATGGGTCTTGATTTTGGCGACGTTGCCATGGTGCGCAGTATGCAGCGTGGTTTTGGAATTAGGGTTCTGTGTTGAAAACCCTAATCTGGTATTTTGAAAAAAATACCCCCATTAATTGTTGACACCTGAATTAAATGCTCGTAGTTAATGTGTTGCTGGTAACACTAGGTCATTGGGTTTTACGATTTTACCCCTTATCTAAAATCCATCATCGACATTAAGGCCCTTGATTTGCTCGGAACAAGAGCTTTGTTGCGAGGTAAGCATAAGATGGTGCCAAGAAAAAATCCAAAAGGGAAATGGGAGATTTATCTGACCTTTTTTCTGAGATGCGGACTGGATTCAGAATCCTCGTCCTTGGCAGTTTTGCATGGAGCGGGAGATTGGCACAATCTGGCGGAAATGGACGGTTGGGAAGCATTGAGCTGCTGGCGCGAGTTGAGAAGCTGAGCGTGCGCTAGCTGGTGGGGCCGATGAGAGATAGACTTGATAGCTGGTGAGACTTGGGCGATATTGACAGGTCGACGCGATTGGTGGGACCGGCACAAAAGGAGCATGCTAGCTTGGGCGGTACTGGCGCAAGGTTGAGAGGCTGGTGTGGTGAGACCGGCGCAAAGGGAGCGTTGTTGGGAGGTATTGGCGCCGTTGATGGGGCTTGAGCGGCCGTTGGGAAGTTGGGCGCTTTTGTGGGCCCAAACTTCCCTTATACGCGCGACTTTGGGAGAAAAGGAATCCTTCCCCAATGTGGAAACCGCTCACATATATATACGTGAAGTCCTTTCTTTTATCTTGCGCTTTGTTCCTTCCTTCTTCCTAGCTAGAGGTAAAGTGATAAAGGAGAAATCGGCCCAGGTGTGTCTTCTAGTACTTCTCTTGTTTCCCTTTGTAGGTGCAAACCCTATCAGTAGGTGCTTTTTCTTTCATAAGTCTTGCGTTGATATTGTGCGTACGATTGGTTGCTGTGCTTCTTGCAGAGAATATTGTATGATTTGGTTTCGTAGAAAATATTGAAGTAGGATATTGTATATGCACTTGAACCTGAGAAAAATATTGCACATGAATCCCGAAGAAAAATAATGTATATGTGCTTCATATGAACCCGAAAGAATTACTATATATGAATCCCAAAGAAGAATAATGTATATGTGCTTCATATGAACCCGAAAGAATTACTCTATATGAATCTCGAAGAAGAATACTGTATATGTACTTCATATGAACCCGAAAGAATTACTGTATATGAATCCCGAAGATGAATACTGTATATGTGCTTCATATGAACCCGAAATAATTACTGTATATGAATCCCGAAGAAGAATACTGTATATTCTCTTGAAACTAGAAAATATACTACGCATATAATTTTGAACCCGAAGTAGGATACTGCATATGTATTTCGAAACCATACTATTCTCCCATGTGTCAGGGATTTTTCTTCTTGTCGAGCGCGGTTATGTGTTTGGGAGATCATTTCATAATTTCCTTGTTTTGTTTTGTGCAGATATCTTGTTGTTAAGCGAGAAAAAACCGACAAGATGTTACTTGAACAAGGCTCCGTTTCGTCGAAAGATGATGATAGTTCGAAACCAAACATAGATGATGAGTTCTTTACCAAATCCTTTGCTCCTGCTCGGAGGAATCTTCCAGACTTCGAGCCAACTTTATTGAATGATGGTAAAAATGAAAAGAAGACCCGCACAGTTCGGCCGGAGCATACCATACGGTTTTGTCTTCATAAAGGAGTGTATGCCTCTTCCAGTATTGACTTCAGGATGTGTCAAAGCCCATTGCGTTCTTTTGATGTGTGGGTTGAATTTATGGTGGGTAAGGAGCATATAAATTTCAACTTGACTCGAGCGAGGATTATTAATGCCGTCAGAGCTTCAGTAAGTCTCCATATTTAGAAATATGTCCCGGGATTGGTTGCTTTCCTCTCTAGGTGGTGCTCGGACACTCACACAATTATCTGTAGATGGGGCAAAATAGCTTTCACCTTGGAGAGCATGGCTCTCTTGTTGAATCTTCCGGTAACCGGGGATCTTAACTTCCAATTATCCAGAGATGAGAAGAAGATGCAAAATGACCTTGCTGCTAAGTTGGGAGATTTTGCCCGAAAAGACTCTACTGCGAAGTCAAAGGATTCCGTTCAGAAGGAGGATGAAAGGTGCTTTTACAGCTGGTGGATATCACAGTGGTTTCCGGAAGAGTTGGAGGATAGACAGAAGAGCAGCGATCTCCACGTTAAAGCATTTTTGGCCCTATGGTTGTCTAGAGACATTCTTGACGATGGTTCCGGCAAGAAGGAGATAAGGGCATAGCTGCTACCAATTGCTATGAAGTTAGCGTAAGGTGAAGTCCTCCCCATTCGAAGGCTATTCCTTAGCTCCTTGCACACGCATCTGGATCACTTAGTCGTGAATATGCGAGTTTCGAATGGTTCCATGAAAGTGGATTCGTATGTGCACGTCGTTTTCCTGCAAGCGTGGCTATGGGAGTATTTTGAAAAGTACACTCCAAAGCCATTGCCTACGATACCTGTGAGTTGGGGTGGCTCTCGAATTCTTCAATGGGTGAATAAGCGTCCAAGGGTTGGTGTGATCTTGGTTAGCCTTCTTGATAAATCACACGAGATCAATTTTCTCCCGTGGGAGCCAGTTCATAGGTCCGTGACTCAAATTGATACTTTTCCTTCTGCTCCGGATGTGATTTTGTCTTCAGATGACGATTTGAGCGTTGGTGAAAACTTGTTTATTCAAAGTTGTATCCCCGGTCACATGTCGTCTTTCTTTAGAGGGGCTTTCCATATTTCTGAGTACAATATTGATCGCACAGCTCGCCACATGGGTTTCGATCAGGGGGTGCCCCTTGCTTGCCGGCTGGAGCTTCTTGAGAATTCATTGCATGCTGCCTTCGATGCCAGTGCCCTTGGGCTAGGTATCCGTCACCCTTGATGACCTTTAGTTACAACGAGTTCTGGTGCCGTGAGCGTCTCATGATTCGTAAGTTTGTGGATGACGCGGTGGAGAATGTTCGTGGTAAGCCTTCCCAAGAAGTTTTGAAGAAGTACCCAATGTTGAGAGATTTCAAGCGAAAGTCGTCTGGAAATTCTGAAAGTCCCCAAGTGAAAGAGAAGAGGACGAAAAATCGTGCTGGTGGGTTTCAGACGGCTTCAAAGGTTTCTCCTGCAGCCCTTGTGTCCTTCAGTTCTCCCAATAACCAGGTATGTGTCTCCTATTTGCTGGTTTGTTTCCAAATGTGTGAATTTCTGCTGAAGGTATGTGTCTCGTTTCTTCCAGGGCTTTGGTAGTGTTAATGATTTTGCTGCTCTTGCTCGCTGTCAGGAGACGGTAACTCCTTCGAGTAATTCTAGCGGTATCGAGACTTGTCACAACGGTAATGTGCTATAGAAAGAAGAAAGTTTGGAAGGTGAAGGTGATTCTTCAGATAGAAGCGCTGGATCCCTTTCGGAAAGTGTCTCGTTAGGTTTCGCGCCTATTTTTCTTCCTCCTCCTTTTGAAAACTTCTAACTCAAATCTTGCAGGAGGAATCTAACTCGGGAGATAGATGTGAGGTGGAGTCACATGAAGACTTTCCCATGGTGACAACAACCGTCAGTGATGACCTGGAGATGGAAGTTGAAAATCCGCATGTAGTAACTGTGACCGCTGATGATGGCTTGGGGATGGAAGCTAATAAATCATAAATCATGAATGCAGTTCGACCGGGAAATGATTTTCTGATTGCTGGCGCAGATGCGGAAGGGAACCCTTCGCAGATTGCGGATCTAGTTGCAGGTGCCATTTTCGATCCTCCGTACTTGGTTCCTTACCCAGGTCACGTGTTGGTCGACGGTTTCAGTGTGCTAGCCAAATATGAGGCATTGTATACCAAAATTTGGAAGAAGTATGGACACATGGCTACGACCAGGAAGATCACTAGTCGTATTGCATTGGTTAAACGTGTGGAAAAAGCTTTATCTTCTATTGAGGACATGTGCGGGGTGACTGGACATACCGTTTCTGAAAACGTCATTGCTAACTGGGAGCATCACCGCGATGTGTGTGTGGAGAAGGAATTCAATGCTTTGTGGTTCGTCAAATATCTTGCTGAGATTCGAAAATTGAAGGATATAGTAGTCCAAATCCCTTCTGCGGAGGAGATCACACGGCAAGAAGCGGAAGCTGAGGAGTTTTCCAAGGTGTTAGCTATGAAGAGAGAAGCGGAAGCTGAGGAGTTGTCCAAGGTGTTAGCTATGAAGAGAGTGGATATTGAAGATGCGAAGGACCGTCTTGCTAAGAAGAGTAAACCGTTGCTGGAAAACTTCCCTTGAATGTTTTTCCTTTAGATTCCCTTTTTTTTATTTTGGGGAATACTTTGGGTGCTTGATTTCGGAGTCTGACTGATTTTGGTAGTTGGTTGATGTTTTTTTTTTTTTTTGAGATGTTGGATTATTTTCTGGGATGAATGGTTTTAATATATAACTTTGATTATGCCTTGCGAAGGGTATATTATTTTTATGAAAGTGTGTGCTAGCAATAACACAAGAAGTAATGGTATGATGGTTTTACTGAGAACCCAAAAACAGATCAGATATCTTGTCCGGGCTACATTTACTTGCTGTATGGATCTTTCATCGCAAATATGCCTATTTTCGTATAAGAAGTGGTTTTGTCGGTGACTTTTCCAGTAAGTCCCCAGTTGCTGGTAATAATGTTTTTGCTGAAAAAAGCCGACAGCCAGTCCACAAATCGGAGTCCCTAGTTTCCCGTGTAGTTTTTACGGCTGGAAACTGGGTTATCTGGTAGTTGAGTCGCAGATCTCCAAACCGATTGGATGCTTCTGCTGTTGGTGCTTGTATCGAGACACGAGATTGATTTCTAGGAGTAGATATTGTAACCGAGAGATTGAAACTCCCGCTGTGGTCGCCAATTATTTATGGGAGAAAATCTCCTCTGCCGAATTTGGCAAATTCGATGGTGGAGAGACTGGTTTAACCCCTTAAACAAATGTGCTGCACGTGAGCACTTTTGATTCGAGATATCAATCTGTACAACTCTGGCCTAAACCAAGAAGATGGCCGTTCCAGATTTGCTTCGGTCACAAAGTGGAGGAGAAGGGTTGATTTGGGGAGGATAGAGAAGAAGGGTGATGAGACCAGAGAGTTCTGGCTAGGTAGTATCTCGACTTGTATCAGAAGTGTAGAAGCTTGCTAGTGATGGAAGCTTTTGAGAGAGCTTGCAAAGTGGCTATCTGATAGTATTGTATTTTGCCTGACCAAGACTTGTGTCTTTTGGCAGAATAGGTGAAACCTATTTATACAAGTGATATTGAACATACCCTGGCCTCATTAAGGAATTGAGTAAATGTGTCAATTAAAACAGAGGAGGTGGAAACCATTGGCTTTATGGTGAAAAACGTTTTCACCATAACTTTCATTATTTAATTGACCGTATTCATTCCTTGCACGCCTTTCTTTATTGCGAGCGTAGTGTACGCTGCACGCTGTGACCACCAAACCAAAACCCCAAGAAAGCATACCCCAGTTTGTGTTGATGTCTCGAGAGTTGAGCGCAAGTGGCAATGCCAAAGTTGCTAGTAAAGCATTGCGGCATGTGCTAATGGCATGTGCGGGATGTCTCGACCGCAAGTTGTACTTTGAGTGCGGATGGCAATGCCAAAGTCGCTTGGTGGAGCATTTGTCATGTGCCAATGGCATGTGCAGAATGCCTTAGTGGCGATTTGTACTTTGAGTGCGGATGCTAATGCCAAAGTCGCTAGTGGAGCATGTGTGGCATGTGCGGAATGCATTGAAAATTTTCTAGCAAGTTGGGGATAAAAGTGGCTAGTGGTTGCGTGTTGGCATGTGCCAATGACACGCACGGCCACTTTGGCCAAGTCGCGGGCGCTACAATTGGATAGTGGCTTGGGATAGAAAGTGGCTAGTGGTAACGTGTTGGCATGTGCCAATGGCACGTATGGCCACCTTGGCCAAGTCACGGGCGCTACAATTGGATGGCGGCTTGGGATAGAAAGTGGCTAGTGGTAACGTGTTGGCATGTGCCAATGGCACATATGGCCACCTTGGCCAAGTCGCGGGCGCTACAATTGGATAGCGGCTTGGGATAGAAAGTGGCTAGTGGTAACATGTTGGCATGTGCCAATGACACGTATGGCCACCTTGGCCAAGTCGCGGGAGCTACAATTGGGTAGCGGCTTGGAATAGAAAGTGGCTAGTGGTAACGTGTTGGCATGTGCCAATGGCACGCACAACCACTTTATCCAAGTTGCGTGCGCTACAATTGGATAGCGGCTTGGAATAGAAAGTGGCTAGTGGTAACGTGTTGGCATGTGCCAATGGCACGCACGGCCACTTTGGCCAAGTTGCGGGCGCTACTTTTGGGTAGCGACTTGGAAGATAAAGTGGCTAGTGGTAACGTGTTGGCATGTGCCAATGGCACGCACGACCACTTTGGCCAAGTTGCGGGCGCTACTTTTGGGTAGCGGCTTGGAATAGAAAGTGGCTAGTGGTAACATGTTGGCATGTGCCAATGGCACGCGCGACCACTTTGGCCAATTTACGGGCGCTAGCTGGGCATAGCGGCTTGAAGATAGAAATTGTCTAGTGGTAACGTGTTGGCATGTGCCAATGGCACGCACGGCCACTTTGGCCAAGTTGCGGTCGCTACTTTTGGGTAGCGGCTTGGAATAGAAAGTGGCTAGTGGTAACGTGCTGGCGTGTGCCAATGGCACGGACGGCCACTTTGGCCAAGTTGCGTGCGCTACTTTTGGGTAGCGGCTTGGAATAGAAAGTAGCTAGTGGTAACGTGGTGGCATGTGCCAATGGCACGCACGACCACTTTGGCCAAGTTACGGCGCTACTTTTGGGTAGCGGCTTGGAATAGAAAGTGGCTAGTGGTAACGTGTTGGCATGTGTCAATGGCACGCACGACCACTTTGGCCAAGTTACGGGCGCTACTTTTGGGTAGCGGCATGGAATTTAAAGTGGCTAGTGGTAACGTGTTGGCATGTGCCAATGGAACGTACGGCCACTTTGGCCAAGTTGCGGGCACTACTTTTGTGTAGCGGCTTGGAATAGAAAGTGGCTATTGGTAACGTGTTGGCATGTGCCAATGGCACGCACGACCACTTTGGCCAAGTTGCGGGCGCTACTTTTGGGTAGCGTCTTGGAATAGAAAGTGGCTAGTGATAATGTGTTGGCATGTGCCAATGGCACGCACGTCCACTTTGGCCAAGTTGCGGGCGCTAGCTGGGCATAGCGGCTTGAAGATAGAAATTGGCTAGTGGTAACGTGTTGGCATGTGCCAATGGCACGCACTGCCACTTTGTCCAAGTTACGGGCGCTACATTTGGGTAGCGGCTTGGAATAGAAAGTGGATAGTGGTAACGTGTTGGCATGTGCCAATGGCACGCACTGCCACTTTGGCCAAGTTGCGGGCACAAGCTGGGCATAGCGGGTTAAAGATAGAAATTGGATAGTGATGCGTGTTGGCATGTGCCAATGGCACGCACGACCAAGTTGACCTAGTTGCACGGTTTGCAAGACTAGGGCGCTATTTTTGGCATGTGCCAAATGGTACATCGTCTTAGTTTGGCATGGTTGCCGGTGAGTGCAGTATGTGGTTTGGTTTTGGCGTCGTTGCTATGGTGCGTAGTATGCGACTTGGTTTTGGCGTCGTTGCCATGGTGGGCAATATGCTGCTTGGTTTTGGCGTCGTTGCCATGGTGCCCAGTATGCGACTTGGTTTTGGTGTCATTGCCATGGTGCGTAATATGCTGCTTGGTTTTGGCGTCGTTGCCATGGTGCGCAGTATGCGGCTTGGTTTTGGAATTAGGGTTCTGTGTCGAAAACCCTATTCTGGTATTTTGAAAAAATACCCCCATCAATTGTTGACACCTGAATTAAATGCTCGTAGTTAATGTGTTGCTGATAGGTGTCTAAAGCACCTTATTATTTATCTATTATTTATGATTTCTCAGCTAGTTTTCTTGTAAATTATGTATCTTATGCTTTGTTTTTGAGTATTTAGGTACTTTGGAGTCATTTGGATCAAAAGAAGAGTAAACATGGCAAAAGCGTTGGACGTGGATTGTGTCTCATTATTTTCTTTTATTTCTTCATCTCTGTTTGAAAAGTATGTCAGCTTTGGTGATGCAAATTATGTCTAAAAAGCATGGCGGCTTTAATGATGTTAAGACATTGAAGAGAAGAAGTGGACTTGAGATGTAAGAGGTGGCTGCAGCTGGTGGAAGAGCATTCATTTGGAGCATAAAGGGGAAAAGCTGTCATTTCCTAGGCGAATACTATCGGGAACTCATTCAAGGTTAAGGGGTTGCTTACTTGGTTAACCCTTATCTCAAGAGCGGGGGTGTCTGAATCCTTGCCCAAATCATTACCTAAACCTAAAATTGAGAAGCATTTCTTCTCAATCATTTGTAACCTGAAATTGAGAAAGCAGCAGAGGCTGCTGTTAAAACCGAGATAAAGAAGATGAGGGAGCATCCATAGATCGAAGATGTGGTTTCTGTGAATCTTCGACAGATTGAAAATCAAGCTGTAAGGGATGAATTTGAAGTCAAACTGAGCTACAGGTTAGGGTTTAGAGAGGTTGAGAAGCAAATGAATTTGATACTGTGTTGTAGTGGGTTTGGTGTTGTTTGATGGAAACATTGGTTGAAGTTATGAACAGACGGAAGTCAAGATAAGGTGATGGTATGGGTTGTAGAGGAGATTGATCTGGAGTCTGAAATCAGGGATTAAAATGGGTTTGGTGGTACTGAAATTTACAGATCGAGAACATGAAATTTGTGATTCTGGTATAAAAAGAAAAAGGGTTTGTGGTTTTCAGATAAGAAGATTTAGATAGAGGAGCTGTGTTGTTGATACCGCTGCTGCTGTTAAGTTGTAGATGGAATCAATGGTGCTTAAATGAAGATTGTTCTTGAGTTCGAACAGATCGAGAAGAGGATGTAAATCGGTGTTAGATGAGATAATGATGAGCACTGGTGGTGATCTGCTGTTGTGAATTGGTTCTGCAGATTAAAGATGAAAATGGCAGTGGTGTGTGACTTGGTGGAAATGGAGGTGGAGATAATGGCTATGTTGTGTTGCCTGGTATGATGCGACTGCACTGGATAGATGGAAATGTGCAGTGAGTTGTAGGTGATGCTATGGTGTTGGTTGCAGGGAAGGTTGTGGTCATGAGGCAGTTGATAGTGTAATGGGTATGGACTGAATGGAGCAGCAGGGGGGCACTGGTGGTGACTGATTAAACAGAACTTGCAGCAAGAAAATGGGGCTGTGATATTGGTGTTGCTATGCTACTACAATGGATTGGCAAGTAAATGAAGCATGAAATAGTTGGTGGATTTGATGGTGCTGGTAAAGATGCAGTGGTGGAAGTTGAAAGGAATGGGTATTGAATCCGAAAAGAACTAGAAGTTGATGGTTACCAATAAGCAGGTTATGCAGCTGTGAGGTTCAGTGAGGTGGTCATGGAAGAAAAAAATGCAGTTTTGCTGTGTGTGTGTGTGCATCTATGAGACATGGTTTTGTATGGTGTAAAGGAGGTAATTTGCAGGTAGTGCTGAGGTTCAACTCAGCTGAAGTAGATGAACTAGGTTTGAGTTTATCAGGTTGAGCTACTGGAGCTGGTAATGAGGCTATTGATGCTGCTATAGCTGGGAGGACAAATGTTGCATAGAAGAAACTTGAAGTTTCTGGCCTTGTTTTGTAGCAGTGAAGGTTTGCAGTTTGGACAGCCATCATGGCTGGAGAGCAGGTCAGGCATGTGCAATGATTGCAACAACAGATTAGGCCTAAGCCAGTCAGCCGAGTTAGCCAACTGACTCGGGTATGACTCAGTTTCTGACTCAGTGATGTTGTTAGTAACCGTTAGTCAGCCGTCAGTCATAACGGTTGACTGTTAGTTCTGACCGATGACCGGGTGGACTTCGCCGGTCACCTGAGACGACTTTCCGGTGACGGATTCCGGCATTTTCCGGCCAAAAACACGGTTTTCTGGCGAGCATTTTTGGGACATATTTTCTACACGGGTTTCTCTTCACTTGTGGGCTTGGTGGACTTTGTGGTGATGGACTTTGAAGACTAGACCTAGTTTTGGAAGGAAGAAAACCTACAAAAAGAAAACTTCTACAACTTTTAGAGATCACGTTTTATTCTATTCTTGGAGCTTTTGCAGAGAACTACTTCTAGGGTTTGCTTTCTTTTATGTTTCATCTTCTTTCTTTGAATATTATGATGATGAACCCCATTAATATGAGTAACTAAATACAATTATTGGTTATGGGATAAAGTTGATTTCTTCAAGCATGTTATTTGATTCTATGAATTAGTTTTGTCTCAATTCTATCGTTTATGATTCATCGTTTTATGTTATCATATGATTTGAATGCTAGTTTGGTTGAGTCCGGAATCAATTGGATTTGTTTTCATCTCTAAAGCTATATTAGGGTTTTCAATACGTAAAAGTTGTTATCTCTGATTTCTAGTAGCATCTTGTGGTTAATACTTGTAGTGATACATCTTTTTAATCGCATATGAGTCATAACCTTTGTTAAAATGAATTAGTGCTTTTACAGGTTTGTTTGCATTGATTAGTATTATTTCATAGAACTTATTGCTCTTAGGGAGTTAAATCTAATTGTGCTTTTACACTTTAGGTTGCTTTTTAAGAAGATGTCACAATAGCATCTTTTGATGTTGTTTGTGATAAAATCAGGAAATAAACGAGATACTCTTGCGATCAAGATATCTTAGGGCTTTTGATAATTGCGAGATTAAATTACAAATTCTAATCATTGATGAAAAATACATGTTTGTGAATGATACTATCCCGTGACCAATATCTTCTCTTTATTGATTATTCAAACTATTTGCTTTGCTTTATTTTATTTTATTACTTTGATAAAAACAAAACACACTCTTGGGTTATTTTGGTTACTTAAGAATCTGAAAATTTCATAACAACAATCGCCTCTCTGTGGATACGAACTCTTTCTTATCACGTACTTCATTCATATTTAGTAGAGTGAGAAAGTGAATTTATTTTTGCTCGGATGACAACCGATACGGTATAGAATCTAACAAAGCAAGAATAAAAACAACTAAAATCGCCCGTTGCTCCCCGGCAACGGCGCCAAAATTTGTACGCGTGTCGTTACCACTACAAATTAATTAATACTTTACTACCTAATTAACAAGTAATATAGGGTAGTCAAGGTCGATCCCACGAGGAGCAAGAGATTCTAGTTGTAAAATTGTCACACAAAAGGGGGGTATTGGTTGTAAAATTTATAAAGCAAAAGAAATAAACAAAGGAATTAAAATTGTAAGTTGAAATCAATGAGAGAGAATAGATCAAGGAATCCTTCTTCGCTGCAAAACAATGATTAAAGTTATGTTCTTTTCCACTTGTTATTAGTCATAGATTATCACCAACCGTAGGTATAGCAGCTAGATCAGTGCTAACCCCAAAATCCCTAATTTCACCGGATACGGAAGTTCTCGCCTACCGGATTCTATTCACCAAACCACCTAGTAGTAGATCACCCAAGATGTAATTTAGTTAAACGCATTAAGATTTATGAATTTATTAGGTTGATATTAGTAGTTAGACTCTTAGATCAAGGTCTACTTGCTAACGTTGTTTCCACACACAATTGCTCCACGGAATCCCTCCGCAAGGTCTTGTGTTTGCTACCTGTGTAAAGAGTCAAGAAACGATTACTTATCCCCCAACTTTCACTAGCTATAGAATAATTAACAAATCAATTTAGCGTGCACTCTAAACGACCTATCAATCAAACATAAACATTAATATTAGCAAAAACAATCGATAATCATATGAAAAACTTCAAAGTAGAATTGAAAAAAAACTTAAATCAAATATTAAGAACTAGGAATTCATCCTCAATCAATAAGAAAATTAGCTACTCATAATTCGGAGTTCACACAATAATAATAATTAAGGAAGAAAGAAAAACTTATTGCAAAGATGATGGTTGCTCCTTCCTCCAATCCTTGTGCACTTTGACTCCTTCTCCAAAGTAGATGTGTGTGTTAAAAGTTGTAGAGAACTCCTCTATTTATAGGCTTCAATACTCTCCATATCTTTGTAGGAAAAGATTCCTCATTCCATAAGAACACCACTTTCCCAAATTGAGCCATATTCCAAATTCTAGTCCAATTCTCCAAAACTTCCAAGTTTTCATCCAATTCCCACTTCTAAGTCTTCACACACATGAGAGAAGTCCATCCAAAATTCTGCATTTTTGCTCACCGGAAAACTGTGTTTTTGGTCGGAAGTTGGCCGGAATCCGGCACCGGAATGTCGCCGCCGTTCACCTGAAATTCTGTCGTCGGGAGAATATTCGACGGAATATTCCGTCAGTCCACCGTTAGTTGGTGGGTCAAGTCTGAGTCACCCGAGTTAGAACCCAGTCAGCGAGCTAACTCAGCTGACTGGTCTTGGTTGGCTATCTTATTCTGCCAAGTGCTATGCACGGCCAAGATGGCCGTGCACTGCAACTGTCACTCAGCCATGATGGCTGTGTACTGCAAACAACCATTGCAACTTCCCTGTAACTTCATGAACTGCAGCTTCCCTGCATCTCCTGCAATACTCCATGGCTTCACTGCTCCTGTACTTTCTCTAACACCATAACACAGCCACACCACCAGGTCATTGCAGTTTCATTACTCCAATTGCAACTCCTACATACCCCTAACACTTATGAAACATAGCCACAACACACTCCCGGTTTGTAGCTTATCACCATCAGTGCCAGCTTTGAACCTACAACCACCCATGCCACCTGCAATTACCACAATGAGCAACAACTGTAACACTCTTAGTTCCATCCGCAGCACAATCTCTGCTCCCTGTTTCATCTCAGCTGTAGCACCATAACCACGACAGCTACAGCAGCACCATCGCCAAAACTGTAACTGCACAGGCTTAAAACATCCACAACTAACCACCAGCTATCTCAGTTGCAATCACTGAGCACACCCCTGCAATCCTTTCACCTTGAATTACACCTGAACTTCACAGCATCTTCCACCAATTTCACTTTCCTACCAGTTCAACAGCTTCTCATTGCAGAACCAACACAACATGCCTCCATAATCTCCCATGCCTAATTGCCAACTACCAATTCCAATTTTGCTTCAACATCTCCTTAGCTTCACAGTAATATCCCCTGCAATTACATAATTCATCTCACGCACAGTACCACCTGCCAGAACCCAGCTAAGAATGCAAAGCACAATAAGCTCTTGCTCCCCTTACATTTCAGCTCACGGTCTCGCCATATCTCGCCTCAAGCATCTCCATCGAGTCTACCTAGTCAGTAACTCCATCATGCTCGCAAAGACAAGATCACTTGTTGCACAACATATACTCTCAACCCGCCATCACAAACCATTACAAGCACCAAAGAAAACCAATCTATACCTTGCATCTTCAAGCACCAGATGTGCTTGCAATCGCCTCAACTCCAGTGCCTGTGCATTCCCTTGCAAGTTGCAACTTCACTCCGGTTCCATTCATCAGCATTCATTCCACCTCCATCTGAGGTACCTGAGCTACTGCCTTACTCTTCCTCTGAATCAACCATCTTGACCTTGTTGTCCTCTTAGTTGCAAGCACCCTCACCTGAAACTGTCGCTCCCAAGCTTGATAAACCACAAGAATGACAAAGATCTCGTGAACTTCCAACAACACCCAAACCTTGGAATTCCATCATTCAGCTAACATCGCGCCAACCGCCGTTCTTCTCGGTTACATGGATTCACTTTCGAAAATTGCACTCTCTCCGTGTTGTTAATTTGAACGCCACTTTCCACTTTCGTGATCGACAGCAATTCCTCCATTGTCTCACTCATCAATTTCTATTTTTCTTCCAATTTCTCGAACGTCACTACAGCTTTTCTCTTCTCATTTTAGTGTACAATGATTGAGAAGCAAACTTCGATTTAGGTTTAGGAAATAGCTGTTGGGTTTGGATCCGGGTATGAATGTGGGTCTATGGGTTTGGGTTTCAACATCCATGGACATAACCCATCCATTTTACCAATTGATAACGACACTATGTTTCTGGATAAGGGCTACCCAGTTTGGCAGCCCCTTAACTTGAACTGTCCTTTATTTAGCACTCCTCTGAAAGAGTTTCCCTTTAACCGTGGCTGGGCTCCTGATAGTGCTCGCCTGTGAAATGACAATTATGTCCTTTTTGCCCAAATTTGGTGATTTCTTCTTCTTTTCCTCCGTGCGACTCCAGAGTACCTAATAACTCAAAAACACGCGTAAATTACATAATTTACTAGAAAAATAGCAAAGAAAGCATAAACTACTAGATAGTAAATTAGGTGTATTCTACACCTATCAATATTCTCAATATTTACACCTTGATTTAATTGCATATTTTAATTCAAATTACTTTCTGTTTAAGTCTTTGCCAATATCTCGTCGTATCGACAAAAACAAACCCCCTTTGGTTACTCTCTGAATCAGTTCTTAGTAAGGATTTAGAATCAACTTCTACACTCTCCAAGTCTATGTGGTTCGACATGTGCACTTGCAGTATACACAATAGTAGGTATCTTTCTGATCCTACCAGTGATATGGAATGATGGCGCTGCAGGCTAGATGAGATAATGGTGCTGGCAGCGAGGAGAACTTATGGTTTTGCTTGAGCAAGAGTCACTGCTGCTGATAGTTGCTTGCTAGTCTGCTGCCTTGGTGCTGTAGAGTGGTGATTATATGCTGTGGAAGGCCTGTTGGCGGGCTATGACTTCCCTGGTGATGGTGGGCGCGAACTGCAGGTATAACTACAGGTGCTTATGCTGTGAATAATATGCAGGTAGGTGGTGGGTGTATGATGATGGTAATGGATGAAGTGATGGAGAATATGCAGGTGGAGATGGTTCTGATGGTATGAAAAGATGGTGGTGGAATGGTATGCTGTGAAGATGGAGATGAGACTGATGGTCGGTGAATATGCAGGTGGTAATGGAGATGAATGCAGTGGAGATGATGCTGGAATGGAGGTTGTTCAGTGAGCAAAGCTCGCTGAAACTAGGGTTGCGGTCAGTGGTGAGGGGGTATGAGATGATGCCGTAGCTTTAGGTTTTCTCTTTATAGATTTTTATTGTTTCTTGTTCTACAATCCTGCGATGAAACCCAAATAATCCTCACCATACATCACACGAAACTAACGACAAATATAGCATGTGTTGGATGTTTTCACGGACCCAAACTCTATCCAAAACTGGAACATGCTGGTACCCAACTTTCATATTTATCACGGCTTCAAAATCAAGTACTAGCCAATGCCAGACACACATCATTCACTGCCCACAGAGCCATGGCTCATAGATGCGCATAACTGGCATGGAACCAGTGGATTCCTCTCTCTTAATTTTAGCACTTAACAAGCACCTAATATGTCGAAACATCCACCATAAATCGAACCACAAAGCCCATGGAAAAACACTGAAACCAAGCTGTTTTCTTAACTATGTTTACTGCCGAAACTTTCCCTGAGACCCATATGAACTCATCCACCGGAACTCATGGAAAATTCCTTTAATCTCACCCATTGACCACTGAAAATCAACGGCAGCAACAGAGTCTTCATGACTGAACGGCAATTCCCTGACTTCTCGCTCAAAACTAAACCCAAAAACAGAAACAATTGGTACCCAATTTTCCGTGTTCTTCTTAACTTCTAAATCGTGTCCAAGCCATAGTCAACCAACCCCTGTACACACCCCTCGAACCTTGCAAACTTGGAGCAGTAGACTGGTCGTGGATAAACCTGAAGTGCTGACTCGTTCAGGCATTTTGTCGAACAAGTTGTATGCATCTTACATACTGGTGAAGGATGTATAATGGCTGCACCTTGGATACTACCCAGTTCGATTCCTTCCCTGCAAATGCATATTCATACACAACCCATGTTCCTAATACATTCACAACTCTAACACTGCCTTTAATTGTCTATATTCATCTCTCAAATGACCGGGCAATCAACATCTTTTCTACCTGGTTCCTAGACTTCAAACTTCACCCAACACCAATTCAGATTTGTACCCAGGAGTTGTGTTAACTTCGAAACCATGTCTTAATCTTCATTAAGATCCCATACGATCCCCACAGTTCAGCCACAATCAACGGAAAACAACAACTCTTTGTTCCCTGGTTTCTTGATTCAAAACAGAACCTAAAACCTCTTCGAATTTGTACTGACCATCCTTGTGCCCGGAACTTCAGAAACTCTTCTCAAACTTTCGTGTATGGCTCAAGGACTCACTGCTAGCTGATGGAAACGGAGAATGGTGCATATTTTGTCTTAGCGACTTGGTCTAAGATGTGAAACAATCGACCTAGTTCTCTGAAGTTTAGGTTATAAGAGAAAAGCAGGTGGCCCTTAACTGACTGTAGTCTTGTCTTTAGTGAACCTTCAGATGGTTGTCCCTTATCCTCTGCTAGGCTCCCGATAGCACTTGCCTTTAAAATGATATTCTTTTCCCTTTTGCGGTTGTTTCTTATTCTTTTACTCAAATGACTCCACAATACCTACAAAATAAAAACAAAGCGTAATATACCAAAATACAAGAGAAATATTAAAGAAAAGTATAAGAAAATGATATTCAAAAGATGTATTTTAGGCTCCTATCACTCCACCATCACCTTGGTTTGACCATGAATTCCTTTCTCAATTTCAGTGAACAGCCAGCCGTATTTTCTCACTGTTTCTCTCGGTTTCAGGTAGGGAAATAAAACAAATAATTTGTTCTCTCTGAAATTTAGGTTTTATGTAGGAATAAGAATAGATGTATTCACCCCAGCTATGAGAACCCAAGAGTGTAGGCACCCGGCAATCAGATTCAAGCCACCAATAGTGACAGCCAATAAACATAACTCAGCAAGTTTCCCCTAATTGCTTCGCACCCAAAAATAGTTGCACATGAGAATCAACGCTTTTTCTCTTCTTAGAATCCTTCCACCAGCAGCAGCCGTCTCTTATTTTTCAAATCCACTTCATCTCTTCAATTTCTATACATCACTAAAGTTGTCATGCTTTTCAGAAAAAAAATTGCATCACTAAAGACGACATGCTTTTCAGCCAGAGATGAAGAAATAAATGCAAATAATGAGAAATAAGTCTCCTCCAAAACGTTATCCCTGTTTCCTCCTCTTTTGTTCCAAATAACTCCAAAGTACCTAAATACTCAAAAACAAACATAAGATACATATTTTACAAGAAAACTTAGCGAAGAAAGCATAAATAATAGATAAATATCAAGGTGTTTTAGACACCTATCAACTACCTCTGCCTACACCTCAAAACCCATGACAACAATTAGCTTCTCCATCGACATACCTCTGATATCACATACCACTGTTACACACAGCAGATTCTTCTCCATTCTCACCTACAACTCCAACTTGAATCAGTAGCAACTCGAGCTCTATGTCCATCACATCCATGGAAGCAAGCCATCATCATCACTGTCAACAAACTACGGTTCAACTCAATCTCTCCCGTCAATGGAACCAGCTCAAGCCACAGACTCCACCATTTGCTCGGTCCCTGTGCTTCACTGAGACAATCAACAGATCCAACGATACCCATGTATTCTCTCGAGCTCAACTGCCATTCCTATCATTAATGTACGACCATGAACTTCACCACTATTATCAATCTCAGTTATCCAACTCGAGGGCAAACCCTATCACCATCAGTCCCAACTGTATTAGTTGAAACTCCTAAGCATCCATTTATGTTCATTCTGAAACTCCAATCTACCTTCCATTGCAATCTCGTCATGCAGCTTAACTCAAAACATCTCATTCCTCTTGTACTTCTCATATTACTGCTCTGCAACCAATTCAATTCCCACTCCAACTTGTTAAAAGCATCATTAGAAACCCCAAAATCCATCAGAAACACCAACACATTTCCCAGGCAGACCAGTTTCAGCTTTCCCTGCCATCAATATCATCCACAAATCACCATCTCAAGCTAAAACCAGTACCCATATCACTCTGTATATCTTTAATATCCTGATAGTGCTCCACTACTCCAGCCATAACTCCCTGCAATGCATCATACATTCCTTCCATGCTACAAACTCAGTAACCTCATAGTCTCCCAGCATCGAGCAACACTTCCACCTCAACAACACCACAACTACTGCAGCTCTAAACTCCTCAAGCTAACTGCAACCACCAGAGCCTATGCTTAAGACCCATCTCCTCAAACCTCTATTCCTGTGACTTGTATTAATCACCAACAGCAGCAAAAACCCATTCTTCACATTCAAACTCAGATTCAAGGGAAGCCCACTTTATAGATTTATCAAAGCAACCGCAATTTATCCTTAAATTCGAGCATCACTAAGCCATAGTAATCACCAGAAACTACAACTGCTACCTCTTTATTTAGCTTCAACCATTCAGTATCACACCAGAGTCATTTCATACCCATCTCTAATTTCATCAAACCCTAAACAGATTCAGAAACCCATTAAATCATCATTTCCCATCTAAACATCCACCAATCAACGGAAGTACACCATCTCCACTGATTTCAATTTGAAATTCATCTTCTCATCCTATTAGAAACCCTAACTTC
Source organism: Papaver bracteatum (assembly GCA_023529315.1). NCBI lineage: Eukaryota > Viridiplantae > Streptophyta > Magnoliopsida > Ranunculales > Papaveraceae > Papaver > Papaver bracteatum. The sequence goes on along the minus strand of JAJJWX010005269.1, from coordinate 1,130,718 downwards.
AATTGCAGGAACCAATCGCAATAGCTTCTCAAATTCTCCTTGTAATTTCGGTGATATTCAACTTCAATTTCTTCTCAACCCTCACTGCATCTCAATTCCTTGAATTCTTCCTTCTCTGAGTATTATCCGTGCCGCCATCTCTCTTGATTTCAGGTAGTGTGAAAGAAAGAAGAGCCAATGATGATTTTTCTCTGAAGTTTAGGTAGGTCTTCTGTAGGAATTGAGGTTGGATTTAACCACCCTAGCTCTGAGAACCCTAGAGTGTAGGCACCCAGCAATCCGATTCAAGACACCAACAATGACAATACTTTATCCTCTACTTTGCTCCCAGTAGTGCTTGCATATTGAAATGACACTTTCTCCTTTCGTGCTCCAAATGGACGCTTTCTTTCAAGTTCTTCTGCCAACAACATCCGCCTCTTACTTCTCAGATTCACTTCTTCTCTTCAATGTATCTTTATCACTAAAGATGTCATGCTTTTCAGACAGAAATTGCATCACTAAAGCCGACATGCTTTTCCGACACAGATGAAGAAATAAAAGCAAATAATGAGAAATAATCCGCCTCCAATAGCAGTTGCACATGAGATGGGACTTTTGTGTTGTTTCTTCTTCTTTTGTTCCAAATGACTCCAAAGTACCTAAACACTCAAAAGAAAACATAAGATACATAATTTATAAGAAAACTTAGTAAAGAAAGCATAAACAATAGATAAATATCAAGGTGTTTTAGAAACCTATCAGTGGCATGTTGGCATGCCGATCGATATGTTGTCGTGGTAGTGTGTGTTTGTCTTGTTAGTTTTAGCATGGTAGCGCGGCAGGGTGCGTTTGGCCTTAAATGTATGGTGGCAAGTTTAGAGAAACTTGATTGGCCACAAAAGGGGGCCGACCAAACATAAGGCGCGACCACACTTCTGGTGAGAGTGTGGCGGCTTTAGGCCGACCTGATTGGTCAATTAGAAGTGGGGACGGCAAGCATTATGGGGCCGGATTCATTCAGAATACGCGTGGCGCATTTAGGGCGACTTGATTGGTCAATGGAAAATAGGGCCGATTTAGGATGGGGCGTGGCTAGTGGTGCCAGCTGGCCTAAGGCATGGACATGCCTCTCTTTGCTGCTGCGGGTCCTTGTTTTTCTCATTCTAGGCGAGGTTGCACCTGCCAATCCATGGCGGATTAGTTTCTTAGTTTGTTTAGGCTTAATTTTGACAAGAAAGGTCCGGTATATTGCATGAAGCGCGAAACCCTAACATCTGCAAGTTAGTCAGGACGATTGATTGAATTCTATGTGTTGACACAGAGATCTTTTAAGTTTATTTCCAGAGAGCAACATGCTTTTCTGATTGAATACCTTATCCAAAGATCTTATCTTTGATATTTGGAGATTCGTGTTACTCTGTTGCGAGTGAACACAAATCGTCATGCCATATCAACATTAAGAGTTCAGTCGAAAAAGATAGCATAGAAGGCATTCAGAAGAACTTATATTAAGTGAATAAACGCGAGGCTCCGAAATTTACAGAACATCTGGGATGGTTGCTACATTTGCCAGTCTGGATAAATTTCATGTAAGTATATTGAGCGGCTCAATAAATTTTCCAGTGGAGAGGTTAGCATACGTGGCTCTGTTTCCTTGCAGAGTGATGTCACATCAGATGCAAGGTTTTACGATTTTAACCCTAAGCTAAAAACCACCATTAACATTAAGTCCCCTGCTTAGCTCGGAACGGTGGCATTATTGAGAGGTAATCATGAGATGGTGACATACGAGGATAAAATCGAAACAACAAGTCACAGAACATATGGAGATGGCGCTGCTTTGAACGGCTAAGATGGCGCTTCCTTGGCTGGTGGAGATGGCGCTGCTTCGAACGGCTAAGATGGCACCTCCTTGGCTGGTGAAGATGGCTCTGCTTCGAACGGATAAGATGGCGCCGCTTTGGATGGATACGGAAAGGTGGATGGCACGGCTAACTTGGAAGGGACGATGGCGAGGCTAGCTTGGAAGGGACAATAGCGAGGCTAGCTTGGAAGTGCCAATGGCGTGACTAGCTTAGAAGGGCCAATGGCGTGGCTATCTTCGACTGACCATGGAGCGGTGGAGACACAGAGCGTTAGCTTGGGATGCGAATAGGATGGCGCTGGTTAGGGCCCGACTGCAAAGTGGAGATGGTGCTGCTTCGAACGGCTAAGATGGCGCCTCTTTGGATGGCTACGTAAAGGTGGATGGTGCCGCTAGATTGGAAGGGACGATGACAAGTCTAGCTTGGAAGGGACAATAGCGAGGCTAGCTTGGAAGGGCCCATGGCATGGCTAGCTTAAACGAGAAACCTTCCTCCACTCTAATTCCTAAAGTGTTTTGCTTATAAAAGGAAACCTTCTTACACTCAAACTCAAACTCAAACTCCAAAGTAATATGTATATAAAAGGGGTCGCAGATATTTTATTTTATTTTGTATTATTGGCTTTGTTTCCACGTCTCCGCGTTAGCAGCATAGCAGAGGATTTTGTGAGCGTACTCCAGGTATGTGCTCCAGCGTTTCTCCTCCGTTTACTTTTTTTTTTTGGTGTAAACTCTAGCCATAGGATTATCCTCCATAAATCCGTAGAAATACTTTTGTATGAATGATTCTTCTTTGCTAGCAGTATCATAGTAATATTAGCCGTCACATTGATAGTAAGGAAGCCAATTATTATACAAAGTAGGCACGCATGGATGGGTGGCTGCCATTAGTTCTTCTCCCGTGAAAATATATCTTTTAGGGTTTCCTTTTCCTCTCGTGCCCATGTGCACAATTTCCGTGGCCATGCGTAACTTGGCCGAGGTCATACTTTTCGCGGCTTCACATGTTCCCCGCGGTATTGTCTAGTTTTGTCCAAGGGTGTACTTTCCGCGACGTCACGTGTATCTTGTTGAGCAGATATCATTCCCCATTCCATTTAGCCGTGAGTTCCATGACATGTGTCTAAAGGAGAAATTTCTGTAGCAAATGTGTTGTCGACTCTTGATTGTGGTAAATAATTTTTTGATAAAATCTTCATGTATGCTTTTCTTCAAAGTAGTAATTTTTTTTTTCTTTGTTGTAGTTACTTCAAAAGCATAAGGAATTTTTTTAAGATGTCACATGAAAGTAGTTCCATCGCCGCGTTGAGAAGTGTCAACAACTCCAAACCGAACATAATTAATGAGTTCTTTACGAAGTCTGATACGATTAAAAAGACACATCCCAAATTTGTGGCAACTCTTCTGACTGATTCATAGAATGATGGAGAAGTTCAATCGGTCGTTCCAGGGTGTATAATGAGGTTTTGCCTTCAGAAGAAATAGTATCCGGCTTCTCCCATAGATTTCAAAATCTGCCTTAGTCCATTGCGCTCTTATGATAAATGGATGAAGTTCATGATGAGCCTCGACCACGTAAAGGCCAACATAACTGAGGCACAAATCATGCATGCTGTCATGGCATCTGCGGCACTTCAAATCATAAAAAATATTGCAGGCTTGATCACTTTCATCTCCATATGGTTCCCGGAAACTCACACGGCTATATGTAGATGGGATGAGATGACTATTTCTTTGGAAAGAGTAGCCGTTCTGTTGAGTCTTCCAATAATTGGGAAACTTAATGTTTTCTTGTCTGAAGAAGAAGAATAAATGCACGCCGCTTTGGTCACGAAAGCAGCGGAATATGTTCGAAAGAATGAGGAAAGGTGTTTCTATAGCTGGTGGGTGTCTGAGTGGTTCCCTGATGAGCCGAAGTCGGATCAAGAGTTGGATGATACACTCCATGTTGCTGCATTTTTCATTCTGTGGCTATCCAGAGATGTTTTCGATAATGGCTCTGGTAAAAAGGAGATAAGACAGAAGCTCGTCAAATTTTCTATCAAACTAGTAAAAGGCATTGCTCTTCCCATCGGCAGTTTGTTTCTTTGCTCTTTGTACACTCATCTGGATCACTTAGTAGCAGACATGTATGTCTCTAATGGGTATATAAAAGTGGACTCGTATATCCACGTTGACTTTCTTCAAGCGTGGTTGTGGGAGCATTTCAAAAATTACGCTCCTAACCCGAGAACCTTGTTTCCTGATGCATATTGCGGTTCTATGATACTCCGTTGGTTGGAGAGGCATCCAAGACCTGGCATAAATCTCATTGACTTTATTGACAACTCGCATGCAGTTAAATTTCGTCCTTGGACCCCGGTCCATACCTCCATTGTTCAACACTTTTGCTTTCGCACCGAAAGTGATATTTCGTTCCGCTGACTAGAATGTGAGCATTGGAGAAATTGTGTTCTTGCTAAGCTGCATATCTAGGTACATGCCATCTTTTTTCATAGGATTTTTTGGAGTAGTCTCTTACAAATTGACAGGGTTGCTCGACATATGGGCTTTGATCCGGGAGTCCCATTCCGTCGCCCGCTGACAGCTCCAGATGAATCGTTACCCGTTATTCTTGATTACATCGTCTTTGCACCGGATAAAAGTCTTCCCTTCTTGCTCCCAGAATGAAAACCTATGACGACACCCAAATATAATATCTTCTGGAAAGCTGAGTTCCTCGCCATTCATCAGTTCGTGCAGGATGTTGTGACAAATCCGCGTGGTAAACCTTCCTCGGCGGTTCTAGCGAAGCTGTTAGAGCATTGCTCGGTTGAACCCACCAAGCGTTGGTATGTCAAGTTTGGTTGTCATATTTTAGTGAGCCAAAACTCATTTAAGAATCGCTTGATTTAAATGTACTAGAGTCAACTTCATATAGGTTAGCTTGAAAGTATTAGGGTGAGACATTACAAGAATTGCGAAGACTTGAAGAAGTGAAAAAGAACGGAGCTACAACCATAACATCATCCTTCCACTTGAGGTTAGTGATATTTGACTTGAACTGTTTCATTACCTAACATATCTTTCAAGTCGTGCATATTGAAAACATAAGACTACGAAGCATGAACACTCTAGATATACATAGTATTAAGGAATACAATATGAAGTTTCTTGCTTAACCATTAAATTTTGTATATAAGACATCGACATAATCGTATGAATGTTATTGTGATTATGTATTGGTATGAGGTGAGGATTTTATCCTAGGGAACAATGTTTACATGTGTTCTAAGGAAGTAAGTTCATGATATGAGTTGTGAACCGAAAAGGAAATTGCCAGGCGTTATTGGGGCTGTTCTTCATTGCATATCTTATGAACGACCAATATGTGTGATTAGTATAACCGCTCATGACTTGTTTGTGTTCTTGGTAAAACTATTCACATGAGGCCTGACTTATGTATTGGTATGAATTTTATTAGTGAAACCGATCTTAAGTAATCACTTGGGGTATGACCGGGTTGTGAGTGTCTGAACTTATTACTGGGAGAATGGGAAACGATCATAGTAAGAGGTGCAGTGCATCACAAGGGGAACCGATCCTTGTATGAGGTGCAGTAAGGTTTATGGAAGAAAGGGAAACCGATCCTATGAACATGTGCAACACGTTTTTGGGAAGGGGGAACCGATCATATGGACATGTGCAGTGCATACAAGTTAGATACTAAATATATATGGGGAACCGATCCTAGTATCTAGTCATCCATATATTTGGTAAGCTAGTGTAACTATGCACAGTACTCACATGGAGGTAGAACATAAACTTGTTTTGGTAGAACCGTAAACCCATGAGTTGTAATTGAGTGTCACTTGATCAATTACGTAATTTTTGAAAGTCAGATGAACCAATTATAAACTTGTTTGGAAGCGTGGTAAAAATTGGTTTCAAGTGAGCAAGTATGAAAAGGGGCTTGCAAGAGTAAGATATTGACACACTTTGAAGACGGAGCATTAATACTTATTCTATATTGTTCAAAGATATTCCTTAACGGCTAAGAAGGAAGTAAATCCCAAGATCGAATTTGAATAAGTTAAGAATCTTTTTAATTAAGGGTTTTTAATTATATATGGAAAATAAAAATTAGTAATGTGCATTTGCTAATTAAAGATTTTCCAAGGAGATTTCGATCATTATTTTTGGACAGTGCATTCACAGGAATTATGAAAACCGAATTTGGGTTAATATGGAAAAATATCTTGAGAATATCTTCAGTTTTGGAAATTCCTTGGTGTCCAAACTTCTTTGTCTATAAATACTTTGAGTTTGCATTTCTAGCAAACTAATCCTGCGTAACATAGACTTCCTCTTTTGTCTTTGTTACTGGTAAAGCCGCCTATCGGAGAGGAGAGTAATCTAATTAGGTGAAATCTCTTACGACCACTCAATTTAAAGTCTTTTTTGGTATTAAGAATCTTTAGCGCGACCCGTTGGTGGGAAACTAGATATTGCGGTTTATCTTTAGTTTTCGTATTGATTTGATTGACTAACGGTGGTTGAACTTTGATTACACCTAGTTTTTTTATGCTTGAGAATCTTCTCTTCTGATATAAGATTTACTCAAACTAGTTCAAGGTTTCGACAGGGATCTTTAGACTGTTGTTAGATCTAAAGACGATCTCGTGATAATCCATTTTTAACAGACTCCGTTCTGTGTGTGATTGATCACAAGAGATTCAAGTAGTTGTGTGCAGGTGTTTATTGAAGATCTAAGAAGATTTGAAGACAAAGAAGATATTGAAGATTTCTGACTTGGTTTTTATAATCTTTAGTGTGCACAATACTTGTTTGGGAAAAAGAGGATCTGACTATAATTGATTTATCCTTTTGGGTATTTTGATAGAATAGTTGAGGAACATCGGCATCAATACGTTTTCTTGTGATTAAAGGTATTGACTGGCTTAATCTTAACGATTGCCTTTGGGTGATTGAACATAAGATAGATCTTGGAACTTGGCAAAGGAGTTTATGTTAAGATAAACAAGGGAACCTTTGCGCAACTAATATCACTTGGTTGAAAAGAGTTGATACCAAACATATTTGTTGTTCCTTTATTGTTTGGAATACGAACCAAAGGAATTGGTTCTAGTACGTGACTTGTTTACAGGTTGGAGGCGTGGGAATACAGCTGGAACTAGGTGAAATATAGGTTTAGTTGCTTGGTCTCAACTATACAAAGTTGGTTTATTTTGTATAGCGGCTTAATCCTGAGAGTATTCAATTCTGGACTAGGTCCCGAGGTTTTTCTGCATTGTAATTATTTTATTATAATTAAAGTAAATTGCACAAATGTTAATTCCTATTTACTTGATACGTGAATCCTATAGAGTTTGGTTAAGTCCGAACCTTTGTATCCAGTAAACACACTTTGTTGTTGTATTTTCTCAATCTCGTATCCATAGACGATCACACAAAGTGTAAACCGATTTGTTGTATTGTTTCGACTCAGTCTATACACAATCACTTTCGGGAAAAGGACTTATAGGAAGGAAAAGTAATAGATTGAGGTATATTTGGGGTACCCTCACCTTTTTAATTGGTATCAGAGCAGGCAAACACGAAAAGATATAACAATCTGTGTTTGATGCGATCCATCCTACAAGAATAAACTCGATTTCTCATGAATACACTTCAATTAACGTACCGCCAAGATTTGACGGAACAAACTATCTATGGTGGAAATATGTTATGCGATATTTTCTTCAATCACGAGACTTTAATACTTGGTTATTAGTCGTCGATGGTTATATTCTTCCAAAGATAGAAAACTCGGATACTGAGCTTAAACGCCTAGTAGATTTTCGAACAAAGAAAATGCACTAGCTAAGCAAAATTTAGATGGTTTGAATTCTATAATACATGTTGTAAGCCGTTATTTACAACATCATGTATCAACATGTCAAACTTCAAAAGAAGCTTGGGATAATCTTCAAATCGTGTTCGAAGGAAACACATCAGAAAAGGAAGCTATACTTCAAACTCTTACATCTGAATGGGAAAACCTTCGAATGGATGACAATGACACTTTTGAAGAGTTTTATCTTAAACTCTTTGAGATAATTAATTCCTCTTTCTCTCTAGGAAAGACTATTTCTGAAAAAGATTAGTGTGCAAAATTCTCAGATCGTTGCCTCCAAGATACGATTCTAAGAAGCATGTAATCATATAAGCAAATGATCTCTCAACTCTCTCACGAAGCACACTCGTTGGAAAGTTAAAGATCTTTGATCATGAATCGCAGTCTATTCAAAATAAAGGGATTGCTTTTAAAGATGAAAAAATTCCTAAAGTCCCAATGGAAAGGAATAGATTGTTGGATGATTCAAATGAACAGATTGCAGGAAACTCTGATGATAAAATCGAAGAATCATTATCTTTGATTACTAGGCAGTTTCGAGATCTCTTAAGGTCAAGAAATAAGAGATTCATAAAGGATACTCACCAATCTTCTCAACCACATGATCGAGTTCATGTCAAAAAGGAACATAAAGAAGATGAAGAATATCATCCGCAATGCTTTAAGTGTAAAGGTTTTGGTCATATTGAGAAAGACTATCCCAATCGTAAGAAGTACACTGGAAGTAAGGCATTGGTTTTAACTCATGATGATACCTCAGATTCATACGATTCTTAAGAAGAGGAAACAACTAATATAGCACTAGTTGTGAATCTTATTTCTTTCTCCTCCATTAGTGATTTACCCATTCTAAGAATGGACATGTCTTCCGATGTTATTAAATCACCTAATGGGAAAGGGAATGATAAGATAAGGTGCAAAAACTGTCTCAAGAACAAAACTGCTAAGAGTTGAGTAGACAACCAAAGTCAAGATACTTCGCTAGTTTGAGGTAACAAAAGGAGAATTTCTCATATGATTCTAGATCAAGAACACTCGGGTTGTTCAAAGTTCCATAATGAGAGAAAATCTCATATTAATACCACTTGATCGGTATTAGAATTCTTTCCTCACCATGTGTGCCATATTCGAGTGAGGAAGAAGAAATCAAGGCACCTTTTGTGTAGATTATGGAAATAAAATCTAGTAATTAAAAATATTTAATATATTCGTATATTTGATATATTATATTTTCGGAAATATGATAAATATTAAGAGATCCTTTTTGTTTTGTGATCTTCCCTTGTCCGAACCATGAGTCTGGATCAAACATCTTTGTATGAAAAGATGATATATCAGAATGATCATTCTAAGAATAATTCAGGGGCTTCTCTTGAGATTAGGGGTAAAATCAAAAAGGGAGATTGGCTTAGCAAGAAGGAGAGAGAGAATACACTGAAGAAATATCAGTGTATTGAAGCATTGACACTCTTTTGTGTTCAATCAAAGACAGAACTACATGCTCTTGCAGAATCCTTCACGAAAATTTCTCACCTGCAAGATGTTCTGGTTAGGCAACAAGGTTTTCTACTTGAAGAAATTCACAAGCTGAAGAATTAAAATAGAAACCTTCGTTCATGTGGTGTTGATATGAAGGACTGAGTTGTATTAGAAAAATAGACATCAATTTTTGATTGATTTCATTGATTGTATAAGTCTATTGAATAAAACTATTATGAATAAAGTTATTTGATTTATAATTTTTCTTGTGATAGTTTTTGATTTACATAGCCGGTACTTTAATGCTTTATATATTTGCTATGTATGTGTATGAGATGTTTGATTTCGGTTTTATTACCTTGATATTCGATCTCATAATATGTTGTGAACCCTTATGGTTTGGGTGACTTTTTGATTTAGCAGGATTAAGTTCTAGCCCATGTTGGTAGGCTTTATTAAAGGATCATGAGGGGTTCCTGTATAAACAGTATGTGAAAAAGTCACAATATGTTTAATCGGTTTTGGTTTAGCATAAAAGCATATGTGTTTCGACAGTTTTCAACTTTTGCTTGCAATTGTTAAAAACGATTTTCAACCTTTCTCTGGTAAAGGTTGGTTGTTGTTATTCTTTTGTTTTTGTCATGAGAATGACACAACATAATGGTATTTCGATATTAATTCTCCCGGAATAAGAAAACGATGCGATCATATTTGGAGAAGTTGGATGCGAAATTGAGGTAACAATCTTGTTAGTTAATTGTTTTCCTATTTTAAGAAAAGCTTATTTTTATTTGATATATATATATTGCTTTTGCTTAAACGAAATAGTTGGTACAATTAATTTTTTTATTCCTTTATGTATGTGTGGATGTTTGTGTGATTCAATTGTTTCCGGTTAAGTAAAACTTTTGTTATCATGCTTTGTTGTGTGATCAATAATTTAGGCTTACGAAATTTGGTGCAATTGTGGTGCTTTAATGTCTATGTTATTCAATTGCTTCCAGTTAAGTAAAATAATTGTTATTTTGCTTTATTGTGTAGTATCAATTATTTAGGCTTACGAAATTTCGGTGCAATAGTGAAACCTTGATATATATGTTGTTTCTATTGTATCCAGTTGAGGTGAATAATTAAGCAAGTTGATTTATTGGTTTGTATGAATTATTTATAGCTTAATGAATGAATATGTTGACGGGATGAGTTGTTTAGTCCAATTCGATTCCAGATAATATAAAATAAGTTAATTCTGATCTTAGTTAGACTTATCAAAGTGGAGGTTTCGGTTATTCAAGTCTAGCCGAAATCCTAAACAAGGAAATGCTAGTTAACTAACCTAGTATTTGGCTTGTTTGAAATCTAAAGGTCTAAGTTATATGGATAATTGGAACTTGATGAGAAAAATAGAGTTTATCTTTGTTTTGATCTTATCGAATAAAGCGGCTGTATTTATACAATCGGTTTAACAAAGGAACTAATTTGCTTAGTTGATTTTTGGTTTGCTAAACTAGTTTGGAAAATTGCTTCGGGAAATTATTTCCATGATAACATATCAAAACGTAATTACTTTGTAGTTTCATTTTTGATATTGGTTATCAAAAATGGTATGTGGAACCCTCGTGCTTGACTCAACAGGTTGCAAGTATATTTTTGATATTTGTAAGATCATTTTCGTGTTGTCCATTATTTTTTCGTTTCTTTGTCATTTTTGTGACAAAAAGGGGGAGAAATATATGGAATAAACAAGTGATGATGGTACCAATTTTATGGTTGATTGGTGTCACTAGGGAAGAGGACAATGGTCCTTGAAAGTTTATCTAACGAATGAGGAAAAGCACAGACTAAGGGGGAGTAACATATCATATGATTGGGATAACAAAGACGTGCGGATTGAAAATCTACCTATCTCACCTTTAGGGGAGTATGGGCTTTGTTATTATAATGTCAACAACGGCATTTTAAAGATTGAATTAATGCAGGTTATGTGTTGTTGAATTCGGGAATCAAGCGTATGTGTAATGAATTATTGTAATTTGTTTATCCATATGATTGTAAGAGTTTTGTCACTAAAATTGACAAAGGGGGAGATTGTTAGAGCATTGCTCATTTGAACCCACCAAGCGTTGGTATGTCAAGTTTGGTTGTCATATTTTAGTGATCCAAAACTCATTTATGAGTCGCTTGATTTAAATGTACTAGAGTCAACTTCGTATAGGTTATCTTGAAAGTATTAGGGTGAGACATTACAAGTATTGCGATGACTTGAATAAGTGAAGAAGAACGGAGCTACAACCATAACATCATCCTTCCACTTGAGGTTAGTGATATTTGACTTGAACTGTTTCATTCCCTAACGTATCTTTCAAGTCGTGCATATTGAAAACATAAAACTGCGAAGCATGAACACTCTAGATAGACATAGTATTAAGGAATACAATATGAAGTTTATTGCTTAACCATTAAACTTTGTATATAATACATCGACATAATCGTATGAATGCTATTGTGATTATGTATGGGTATGAGGTGAGGATTTCATCCTAGGGAACAATGTTTACATGTGTTCTAAGGAAGTAAGTTCATGATATGTGTTGTGAACTGAAAAGGAAATCGCCAGGCGTTATTAGGGCTGTTCTTCATTGTATATCTTATGAATGACCAATATGTGTGATTAGTATAACCGCTTATGACTTATTTGTGTTCTTGGTAAAACTATTCACATGAGGCCTGAGTTATGTATTGGTATGACTTTTATTAGTGAAACCGATCTTAAGTAATCACCTGGGGTATGATCGGGTTGTGAGTGTCTGAACATATTATTGGGAGAAGGGGAACCGATCCTAGTAAGAGGTGCAGTGCATCACAAGGGGAACCGATCCTTGTATGAGGTGCAGCAAGGTTTATGGAAGAAAGGGGAACTGATCCTATGAACATGTGCAACACGGTTTTTGGAAGGGGGAACCGATCATATGGACATGTGCAGTGCATACAAGTTAGATACCAAATATATGTGGGGAACTGATCCTAGTACCTAGTCAGCCATATCTTTGGTAAGCTAGTGTAACTATGCAAAATACTCACATGGAGGTAAAACCGAAACTTGTTTTGGTAGAACCGTAAACCCATGAGTTGTGATTGAGTGTTACTTGATCAATCACGTAGTTCTTGAAAGTCAGATGAACCAATTCTAAACTTGTTTAAAAGCGTGGTAAATCGGTTTCAAGTGAGCAAGTATGAAAAAGGGCTTGCAAGAGTAAGATGTCGGCACACTTTGAACACGATGCATTAATGCTTATTCTATATTGTTCAAAGATATTCCTTAACAGCTAAGAAGGAAGTAAATCCCAAGATCGAATTTAAATAAGTTAAGAATCTTTTTAATTAAGGGTTTCTAATTATATATGGAAAATAAGAATTAGTAATGTGTATTTGCTAATTAAATATTTTCCAAGGAGATTTCGATAATTATATTTGGACAGTGCATTTACAGGAATTATGAAAATCGTAATTGGGTTAATATGGAAAAATATCTTGAGAATATTTTCGATTTTGGAAATTCCTTGGTGTCCAAACTTCCTTGTCTATAAATACTTTGAGTTTGCATTTCTAGCAAACTAATCATGCGTAACATAGACTTCCTATTTTGTCTTTGTTACTGGTAAAGCCGGCTATCGGAGAGGAGAGTAATCTAATTAGGTGAAATCTCTTACGACCGCTCAATTTAAAGTCTTCTTTGGGATTGAGAAGCTCTAGCGCGACCTGTTGGTGGGAAACTAGATATTGCGGTTTATCTTTAGTTTTCGTATTGATTTTATTGACTAACGGTGGTTTAACTTTGATTGCACCTAGTTTGTTTATGCTTGAGAATCTTCTCTTATGATATAAGATTCACTCAAACTAGTTCAAGGTTTCGACAGGGATCTTTAGACTGTTGTTGTATCTAAAGACGATCTTGTGATAATCCATTGTTAACAGACTCCGTTCTGTGTGTGATTGATCATAAGAGATTCAAGTAGTTGTGTGCAGGTGTTTATTGAAGATCTAAGAATATTTGAAGACAAAGAAGATATTGAAGATTTATGACTTGGTTTTTATAATATTTGGTGTGCGCAATACTTGTTTGGGAAAAAGAGGATCCGACTATAATTGATTTATCCTTTTGGGTATTTTGATAAAATAGTTGAGGAAGATTGGCATCAATACGTTTCCTTATGATTAAAGGTATAGACTGGCTTAATCTTAACGATTGCCTTTAGGTGAATGAACATAAGATAGATCTTGGAACCTGGCAAAGGAGTTTATGTTAAGATAATCAAGGGAACCTTTGCGTAACTCATATCACTTGGTTGAAGAGAGTTGATACCAAACAAATTTGTTGTTCCTTTACTGTTTGGAATACGAACCAAAGGAATTGGTCCAAGTACGTGACTTGTTTACAGGTTAGAGGTGTGGGAATACAGGCGGAATTAGGTGAACTATAGGTTTAGTTTCTTGGTCTCAACTATACGAAGTTGGTTTATTTTGTATAGCGGCTTAGTCCTGAGAGTATTCAATTCTGGACTAGGTCCCGGGGTTTTTCTGCATTTGCGGTTTCCTCGTTAACAAAATCTTGATGTGTCATTTACTTTATATTTTCGCATTATAATTGTTTTATTATAATTAAAGTAAATTGCACAAACGTTAATTCCTATTTACTTGATACGTGAATCCTATAGAGTTTGATTAAGTCCGAACCTTTGTATCAAGTAAACACACTTTGTTGTTGTATTGTCTCGATATCGTATCCATAGACGATCACACAAAGTGTCAACCAATTTGTTGTATTATCTCGACTCAGTCTATAGACAATCACTTTCGGGGAAAGGACTTATAGGAAGGAAAAGTAATAGATTGAGATATATTTGGGGTACCCTCGCCTTTTCAGAAGCATAAATTGTTGAAAGAGATTCCTTCAGGCAAACGAAAATCCTCTAGCTCGGATGCAGACAGTCTCCGAAAAAAGGAGCAAAGGACAAAAAATCGTGCAGGTGGCTTCCAATTGGATTCTACAGCTCTTGTGACTTTCAGTTCTTTCAACACGCAGGTGTGTGTGATTCCCTCACTGACTTGGCTGAATTACATAAGTTTTCCATTTCCCCACAGACTTTTTCTTTTCTTTTTTGACTCTGGGGATTGGTAACTCGAATATCTTTGCCAGACTAGCTCACGTCCAAAAAACGACGCCTCTTCAGAAAGGAGGCAACGAGACTGAATCTCTTGAAGAAGAATCTGAAGAAGAAGAAAGCTCGAGATCCGGTGATGAGAGGAGCACTTATGAATATAACATCGATTTTTCTTTCAGTGGACTCACAAATGAGTTGGTAAGTTTTACACACTTTTCTCTTGGACTATTTATTTACACCAAATAAATGATTAATTGGTGATATTTACAAGAATAGGCTACTTCCGAAAATAATTCTGAGATGGACATCCATGACAATGAAGGTGTAACAGTGTCTCCAGTCATGAAAACCGTACATGTTAGCAACACGGAGATGGAGACTGATCGTTTTGAAGACGTTGTTGTGCTTCATATGATGGAAAACTCCCCCACGGCTGCGGGCGCGATTGTAGCCAAAGAATCCTTGCTAGTTGTAGAATCGATTGCAGGTGCCACTTTCAACCCTCCGTTCTTGACTCCTCATGAAGATCACGTGTTGATTAGAGGCTTCAGTGTACCAGCTAAGTATGAAAAGTTGTATACCAAGATATGGGAAAGATACGGATACATTGCCACGATCAAAAAGCTCACTGGCCCATTTGCGTTGGTCAAGCGTATGGAAAAAGCTTTATCCTCGATTTACGATATGTGCAATGTGGCCGGCCATACCATTTCAGGAGATGTGATTTCAAGATGGAAGTTTCACTAGGATATGTGTGTAAACTTTGAGTTTAACGCCTCCTGGTTCTGTGAGAGATTTTCCGAGATCCAAAGGATGCAGGCTGAAGCGGTTGATGGTCCTTCCGCGAATTTGATTAATCAACAAGAGGCAAAAGTCGAGAAGTTTTCCCAGGAGTTGAAGCTGAAGCAGGCGGCTCTTCAAAGCATGAAGGACATCTTCTCCAAGAAGAACGAGCCATTGTTAGACAATTTTCCTTGAATACTTTTATTTCTGAACTTCTTTTCTTGGGTTTCTTTTTTGAAAGGAAAAAGAAATGCCTAGTTTATGGTTTGGTTTTCTGGTTTTTGGATTCATAGACTATTTCTGTTTATAAGAGTTTTGGGTTATTTTTAAAGTAATGGCTTTTTGCTTAATTGATATGTCCAAATCTGAATTACGAATGTAAGTAGAAAAATCATTCAGGACCGTGAACGTTGCATGAGAAAGGAAGAGATATGAAATCTTGGGATTATTGGGTCATCGGCTTACATGATAAATGTGAAAATCCAAACAATAGGTCGTGTAAACATCATTTGGCAAACTTACACGCTTTAGGGTCTTTCGTCATAACTGAGTTTTTAGGTAGTAAATACGAGTCTTTACGTAATGCCCTTCTTTCCACGAGAAGTCCCCGATCATTCTTTATTGTTGGTGGAGTATCTTTATGTCGATCCGTGGTAAGGTGGAGAATCCCTAGTCCCAGACGCCGTTCTCCTGAACCCATCTTTTCTTGGACAATGCGCTTCCAAGCATGGCATTCACTGGTAGGATGATAGAAACGAGAGTTGAATTTGTAACCGAGAGATTAATCTCCCACTGTCGTCGCAAATTGTTTGTGGGTGAAAGCTATTTCTGCTAATTTTTGTATTTTTGGGTGTGTGGGTGAAAAACGAATCTAAACCCTAAACAATGTACTGCACGGGAGTACTTTTGATTCGAGACATCAATCTGTATAATCCTGACCTAAACCAAGAAATGGACGTTCTAGGCTTGCTTCGGTCACAAAGTGAAGGAGAAGGGTTGGTCTTAGGGAGGTAAGCGAAGAAAGTTTTGAGGCCAGAATAGTTGATTCTGGAAGTGTGGGAATTTTGCGACTTGTATCAGAAATTTAAACTGGATAGCTGAGTGAGAAAAGCCATCAGATGATTTCTGGATGTGGTATTGTTCTCCTGGCCAAAACTTGTTGTTTGGTGGAAATATGTGAGACCTATTTATACAAGTCACAACAAAAACGTACCCTGGCCTCGTAGGAAGTGAAAACGATTGAGTAATGGAAAAAGGGAGTAGTGGGTAACGCATGGAATTTATGTTTCCATAATGAATGATACGTTTACACCATTACTTCTCACCATTACTAAACTCCCCACTTTATGACACTTTCTTGTAACAAGCATATTGCACGCCGCACGCTGTAAACCGCCAGACCAATACCCTGATGAGTATCCCCCAATTTGTGACATGTTTTGATGTCTCGAGTGTTTTTGTGGAAAACATGTGCTACTTTTGGAAAGTTGAAATTGAGAGTTTTGTCGCATGTAAATAGCCTATGTGATGCTAGGCTCGTTTTTGGGCTAGTTGCTTAAAACTTGTCACGAGCTTACCGGATGGGTGGCGAACTTCGATGGGCGAGATCACATCTTATGAACAAGGGTAGCCGTTGATTGTGGCTACCTTGTGTTGGTTCCTGTCAATAGCGCGGAGGCTTGGCTTGTGCATGCCATTGGCATAGTTGCGTAAATGGTGTCTGGCGTGGCCAAGGCACCGTGGAAGAATTAGGGCTTCAGATGGCCAATCCATGGAAGAATTTGCCGTGGAAGAATTAGGGCTTGGCGTGGCCAAGGCGCCGTGGAAGAATTAGTTCTTGGCGTGGCCAAGGCTCTGTGGAATAATTCTCCATGGAAGAATTAGGGCTTGGCGTGGCCAAGGCTCCGTGGAATAATTAGGGCTTGGCGTGGCCAAGGCGCCGTGGAGTCGGACCCACATGTGGCAATCACATTGCTTCGGGAAACGTTATTTGGCTTTGGTAACAATTTTCCCAAATTAGGGTTTCGCATGTCGAAACCCTAATTAGTGCACGTGGCACGCGGTTGCGGCATGGCGCTACTTTTGTGCAAATGGCGCCATGGCTATGCCAAAGGAACTATGGCAAGGCCATAGTGTGGAAATGGCCACGGGAGTAGGAATTGTCGTGAGTAGCTATTTATGGCAGGTTACCGCGGTAGAGTGGCATGCCGATCGATATGTTGTCGTGGTAGAGCGCATTTTGCTTGTTAGTTTTAGCATGGTAGTGCGGAAGGGTGTGTCTGGCCTTTAATGTATGGTGGCAAGTTTAGAGAAAATTGATTGACCACAAAAGGGGGTCGGCCAAACATAAGGCGCGACCACATTTTTGGTGAGAGTGTGGCGGATTTAGAGTGACCTGGTCGGTCGATTAGAAGTGGGGCCGACCTCATTCAGAATGCGCGTGGCGCATTTATGGCGACCTGACTGGTCAATGGGAAATTGGGCCGGTTTAGGATGGGGCATGGCCACGCCTCTTTTTGCTGCTGCGGATCCCTGTTTTTCTTATCCTGGGCGAGGTTGCACCTACCAATCCATGGAGGATTAATTGCTTAGTTTTTTTAGGATTAATTTTGACAAGTAAGGTCTGGTATATTACGCGAAACCTAACTTCTACAAGTTAGTCAGGACGATTGATTGAATTCTATGTGTTGACACAGAGCTCTTTTAAGTTTATTGCCAGAGAGTAGCATGCTTTTATGATTGAATACCTTATGCAAAGATCTTATCTTTGATATTTGGAGATTCGTGCTACTCTGCTTCGAGTGAACACAAATCGTCATGCCATAACAACATTAAGAGTTCAGTCGGAGAATATAGCATAGAAGGCATTCAGAAGAACTTATATTAAGTGAATATACACGAGGCGCCGAAATTTACAGAACATCTGGTATTGTTGCTACATTCGCCAGTCTGGATAAATTTCATGTAAGTATATTAAGCGGCTCAATAAATTTTCTAGTGGAGAGGTTAGTACACGTGGCTATGTTTCCTTGCAGAGTGATGTCACATCAGATGCAAGGTTTTACGATTAAGATAAAAACCACCATAAACAACTATATACAACTAGAGTATCGTATACAGCTTCACAGTTATGTTTTCAATATATACGACTTGAAAGATACGTTAGGGAATGAAACAGTTCAAGTCAAATATTACTAACCTCAAGAGGAAGGATGATGTTGTCGTTGTAGCTCCATACTTATTCACATTCTTCAAGTCTTCATGTAATACGTGTAAGTCTCATATCCTAATACTTTCAAGCTAACCTATACGAAGTTGACTCTAGTATATAATCAAATGACTCTTTAAATGAGTTTTGATTCACTAAAATATGACAACCAAACTTGACATACCAATGCTTGGTGGGTTCAACCGAGCTATGCTCTAACAATCTACCCCTTTGTCAATTTTAGTGACAAAACTTTTACAACATATGGATAAACAAATTACAAAAATTCATTATACACATACACTTGATTCCAAGTTCAACAGCACAAAACCTGCATTAAATTCAATCCTTCAATATCGCTGCTGACATTATAATAACAAATATAATACTCCCCCTAAAGGTAAGATAGGTAGATTTTCAATCCGCACGTCTTTGTTATTTCCATGTAGTTTCTCATAAATACATATCATATTGTATGCGACTCCCCCTTAGTCTATGCTTTCACTTTTTTCGTTAGAATAAACGTTTTAGCACAAATGTCCTTTCCCTTAGTGATCCCAACTCACAACAAGTCAATATCACTTGTTTACTCCATATATTTCTCCCCCTTTTTGTCACAAAATGACAAAGAAACGAAAAAATAAAGGAAAAACCGAAATGATCTTACAAATCTCACAAAGAGAAATTGCAAACCTATAAGAGTTGCACGAGGGTTGTACACACCATTTTAGATAACCAATATCAAAACCGAAACTACAAGTAATTTGGTTTTAACATGTTATCTAGGAAATAATTACCCGAAGCAATTCTCCCTAATAGTTTAGCAACTCAAAAATTGACTAATCACCTTAGTTCTTTTGCTAAACCGATTTTACATGTACAATCGCTTGTTCGATAAGTCCAAAATAAGGATCAGAATTAACTTTATTTTTCTCATCAGGCTCTAATTATTCTCATCAATAACTTATACCTTTCACTTTTAAACAAGACAAATACTAGGTTAGTTAACTAGTAAATCTTGTTAAGGCATTCGGTTGGACTTGAATAACCGAAACCTTCACGTTTGATAAGCCTAACTAAGATCCAAAAAACTTAGTTTCTCTTATCCGGAAATCACTTGGACTAAACAAAGGTTCCTGAAACACTTTTTTTAAGCCATAAATAATCCATACAAACCAAATAAATCAACTTGCATAATCATTTATCTTAACCGGAAGCAATTGAAACAAACACAGGCATTATAGTACCGCAATTGCACCAAAATTTTATAAGCCTAAACAATTGATACCAAATAATAACAAAAGATAACAATAATTTTTCTTAACCGGAAACAATTGAATCATAATCAAACATCCATACACAAATAATGGAATAAACATCAATTGTACCGAAATTTTGTTAAGCAAAAGCAAAAGCAAAAAAAAAAAAAAAACACTCACTTCTGGTGGTGTTGCACCAGCTAATGCTGATACTTTGTCTGAATTGAAGTGCAAACATCCATATTCCAGACCTCCCGTAACCCCAGATATACCCCTCAACCAATCTGCTTTTATTGCTACTGATGATCTTGTTTTGGGAAGAATTAGGAGTTTCCCTAAGGGTACTTCTTGTGGTAGAGACGGGTTACGCGCTCAATATCTGATTGATGCGCTTAGTGGTGCTGCAGCGACTGTGGCAGACAAACTGGTCTCCTCTATTACAGGTATTGTAAATATATGGTTGGATGGGAATTGTCCAGGGAGTTGGGTGTGTTTGTTGCATCTGCACCACACACACCTTTGCTTAAACCGGGTGGTGGTTTACGTCTTATAGCCGTGGGCACTGTTTGGATAAGGTTGGTATCCAAGGTTGCATCCACTCATGTGGGGAAGGAAATGGAAGCTTATTTAAGCAATTATCAGTTTGGTGTTGGTGTGCAGTGTGGTGGTGAAGCTATTCTCCATTCGGCTAATCGTTTGTTAGAAGTATATGGTGAGACCGATTCGTGTACTATGCTATTGGTAGATTTCTCTAATGCCTTTAACTTAGTTGACAGGTCTGTTATGCTTAGGGAAGTCAGATTACGATGTCCGTCTATTGCTTATTGGGTGGAGTTTTGTTACTCCAACCCTGTGCACCTATATTATTTGGATCATACTCTATTTTCCGCGCAGGGTGTACAGCAGGGTGACCCCCTCGGTCCCCTCCTGTTTTCTCTAACCCTACACCCACTTATCCACAAAATTGCATAGCAATGCACTTTAGAGCTTCAGGCTTGGTACCTTGACGATGGCACGCTGATCGGTGACACTATGATGGTCTCGAAAGCCTTACAGATAATTCAACAAGAGGGTCCTTCTCTGGGTTTGCACCTCAATATATCTAAGACAAAGATTTTTTGGCATGTGGTTGATACTAGGGGGTTAGATTCGGGTGTGTTTCCTAATGGCATCAGCAGACCAAAGAAAGGCGTGAAGTTACTTGGTGGCCCGGTTAGTGCAGATTCACAAATTTGCAAGGACTTGGTTGTTAGTAGGGTGCATAAGACTGTGGGTTTGATGGAAGCTATTCAGAAGCTTAAGGATCCGCAATGTGAACTATTACTCCTACGGAACTGCAGTGGAGTCTCTAGACTCTACTTTTCTATGCGTACTGTTAAACCCGAATACTTGTCTGATGCTCAACCGTTGTATGATGAGAACTTGTTTGAATATTTACGGAAACTTATTATAGGTGATGGACCTGGTTTCGGGCTGCTTCAACAGAGGATAGTCACCCTCCTCATCAAGCATGGTGGGATGGGAGTTTATACCATGAAGGATACGATACAATATTGTTATGTTGCGTCTTACACACAGACAATTCCTCAGCAGCGCAATATCTTGCGGCACTCCTATGTGGATGGTTTGAGTCCCAGTCTTGGTCACGCATTTAGTGCATACAACCAGGTATGTGGTATTATAGATTCATCACCTAGCATTGATGAGATCGCCCCCCTTTCTATGAGTTCTCTGGCGGTTAATTACTTTGATGTTGTGATGAAGAAAATTCCCACCAACTTTGTTATGTCTGAACATGATACATTTTTGTGGCAATGCAACAAAATTAAACATGCTCAAGATTATTTATTGGCGGTACCTATTGATGGTATGAACCAACGTATTGGTCCTAGGCAGTTTCGTTCGGTTGTACGTTATAGATTGGGCATCTCCCTTTTTGATGTGGGTGATGTATGTTCTGTATGTGGTTGGGAGATGGACATCTTTGGAGATCATGCTATACACTGTACTAAAGGAATTGGTCTCAAATTCCGACACGACCTTGTTCGGGACACTTTTGCCGATATATGTTACCGGGCAGGGGTCCCTGCCAGGAAGGAAGTAGACTTGGGACTTCTATCTGACGATGGTTCGGCTTTGAGACCTGCGGACATCCTAGTTTACAATTGGTTTAATGGGCATAATATGTGTTTGGACGTAACGGGCATCTCTCCTCTCACAGGTAAGGGTGTCTCAGCTTTTTCTCCAGGTCAAGCGATTGCTAAAGTTGTATCCATGAAGAATGTTAAATATCTCAAAAAATGTTCAGCTCAAGGGTTTGGATTTGGTTTCCTTGCTTTCACCACCTTAGGGGAGTTGGGCAGTGATACTGTAGATTTTCTTAAGAGACTACGTAATTACATGGCCAGTCATGATGCGAATGTCAAAGTTGGAGATTTTCTTTTCCATAGGTTAGGTGTTGTCATTCAGAAAGGGATTGGAGCTCAACTTGTTGCGAGACTCCCGTCCAATTCTTGTAAACTCCTTTCTGTTGATATTAGTTTCGTTCTTAAAAAAAAAAAAAAATCATGCTATTCTGAAACAGGAAAACAATTAACTAACAAGATTGTTACCTCAAATTATGCATCCTCTTCCCCCTTAATATATGTCATTAAGCACAAGTTCACTTAGAAATTTCTCCCATTGAAGTTGTCATCCTCCCGCCAAAACAAAAGAACAACAACAAAGAGCAACCTTTACTAGAGAAAGGTTGAAAACCGGTTTTAACTATGCGATGCAAAAGTTGAAAACCGGTTTTAACTAGTATGCTTTTATGCTAAACCAAAAGATTCAACATATTGTTTCTACCATAACCCCTCATGATCCTTTGATAAAGCCTACCAACATGGGCTAGAACTTAATCCCGCTAAATCAAAAAGTCACCCAAACCATAAGGGTTCACACAATATGAGATCGAATATTAAGGTTAGAAAACCGAAATCAAACATCCCATAAACATACATAGCAATAAAATAAAACATTCAAGCACAGGCTATGTAACCAAAAACTATCACAAGAAATATTATAAAATAATAACTTTATTCATAATAATCAGATAGTTTTATTCATAATAGACTTTACAATTATTGAAAGAAATCAAAAAATGAAGTCTATTTTTCTGTATTTAATCCTTCATCTCAGCATTTGTGAAGGATAGGTCATTACTTTCGCGCTTCCACTTGTGAAATTCTTCCAGTAGATAACCTTGTTGTTTGACCAGAATTTCTTGCAGTTGAGATATTTTCGAGAAGGATTCTGCAAGAACATGTAATTCGGTCTTGGATTGAACACAAAAGTGTACCATGTGTTTGTCTGGTAACTTTGGACGGCTAGGATTTTCTCTTGTGATTGAAGTGCGATCGTTGATTGTCGCACGGCTTCTTTTTTGGTAGCCGCATAGGGAAAGCCAGCATGGTGGCGCGGCTAGGTTGGCATGCCATTGGCATGGCATGCCTTGGTGCGGTTTGGCGTGGCCAAACTAGGGTTTTGGGTCAAAGGTTACCATTGTGTTGTCTGGTAACCTTGGACGGCTAAGATTTGCTCCTGTGATTGAAGGGCAGCCGTTGATTGTCGCTTGCCTTCGTTTTGGTAGCCGCATAGGGAAGGCCAGTATGGTGGCGTGGCTAGGTTGGCAAGGTGCGTTTGGCATGGCATGGTGGGGCCAAGGGCTTGGCATGGTCGGTTTGGCTTGGCATGGCGGGGCCAAGGGTTTGGCATGTCGTTGGCACATGGTGTGGCTAGCATGGATAGGGCCAGGGCAAGGTGCGGTGGGGATTGGCATGGTGAGGCCAAGGTATTGGCATGGTCAGTTTGGCTTGGCATGGCGGGGCCAAGGGTTTGGAATGTCGTTGGTACATGGTACGGATAGCATGGCTAGGGACAAGGCAAGGTGCGGTTGGGCTTGGCATGGTGGGGCCAAGGGTTTGGCATGATCAAGCTAGGATCGTGGCCAAGCTAGGGTTTGGGGTCAAAGGTTACCATGTGTTGTCTGGTAACCTTGGACGGCTAGGATTTGCTCCTGTGATTGAAGGGCGACCGTTGATTGTTGCACGGTTTTGTTTTGGTAGCCGCATAGGGAAGGCCAGCATGGTGGCACGGCTAGGTTGGCATGGGGCCATGGCAAGGTGCGTTTGGCATGGCACGATGGGGCCAAGGGCTTGGCATGTCAGTTTGTCTTGGCATGGCGGGGCCAAGGGTTTGGCATGACGTTGGCACACGGTGCGGCTAGAATGGCTAGGGCCAAGGAAAGGTGCAGTTGGGCTTGGCATGGTGAGACCAAGGTCTCGGCATGGCGAGGACAAGGGTTTGGCTTGCCGTTGGCACATGGTGCGGCTAGCATGGCTAGGGCCAAGGCAAGGTGCGGTTGGGCTTCGCATGGTGGGGCCAAGGGTTTGGCGTGACCAAGCTAGGATCGTGACTAAGATATGGTTTTGGTTCAAAGGTTACCATGTGTTGTCTGGTAACCTTGGATGGCTAGGATTTGCTCCTGTGATTGAAGGGCGACCGTTGATTGTCGCACGCCTTCGTTTTGGTAGCCGCATAGGGAAGGCCAGCATGGTGGCACGGCTAGATTGGCATGGGGCCATGGAAAGGTGCGTTTGGCATGGCATGGTGGGGCCAAGGGCTTGGCATGGTCAGTTTGGCTTTGCATGGCGGGGCTAAGGGTTTGGCATGACATTGGCACACGGTGCGGCTAGCATGGCTAGGGACAAGGAAAGGTGCAGTTGGGCTTGGCATAGTGAGGCCAAGGTCTCGGCATGGCGGGGCCAAGGGTTTGGCTTGCCGTTGGCACATGGTGCGGCTAGCATGGCTTGGGCCAAGGAAATGTGCGGTTTGGATTCGCATGGTGGGGCCAAGGGTTTGGCGTGACCAAGCTAGGGATTTGGGTCAAAGGTTACCTTGTGTTGTCTGGTGACCTTGGACGGCTAGGATTTACTCTTGTGATTGAAGGGCGACCATTGATTGTCGCACGCCTTCGTTTTGGTAGCCGCATAGGGAAGGCCTGCATGGTGGCGCGGCTAGGTTGGCATGGGTCCATGGTAAGGTGCGTTTGGAATGGAACGGTGGGTGTGGTTGGCATGGTTTGCCATTGGCACAGGGGTGCGTCTAGCATGGCTGTCATGCCTTGGCGCGGTAGATGTGGCTTGCACGGTTCTCCATTGGCACGTGGGTGCGGCTAGCATGGTTTGCATGCCTTGGCGCGGTGGGTGTGGCTGGCATGCTTTGCCATTGGCACGTGGGTGCGTCTAGCATGGTTGGTATGCCTTGGCGCGGTGGGTGTGGCTGGCATGGTTTGCTATTAGCACGTGGGCGCGGCTAGCATGGTTGGCATGCCTTGGCGCGGTGGGTATGGACGACATGGTTTGCCGTTGGCACCTGGGTGCGGCTAGCATGGTTGGCATGCCTTGGCGCGGTGGGTGTGGCTGGCATGGTTTGCCATTGGCTCAGGGGTGCGGCTAGCATGGTTGGCATGCCTTGGCGCGGTAGGTGTGGCTGGCATGGTTTTCCATTGGCACATATGGCGTGGGAATTAGGGTTTTGGCCCATCGAAACCCTAATTAGTAATTAAAAAAAAAGTACCCTGGTAATTTTCTTGCAGACACATTAAAGGGTTCAATAAATGCGTTTAAGTCATGTGACGTCACTGTCTGACTAGGGTTTTATGACTTTACCCCTAAGTTCTAAACCACCTTCAATAATAAGGTTCTCTCCAGTCCCCAGTGTGGTTCATTGTTAGAACCTCCAAATGATGAGGTGGCATCTGACAATTAGGACAAGACCCCTGTAACTTTCTCGACTGAGCCTCCATGGAGGGCCAATAATACCCGAGTCTTTGAAGCCTTATGTAAAGTGTGACTACCACGGTTTGTCCGTATATTTTCTCATGTATGCGTTTGAGTTGCTCGCTTTATTCCTCATCTCCAAGGCATCACTACAAGTATCCATCAGGATTGTGATAATATAATGCTCCAAGCAGCAGAAAAAAGTTCTTTAACTCCTTGAGGATGATTTTTCCTTCTGTAAGAGAATTGCTCAGTTCGTGAATGATGGGCGCCCGCCAGTCGCCTGATTGAGCATCTTCAACTTGAGTTAGCCAGGTAGATGATACATAACGTCTTTGCACAGTGATGGATTTCTATGACCATTCATATTGTAGCTTGGATGCAAGAGTCGTTAGACAGTCAGCGTGTCTATTGTTGGTGCGGCCAGTATGCACAATTGTTGCATCAGAGAAATGAGCTAATAGTCTTTGTGCTTCGGCCCTGAATGGAGCGATTGTTACTTCTTTGAGAGAGTACACCCCATTCATTTGATTGACTAGCAACTTTGAGTCTCCTCTTATCTCCAGATGCATTGCTCCTGCTTGCTCGGACAAGGACAACTCTAAGAAGAAAGCTTCATATTCTGCCGAATTATTAGTGCATTGAAAATCTAGTTTGAAGGAATGTGAAAAGACTTCACCGGATGGAGATACTAGCACAATTCCTGCTCCGCCAGTATCATTACTCGGAGTGGCGGATCCATCAAAATACAAAAGCCATGTTTTCGCTTGAATGATTGAGATCTCTGGAAATTCGCTGGGCACTTCTTCATGTAGCGTTGCGACGTCTTCTCTAGGGAAATCACCAAGTAAGTCTGCAACCGCTTGTCCCTTGATTGCTTTAGGTGGAACACATGCTATGTCAAACTCTGATATCTAGAGTAGTGATGCGTGTCGTAGGTGCACTCAAATTAAATTACTTATTTCCACACAACTAACTGGTAATATAATGGAAGTAAGGATCGTTCCCACCAAGATCATGGAGATTTAGTTATCAAAAGTTTCACAATGGGGTTTTTTTTTTTTTTGATTTTAGAACAAAGTAAATAACAAAGCAATTGAAAATAATAAAGTTGCAAGAAATGGAGAGAAATATGATCAGGGAACCCTTCTTCGTTACTAAATAGTCATCAAAGTAGCATATTCATCTATTATTTATCATTCACAGATTATTATCAACCGTAGGAAAACAACTATCGCAGTGCCATCCTCAAAATTTCTTAAGTCACTGGACACCGAAGCGCTCGAATGCCAGATTCTATTCTATAAACCACCTAGAAGTAGCGCACTCTAAGTGTAATTTGGTCGAATGCTTTATATTTTGTGAATTTAGGTCAATCCTAGTAGTTGAACGCGCAAGGTTCACTTTCTAGTATTTTTTTTTACTTACGATTGCTCCACAGAATCCCTCTGCAAGGTTTCGCAATTTCTACTTGCGTAGAGAATTATTCAACAATTACGGATATCCTAATTCACTACTAGCATTAGGTTAACTAATAAACTAGTTCAGTTGGCCACCTAAACAATTTATCAATCAAACAAAAAATTAATTATTGTAAAAACAAACAATAATCATATGAAGAGTTAAAATAGATTTATATGCTAAATTGAATCATATATTAGAACTTAAAATTCATCCCCAATCACTAAGAAGTTTAGCTACTCATGGTATTAACAAAACCCATGAGTTTCATATGATAAAATGGTAGAGAAATAGTTACGGTAATGAAGAACGCTCTAAAACCCTAGCTTTTCTCCCTTATATTCTTCTCTCCAAAACTTGATTAAAGATTATATGAATTATTAGAAGTTGTAGAAATATCTCTTTTATAGGTGCCCCAAAAATAGAAGTACCCGTGAGCCAAATCTCGTGCAAAACGGTTGCCAAATACTAGCCAAAGTCATGAAATTATTGACAAACTCATGTAAACCAACAAATTCCATGTCCAGCAGCCTTCATGGGCTTCACTCGGACATTAAAGTCCAGCCCAACTCCCATTTTCTGATTCTCCCGCGAACGGACACCCTACCGTGAGCGATAATTTCTGCTGGATTTTTATTCACTCCGCGGAACCACGGACACTTCTCCCTCCGTGAATATAATTTTACCCTGACTTTTGGAATTCCTCCCGATACTTTCACGGACACTACTATGTCCGTGAGCGAAATTTTCTGATGTATTTTGTTTCTCCAGTCAGAATCACGGTGACTAAAGCCACCGTGAAATATAAAACTCCCTTGGTTTTCAACTCCTGCATATACTCACGTATACCAGGCTGTCCATGAAAAGGATTCTGTTTGTATTCAGCTTCAGTTCTTCTAATCAACTGACCCATTCCATCATGTTCTCTCTTTCACTGAGACTTTCTCGAGAATCATCATCTCTGTCAAGCTCACACCATCTCCATGCAACCAAACTCGCAATGCATAACTCGTGCCATCTTTCCTGCCTCATTCTCTGCTTATGGACGAGCTTTGATGATCTGCAGATACCAACAGCAGCCACAGATAATCCATATCTCCGTTTCAATGACTCCATTAACAGCAACCTCCATCGATAGCACAACATGCCTCTATATCATCCTGGTAAAGCTCCAACACTTCCATTAATGTCTTTTGAACGCTTCTCAGCTTCTAACATCACTTAGACTTCATTATTCTTCAATACCGATGGCAGTAGCAACTCATCCCTATCACTGCCATTAACTTTTCCTCGAACTCCATCAAGCTACAGTACCTTCCATATATTCTTGAGCTGTATCATAGCAAGCTTCAAATCATCACTGCCAATGGCAGCATCATCTCCATTCTTCTTTCTTTCTCAAGTTATCTTGCATTTACTGCTCGAATCTCAACTGCTATCAACAGAAGTTCATGTTCTTCTCCATCGTGACTGCCAAGCTCAAGGTAGCACCATCACTGCCGTTATCATTCTTTTCATGCCAAACAGACTCCTTCGTGAGCATCATATTGATGCAGCTATCTCGAACTGGCAGCAAACTCCAACTCCATATTCTCTGTTTCACTACCAACTTCACCTGATCATCCACGGACAAATAAACGTTATTCTTATTTTCGTTGCAGCCATCTCCTATAGCCTTCAATGGCGACAACATCATCCCTGCTGCTCGACTAACACCATGGCAAACCAACAATATTCAGTCACTTGACTGATTCGAATCCCAGCACCAACCTCGTCATCAACAGCATCAATACACTTCTCTTCCTCCTCCATTACCAATCACCGAGTATCACAGGAATCACCAATATCGGAAATATACCACCGGTACTTCTTCCCCTGAACTGGTCGTGAAGCTTGCTAAAGAAGTTCTAACATGTGGCTGCCCTGAGTAAAACTGTGGGTGCCTTTAACAATTCTGTAGCTTCTCAATTATGCGACAACTTCGGCTTGCTTCAAATGCTTCTAAATTCTTCATAAGACGTCAGATTGACTCCATTCTTTCGCCGTTGGCTTCGTATTTTCGTCCTCTTCACGATGATACTAAGAACTCCTTGATTTGAACGAGTTCTATTTGGTCTTTGGCCCTTATCCGCTTGCGGCTAAATTCTTTCTTTGCCCAATTAAGTGCATATTCACTTCTTTTGGATGATTCACCTAGCAAAACATAAATAAGAGAAAACAAGAGTAATATACAATAATTTGCAAGAAAATATAGCAAATACTAGCATGGATTCAACACTAAATATATGCAAAATATGCACTTAACAAATTCCCCCACACTTGGCTTTTGCTAGTCCTCGAGAAAATTATATAAAATATAACAACTCCATGTCGCCGAGGTTACGGTTACTCTTAGCATGAATAACAAGCCTTTAAACCCCTAGGTGTCCCTAGTGGACGAGTTACAGTCTTGTGAGGGCTTACGAGATATATACCCACAAAACCTACTCCAACTTCAAAGCTTTCCAGCTTCCCAAGCATCCAAAGAGCTATGAGGACATAGAATTTCTGCATGCTAGTAATAAGAAGTTAGAAATACCAAATAACATATTCATTTTTTAATCTTGAGTGAGAAATAACCACACCATAATGAGAGAAACGGGTGTTTGAGAACGATCAATAAGCATTTCGCCTCGACTTCTGCCTCACTAAAAAGGATTTCATGATAATTGCACTCAATAAGATGGCTTTTTTATGGGTCTCACATGTGTGCAGGTAGGAATAAAGAGAGAATCCTACACACGTTGAATGGTGGGAAGGTAACCTTCCGAATTATTTCTGGAGACTCCACAAAATCGTGGAAAAAAAATATATTTTTTAATGATCTCTAAGAAAGGAAATCACCCACTATAGCAAAGATGAGAGTACTTACCACCTTCACATCTAATTGCAATGATGAAAGCACCACTCTCATAGCATCCAATAGAAACTTCTTCCTTCGGCTCGTCTTCTTCATCTTGGTCTTCGGTCTTCAACTGTTGATGATAAATTCTTGAACTTGTAGAACTTCGAAAATTTGTACTATTTTCCTCAATTCCTTGTTGCTTGAAACTTCTTTATATATTTTTCTTCCACATGGCCTTATTGAACACATAACAACCTAAATGCAAATCTCTTTGTATATATTTTCTTTCTTTTTTCTTCTTTTTTTTCTCTTTTTTTTTGTATTTTTTTTTTATAAGAGAGATTGCAACTAAAACAATAAAAGTGAAATAAAATTAACATGGCCATGAAAGAAGTACGTTACCACTTTGATCTTCACAACTTGTAATGCCTTCTTATCATAAACTTCAATAACTCTCATCTTTTGATTTTCTTCACTCTTTTAAATAAGTCTTCATACTTTGATATAAAATTCCGCTCCTTATGTGTACGTCTTCAACATGTATGTAAAAATCTGCTCATTGTATGTTGCTTTACTTGGATATGAAATTTTCTCTTTCTTGTATTGTTGCTTATAAACCTCAAACGTCTTCAACTTCCTTGTAGATTTTTGATGTTACTCCATTGTTGATGATGATGTGTTTCTATGGATCTGTTGTTGGCGAGAGAGAGAATGGTGACTGCAAATCAAACTACAAGAAGGTGGTTTTCATCTATAGACGTCACCCTTATGATTGACAAAATTAGCACTCAAGAGATCAAAAATAGTGCTTCTATTGGTGGGAGGTTGGGTAGCTCACCATTCTACCCGGAATTAACGTACGGTGACACACACTCAAAAGAAAGCTCTTTAGTCAGCTACAAAGAAAATTTGGTCTGGTGCCTTGGTTGATATGAAAATAGGTAGTCTCCACTAATGATTGATCAGCAACTCTAATAATGCATTTCTCTCTGCTCCTAATTTGCATCACCGGCATGATTAAATCCATTATTTAACACTCCAATTCGTAAGAAATCCGAATGTAGTTCTCTAACCTTCCAAGTTCAGTTATGTCGGTCAGAATCTCTATGTAAACATACCTAGAAGTATGCTAGTGACTCTAAAATCTCTACAAGTTGCAGGTTTTTATGCAAATATTTACAAAGAAATAGAAAAATTTGACTCAAAAAGTCTAAAAACTCTATATGCAAAAGACTCCCCCACACTTAAACTTCACATTGTCCTTAATGTGTAAAACCGAAAATTCTGAATTCTTACGTAACAACATATAAAATGCAAAAACTGTACAAATTGGTAAGGAAATTGGAAAAACTCCATTTAACAAAAGTTTGTCATATACGAGTTTTATACAAATTGTCTAAAGGGCAAAGTGTTTCGATAAACGATCTGACAGTTATGGTCTCTGGATTGAACTACGCGCAGTCTGAATTTTTCTGACGAAAAGGTATTCGTCATAATTTTCTTCTAAAATAGATTACGGACTCAATGAAATTAAACATGGGGATGCAAATATGATATGAAAACAATAAAAACAAAAAATAGAAGAGTTTAAGATACAAAACCTATGGGTTGCCTCCCATTTAGCGCTTGGTTTAAAGTCGTCAGCCCGACGTGGCATTCTCCTTATTACTCCTCCAGAGGGAGCAAATATTTAAACTCAAGGGAGTCTACATCCAACTTGTCACGTTGAAACTCCCCAAATACCAACAATCTGAAAATTTGAGGATCCACCCATAAAATAATTTTCACTGCAAATAATAGCTTCACAACAATGTTAGCACAAAATAATAATAGTGATGTTATCACTCGATAGAAGTTTCCCCCACACTTAGTCTTTTCTACACCTGAAAGTGTATATAGAACATAAAATTTGGGAACTTCTATGGATTCCTCTTGGTGAACCTGCACAATGTGAGAATCAGATATTTCCAATGGTGGATATTTAGAAGCAAAGTAATCCAATAAAAATTCTGAAGTACATACATCCAAGCCTAATTGAGGTAAAGGAGAAGAATTAATATGCAAAGAATTAGTCAAACCTTGCAAAAACTCTTGTATTACGAAATCCTCTTCATCCTTAGAGAATTCAAGTGAACTAATTACCTCTCGTATCTCGTGGTCCTCTATCAAACCATGCGACCATTTTTCATCATTTTCTGCCTTAACTACAGTCTCAGCATCATTATAATCATAGGCAAGCTTAATTGGGTCTTCCAAAAATTTATTCAACTTGGTTTCATTCTTGAGCATCATCTCTTCAACATTCTCATCATCGGAATCGGGTCATTCTCCAAGAAAGTCCTCCTCATTACAAATCCTAAGATCTTCTTGTGAGTATGTTACACCGTTTACAACAATAGACAAATTATATCCACTCTCCTTCTTTTGAATAGGCGAAGGATCGTTATTATGATCCGGAGTAGGAATAACTTCCTCATTATTGTAAGGAATTTTCAAAGGTTGCTCATCTTCATCAGAATCTTCGTCATCCTCATAATCTTCAACATCCCAACGACGTTGGAATTCCATTCGTATGACTTTATTAATTTCTTCAAGAGTCTCTTCTGATGCCCCTGCTTCTTCTAGCTGATCGTATTTCTTAGAAAGTTTTCTAATATTAATACGTTTTCGACCGTCACTCACAATAGAGTCTCCAGACCATATCTCTTCTCCCGGAATGAGAGAATTAAGAATATGATAAATAGGAATAGGTATGGATTCGCTATCATAAGGATTCTCCCACATCTTTCATTCCAAATGGTAAATACTAAAAATTCATAGTGAACACCAAGAATGGTACCTGTAATAAAAAAAATAAAAAATTCTAGACAACAAAGTTAAAAACTAAAAATAAAACTATATACAAAAATAAACTAAAAAGAAATAACAACTAAAGCTACCAACTGCTCCCCGGCAACAGCGCCAAAATTTGATGCGTGTCGTAGGTGCACTCAAATTAAATTACTTATTTCCACACAACTAACTGGTAATATAATGGAAGTAAGGATCGTTCCCACCAAGAGCAGGGAGATTTAGTTGTTAAAAGTGTCACAATGGGGATTTTAGAACAAAGTAAATAACAAAGCAATTGAAAATAATAAAGTTGTAAGCAATGGAGAGAAATATGATCAGGAAATCCTTCTTCGTTACTAAATAGTCATCAAAGTAGCATATTCATCTATTCTTTATCATTCACAGATTATTATCAACCGTAGGAAAACAACTAGTGCAGTGGCTCAAAATTCCTTAAGTCACTGGACACCGAAGCGCTCGAATGCCAGATTCTATTCTATAAACCACCTAGAAGTAGCGCACTCTAAGTGTAATTTGGTCGAATGCTTTATATTTTGTAAATTTAGGTCAATCCTAGTAGTTGAACTCTTAGCGCAAGGTTCACTTTATAGTGTTGTTTTTACTTGTGATTGCTCCACAGAATCCCTCTGCAAGGTTTCGCAATTTCTACTTGTGTAGAGAATTATTCAACAATTACGGATATCCTAATTCTCTACTAGCATTAGGTTAACTAATAAACTAATTCAGTTGGCCACCTAAACAATTTATCAATCAAACAAAAAATTAATTATTGTAATAACAAACAATAATCATATGAAGAGTTAAAATTTATAGAATAAGAAAACGTTTCCTCTGTCTCGGGATAGATCCACCGTTTAAAAAGGGTGGGACAAATCCGGACGTCCATGGACATCTATATATTTCCTAATATAATTAGGTTTCCGAATTAGAATAGACGTCCGGATTAATTAGCGGAAGGAATGAATACAACGTTCCCAAACATCCTTACGGTAAACTATTTCATGAAGGCTGAAGCCAATTATTAATCAGTCAGTCACTCATCTACATCACTGGACACTTCAAATATGAAAATCAATGAAAATAAAAATACCTGACATTATAAGACCTTCATGGCTTCATCAACATCAGATAGCATCTACGTCTTTAGCTAGAATTACATTACACACGGTCTCATTATGGAAGAAATGACTTAGGCAGACTACTTAATTATATGAGCACTGTGTGGAATCAGAACAATTTTGAAGATATGACTTATGCAAACGTATATGCAGTCATTGTCTTTTTTTTTTTTTCTTTTTTTTTGATCGGTTAGTTATATGCAGTCATTGTCAATTTACTTTTGTTTTTGAAAAACAGGATGCAACAATTTTACAGCGAGATACAATTTACTTTTGCTGCAACATGATGGAGGTGGATATCTTGGACGGACTGTTCCATGATTATTGACTTGGAGTGGCAACTACATCAAGATGGTCATTCTCTACATAGAGGCTATTATACATATAGGTATGCATTTACCAAAACATCAATTTTTAAAAGTTAAAACCGTCTTTGCGATGCTATGATTGAGTGTCATCACAGTTAAAAATCAAAGAGACTAATTAAAAATATTAGTTGTTGAAAACAGGTTGCCATAATTTTGGAAGAGTTAAGATTTATGATATAATTTTGTTTCATGGATATTTCTGACTACATTTTGGAAGAGAAACATCTTTATTTGTTTGTCTACATTGCGTTTGATTTTACAGAAAATGGGTCATTTGTCTAATATTTTTAAAATATGGTTCAAATGGACGAGTAAAAATTAGTATGGGTGAAATGGACACAAAAAAATTAGCAATGATGAAACTGGATTCATCCTGACTTAAACTTAAAAATTAGCAAGGATGAAACTAGATATATCCTGATGTAAATTAAAAATAAGAAAAAGTATTTGAAAATGGATAGGATGAAACTGTTTACATCCTGGCTATTTTTACATTTTTGTCTATTTAAACATTATCACAATCTAAATGTCTTTTTCATCCAGAAATTGTTGATTTTGGTGTTTTTAGCCAATTTTGTATTGATTTTAAGCAAGAAATGTATGGATTTTTCCCAGGAGACTGTGTAATAGATTATGCCACGGCCCGTCCAAGACGGTTTAATCTATTACCAAGTTACGGTTAATCTTATTGTTGGGATTACGTTTCCTAACATAATTTGGTTTCCTAATCTACTTGCAGAGAAACATATTATCTTAACTTTCATATACTTTTGAATGTTGTGAAGAGACCGCAGTCTTTTAATGGAGTGCTTTACGAAATTTATGGAGAATCTTGCATTGCCTGCCGTTTACTAGAAGATGACAACAAACGGCTTCGGGCAATAACGGAAGTTACCACAATTACATCCGGTGCTGAAGTGAGGATAGTTTTTTGAAGACTATTGTTATACTGCCATGTAACTGAACCAAACAAATTGTGGGAAAATGTTAGGCTTAAAGTAGCCTTAAACCTGAACAGATCAAGAATCTAGCACAACGGGATGTACAGATTGTTAATGAAAAAATTGGTAATTAAATTTCAAAATAAAAATAAAACATTGTCGTTGGCTTTTGGAAAAACCTTCTCGAAAAATACAGTACCCAGATATGTGAAGCGTGGATGCAGTAAGCTGGGAGAAAGATTTGAGGCTTAATAAAGTGATTTTGGAGTTCGACAATGAAGTGGTTGTTAATTCCAAATGAATTCTGACCCACTGGTACACTGGATCAATCAAAGTTATATTTTAAAAATTAAGAATAAAATGTCTGGTAGTGATAGTAGTTTATTATAAGAGGTCTTCTAGCTCACTCATTAGCTAATAATCAAGGGAAGAATGTGTTAATTTTGAACATTATGATAGTATGGCACGGATATCTTAACTTGGCAAGACTGTCTATTTTTTAAGTGGTTAATTTTTTTAATCAATAAACTTATTTTTAAATAATAATCAACCTTATATTCTCCGTAATGAGAATAAACAAACCACGTACAACACATAAGAAAATATCAAGAAAGGTTGAGCCCCGGCCGAAGGCTGGGGTGATACCTAGTAGATTTATATGCTAAATTGAATCATATATTAGAACTTAGAATTCATCCCCAATCACTAAGAAGTTTAGCTACTCATGGTATTAACAAAACCTATGAGTTTCATATAATAAAATGGTAGAGAAATAGTTACGGTAATGAAGAACGCTCCAAAACCCTAGTTTTTCTCCCTTATATTCTTCTCTCCAAAACTTGATTAAAGATTATATGAATTATTAGAAGTTGTAGAAATATCTCTTTTATAGGTGCCCCAAAAATAGAAGTACCCGTGAGCCAAATCTCGTGCAAAACGGTTGCCAAATACTAGCCAAAGTCATGAAATTATTGACAAACTCATGTAAACCAACAAATTCCATGTCCAACAGCCTTCATGGGCTTCACTCGGACATTAAAGTCCAGCCCAACTCCCATTTTCTGATTCTCCCGCGAACGGACACCCTACCGTGAGCGATAATTTCTGCTGGATTTTTATTCACTCCGCGGAACCACGGACACTTCTCCCTCCGTGAATATAATTTTACCCTGACTTTTGGAATTCCTCCCGATACTTTCACGGACACTACTCTGTCCGTGAGCGAAATTTTTCTGCTGTATTTTGTTTCTCCAGTCGAAATCACGGTGACTAAAGCCACCGTGAAATATAAAACTCCTTGGTTTTCAACTCCTGCATATACTCACGTATACCAGTTTGTCCGTGAAAAGGATTCTGTTTGTATTCAGCTTCAGTTCTTCTAATCAACTGACCCATTCCATCATGTTCTCTCTTTCACTGAGACTTTCTCGAGAATCATCATCTCTGTCAAGCTCACACCATCTCCATGCAACCAAACTCGCAATGCATAACTCATGCCATCTTTCCTGCCTCATTTTCTGCTTATGGACGAGCTTTGATGATCTGCAGATACCAACGACAGCCACAGATAATCCATATCTTCGTTTCAATGACTCCATTAACAGCAACCTCAATCGACAACACAACATGCCTCTATATCGTCCCGGTAAAGCTCCAACACTTCCATTAATGTCTTTTGAACGCTTCTCAGCTTCTAACATCACTTAGACTTCATTATTCTTCAATACCGATGGCATTAGCAACTCAGCTCTATCACTGACATTAACTTTTCCTCGAACTCCATCAATCTACGGTACCTTCCATGCCTTCTCGAGATGTATCATAGCAAGCTTCATATCATCACTGCCAATGGCAGCATCATCTCCATTCTTCTTTCTTTCTCAAGTTATCTTGCATTTGCTGCTCGAATCTCAACTGCTATCAACAGAAGTTCATGTTCTTCTCCATCGTGACTGCCAAGCTCAAGGTAGCACCATCACTGCCGTTATCATTCTTTTCATGCCAAACAGACTCCTTCGTGAGCATCATATTAATGCAGCTATCTCGAACTGGCAGCAAACTCCAACTCCATATTCTCTGTTTCACTACCAACTGTTGGAAATTTACTGGGCTGCAATGGAGAAGAAAAACAGAAACAGTTTGTGGTTGTACTCTAAAACTTTCAAGGCTCTGGATGATTTCTTTTAGACAAATATTTCTACCCTCCCAACGAATTGGCGATTGCAACAGGTATGTGAAATACTGCCTTCAGGATACAATGAAATCCCTACAACCGGAAATTGGATTCAAGGTTTGCACCCCTTGACCCAATCAAGAACACATGTAAAACAGATTCTGATGATGCTTTGTTTTAGAAAGAAAACAGAAGAGATTTTCGAATGATATGAAAACGACTCTGGGAGATGCTACTTATAGGGTTTTTCACGTCTGTTGGAAACAGACAAGTTTCTCTTCACGAAACGTCAGGTCCCTTCATCAATAGACATTAATGGTGTCTGTTGGATTTAGAATTTTCTGGAAACGTTTTCTAACGGTCCAAACAGTTACGTATCAAAAAAAAATCTTCGTAGCGCAATTGAAAATATTCCAACACCAACTTAACCTGATCATCCACGGACAAATGAACATTATTCTTATTTTCGTTGCAGCCAGCTCCTATGGCTTTTAATGGCGACAGCATTATCCCTGCTGCTCGACTAACACCATGGCAAACCAACAATATTCAGTCACTTGACTGATTCGAATCCCAGCACCAACCTCGTCATCAACAACATCAATACACTTCTCTTCCTCCTCCATTACCAATCACCGAGTATCACAAGAATCACCACTATCGGAAATATACCACCAGTACTTCTTCCCCTGAACTAGTCGTGAAGCTTGCTAAAGAAGTTCTAACATGTGGCTGCCCTGAGTAAACTTGTGGGTGCCTTTAACAATTTTGTAGCTTCTCAATTATGCGACAACTTCGGCTTGCTTCAAATGCTTCTAGATTCTTCATAAGACGTTGGATTGACTCCATTCTTTCACTGTTGGCTTCATATTTTCGTCCTCTTCACGATGATACTAAGAACTCCTTGATTTGAACGAGTTCTCTTTGGTCTTTGGCCCTTATCCGCTTGCGGCTAAATTTTTTCTTTGCCCAATTAAGTGCATATTCACTTCTTTTGGATGATTCACCTAGCAAAACATAAATAAGAGAAAACAAGAGTAATATACAATAATTCGCAAGAAAATATAGCAAATACTAGCATGGATTCGACACTAAATATATGCAAAATATGCACTTAACAAGTAGCCACTTTGCTGGTCTTCCAATCAAAGCAAGTTTCGACAGTAAAAACTTTATGGGATCAGCTTTGGCCACCAACAAAACTCTGTTTGATAGAAGATAATGCCTGAATCTCTGAATTGCGTGAACTAATGCTAGACACGCTCTTTCAGCCTTTGGGTATCGGAGTTGGGCATCCCTCATTGTGCGACTGAAGTAATAGAAGATGCCTTCTTCATCTTCTTGAGCGAGGAGTGCTCCAATAACAACGTCGCTGGAAACTGTGTAAAGTATTAGCGGTCGTTCTTGCACCGGAGATTTCATGACAGTAGGTGATAATAGTATTTTCTGTATTTTCTGAAATGCCTCTTGTTGAACAGACGTCCATGTAAAACTTGCTCCTTTCTTCAGCAGAGGAGTGAACGGAGCAATGAGTTGAGCCAACCCTGGAATAAAATACCGAATATAATTTACCTTGCTCATAAAACTCTGGAGTTCTTTCATAGTTCGTGGAGGAGGAATGATAGTAATGGCTTTCGTATTGTCTGGATTGACCTTGATTCCTTCCGCAGTAACCAGAAATCCAAGAAACTTTCCAGAAGAGATGTCAAAAGCATATTTCAGAGGATTCATCTTCAGTTTGTATTCTCTGCATCGTTCGAAGACTTGTCTCAGGATGTCTAGGTGGGATGCTCGAGTCTTCGATTTCACCACCACATCGTCGACATAATCTTCTACTTACTTGTGCATCATGTTATGGAATATTGCGGTCATGGCTCGTTCATAAGTGGCTCCTGCATTCTTCAAGCCAAAAGGCATCACTGTGTAATGAAAGTTTCTGATGGGAGTTCGGAACGCAGTCTTGTTAGCATCATGTTCGTACATTTTTATTTGGTTGTATCCGCTGTAACCGTCCATGAACGAGAACATGTCGTGACCACTGGTTGCATCGATGACCATATTGATATTGGGTAGGGGAAAGTCATCTTTCGGGCAACATTTGTTTAGGTTTCTGAAGTCCACATAGCATCGGATTAGACCATTCTTCTTCTTGACTGGGAAAATGTTCTCCAGCTATGTTAGATGTTGAATAGGTTTGATGAACCCTGTTGTTAGCAGCTTCTGGATCTCGACTTTGATTTGTTCCTCAACCTCATGTCTGAACTGCCTGAGTGGTTTCTTGATAGGTTTGGAACCGGGAGTGATCTGCAGATGATGAGTGACTAATTTGTCGTCTAGGCCGGACATCTCTTCGTACGTCCAGGAAAATATATATTGGTACTCTTTAAACAGATGTATCAATCCTTCTCATTCCTCTGGTGAGATAGCAGAACTGATTAAAATCGACTTTGGGTTTCCATCTGTTCCGATGTTGATAGTCTCAAGATCGTCAGTTGTGGAGTCCATCTTGAAGTTGTCGCGGTGCGTCTTGAATTTCTTCATCGGGTGGTTGCTCACTCTGGCATGATTCTTCATGGCGGGGAGACTTTTCATCGATCTCTCCTGTTAATTTCTAATCTTTTTGACAGAGATAAATGACTTTCCCCTCTGCATCATAATCAATAATAAAATTGGACTTTTTATGAGTTGTACCTTGATCCTGACGACGCTTTAGCGGTGTGGTATACGGTTTGACGGATTTAGCATCCGTTGATAATGGTTTGTCATTTTTCTCAATAGATTTCCAACTTGGGAGTGGAATATTGCACATCTTTCTTGGAGGATCGGAGATGCTCTTTGGAGGTTCCAGGAACTCAGCATCATAAACCGGAGCATAAGGAGATAGTGAATCTAGGATACGGAATATTTTGTTGTTGAACAAAGTTTTCATACATTGATGGTACGTCGAAGGAATAACTTTATTATCATGAATCCACAGTCTCCCAAATATTATGTTATAATCAGGGTCTTTCTCGATCACATGAAACTTGATAGTGGACTGAATTGGCCCTACTTTCAGATCCACATATACATACCCGTATGTGTGACTCTGGTTTCCTTCAAAAACCGTCATCAATATGGGATGATGAACGATCTTGCTTTGCGGAACTTTAGCCTCCTTGAGAGTCTTCATAGTGATGAGATTTATAGAAACGCCTGTATCGATGAGAACTCTCCTGAATTCGGAATCCTTAATAGAAGCAGTTGCGAACAAGGATCGGTTATGTCCTTCCTTCGCCATTCGATTTTCCTCAGTGAAGGTGATGTTGTTGATTGAAGGTTTAGATACTATGGATACTTGTTCAACCACCAGAGATGATGGAACTATTCGCGTGTCAGATGATATTTTGTTGAGTGCGGCAAGCGTGTTCGTACGCTAATATCTAGAGAAATGCAGGAGTTCACACAGATTCTCAATTAAATGTGCGACCTCCTGTTCCACTGTCTTTTCATAAGTGGTGAAGTTGTTGGCTCGAGGATGATTACCAGTCGAGGGATTATCCATCAGCATCAGGATTTCTTGAGCAGGGGCGCCGCTCAAATCAGATGTCAGTCTGAGAAGGAAATTCAATATGTTGTTCAGCTTCTCTTTCATCATATCCATGTTCCTTATATGAATCTCTTGTACACGTGCCAACTAGATTAAGGTTGGGATTTCCATATCGACTGTTCCGTTAGGTGGAGTGTTGGAAGGAGGAGCATTTCTATTTTAAAGATTCTAACTAGAATTCGAAGTAGTTGAGTTATACCTAAGACCAACCATTTTGTGAAAATTTGAGATTGCAACCGAGAGATTAATCTCCCACTGTGGTCGCCAATCTGTAGATGGGGAAAAACGATTTACTGGTTTTTTAGGAAAGTAAAGAGACGACTGATTGGACGAGACTCCTCAACCGAGAAAACTGCCTAACCTCACACAGATGCACTTCATGGGAGTGATTTAAGTTCAAGAGATCAATCTGTTGGACTCTGGCCTACACAAAGAGGAGATGGGTTGATCTGTAGGAGGGAAGCTGAGAATTGTGGGATCAATGATGATCAAGGATTGTGGATGTGTTGAAGGTTTCTACAAGTTTGTGTAAATAAGTTTCGAATGATTGAGTGAGTGTTGTTTACACGATGATTCTTGGTTAGATGATAGATTGTCTGTTCAATATCTCGTGGATTTTCTGTGTGTTTTTCCCATTTTTTCAATCATGGATTCTAGGACTTAATTATATTATCAGAGTAATGAACGCATTGATCCCTGTAAGTGTGCCGGTCTCTTTAGTGAAGGAGTGGGAGATTGTTTTAAAGTCAGTTTCATATCCTGTGGAGGCTTGACTAATCGTGCACCCACTACTTTGCTAACTCCTTCAACCGTTTTCACGACTTACTCACATTTCTCGTCGTGGATGAACACATGGGACATAGTCCGCCAGACCAAAACCCTAAGTGATATCCCCCCGTATGTGACGTGATTGATGTCTCACGAATCGTAGAGTCTGCAAGACAGACATGCATTTAATTAGTCAGTTGTTGACTGATTAGACAGTGAGTCTAAGTTTTTTTGAACTGAGCATGATTGATGAATGCTCAGTGATTCATGACCGTTAATATTGCTCATCTGAGCAAATATTATAAATTCGATGAGTTGTTAAATATTGAGTTGCGATCAATATTCGAGTTGCCCAATTCGGCGAGTTACTGAATATTGATAAGTTACTGAATATTGATAGTTGGATCAATATTTGAGCAACTGAGCAAGTATTGCTCAATTCGATGAATTACTAATAAATTACTGAATATTGATAGTTGGATCAATATTCGATCAACTGAGCAAGTATTGCTCAATTTGACGAATTATTTATTGGTGACGTGACCCAATAAAATATTAATTAAAATGTTGGTGGACTACCACATATTACATAATTAATCCATATGTTGATTGCTGGATCGACATAAATTTATTAGTGTTTGAACTTGCTCAGAATGATGATTTGTGGAGCGTTTTGTTCGAAACCCTAATTTTGATCAATTGTTCGTCAATTGATGAATTGGTGAAAATTAGTCATAAGTGAAGGAGGGACTGACCACATGGGATGATGGATGACCATGTGGTTCCCAAGTGCTCGAGTGAGCATGCACTAAGGTTCTGAGTTGAACAGTTGGTGAAAGCATGATGATTAAACGCCGGTTTCATCATTTATTAAAATAGTGCTCGATTGAGCATTAAGTAATAAAACCTAATTTATGGAGAAGTAAGGGACCGGCCAAGAATTCATGAAACCGGCCCTTGGGAGTGTGGGACCGGCTGATGGACGATTGGGCAAGTTCCAAGTTGGTTGGAAAGAGTTTGGACCCAATTTGAGCAATTGAGAAAATTAGGTCAAAATCGTGAATACGTGTGGTACCGGCTCCTTGCAATCCTTAGGGGCGTCCTTGGTCGGTTAAGGAGGCATGCCCATGTCGCCACAATATCCATGTTTTAGTCCTGAGAGTTTTGGTATTTTTTGATGTGCGTTCGAGCAATATTTGAATTTTCAGAAGAGTTCGATCTTTGACTGAAATTCTTGATTTTGCTCTAATGAGCAAGTAGAATGTTTTGTTTGTAGTTTATAGGAATTAGTAGTTCCTTACTACAGTCGTTCCTTCCATTAGTGCATGACATGTGAGTTTCTTTACCACCACTGAAATACAGTCTCTTTGCTTTTCTCATGAATGGCGATGTTTTCTAAATTCTTAAAATGTTCTTTTTTCAGAAGAAGCACAAGGTGGTTATGAGAGTCCAAAC
The DNA here is from genome assembly GCA_023529315.1 of Papaver bracteatum. Lineage (NCBI taxonomy): Eukaryota > Viridiplantae > Streptophyta > Magnoliopsida > Ranunculales > Papaveraceae > Papaver > Papaver bracteatum. The sequence continues at coordinate 1,087,656 of JAJJWX010005269.1, read as the reverse complement.
TGTCTAATCAGTGTAGACATAGGTAATCAATAAATTGTAATTATGTTTTATTTTTCCTGACAAGAGGATGGCATAATTGAAAAATAAAATAAAATCAAAGCTACATGTTTAGGAAATTACCCGACATTAACCAAGATACGTCCATGATAAGTACCATGTGTGGTATAAATAGGCTTTACTGTGAATCTACACTTATAATTTATGTCTGCTCTAACACTGAAAGGGGTACATTGGACACATGATTACAGTTAGAAAGATATAATGCAAGTAATATACACTAGATATTAATGGTCAAACAAAAGTTTCAACTAGGTATCTTATTGAGTTCTTTATATATTCGATAGTTTGAAAAGAAAAACAAATTTTCTTTCACATCATAGAAAATGTTAATAAGTTGGCAATGAGATGTTATATTATCCTTTTCTTATTTGGAAAGTCATTTTTCACATATTTGATGGCTATTACGGGTCTAAAATATATGCAGAGGGTTATGCTTGGTATGTGAGTTTGAAATTAAGTCATTTGTTTTTCTTGCACTAATGCAATATGATTTTTCTTTTCAGTTTTGGTCTTTTATTAAGAAAAGCCTATTGGCCTATCTGACCATCTACAACTTATGACGGTCCATAAATTACTTTTTTCTCGATTGTCTTATTTTCTGTTTAGATGAAGAAGAGCAAAGTGAATAACGGTTACACTCAGGGAAGGTTAAAAGCATTGAAATGTTCTCCTAACAGTTGACAATCTTACTTAATGTATACTGATCAAGTATCTCTATCGGATTCTGCTTACTGATCATGAAAGAGAACTTAGTGAAACAAATGAAAAGAATGAAAAACTGCGACAAACTTACAAGAGCATCTGGATAGTATTGCAGAAGGTATCGATTCTTTTACTGTTTCTTCTGCTTGAGGCTATTGATTAAAATTTACTACCAAAGAAAGTTTTCAATGCTAATTTGTCGACATATAAAACATAACAGGGTGTATTGACTTCTTAAATTTATGGAGGTATACCAACCTGGTGTCACATTGCAGACATATAGCCGTAGGTGGTTATCTTAGACAAATGATATGATTAGCATCCTAGTAGCATTTCTTAGACACTACAAAGGTTGATGAAGTTAAAGTAAGATAAATCATCCCTAGATATTTCCACTGACTTTATCTATTTCGACTTTATGGGGGTGGCATATATAGTTTTTCCATGGTTTATAACAATGGATTTGTTAGCATCAAAGATTCTGACATATTAGTCATAGTTTATGAGTTCAGTGCTACCATAAAATTATGGGTATCGGTAGCATAATTGCTGGTGTTGTCTCTGTAATTGACAACGATGGATTCCATAATAGGAAACTCGCGTAGTGACCTGATTCGAAAAACATGTTGATTGCCAGCAGAAGACATTAGGTTAGTTGCATCTATCTAAGATAACCACCTATAATCCCACAAATAATTCTGATGTACATGAAGGGTTTCGGTTTTGGTAAGACCAGTCTATCAGCTGAACGGGTTGTTGTACATTATATCAGTATGTAACATGGGTTTCGCTAAGGAGATAGAGGATGGCTGCAGAGACTATGATGGATGTTTAGAAAGGGTAACAGAAGTATATACTTAAGATCATAATGTTAGGGTTAAATGTGTGTGTATATAGAGCAGGGTGTCAGGCATATTCCCTTCATGTTGTCTTAGCTCAAATGGGCATGGTCTCAACCATGCAGTTGACTCCCGCAGATGGCATAATTATTTGAGTCAACCAGAACCTTATATGCATATAGTGTGACATATGTGTACATGTAGAAAACCTTTTATCTATATACATTGTTTTCTTTCTTTTTTTGATCGGCTATATACATTGTTTTCTATCAAACAAATACCATATTGTTTTCACATTGCTGTGGAGGAGAATTTGTTGAAAGTTGATTGACCTAGCGTCACACCTGAAGTTTCCCTTATATGCTTTAGATACCAGTATGTTCATACATCATTAATCATTACAGTATTCCGAATTGATTCTATTTTACCCGTTTTCTCTATTGTACAACAATCTGTTGCAATCACAGACTTATTTTTGGGATTATTTAATCATATTTATGATTTTGTTAGATAAGAAGCTTGAAGTGCGATATGTTTCGTGATATTATGGTATTGGACCATGATTGTTGAGGACGCATGTTAATTTTAACTGATATATCCATTAGGTGCTTCACTTTCTTATATATTTTTGTTGTTATTGCACAAAATTTGGAAATTTGTGAGTATGTAGACACTAGACAAGAGCTAATAGCAGAACTGACCCAGGATCGGATGATGTTGAAAGGCGCGAGGAAGTTGGCGATAAAAGAAAGAGGTTGGATTTGATGAATTCTAATGGATTCTCGGTGGATCAGGTTGAACATTTTGTTTGTGCCGAATTTCCCGATGAAATTTTGTACCCAGTTTTGTTTCAAACTGTCATGGAAAAGTATGGTACATAGTCAGTGTAATAAGGACTCTATGTGCATGAAAATTAGAAAATGTATTAGAGAAATCGAAGTAAACATGTTGATAGTACAGGCATAAATGACAGTGGATATCCAATCTTTCGCCAGCATGATGACAATGGATAATATAAATATTTTTCCGTACAACCCATATTTGTCTAGATTTTTTTTTCTTTTTTTTATACGCGAAAGCGAGGCCCCGGTTCCTACCAGAACTCAGCCAGTTGGATTGGCCCCACTGTCATACCCAACACCGTCAAACCCATTATACAACTGATAATTTATTACTAACCTTTATAGCGGGAATTTAACCCGTGACTTACGCAACACCGCCAAACCCACTAAATGAACCTATGACTTCCTCCTTACTGGGATACCACTGAGTTATATTTATCTAGAAAATTTGATGTCTACACTAATGTTGAAATCGATGGTGGTCGCTAAATATATATATACATAATTATATACCTAAAAAGATCATGATGATGTGATAGGTGTATTCTACACCTAATTTACTATCTAAGAGTTTATGCTTTCTTTGCTATTTTTTCTAGTAAATTCTGTATTTTACGCGTGTTTTTGAGTTATTAGGTACTCTGGAGTCGCACGGAGGAAAATAAGAAGAAATCACCCAAATTGAGCAAAAGGGCAGGATTGTCATTTCACAGGAAGACACTATCGGGAAACGAGCCATGGTTAAAGGGAAACTCTCTCAGAGGAGTTTTAAAAACAGGCGAGCTGATGTTAAGGGGTGACTACATGTTATAGGGTATCCACTGGGGTATCCCTTATCTTATGCAGTGGGGTGTAATTATCCGCCCAATAATTGACTCAACCCTAAAAATGAGAAATTGTTCATTCGTTCAATCAGTCCATGAAATTGAAAAGTAGCAGCTGCTGTTGGTTCGAGTCCGATTAAGTGATTGTTGCTGTTAAAGGAAGAAGAAATGATGAAGAATAAGGAACGAAGATTGATTAGTTCTGCTATTTGAGAAGACAAAAGGGGTATTGATTGATCAACAGAGAGGGGGTTGCTTCAGATTTGGAAATGGTGGTGAATGAGAAGCTGTGAATAAAGAGTTTGCTACGAATTTGGTGGTGATTGAGTGGGCTTCGATATGGGTTCGTAATCAGGAAAGAGTTGAAGTGAAGAAAATCAGATCGAAATGAGCTAATGGGTTATGGTTCTACAACGAATTGAATCTATCTAGTGGAGAGATTTGCTGGAATTTGTTGGTTGAGTTCGAATTTGAATCAAGATGGTAGAAGTGGTGTTGTTAATGTTCGATGGGTTCTGGTTGTTGTTTAACAACAGAGGGAAGATGGTGATGGGTTAATGATAGAATTAAGGGGATCTGAGGCTACATTCATATGGGTTTCGGATGATTGAAGAGATCGAAGTCGCTGCTATGAATCGAGTTGAGAAATTAGACAGAGTAGCAGATGGGTATATGGCTGTCTGATTGGGTTGAGCTGAACAGGAAGGATGTTGGTGCTGCAATAAAACTTGGAGTTCTGTTTCTATGTACAAAATGCAGTGAGAACTCAAATGAGTTCTGAGGTTGGCATTGATGGGTCTGTGGTTTGAGAACTAGTTTGTTCTTTGCTCAGGCGGATAGGAATTGGTGTTCGGTGTGCGGTGAGAAGAGAAATGAAGAATGAAGTGCAGGTACTGGTGCTCTGCAATTAGAGTTGTTGAATGTATGGCAGCTGCAGCTGAGTGCAATTCAGTGATGGAGTAGCAGGTGGAGCTGTTGTAGCTGAACTGATATGTTGGCTTGAGCACAACTGAGCTGTGCATTACATGGAACTGGCGGCTTGTTAGGTTGCGAGGTTTGTCTCGAGATTAGAGGACGGAAATTGCAAGTATGAGTAGTTTGTGAAGCTTATGTGCAGATTATGCTTGCGTTGTTCTCAGAGGATGCAACTGATGCAGCAAGGAAAGAAGAGAATGGAGGTTATGGTTGAGTTGAAATGTAGAAGATAGTGTTGCTGGGTTTTGCAGCTGTACAGTGGTGATGGGTGTATTTGAGAGATTATGGTGGCTGTTTGGTGGAGCTGTTACTACAAATGATGTATGGAATCAATGATGCTCTTTGGTGTTGTAGAGTTTAAGTGATAGTTGGGTTCAAATTGGGTTGTGTTGCCTGAGATTCTGTTGGATCTGAAATGGGAATGAGCAGTTGGTAGGAAACATGAGGTTGCTGTTGGTTGCATTGTAGAATTGAAATGAGGCAAAGATTACAGGGCATGTGGTGAACTAGGAGGATACATGCTGCAGCAAGGAAGTAGAACAGTTGCATCTTGAGATGCAGAACAACTGAGATCGCTGGTGATGGCACAGCCATGATGGCTGGACCCTATTGCTACTAAGTTGGCCTGGCAACTCAACCTAGTCAGGCGAGTTTGACCCGAGCTGACTCAGTAATGTAACTCGGTGACTAACGGGGGACTGTTAAGTCAATGGTTGACTTTAACAGAGTTATGACGGAATATTCCGTCGAATATTCTCCCGACGACAGAATTTCAGGTGAACGGCGGCGACATTCCGGTGCCGGATTCCGGCCAAAAACACAGTTTTCCAGTGAGCAAAAATGCAGAATTTTGGATGGACTTCTCTCATGTGTGTGAAGACTTAAGAGTGGGAATTGGATGAAAACTTGGAAGTTTTGGAGAATTGGACTAGAATTTGGAATATGGCTCAATTTGGGAAAGTGGTGTTCTTATGGAATGAGGAATCTTTTCCTACAAAGACATGGAGAGTATTGAAGCCTATAAATAGAGGAGTTCTCTACAACTTTTTACACACATCTACTTTGGAGAAGGAGTTAAAGTGCACAAGGATTGGAGGAAGGAGCAACCATCATCTTTGCAATAAGTTTTTCTTTCTTCCTTAATTATTATTATTATTGTGTGAACTCCAAATTATGAGTAGCTAATTTTCTTATTGATTGAGGATGAATTCCTAGTTCTTAATATTTGATTTGAGTTTTGTTTCAATTCTACTTTGAAGTTTTTTATATGATTATCGATTGTTTTTACTAATATTAATGTTTATGTTTGATTGATAGGTCGTTTGGGTGGCCAACTAAATTGATTTGTTAATTAAGCTAAAGCTAGTGAAAGTTAGGGGATAAGTAATCGTTTCTTGACTATTTACATAAGTAGAAAACACAAGACCTTGCGGAGGGATTCCGTGGAGAAATTGTGTGTGAAAGCAACGTTAGCAAGTGGACCTTGATCTAAGAGTTTAACTACTAATATCAACCTAATAAATTCATGAATCTTAATGAGTTTAACTAAATTACATCTTGGGTGATCTACTACTAGGTGGTTTGGTGAATAGAATCCGGTAGGCGAGAACTTCCGTATCCGGTGAAATAAGGGATTTTGGGGTTAGCACTGATCTAGCTGCTATACCTACGGTTGGTGATAATCTATGACTAATAACAAGTGGAAAAGAACATAACTTTAATCATTGTTTTGCAGCGAAGAAGGATTCCTTGATCTATTCTCTCTCATTGATTTCAACTTACACTTTTAATTACTTTGTTTAATTCTTTTGCTTTATAAATTTTACAACCAATACCCCCCTTTTTTTGACAATTATACAACTAGAATCTCTTGCTCCTCGTGGGATCGACCTTGATTACCCTATATTACTCTTTAATTAGGTAGTAAAGTATTAATTAATTTGTTGTGGTAACGACACGCGTACATGATGTAACATTAGTTTTCATTAAATATAACAAGTCATGGTATTACATTGATGCAAGATATACATTGGTCGTTCGCCGCACCAAGAAGAGCCTAACGTTGTTCGATTGGCTATCCGCCTCCACGGAAAACAAAGAATTGCGAGTAAGCCAATGGAGAAAGTCATTAAAGTTGCAGGTGCATAATCATTTGTATGGATAGATGTACTTTGTCATCCATAATGCTGGTGAGTTGTATACCATATTCATTTGGCAGGTGCATATTCATTTGACTTTCTGAATACAGATAAGTATCCACAGTAAAACTTCATGCTACTTTCAAAGCAGTGTGCATTGCCCTTGGAATTTTAGAAGATGACGATGAATCGTTATAGTGTCTCTAGGAAGTAGCGATGATGGAATTTGGAATTCAACTGAGAAAAATCTTCAAGATCACTCTTTGCGACTGTAATCCAACACAACAAACACTGCTTTGAAAGTAGCGTGAAGGCAAGGATACAACATGATATGAAAGTAGACAGCACACTGCAATGGAAAGTATATTGAATTCAGTAAAATCATGTTCTCCCCTTACCTTCAATTCAGTAAAACTTCACGCTACTAAAATCATGTTGTTTCCTTACCTTCAATTCAGTAAACCTTCGCTCTACTTTGGAAAGTATATTGAATTGAAGTTACATATATATGAAAAAAAAACAACTAGAAAATACCTAGGAAAGTTAACGAAGCAATGGATTACCACAATCTTTCCGTAGATGGAGATTCACACGTTATGTTATATTATTTGACTTTGATAGATGCTCTAATGTGAAGATCACTCTGTGGAGTGACTCAACTAAAGATTAACCAAAGAATGTTTTATATTTGAGGAAGAAGATGACAACCCAACTTATCATTAGCATAATTAATGATGGAAAATACTTAATTGTCTATAATTGACGTAATACAAACCACATAAATGTTGTTCCTTTCACCCTAATCTGTCACAAATGCTTAATTGCTATATCGATATGGACGTTGCTCCTATTATTGTCCCATGTTACGACTGTTACATATCTAATTATACTTATGATGCGTTAAGCATTAATACCAGAATTGAACGATCATTAAAAGAAATATATGTACGAGGGGTTAATATTTATAATATGCCAAGTGTTAAGAGTTGTCACGACAACCAATTGTTAAGAACAAGATGTACCAAGTGTTAAGAATTCGATTATCTAACAAGTAATTGTACTATTGATAAATACACATGGGACATAATTGTTATTTAGTAACCCAACATCTTTGTGGGACATAATTGCCGTATTTATAAGTTGGTTGTTTGATGTAATTCTAGCTTGCTACTGGATTTCATATTTTTTTATTTTTTTATTTTTAAATTGAAACTACAAAAATTGATTGGGAAACTATAAATTTCCATCATAGGTGATATTTAGGAACGCCTAATCACTTTTAAAAATTGTGAGGTAGTGACCTAAACGACTCATGAAGGTCTAAGTGGTCCTGAAATAGGTGTTGTCCGCTGCATAAAATACCAAGATATTACGAAAGCAGTTCGATACGAAGAGGACCGGTTATGTTTCCTGTTGGTGGTACTGTGTCTACTAATGGTGATGATATTGAAAAATGAGTTAGACTAGAAAAATGGATACCATAATTTTGTGCAGATGAAGGGAAATAATCTCTATAAAATGAGACAAATTATGACTACTCACGAGACACAAAAGTCCTAATTTGGTCTAATCCCATGGAGAAAAAATGGTAACCATAACCAATCCAAGATGCTTGAAAAAATGGTCCTAATTTATACAAGATAATTTAGTATAAATGGTTTAGTACTACAAAGATATGTTTTTTTCTACACGAATAGTTCTGTTGCATAAACCATTTTAGCTGATTATTGGTACATTTCTAATCCAAATTAAAAGTACAAAAACTATTTAATTCCTTTTACGATTATTTTTTTCTGCAGTCATGGTTGCTGTGTAAACCTAAACCATTTATACTAAAAAGAGAGTTGAGCCGGGGGCCCGGTGATACCTAGTAAGTAAATATATAAAAAGTTAATCAGCTTGGTGATCGAAGAGAAGTATGGACCATGTAGCCAATCAGGTGTAGGTTCTGTAGCAACTTGCAAGATTACTCCAGATGGCTTGGGACCTAGGAGCGGAATTGGGGTGCATAACTGGGTATCTTAAATAAGGATGCCTAATTAACATGCTTATAAGCATTGCAGAGTTGTAATGCTTTCTGACATCATTTCTCAAACATTATTAATAATACAAGTAGTGAGCACGTGCGTTGCACGTCGGCAATACTATTTTTTTCTACTTTGCAAACAATTTGGTGGTGTTTTGACACCATATTTTATATTATTTTTATCCGAAATTGATCGTTGTTTGTGTACTTTTGAATCAATTTTCTTTATAGATTTTTTCAAATTTTTTTTAAGATATAAATTTTTTAAATTCATTCTTAAGCCATGTCTATCTTTTAAAGGGAAAACATACAAAAAATTGGAGAAGCATGAAAAAATTTGGAAAACAAAATTTGGTATTGTCATTTATGCTCGTTGCATAGAGAATTCGAAGGGATTTTCAAATATATAAAGTTCACAGAAATCCGACGTATGGTTTGGAAGATATGAAGTTTTTAAATATTTATCTTTATTTTTTATAAAATGGCATTTTCGTAAATATGGAATTTTGTGACTGGAATTTTTTTGTGATGGGAATCTGTTTTTGGAATATTCCTAGATCTAATGGCTAAGAGTTAACCTAAGGGGAATCTAACAGTTATGAAGGCTAATGTTGTGTTATTCTCTTATTGGTATTATTAAAAGGGGGGAGATGATTTCAAGTGCATTTCCTCTGTGGTGATTAAAAGTTGAATCAAGCTCGATTTCTAGAACTTGTGGCCCCACCAAAGAGTTTCGACCAATGAAAACATTTTTATACGAATTTACCTATTTCACATCTTCTCCTCGCCCCTAACGCCTCATGTTTCACCACTATGAACTTTTGTTCAAAAGCCTCTCTCGACTCTCTCTCTCTCTGTCTGTTTCTACGATATCCATTTCTTATTCTTGATTTTGTTGTCGATGTAAATGAAACTTTGACGATTAGTTCATATTTGCTTAGTGTTGATCATTATACTCCTTCCGTCACAAATTAATTGAGTTATTTGTAGTTTGCACAATTATTATGGCAAGGAGAAAATGAGAGTATGTTTAAGTATTTTTTTTACAATTATACCCTTATGAATAATAACTAGTAAAATTTATAAATGATTTATCTCTTAAACTATACCACGGTTTTTCGTAAACTTTATATTGTTGAATTTTTTTTTAAAACACCTACGTAACGAATATAAACATGGCTATCAAGTTATACACATTTCTTATGGTAACAATAATCAATTAAAATGGTAGTTTTAGAAATACCCCCTTGATTAGTTAGATAGCTCAATTATTTGTAATGGCCAGGGATTCTATGGTAACAATGGCTAAACGCGGTTGCTATCTAAGTAATGGCCAGGGATTCTATTATGATGAAAGACCTTTTTTATCAAAAGTTTGGGATTTCCTAATGTGGATTATTTCAGATTCAAGTAGTGTGTAGTTGAGGGGTTTAGACCCCTTTTTGTCTTGTGTCTTGTTGTACACTTTCGTTATTCATTAATACATTTTGGACTTATCAAAAAAAAAAAGCTCAATTATTTGTGGGACAATTTAAAACAAATTAGCTCAATTAATTTAGGACGGAGGGAGTATATACTATTCAGAAGTTCATTGGTTCCTCTTCGTTCAATCATATTTCAGTACTCCTCCAATCGCATAAGAAAATTCCCATTGTTACTTTTTACTGCAAATTCAACCCCCCCCCCCCCCCTATTCACCGTTTCTTTAATTGCCTCTTTTGATTATGCAGGTGTGTTTTGTCAGTTTGAACCAGATGTCGGTTAGGGTTTGTTGTTTTTCTCTATTTATTTTGATTTGGGGTTTTTTACTTTTGGTTCTTCAGTTACAACCTAACCAAGTTCGTGATTTTTCAATTACAAACTAACTAAGAATATTATGTTTTTTATTTATTTTTCCAATATTTATTTTACCAGAAAGCTAGCAGACGTGTATCTTGAGAATTTAGATTGTGTTAGGGATCCTTGATATCCTAGCCTAGGTTGGGTTATCTCTATTGTATATTGTGTTTGTATGGGTGCTTATTTCATGTCAAGATAAGAATAGTGTATCCTACTTAAATTTTAGGAGGCTAAAAAGGTGGGGTTTTGGAATTCCATGTAAAACCTGGAATACCTTAATCCTTTCCTATATTTCACAGTTACTTTTCCTAAATTTGATATCTAATTTTTTAATTTTAATTTTTCGTATGCTCAAAACCATAAAATTATATGGTTTTTTTTTTTTTTAATTAATTTGGCTTGTATACGGGTCTTTTGACATACAAAATACTACGATAACCCACAATGGAAAACAAACACCATTTAAAATAACCCTTGCCATGATAATCTTGGATAAACCAAGGAATATCCTAACCTGGACAACGTATTTCATATTCCAGCTGCCAAACACACCCTTAGGTGCAGTTAAAAGAGGTCATGGATTCAAATACTCATGTTGTGGAAGATCAACAGGAGGAGAGTGTAGACGCTGCTAGAGTTTCTTAAGCTTCCAGAGGTGGTAAAAAATGAAATTATTGTATTAATTTACTTTTTTGTTACTAAGAAACCTTATTTACAAGGACGATGTGTGTGCATTGTGCAGATCCCAAATAGCTACCCTTAAATACAATTTTGACAAAATTGTGCTTTTTATGGTGGGGAAGTCCAAAAAATTGGACAAATCAGTGGCTTCCCTCATTCCTCCTCAAGGATAGGATAGTATTTCTTGAAAGGACTAACATGGTCGAGATGGCTCAATAGCGTGTGATAACCGGTCATATGATTAACAGTATTACCGTAATATTGTTGTATTACTTCCATGAAACTTAGCTCTTACCATAAAATTTAGTTTGTAGGTGACATCAATGAACTTGGAGATCTACTTGACCGGGATGAACAGATTTAGGTAGTTCACACCATCTTCACTTGCATTTTTTGTCACCTTCGATGTTACCATGTTCGTTTGTTGATTATTGATATATGTTTTGTTGAGTATTTTAGGTTTTATTTGTTTAGTTAACTGAAATAGATTCAGATGATTACAGACTGGAAAATTGATATAGCATATCGGATTATTACTACAATCAACTAAATGGATATTATTATGATCCGAACTCGGGATTTTAATACTCGGACGCAATAGGGTTTTTTGCTTAATTTATGGCTTTTACATGATTTTCTTTTGGTTTCTTTTCCCTTAATTTAGCATTTTATGCTTTTATGTGTCTTCCAGTTTCATGAGGGTCTTTGGCTAAAGTTACGACTATAGATGTACAAAATGTGGGCAAGCCAAGGTGAATCCAATGTGTTTTTACTTCTGATTTATGCACCAACAAAGACTCACTTGAAGCCTTAAAAAATTCTCTTATACAGAGCGCGTATTTTGTCGCTTCACTGAAAGGAATATCTAAATTTGAGTTTGGAGGAAATAGTTTAATATCTTCTCTTTTGCTCATTTCTATCAGAGGCAAAGAAGAAACCATTCTCTTGGTGCACCACTCTTAACGATTAAGCATCTGACAAGGTAATTAATCACGACCAATGAATTATTCATACTTCGTTTCTTATATCTTCCGAGCTGGGAAGGTCCCGGATTGCAGTAATTTCTGCTGATATGAAATTAATATTAGTTTTTGTAAGAGCTCTAGAATATATTTGGTATATTACGCCAACTTATCTTTTAATGTCACGTAAAAGTGTATATGGATACTAATGCTTCTAAACTGGAATCTCTAGCTTTGCACACAGAAAACACAAAGAGTTTCTCTTGCATGTTATATGACCCATGAATTTCCAGTGTCTTTTACACAAATAATTGGCTGACAGAGCTCTATCTTTTTTTCGTTAGTTTTGGACTCACGTGTCTTATCAAATATGTTTTGCATTCCCTACAAACTGTGTGTCATGATTTCTTTAATGTTATGTATTTAACTTTTTTAATACCCCAGGGAGTCCCAGTTGAATTCGATTGATTAGTGTCCACGGTTAAGTTTCTCAGGCCAATACAGTTGGTGGTTGACTTATTGACAAGATATATATGACCGAGCATTCATTACTTTTATTATTTATTATTTCTCTTCATCATTGATAGGTTTTTTACTCCAATTCAGGTTGTGATAGCAGTCAGCATTCTCAGTTTATACCTTCATCACAACAAGGATTATTGTACAATCCTATGATGGATGAGGTTCAAACCAGTTAGGATACCTGGGAAAACTTTTAAGTACCATGAACCTAGATAAGCCACTAAAGAATTTTGGATAACCAAAGCTAATCACGGTTTAGGTATATGAATACAGCTCAAACTTACTTCAGCTTATGCTTTTTAGCGTCAGAATTGGAGAGCGATTACTTTATTTTGTTTCATTACTAGGTATCACCGGGGCCTTACGGCCCCGGCTCAACCTCTCATGACAGCTTTAAGTGTACATATTGTATTTTTTCGTAAGAATACATTAAAAAAGACTACAACTTGGTAAATGATCTTTTTTCAAAAAATCATTGGTCGCCTACTCTTCGTAAACAGAGTCAACTTTCTTTTGCAGTCTGTGCAAAGTCTTTTTAGCTTCTTTGCTTCCTTGTCGTTACTTAATGCACATTTTATACACCTTTCAGATGTCTCCTTGTCCTTATCTTTGGTAATATTTGTAATACTCTTTTCGCGACCCGGGCCCTATAGAGAAAGAGAGCTTTACATGTAAATAGTGATCCATACCTGAAAAAAATGCTTTAGTACAAATGGCTTGCAAAGCTGCCTCGCATTCAGTATTAGCATCTAAATCCTTTAATTCTTCTTCTGACCTGAATACTTTTTGGACCGTCAAATTATCGCTTATATTGTAATCCTAGATTACCAACTTGAAAAAAAATGTGGTCTTTGATTCGGTTGAACCACCCATGCGCTTTTTCCCCTTGTTAATCTGCATTTGGTAATAAATAATATGGTAAGCATGTGTTCACAGTACATCTATCTACAATCAAGTTAATTGTCTGTACTAATATGTCATTACCTCATTGCATTTTTCCAAGTAATCTACATGTTATTTCGCAATGCATTTCATCAACTTTTCTGCTATCTTTCCCATCACATGAATACTGAAGTATCTTTATCATCTTTTACATTTGTACCTGTGTATATCCTAAGGAGTTACTAAGTCTCGATATATTCCCCATACATATATTAAAACAAACGCCATTCATTCTCACAATGGTATGTCCACTTCAAATTTGTTTTTGCACTTGTTGTACCAAGGTTCCTCGTCTTTGTCGTACTCAAACTTTTTATTACGTCTCTTACATGCCATGCAGTGCCATTCTTTGTTATCAACCAAGCCAGGTATCATCACCTCACATGCGAATGTTTTTCCCAACAATTTACTCGGAACGACGCACATTTAGGTATGTTTTATTCTAGCATGTAAAAAATTAAACTAAATACACGCTTACCATATTTTCACTGTATTATATCATGTCAGTTGCTTCCTATATAATCTTTCTATTTTGTTGGGATCATCCGGTTGTAGCGAGCCAGTAATTATGATTTCGTTGTCTCCTGATTTAAGCCTGCATAAATTAACTTTGCAGTTTCCATATGTAACGAAAGTCATATAGTCTATCTTCTATTCTGCACACTTACTTTTTATTGAATTCTGGTATGTCAAGATTGATAAACACTCTAGATGCAATAGTTGTAGCTAAAAGTTTACCTGTTGCAAGATGTAATTGTATGTCACGTGAACAAATAAATGTTAATGTCATCACATGACGTGGTTAATTAGTAATGATTCACTAACCTCTAAAATTGCTTATAAACTTTCCTGTAATAATAAAAATTATCGAAGTATTTCAGTTTCCCTATGACACTCTCTTCTACTAAGCTGCACCATTTACCTTGTAGAGTTACCTCCATATATATGAACTCTCATGTTTTAAAAATAATATAAGATTAATCATCAATTGATTAAGGGCTGCTAATTCCCTTTATGCTCTTCATCACCCATATACTCAACGTAATATAACTTTTAAAACAAAGTTGCTTACTTTGTATCTTCGATGACTCTCTCTCTCTTTCTCTCTCATCTGAAATTCTCTGGACCCTCTTTGACTGTGAACGCCATCAGAGTAATACTTGAAAACAGATTTTAATCTCCCATTAACATTTGCAAGTAATAATGCATATGGAAAATTAAAAGTTAGTTTGGTTCGTACTAAGAAGGAATGTGGCGTCGTTCACTTTTTTCGACGCACTATTGATATCTATGAAACTAAATTTATGTTTAAGAAAGCCTGCTGATTCTCTGATGTCTAGTTGCTTCACTTTGATGAACTTGTTAAACCACAAAATGTGTTTATAGTCAATAATTATGAAACTTCCCTTTGAGGAATAAAGATTAAACATTTTGATGGAATATAAATTCACTTTTGCCAACTGGATCTCGAATATTTTTTATTAGTGTCATGCGTCACGTAGTCTTCGGCATTCTACAAAGGATTTTTAACTTGGTATGTTACGTGAAAACACTTTCAAAAATCATTAATATACTTTTGTGATCTATGTATACCCATTCATATAGTCCATGATCTGTTAACTATGTATCATCGCTAATTAATGATAGTCTTTCGTGCCTTTTTTAATCACGGATTCCAGAATAATTGAATGGTGACTATTGAATACACGTGAACATCATCCACCCATTACGTGAATGTAACAGTCAAATTACAGAGTGACTTACGTTGATCATGTCAGACGTTTTTTATCAAGAAAATTAGAACATGCAAGGTACCTATGAAAAGTGAAACCTTGCAATGCCAAATTAGTATTATATTCTAAATAGCTCAGTATGATATTGGGTTCCTGAACAACAACTGTGTCTCATGCGTATTCATCAATAATACTACCACTTGTTAGATGATATAATTCTTGACATTTGGTTCTTGATAATTTGTTTTCTTGACAACTCTTGACACTCGATATATCACAAAGATTGAGATCCCATGATCCATATCTTTATTTTAAACATCGTACAACTCTCGAGTCAATGTTTTGCACATGTATGTATCTAGTTGGGTGTGTATTGTCATTCACATGTCACAGTAATACGAATAACATAGATGTTAATGTGAAAATTAAATATTTATGAGAGATTGGGTTGGAAGGTACAACACTTGTGTGGTTTGTCTTACGTCAATTACAAACAATTAGGAATTTTCTATCATTCTATGCCGACTATAAATAGGATATCCAACTTCATCCGAGAACATACAACAACCTTTAGTTAACCTAGTGCATCTTTCTTTTCATATACAGGTAGATCCGGTTTCTATAACCATATGGACATTGAAAGATACATTTTCTTAGCGTTTGAGAGAGAATTGGAGTAATTTTTTCATCAAAAATTGAGCACAAATAAATTTGCGAATCTGTTCCACCATTCATATTTTTTTAGATTATTCAATACTTAGAAAGAAAAAATAATAATATCAGGTAATCGTTGTTTTGGAATTCACTCGTGTACACATATGCAATACAAAAAGTTTACCCAAACAAATTTCTTCTTAGATTTATATCATATAAAAAGATATCTGCAACTTAAAAACATGGATCAGGACGATTTGAAGCATATAAATATTATAGATGTTCATATTCATTTTTCGGAAAATTCTGTTTCGTAATCATCATCAAAAAGATATATGGGTGATTATCAAAACGTGTATTGTCTGCCATTCAACGTCGATAGATCTCAAAAGTGTGTCTACCAAAATTCACTTGGGCGTCCAAAAAAAATGAAAACCATAAAAAAAAAAGTTTAGGTTAATTAAGCTTTAGTAAATTCTCATATAAATCTCAAAAAAATATTCAGGTTACCAACCATTTTTATCATGGGAAACAAAAAAAAAAGAATATCGTGGTCGATTGCATAATGCTTTGTTTTTAGTACTAAGTTGGATATGAATAAAATTGTATAATCGAGTCAGAGATCAAACGTTGGAGGATAAGGTACCCCGAATGAAAGGGGTGATGGAAGAATCGTAAACATTCGAGCCTTTTTTTCATGCTTTTCCCGGCAGGTTAGAAAAAGGATCCTAGAGTGTCTATGTTTGGTCCAGGAGGGTCTCTTAACACCTTTTTTTTTTCTTGTCAGAGGAAACTTTAACATATTCGTTCTCTCTCCATCTACTATTTCATGTGCTTTGGGGTTTGGCACGCTTAAGTAAATATAAATTCAATTACCAAAAACAGTAAGTGGATGGTTCGTCAAGGACAAAAAAGAGTGGTCAGTAGCTAACAATCGATGATAAAACTAAAACGGAAGAATCATGTATGTTACCTTTCTTGTACACACTTATCACATTATTAAAATCATTGTTAGAGAAACAATGCAGAGACACGGTAGCTCAAAACATTTTCCCACATAAAAAATTAAGATAATTGATATTTCTGAAGAAGCAAGTTACTTTTTGTTAGTAGAAAATCTTAACATAGAGAAGAGTCTATCTCACTGTTGTGTTAGTAGGATCACCATCTGAAACCTTTGAGATGATGAACCATATGTGCAGATAAAAAAAATTATATCAAAAGAAAAATCAATTAACAAAATTACATGTGTATTTAAAAATAACAACCCAAATGTTATCAAATCACTGTAACTATAAACAATTGTTGGTCGGAAACTAAACCTTGCACTGATAGTTTAACCGTAACATGTTTTCTCAAACCTCTAAATTTGCTGCTCCAATTCACTTTTCATGTACTTGGTTTCATGTGCTCACTATTACTTGCAGTTCAAGTCACTTTTCATGGAATTTTTAATACCCATTCAATTCAAATATCTCACTGGAAACTCGATCACTTTCGGAAAAATTCCCTAGGTTTTAGAATATCAATCCTTCGTATTTGAACATGAATAGGGCATCTATTACAATGTTACATTTAAAGAGTAAATTTGTTGGAGCAACTATCACCATGACTCTAATCCACTTTGTTTGTACCAATCTAAGAATAAATCATATCTATACACAAAAGAAAATTGAATGCATATTACCACCATGACTAACAGATTAGTAGACCATCTTCCCTTTATAAAGGTCTTGTCACTAAGAGCTTCTAATGAGTCCAACCTGGTTATCACCTAAAACATAAAATCATTCAACAATGTGGTGAATCGGGAGATGTAGAAAAGGAAATCCAGTTAAAAATCTAAGGGTAGAACAATACCTAAATAAATTATAGAAACATTCATATAGTCTCAAGTTGGTTGCCCCAACTCTAAGTAATTACTAATAGTTCAGATAATCTTTATGACCCACAACTTATACACTCGCCATGCTAAATAAATTTTCATTATTTTTTTTAAATTATTATTAAATCAATCATAATTTTAGTAAAATTATATATGTTTTTAACAAAATTATGATCTCCATCCGTCGTGAATTGTAGTTCTGAGAACACATTGAGTTTGGCCTCCTCCTAACAACCCTATTTACATTTGCTCTTCGCACACTCCATAAAGAAGAATGTCAATGTAGTAACATCAATCTTAAATGACTAAGCAATCATATTTTTTTTGGAACAGAAGGCCTTATCTAAATCTCATATCATGTAGTACCCAAGAATCAAAGGAATGACTGTTATTTCATCAATAATCAATCTATTATCTCATAAATTTAATCTAGTCATTGCATATTAAGTCATCCCTATTTTGCAAACTCCTCCAATAATTATATTCTAGATTTTTCGCTCGGAACACTTGGGAGTTCTTTTGTTTATTCATCCCACCCAAAACTTCGATACCCATCTACACCATCTCCCTTAAAGTAGTTCATGAACAATGTACTGAAACTAACCTCTTCAAGAGAATAAATTTAAATTCCTACAAAACATCTTAGAGAGTTGGATGAACTTACATTCATTACCTAAAGGGAAAAAACCACTGTCCTAAGTGGCAATGGAAAGATGAACTCAGCGTAGGAGCTTTCTTATATTCAATATTATGCATGCTTAACATTGGAAAAAGTTATTACCTCTAATAAATATACTTCAAATTACCCATGATGCTTGTTGTACTTGCATCACTTTTCCATCTAAGCCATGCCCATGAGCGGCCGAAATGAACCCCGAATCAAGTCGGTAGGATTTAGCACTCATCCTTAACCTACATCAATTCATAAAAATTTAGAACAAACCAAGTATGAAACCACAAATCTTACCATGTTTTTTTTTTAAATGAATATATGATTTTAGTTTGGTGTTGTTTTTTTTATTCAATTTGTGTAATTAAGGGATGATGTTTGCAAATTTAAACATTTTATACGCCACTCCAGGACAACAAAAATTATGGCACCCGAATGTTGAGTGTTGGTGTAGAAATACACGTACTTTAAGTGTGCACTTGATATAAATTCTATAGGAGATATACTTATCTTGGACCGGTATTTTCAAAATTTTAACCATCTTAGAAGCCAATGACCTTAAGGATAAAACACTACGAAATATTGGTATACAATAACGTTATTACCACTTGAGGACAAAACACAAAGAAATATTGGTATACGTTTTCTACAGAACTTACATGACAACTTAATGCAAGTGGCGTTATCTATTTATCTTTACTACCTTTCTAAGTGCAACATGAAAGATTTGGGCTGGGATTATATTATTAGAAAATCATTACTAAAAAATGGATGCACGACCCTGTGTTGGCTAGCTAATTCTAGGATTATTAGCGTTCTTTTGCGACGGATCCCAAGATGATATATAACATGCTTTTAAATTTATGCATGTGTATTACAGAGCTAATATTTCCATCGGAAGCAAATAAGGTTTTAGCCTACTCAACTACGTTAATTGTTCCATTCTTGGAAGTATTATTCATGTGCATTAGAGAGCTGATATTGACGTCGGAAACAGGTAAGGTTTTAGCCTTCTCAACTAAGTTGATTATGCCATCTGTTGGAGTTGAACCCACAACTACATGGTTGAGAACTATGCTCTCTGCCATTTGAGTTAAGAAAGCAAATGCCATTTCTTAATGTTAAGTGGGATTTTAATATAATGGGTTTAGGATAATGACACTTGAGTGAAAATGGTTCACAGGGATAAAGGCCTATCCAGCATAAGATTTTACCTTCAGCTTACCTATTAACATGTAAACAATCATCTTCTGAAACAAAGTTTCAAATTGACATTATTCCACCATTTACAAAGCAGATTGTGGAACTCTTGAAAGTTGATTCAACCCCCTTGAAAGAGATTATAGTCGAGCAAATTTTAATAATATGGATCCTGTCTTATCCAAATAAGGTTCAACATCTTACCAAAAGCTGTGTAACTCACTCACTAATGAGTAGACACTTAAATATCTTGGGACTAAGCTATTTCCACATGCTTTAGATTGATCCCTGATCAGATGCTTTGCAACTGACCCAGAAATACTATAAGTGAAAAAGTAATTTGAGAAAAAGTGCACATGAACTTCCAAAAGAAAGAATGATTGAAAGGTAAAAAAACAAAAGTGTAGTGCATTACCTCATTTTCATCACGAAAAAATAGTTCTAGATTTCTTCAATTATAGTCAAAAACCCAGCAGACAAAGCAAACAGGCGAAATACTTCAGGACATGACGACAGGTTCAACAGTTGTTGGAAGATGCATATACAGTATCCCGTCACAAATAAAAGTCATGAGAAGGAACCTGCAGAAATTCATTAAAGATGTACAAACTCAATTTAACACACAACACACCTCTAACAATTTTTTTCTGCCTTGCATCAGGGAATCAAAGCCAGTTTAATGTGCTTAATTACATAAGGAATCAGCATAGTGGAGGTTGTAGAATAATGTGCCATTCATAATTATCTTCCTTCTTATGAAGATAAAATAATAACTAAATACCTTACTAGGCATGACATGACATGACTATAGAAAACACGTTCCAAGTTTCGTGGAGACTATTTATCAAGAAGTAGAATATCAACCAATTGCATATCAGTTATAAGTTTCATTCCAAACGGATCCAATAACTCCATAGACCAAATGGTTCTTTTCAAACTCAAAAAATTGCATGGAGAATAGCAAATGATGCATTAGCCCAAACTCCCATACATACCTGCAAACCAAAATCGGAATTCGTATCACAATATTGTATGCATGTGGTTCGTAAGATGGTTAGACAAAATGGTAAGCAAATACTAAGAACATGTCTGTAATTTCAAAAAAAAAAAATCTTTACGATTGCATTTTTTTCATAGTTGGTAGACCATTCCATCCATAACAAATACATTAGGAACTAATTAGACACTGTACTGCAATCTCGGAAAAATTATCTAGTGTACCAATGTCTAACCATTTTATATTATTGATTTTAGGTAAAATAAGATATATTAGTTATTACCTTGATTCTCCAGCAATAATCAAAGGTATCTTAATAAGGAACTCAAACTCCCAACTTCAGTTTTAGTGGTTTTGATGCTCTAGCAACTTTAGATCAGCTGATGTGGAGTAATTCCTAAATATATATGAAAATTGTAATTCTTGCCAAACGAAACAAAACACCTAAAACCCACAATTTGTACAGAAACACTATAAAGAAGAACCAATTGTAATGTATAACAGTCTACCATACCTCGACCAAGCAAAATAATTTAATCTCTATTCAGGTTAGTCTCCACTTTGTTACCAATTCTTTCTATTAACAAAAGCTCTTTGTCATGACAACTTCGTGTATATCAAGTATTAACACATAGTAGCATATGAGCAGGTGCATTACCTCGTTTTCATCACGAAAAAAAAATTGTTTGAGATTTCTTCAGTAATGGTCCAAGGACAGCAGAAAAAGCGAACATGCACAATACTTCCGGCCATGTCAACCGTTTCAACTATTGTTCGCAGATGCATATACTGAATGCCCAAGCTTGACAAAAATAAAATAAGCAAAAATATATATATTATAAAAAAAAACATTTCGTGCCATGCATGCATATTTCTTAGGAAGAATGATTTGATTTTTTTTTTAAACTTTTGGCCATATGCATGGAAACTGAACAGGGGACTCATTATTTTACCACGAAATCCCTCGACGTTTTTGTTGGCGCACTATAGCCCATCAAAGAGCATACAATTTCTATTAAAATTGAATATAATTTCAGAATTACAACCTCATCATGAACGTAATCTACATTCTATGCTAATGAAGCATATAGGAATTAGATGTAAATAATGCAATTCATAATAAGAGATTCCAGAACCACTTGTACCAAACATCAAAACTACCACAACCATAGGCACCGCCACTGAATTATATCACCTTATATATCTTTGCCAGCATCTAATGGAAGTCATCTACACTCGAATAGTTTTTTCCCCTGGCTGCAAAATATTAGTATGGTTACCAAAAAACCTTTCACTACCACTTTCTAAAATTATACCTTTCTGAAAACTATATTAGCATGGAAACAACTCTTTCTGTAATCCGCAGCATTAATATCTGAATAAAAATGAAAGATGATAAGTAACTAATGAAACTAATGGTGTAGAAGTAGTTCATTAACACAGACAGATAAATATTAAGCTATACATCAATCTCTGTGTGCATAGGAAGACAAATGATCAATTCCTAACTAACTTACAGAACTGAAGTTCTATAATTTCCTCTGTAGATAGTTTAATGCAGCACTGGTCATCTCATTCATCTATTTGATAATTCCCATCACCTGCAAATGCAGCTGAAAAACTATCTCCTAACTAGCCTCAGCTGCTTTCACTGCTTAAAACAATATCACCCAAATCTACTTGAAACGGAAACAAATTCTGTCAAAACCCTTTAAGCACAATATCATCTTCTCTGAAAACACCTTCACTTGTACTGCTGTTAAGCATACAACCACTGCAACCAACTCGAGCCTACATCTCCAGCTCATGAGTACCATAAACAGCACAACAACTCCATTGGAAGCAACACCTTACCCTCTGCTGAGCCATTATAAACTGCATCTTTGTCATTCAATGTGCAGTGCAGTTCAGCTGCCATCTTCTTAACCAATTCCACCAACACCACCAGTCTAAACCATCCACACCAATAGCTGCAGTCTCTCAATACTGTTGGTACCTACAATACCACTTCAGATCCAGCTGCAACTCACTCCAATACTCCCTCCAATGCTTGACCACTGCAGCCAGCCAACACAACCATTATCCCATTTCAGATCCAACCCTTCTTCGAACTCAACACTACCAAGTTCACTCCATTTCCTGCAGCTGAAACTTGACAGCATCATAACCACTTCAACCTCAATTAACGAACCCATCTGCTATTTCTCCTATATTTCTGCAACCAGTGCTACCCACCAGACCAGTATCAAAACCCTTGTCTGCAGTTAATCAAAGCTATGGAAACAACTCAACCTTCCCTGACTTCTTCCACTTTTGCCTGTAATTTCAGCTACTTATCGGAATCTCACCTACAATGTTAACCTCCTCCTAACATACATCTAATTATCCACCTGCAATATCACCAAAAACTCCTTCTCATTCATTCATACCCTTTCTCATTGTGCTAATTCAGACAACAGCACATCACCAGCATCTTCTCACATACAATCATCACCAGAGACAAACAACCATTCCTGTGACTTGTACTAATCACCAACAGCAGCAAAAACACCAACTAACTGCACCTGCAATTCTACAGAGAAAACCAATTCCACCCATACCTCTCATTCCACAAACTCCATCTCCAACTGCAATTTCTCATTCTTCTCCACCTTTGTCTTCTTAAACTGGGATTCAGAACAAACCCTAAGTTATTTCTCGTTCCTATGCTCACAGAAATTCATAGTAACCAAAATTCTTATCTATGCTACCTCTGTCATCACCAAACCCCATCTGCTCATCAGTTAAGTCTTCTTGGGTACTTCTAATCTTAATACCCATCAATACACAAATTAGTGCCAGATTCAATTAAACCCTTGAATCTCCTTCACCAATTCTCTTCTGTAGCTTCTTCAATTCTGCTCAAAGCCACTACTCTCAAACCCTAGGTTCCTCTATCAGTAGCATTACCATCTCAAAATTACAGGCAAACCCATCTCATATTCAATTAATCTTCAATTGATTCCTTCATCTGATTTCTCGATCTGCAGCAGAGAACCCTAGTCTCGATCTGATTCATCCTCTTAACCAAATTCCTTCATCTCTACCCTTCTTCTTCTTCGATTCCTCTACACTTCCCTCTAAATTTCACATCTCAAACAGCAGATGACAACGTAGCTTTTCTTCCCTCTCTGAATAACACTGCCGCCATTGATTTCGAACAAATTGGAGAGATAATGGCTAATGATAGGAAATGATTTCCTCGCTGAATTTTAGGTATTGTGTAGGAGGTATAATTGATATTGACATCCCACGGGTTAGGATAAGGGGTGCCCAGTACTATTTGGCTTGTCAGTTTCGCACAACCGACAATTCATCCTTCACTCCTTCTCGCGCAACCTGGCATGCTCCAAGTATAGCTCGCATGTGAATTGACATGTTTGCCTTTACGCTCCAAAAGGACAATTTCTCCTTCTTTTGCTCCAAAGGACTCCATAGCACCTAATCAATTCAAATTCACACATAAGATACATATTTCACAAAATAAATAGCAAAGAAAGCATAAATACTAGATATAAAATTAGGTGTTTTACAACACCTATCACTGGTGTTGGCATATCGCGAACTGCTTGCTTTTTTTCTGGATCAACTTGTATTCCTTCCTTGGATACAATGTATCCTAAAATAATTCCTGACGCAACTCCAAAAATGCATTTTTTTGGATTCACCTTGATATTAAAGTGCCGCATCTGTTCAAAAATATCCTTCAGGTCTTGTACATGGTTTTTAGTTTCTTTAATTTTTATCAACATGTCATCTATGTACACCTCTAATGTTTTGTGTATCCACTTTGCGAATACCTTCTCTACCATCCTTTGATATGTTTCTCATGCGTTTCGCAAACCAAATGGCATTTTTTTTTAACAATATAATCCTCTTGGAGCGAGAAAAAAAACAGTATGTTCTTGATCTTCTTCGGCAAGAGGAATCTGGTTGTATCCTTTATACCCATCTAGGGAAGATATCTATCACTTCCTGCTGCTGATTAGACCATTTGAGGTATATCTGGTAATGGGAAGCTGTCTTTAGGACAAGATTTGTTTAGATCAGTAAAGTCTATGCAAATTCTTATCCCATTATTTTTCTTTGGAACCACAACCATGATTCCTATCCACTACGGTTATTTTGCTTGTCTTATAATTCCTGCATCAATCATTTTCTGCAGTTCCTCTTCTATTTTGGGATGGTAAGTTGTTGCGATTTTTCTTATCCTTTGTTTAAATGGTCTTGCGTCTTTGTTGATCTCCAATTTATGACATGCAACTGATGGATCTATTTCAGGCATTTCATCCATGTTCCATGTGAAAATATCTATATATTTTCGCAAGAGATTGACGGTTCTTTCTTCCTTATCTGTATCCATCTTAGTTCCAATTTTAAACATTTTAGGTTCTTCTTCAGTTCCAATATTTACTTCTTTTGTTGGTTCTGCTGCAGTGTAACTTGCTTCAGGTTCTCCCATTGGTGTTGGTTCTTTTATAATTTTCGCTGGTTTATCTCCTTCCTGCAAAATTTCGTTGGGTACTCATTTTCCTTCTTTTGCTCTTATCATGTAGATTTTAAACTCTTCTTCTTTCTTTGTCTCTTTCGCCATCTTCCTGCGAGCTTTTCGCTTCTTCACTCGTCCTTCATAATTTTTTACTTCTATTTGATAACATAGTTTCGCACCTTCAATATCTCCCCTAATTTCGCCAATCCCGCTTGGCATAGAAAACTTGATGCACTGATGTAATGTCGATGTTATAGCTTTGATTGCATGTATCCATGATCTTCCCAACAACATGTTATATGGTGACTCCATATCCACCACACATAGCGTTATTTGTGTTTCAATTTCTCCCAGCGAAATTCTCACTGTTATTTCTCCTTTTGGTTTAGTTGTGGACTTGCCGAAACCATGTATATGATATGTTGGATGAGACATTTCTTCATCTTTGTATCACATTCCTTTGTATGCATGATAAAATATTACATCCACTGAGCTTCCCGTATCTACCAAAGTTCTATTCACCGCCCATTCTTCCATAGTTTTTGCTGATTTGTCCTTTTCTTTTCGTATAGCCGTTACTGTGATTACCAAAGGAGATATGTGGTTCAAATTTTCTTTTGTCATCTCTGCCACTATGAACGTAATTTTCTGCTTTTCCCAATCCTTCAACGGAGATAGTTTTTCTACCATCATAATCTTCTTTTCTTCAAAATCTCGTTTATGTATCCTTCCTCTAATGTTTTCATGGAATTCATTAACTATCGTTTTTGTGATTACATTACACTCCAATTTTCTTTTATTCTCATTGATCTTAATCATCTTTTCTCCAACTGTTTGTTGTTTGCTTTTATCATTTTCTTGATTTAAACAGTTTTCACAATAATCTCCACAATCTTTAATCAAATTTTCTTGATTTGATAATCTTCAGTCCCTGTTTCTAGCGCCAATATGTAGTAGCAGGAAATCCCACACTACACCCCTCACAAGAATTCATACAATCAAGTCATTTTTTGATCAACAATCATAAATTTTATTGATTAATCTCACAACTTTTACAAGATAAAAAGGAAATGAAGCTAAAGAATTAACAACCGCTCTGGACTTTGTCTCTCCTAATGACTTGCTCAACACTCGAAAAAGATCTCTCTTTCCTTACGCTTGTTCAACTCTTTATATAGGGAATTACATAGTGGATGACAACTAATCTGTCCTTTATTTTAGGATCTGACTTGCGATATTCTCGCAAGAGTTCTATTGTCAATCTTCGCAAGCACTATAATCATCGCAGATTCATCACATTTTTCTCATGTTTCTACAATCGTCATCTGTTACGTCATTCTTCAAATCATTCTGCGACGCTCGCAATGTGTTGCTAACCAAGCTTCGCAAGTGTTTCCTTCTTGCGATATTCTGATCCTACATGAGTGTTGGTTTACCAAGATGTATTTGTGTTTTTCATGTTTTACTGAGGTTTTCATTTATGTTAGGGGTTGTTCAAAAATATTTTATATTTATTTACAGAACTAGTCATAAAAACCCAAGGTGACCAAACTTGTGGTACAAAAACCCCATTCAAATGTTGGGATCCATTAAAACTCGATCTTAAACAAAATTGATATAAAAACCCCAAATTTTGTAAAATTGATACAAGAACCCCAAATTTTAAAATTGGTTTCAACAAATTTTATGATGAGACAAATGTTATCCTTCTCCGTTTGCGGGAAGCTACCCCGCTCAAGCGGATTTTTTAACGTTAGATTGTCAATACAAATGGGACCATGAGTTTTCCTGGTTGGTTGTTTCCGATCTTGGTTAATCTCAAAGATTTCTGACCTCATTGCGGAATAAGGTTAAGTGGGAAGATGTCGTATTTTCCTCGTTGGATGTTTTTGTTTTTAGTTCACCAAAGAATTACAAATATGCAACTGTTTTTCTTTTAAATACAATTATTCGACAATATTTATGATGATAATGGAAGAATGACAATAATGAAACTAAACCGTATAGTATAGATATTTAATTATGATAATAGAACTTAAATCAACATGAACTTTCCCAGGTACAGGGACCGGTTCCATAAGAAACCCGGACCATACCGGCCCACGTGCAGCCTTACATACTCTGTACTGTAGATATATTTGTTTAAAGAGAAATGATGCATTGGTTTCACGGTGTAACGCCACATTATTCTCTCAACCAAATCCAAATCCAAATCTAAAGCCTTTTCCAGTAGCAAGTACCAGGTCGGCTAGAGAGTATCTCATAAAATTATAACATTATTCTCTCAATCGGCGCACAATAATCAAGCCTTGCACAACCCACATTATTCTCTCAATCGGTGCACAATAATCTGGTGAGGGAACACATCATCATCATTTTGTATCCTTATACTCCGTGGACTTTTGTAAAGCATCATCTTTGGAAAAGACACTTCTTAATTGGTACGTATACTTAAGTGAGTGCCTAAGTGGCATTTCCCCTAAAGGGTTCAAGGTTGTTGGATTGGGATAGCTTCCCGCAAAATGGTGTGGGAGTAATACTTGAGTGAGGCGGTCTCTTTCTTTATTTTTAATTTATGGAAAACTTTAGAACTGAGACAAATGGTATTGTCCAGATATGGGACAATAAATTTGTTCATAACCTAGTTAGTAATTTGGAATTCGTCATACGTACGGAACAGCATACGTATGAGTATTATACGGATTCGTAAATGTCAAGTTCGGTCAAAAATCCGGTCAACGGTACATGATTCGGGAGTAATTCGGAACGGCATACGTACATGTATAATTCGTTTTTGAGATACTGATTTGGCAATCAGAATTCGTCCATCTTAAATTAAAATAGCTTTTGGTAGTGCCAGAAAATATGATAGAAATGGTTTATATACAAAATATGTTAAAACGGTAGCAGCAATTTGGGCACATCCCAGTGGTTGGATCCTACTCTACGAACCTAGGGGTGCTAGGTTCAATTCCTAATGGGATGTTAGGTTTAATTCCTATCACGCTCAAAGATTTTTAAAATTTAAAATCTTACACAAATTCTAATTAAAGATGACGCCACGTGTTTTCCCTGTAGAAGCCAATCATTCACGCACGCGAATTATCCGCGAATAATGCGGGAAGCTCGTATTGGACGACATCTTTGGATTCGGTGTTCCAGTAGTTGGCTATACGTACGCGGACATTAAACCTAGACCCTTGATGACTACCCTATCCATCCCGCAAACAATCCCTATGCTAGAATCAAATAATCAATTCCCTCTTAGCCATTAAGATCGTGACACCTCATGTCCCATATTTGAACAAAGACTGTTGTTCCGGTTTTAGGAGGGCCGATTATATATATATATAATTTGAGATATGTAGATCAACCACATTTTTCTTCTTCTCACTTTTTAGCGTTCAAAGTTTAACCTCATTTTTTAGCTCTTCCATATATTTAGGGGTTTAATCATGTCTGAGATAATTGTTCCAGTTTCTTGTCCTTCACATGTCGTCTTTGATTTATACGATCTTCCCACCAGTATTGGTGTGAAAGTTCGCTGGCCTTCACCATACACTATTAATGTGTGTGAAGTTTCAGATTTAATGGGGGATGAACTCTTAATTCCTGAGTCACATCTTCAGTGTGGCTTTATTTTCCATATCCCCTCATTAGTTCGGGAATTTCTTGTTTATTGCAACCTTTCTCCTGCCGAATTAGAATCGAAATTTTTGGACTATATGCAAAAAAAAATTGGTCCAAAATTGTAGTCTTCCAGAAAACGAAAGGATTACTGTTGCGAAGCTTTCTGCGAGCTATGAGGTTCGAACTATCCCTGGTTCTTATTTAAAGAACATCTTTTGCAGGAGTCCAGAGCTATCTCTTGGTTTCGAGCATAACTATTCAGTTATGGTTAAAGGATTAGATGGCACCAAGTTTTATGATAAGTGCCCATTAATTTTTTATGGAAATTGGGAGAGTGATAGTCCGATGCATTGCTCCCTGAAGTTGAAAGCTTTTCCCTTTATGTGTAAGTTTGATGAACAATTATTTGTTTATTACTAAAAAAACATAAAAAGTTATTTGTTCATACTTTTTGTTTTCTTTTAAGCATACACTTAGAACAATTTTGTTAGTGCTTGAATTAAACATGTTGCACTGCTTTTCCCATTTCTAGGTAAAAGGAAGGAAGTTGAGCTCGGGACTTCTTCTCGAACTGAGAAGAAGGGTAAAGTTTCTTCTTCCCAGGATCTTGTTGAGTTAAGTTCTACTCAATTTTTGATGGACCATTCTTATCGAGAAGATTCCATTGAATCGGATGGTGCTTACGCTGCCGAATTTCTGCTGAATGCTTCTCAACCGGCTAATCTAATGTCATTAGCACCATTGGAACTTCCTGAAGCTAAGGCTAGGATGGCTTCAAAGAGTGCAGCTGTAAGCAATTCCTCTAATTTTCTGTAACTTGTGTTTAGATTGATCTTAAAGGTATGATTTTCAAATTAATTTGTATTTGTAGGTGATGAATGACACCAGAAGAGTTCATTCTAGACGCTTGGAGCATCAAGCTGATGATTCCACTTCAATGAAAAGTTGGAGTACTATGTGTGTTCTGTTTAAAGCCAGGCTTGAGTTAGAAAATGAAAGTAATTTGAGATCCTATACACTTGCAAGTGATTTGAATTTGAAGTGTAGAGAATATGAGCGTAATGAGAATCGGCTGAAAGATAAAATTTCACAATTGACTCAACAGTTGAGTAATGCCCGAGAACAGCTTGCCACATCTGAATCTTTTTCTTATCATTCTTTCGATATTGTGGAGGGCTCTAATCCTGTTGTTGCTGATACTGCCAACTCAAGAGCCGATATTAGCATTGATGCTGAGAGCTAAGGTTGAGGTTAATCAGGTGATGGCGACCTTGTTCTCTTTTCTTTAAACCGATTAACACTTTGTATTTTGCTTTTCATTTGATTAGCGGAATATATTTAAATATATTCAGTTTTTCTGGCAGAAACCACCTAGTTTTTAAAGTCTTTCTCTTCCAGTTTAGTTGCTTATCTTAGTTATCTATATTTACTTTTCAAACTCGACTTCTGTTGCTCATGCTTTAGCTCAATAATGGGATAAATCATGAGCTATTGTTGAGTTACCTTCAAGTTGGGCTAAATAATGGGCTCAGTTTGTACCTTCAATTTAGCTCAGGCTCATTATTCAGGAGGATGATTATTATTTTAAAAAGCGGGGGTCTAACAACCACACCCAATATTTCGATTAGCAATCTGTATGGACAACTCCGAGTTGTTTTTCTAGAGAATCAACTAGACTCAATGAATAGAAAATACTCAAGGAGTTATTATCTCAATCTCTCAATTTGATTTACTCAAGCAAATGTGATTCGCGAGTCTAATCAAAGAGAGATAACTTGGATGGTACCAAAGACCAATATCCAAGTGTCAATCAATTTAAATCAACAACCATTAAGGTCGGATATTCTAATTGATTGAGAACAACGCACAACCTGTATTATTTCAATTATATAACAAAATATAATGCGGAAAAAAAAATAACACAGACACCGGAATTTTGTTAACGAGAAAACTGCAAATGCAGAAAAACCCCGGGACCTAGTCCAGATTAAACATATACTGTATTAAGCTGCTACAGACACTAGCCTACTCCAAATTAACTTCGGTCTGGACTGTAGTTGAACCCCAATCAATCTCACACTGATCCAAGGTACAGTTAAGCTCTTATGCCTTTAATCCTAGCAGGATACTGCATACTTGATTCCCTTAGCTGATCTCACCCACAACCAAGAGTTGCTACGACCCAAAGTCGAAGACTTTAGCAAACAAATCTGTCTCACACAAAAAAGTCTACAAGATAGATAAATCCGTCTCCCACGAATAAACCTATGAGTTTTGTTCAGTATTTTGATAAATCAAGGTGAAAGGAACCAATCAATAAAACCAGACGTATATTCCCGAAGAACAGCTCAGTTTTATCAATCACCTCACAATAGTCTTAATCGACGCAGCGAAAAAAAGATATTGTGGAATCACAAACGATGAGACGAAGATGTTTGTGATTACTTTTATATATTGCCTATCGGAGATAGAAATCTCAAGCCAATTATTAAAATTGTACTCAATGCGATAGAAACAAGAAGATCAGATCACACAACTACAAAAAAGTAGTATCGGTCTGGCTTCACAATCCCAATGAAGTCTTTAAGTCGTTAACCTGGTTTTAGAAGAAGAAAACCAAAGGTTAAAGGAGAATCGACTCTAGCTTAGCAAACTAGTATCACATAGAATGTGTGGGGATTAGGTTTTCCAGTTGCTAGAGTTCTCCCTTATATAGTCTTTCAAATCAGGGTTTGCAATCAATGTTAGCTTAGTAACAAAGCATTCAATATTCACCGTTAGATGAAAACTGATTAGATACAAGCTAATATCTCTCAGCCGTTAGATCGAAAACTTAGCTCGCCATACACAGATGTACTTGACGATTTTGGGTTTGTGTAACCGTACCCAAACGTGTACAATAGTTGGTTCAATATTAGTCAACCAAATGGTTAGCCAAATGATAACTTTCATATCAACCATATTCTTATTCACCATAACTAGTCCAAATGACTCAAATGAACTAGTTAGAGAGTTGTTCAATTGCTATGAGATCTTATGTACTACTACACAAGATATAATTGAAGCAAAAATGATGTGATTCACTCGAATCGATTCATGAACTATAAAGCCACGGTTTGCAATATCATTCCTTGGAGAATTTAGATAAGTTCACGAACATCGTTTTTAGACGTAACCACTCAAGTTCACGGACTGGGTTCGCGGACTCAAGTTAACCGGTTGGAGTTCACAAACTCCAACAGAAATTCTCGGGTTCGAGAACTACGCACGTTCGTGGACTGGGTTGACTGCTCAAGTTCCAGTTTTCACTTGATCAACAAAGTCCGCAAACTTCGGTTCAAGTGCTAAGGACTTATACATATATATGTTTCCACAACAATGTTTATATCCCCCAGTGGTTATATTGTCTAAACTCTTATTTCAACCATTGAATCATTCTTAGAGGATGTCATATAGTTGTTATTCACAAACTAGTTTTCGTCAGAGCAATTTCCAAAGTGATTGAAACATAACATGACTTTCGTCACTAGGCAAAGATGAACTTTGCTAAAGCGAAAGCTTTAC
Source organism: Papaver bracteatum (assembly GCA_023529315.1). NCBI lineage: Eukaryota > Viridiplantae > Streptophyta > Magnoliopsida > Ranunculales > Papaveraceae > Papaver > Papaver bracteatum. The sequence continues at coordinate 1,055,443 of JAJJWX010005269.1, read as the reverse complement.
CAACACACATTTCTAGAAATAGATAAGTGAGATATATTCAGCTCGAAAGGTCACATGTGTATATTCTTAGTTTATATAGTAATAAGACTTTTGTCTCAAGATAGGAGATAGAGTAGATAGACTTTTGAGTGATAGATAAGTCCAAGTCTCCACATACCTTTTATTCGATGAAGATCCACTGGTTCCTTGAGTAGTCCTTCGTCTTGTATGATGATTTCCATGGAGTTCTTGAGCTCAACTACACTTTCTATCCTAGTCCGAGACCTTATCTATATTAGACTAGAAATCAAAACTTTATAGTTTTGATAACTAACATTGACAAACATGCTTGAGATAGCAACGCATGCGAGTTCGACCGAGCAATGCTCTAACAATCTCCCCCTTTGTCAATTTTAGTGGCAAAACTATTAATACATATGGAATACAAAAAATATATAAATAAACTTTGTAGCTCTTATTCCACATGTCTAATTTTCAACAATACTCGAAATCTTCGTCACTTCCAAGTAGTCCAATGATCCCAAAGGTTGTAAGTTTAGCATCATCTTTGTTGAAAATCCGTAGCTATAACAATGAGAAAAGCATAGATTCATCATTGTTATATAGTGTCATAGTATTATTACACAATGTCATAGTCCAATTTCATCACAACTTCAACAACAATACTATGGTGATACTTCACTCCCTCTTAGTTAATACTCCATCTCACATGGAAACCACTCCCCCTTACATAATCATCCGAAAACCATATGTATTTATAGTGTGAACTACATATTAATTCTCCCCCTTTTTCTCAATAAAATTGGCAAAGGTACAAGAACGGGATCCTAGTGAAATTTCCGTAAGAGACATTTCATGACCAAAGGTAAATGTGTATCATCTTGTTTAGATGCAATCATAAATCCAAAGCTAAATGCATTCATCAAGGAGTTTATAAAGACGCAAGATAACCCCTCTAATATTCCATAACCGCACTCCCCACAAAGATTGACAATTAAGCACAAGTTCAAAAGAACTCTCCCCCATAATATGTCATTCCAAAAGGAACAACAAGAGCGACCTTAATTTCTAGAGAAAATAAGGATTTCTTTAGACTCAACAAATTACATACAAGTATAAATTTTCAATCCAACAAGAAATATTCAATCAAATTAACCAAAGCGAACCAAGATTAATTTGACTAAATATGCTCACCACAAGTAAACTTATGGAGACTTAAAAAATCAATTAGATTGATTCACAAGAAAACTCGCAAAGAATCTAATTTTCATACTCAACCAAACTAATTACAAGAGTAATCAATTTAATTGGCCACACTCGACATAAGAACTTCTATGGAGCAATGACTAAGTTAATCACGAATAACCAAATAAGTCGAAGAGATGCTCAACATAATAAGGCTTACAGAGTGATGACTAAATAACCACACAAGATGATTGATTTAGTTTATTAAGGCTCAACATAAGAGATTATGGAACCCCGACTAAGATTATCATAAGATATGACAACCTTAACCGTACATATACTCAACATAAGAAAACTTATGGAATACAAACTAAATAACCACACAAGTTGATTAATTTAGTTCCTAATGCTAAACATATTGCATCTCATGGAACAACCAACCATGCCAATCAGGAATCGACTTAGTCGTATCGTGCTCAACATAAGATACATAATGGAGCCTTCACGGTAATACATAACAAAATGGATCAATAAAGATTTATACTGAGGATAACACAAGGATTCATTCTATGTTTTCATAACCATTTGCACAATGACACACAATAGACATAATCCTTGAATCACAAAAGATTTTAACCTATCTTACATCAATAATTGACAATATAGGCTTAACTTTTGTGTTTGTCTAAAGTCTATTCATCCTTTTATCAATATTTGCATATCAATTCACGAACGACTTTTAATTTTGATAAAATATGGGACAATCAAGTTCACGGTCGTAAACACACATATCCCATCAAAATATTGCAATATATAAAACCATAAAGATCAATACTGCAACCATCATCTTCCAAACAAGTTTAGAATTTAAACCAATAAATATAAAAACAATAAGATGAAAAACATTGGATATATTTATGTGTAATCACAATAATGGCTATTCTAAACACTATTTATTCTTCTAAACAAAAAGAGAAACAATAGAAGATTTACTAGACAGTCTGAAACAAACAGAATAATTTACAAAAACTTCCATGCGAACTAGAGTCAAATCGACAGTTCGGGCCCTTCTTGAGACTTAAGGTCTTGGAGCTTGTGAATGACAGCATCCTCTGCACCCTTGAAGAGGATACCCTTATTGGGAAGTTCTTTAACACGGGTTTTAATGAGAACAAGGTCAGACTTAACCTTTTTCAACTCTGTTCTTACCACATCAAGACACTTCATTGTATCAAAAAGTTGTTGCTTAGCCTTCTCAAATTCCTTTAGAAAATCGAGAACTACATCCGATGAAATCTCTTCAATCTCCTCTAAATCAGACAGTGAATCAGAGGATCGAGAAGGGGAACCTTCATTTTCAACAAGAGTTTCCTTCTCTTTAATGAGTTTGCAATACACCGCCTTATTAATGGCATCTTTAGGTAAATCCAATGAGCAGGAAGAAGAAGAAGCCATTGAAAACGAAACCTAGAGAGATAAAAAAAAACACTAGGATAGGTATATAAAGAAAAAACTTGAGATATTTAGGGTTTAAGGGATAGGTTTTAAAGGATAACCCGTACGTGAGCCAGTAAGATGGTTTTTCACAAATTATGCATGGAAAGAAAAACACTTTTACTTTTCAAAGATAAGATTTGACAAGGAACATCAAGAGAGAAAAAATACTCACGACCAGTGTTTGACTAATTATCCTTCTAAAAACGATAAGAGATTAGCTAGATAATTAGATTCACTCAGTTACGGAGTATACTTATTCAAGTTTCTCACAACTAGGCTTTTTGTATGTGAGATATTCAACCTTGTGATTACTTTACACAAGTATGAGACTTTAGCTCATCAAATGAATATTGTTCCTTTTTATCCTTCTGACTTTGATTTGTGCTCTTTCTAGAGAGATGAGCCACTGCTTGATTAGCATACTTATCATAAGGACTAAATCTAGGACCTCTTGCAATTGAATTAAGAGGATCAGAGTGGATGGGAATCCATGTTCTAGATTTAGATTTATCAGAAACATCCTTATAAGTACAGGAAATGCTTTTGTTAGCAACACAAGAATTTATTCCATAATGCATTTGAGCCCTGTACTGATTTCTAGAATAGAGATCATTCTTATAAGGTTTCTGATTTCTTGTGGGCATACGATTCACTGCGTTAGTCGACTGACTATTTGTTCCATTGACAGTGAAGAGAAGCAAATTATGAAACTTAGAAATTTGTTCCCTTCTTGCAAAACAATGGATAGCATAGTGATTTTGTTTCCCACAAAAGGTACAGGTTCGCAGAGGAGAAGTAATAACTGGCACCTGTTTAAGCTCCCTAGCCATATGAGAAGATTGCAAGTTATGTAAACTTTTCTTGACACAATGTTCTTTTGGAGAATACTTTGTCTTGTACATAACATCACGAAATTCCGTTTATACAGAGGATTTTCTCCTTAAGACAGACTTTTCCTTTTCCAAGGATTCACACTGTTCATGGGCTAGATTAAAAGATGCACATAGTTTCTCTTATTCAGCATGAAGTCTGTTGAGATCTGATGAATGAGTCTTGAGCAAACCTTTTTCTCTAATTGAGTCCTCTTTAATAAAATCCTCAAGAGCACTAATCCTTTCACGCTAGAGAGTAGTTTCTTGAAGAAGTTTCTCAATATTCTTAGAGAAGGACTTGATGATGTTATAGAGATCATTTTCTCGATCAAGAGACTTTTCAAATTCATCAATGAGCTGATCATGATTATTAAAATCAATATCTTCAGCTGTATGTTTTGAAATTCTGGTGATCTCCTTTTCAAACACCTCGCCAGTGTCACATGCCTCATGAGAGGAAGAAATGTCATTATCAAATAGAACATTCTTTCTACCTCGAGATTCAGAAGAATCTTCTAAGGAGTAATCCTTTGAGGTGTTTCTAAGACACTTGACATCATCAAAATCTTTAGGAGTCATCTTAATATGCGCAACAGAGATTTCGTCCACAGACTCAGATTGCCACAAACACAGACTTGTAAGGTCTTGAACGTGTTTGCCTGCTCTGATACCAATTGAAAAAGCGGGGGTCTAACAACCACACCCAATATTTTGATTAGAAATCTGTATGGACAACTCCGAGTTGTTTTTCTATAAAATCAAATAAACTCAATCAATAGAAAATACTCAAGGAGTTATTATCTCAATCTATCGATTCGATTTACTCAAGGAAATGTGATTCGCGAGTCTAATCAAAGAGAGATAACTTGGATGGTACCAAAGACCAATATCCAAGTGTCAATCAATTTAAATCAACAACCATTAAGGTCTTTTTTTTTTTTTTTTTTTTTTTTTTTTGTTAAGTCAAAAATGTGTTAATAAATAGCAAAAGTTACAAGAACAGTTATAACTGAGCCCTGGCAGAAAACCCCAAGAGCCTACAAAACATTACTTGAATCTATAATATGCCACATACGGCTTTTCCACAGTTTTTAAAAAAATTGGTCTTCCCTCGTAATGAATTCCCACCTCGTTTTGAAGTAAGCAAGCTTTTTTCGCCATGTTATCCGCCGAGAAGTTAACTTCCCTGAATGTGTGAACGAAATTTATGTTTACATAATTTTGTTGGATTTCAACCACCTCGGTTTAGCAAACCAGGGTAAGGTGTTTTCTTTGAAAGAATGGACCACCGAAATTGAATCTGATCTGATAGAAACTCTATTGTAACCCCATCTAGTAGCCCATTCCAAGCCCACCAGGATGCTATAGATTTCAGCTAAGTAGTTTGTTGTTGTGCCCAAGCCCACTGACAGGGCCCCAATAACCTCACCACTTTCAACTCTAGCAACTACTCCAGCACCCGCCACTCCTGGACTACCTCTGGTCGCACCGTCACAACTCAGCTGAAGTTCATTAGTTTCCGGTGGGTACCAGAAGCATTCCACTGGATCAATCATTTTAACACGTCTATGCTTTACTCCAAAGAATTCCAGAAGATGAACATCGTCACTAGAATTGTACATGAAACTTTTTAGGCGCACCGAAAATTCTTGAATAAGAATGAACACTCGCCTGCAGAAGAAATTCCAGCACGGTTTTTTGTCATCGAAAAAAGCCATGTTTCTTACCCTCCACAGCTCCGCCTTAATAACCAAATTTGAAAGAAGCCACAAGTCACGAATCATTGCACTCCTCCCTTTAGCAGCTCTGCAAGAGGTCACAAGATTTGCATCAGGATTCAACTTAAACAGAAAACCAATCCAATTCCACGCTCTTGCTGCGAAAGAGCAGTGAAAAAGAACATGATCCAGCGACTCTTCCTCTATCCCACACATAGAACAGTTGTTCGCCATCTGAATCTTGAATCTCTCCTTGATCAGGTCATTAGTTGCACACGCCTTTCGCAGGAACTTCCAGTTCTGAGCAGCAAGAGTAGGATGGATCTCTTTTCTCCATATCAAAGCAGTCCCCTCTAGGCTCCCATATCTCTGTCTAATCAAAATTTTTGCCGAACCCACAGAGAAATTTCCTTTGTATTCAGGCATCCAGGTTCTTGTATCTTCCCCAAATCTAGGGTTTTGAAGTTGGTTTACATCTATCTGAGCTGCCGAGAAGATGTTGGAGTGCACCTCTGGGAAACTCCAATGGTTATCCACCAGCATATCGCTCACCCTTATATTTCTGTCTAGCGAATAGTCCTGTAACATATCAGCTAAACATGAATTACCCAGCCACGCATCATAGTACAGAGAAGTAGACCTACCATCTCCCAGCAGCACTTTGGTGTTCGAGTCCACCACCTTGTATACCTTACGAATACCAAGGATGATCGAGGATTTAACACCGTATTTTTTAATCTGGCCATTAAGGTCGGATATTCTAATTGATTGAACAACGCACAACCTGTATTATTTCAATTATATAAAAAAAATATAATGCGGAAAAGAAATAACACAGACACCAGAATTTTATTAACGAGGAAACCGAAAATGCAGAAAAACCCCGGGACCTAGTCCAGATTAAACATACATTGTATTAAGCTGCTACAGACACTAGCCTACTCCAAATTAACTTCGGTCTGGACTGTAGTTGAACCCGAACAAACCTCACACTGATCCAAGGTGCAGTTATGATCCTACGCCTCTGATCCCAGCAGGATACTGAGCACTTGATTCCCTTAGCTGATCTCACCCATAACCAAGAGTTGCTACGACCCAAAGTCGAAGACTTTATCAAACAAATATGTCTCACACGGAAAAGTCTACAAGATAGATAAATCCGTCTCCCACGAATAAACCTATGAGTTTTGTTCCGTCTTTTGATAAATCAAGGTGAACAAGAACCAATCAATAAAACCAGACTTGTATTCCCGAAGAACAGCTCAGTTTTATCAATCACCTCATAATAGTCTTAATCGACGCAGCAAAAAAAGATATTGTGGAATCACAAACGATGAGACGAAGATGTTTGTGATTACTTTTATATCTTGTCTATCGCAGATAGAAATCTCAAGCCAATTATTACAATTATACTCGTATGATAGAAACAGCAAGATCAGATCACACAACTACAAAAAAATAATAATATCGGTCTGGATTCTCAATCCCAATGAAGTCTTTAAGTCGTTAACCTGGTTTTAGAAGAAGAAAACCAAAGTTTAAAGGAGAATCAACTCTAGCTTAGAAAACTAGTATCACACAGAATTTGTGGGAATTAGGTTTCCCAGTTGCTAGAGTTCTCCCTTAAATAGTCTTTCAAATCAGGGTTTGCAATCAATGTTAGCTTAGTAACAAAGCATTCAATATTCACCGTTAGATGAAAACCTGATTAGATACAAGCTAATATCTCTCAACCGTTAGATCGAAAACTTAGCTTGCAATACACACATGTACTTGACGATTTTGGGTTTGTGTAACCGTACCTAAACGTGTATAATAGTTGGTTCAATATTAGTCAACCAAATGGTTAGCCAAATGATAACTTTCATATCAACCATATTCTTCTTCACCATAACTAGTCCAAATGACTCAAATGAACTAGTTAGAGAGTTGTTCAATTTCTATGAGATCTTATGTACTACACAAGACATAATTGAAGCAAAAACGATGTGATTCACTCGAATCGATTCATGAACTATTAAGCCACAGTTTGCAATAGCATTCCTTAGATAATTTAGATAAGTTCACGAATATCGTTTTTAGGCATAACCACTCAAGTTCGCGGACTGGGTTCGCGGACTCAAGTTAACCAGTTGGAGTTCACAAACTCCAGCAGAAATTCTCGGGTTCGAGAACTTCCGTCAGTTCGCGGACTGAGTTTTCGGACTGAAACTGAGCTACAACTCTAGCAGAAATTCTCGGGTTCGAGAACTACGCACGTTCATGGACTGAGTTCGCGGACTGGGTTGATTGCTCAAGTTCCGGTTTTCACTTGATCAACAAAGTTCGCAAACTTCGGTTCAAGTGCTAAGGACTTATACATATATGTGTTACCACAACAATGTTTATATCCCCCAGTTGTTATATTGTCTAAACTCTCATTTCAACCATTGAAACATTCTCAGAGGACGTCATATAGTTGTTATTCACAAACTAGTTTTCGTCAGAGCAATTTCCAAAGTGATTGAAACATAACATCACTTTCCTCACTAGGAAAAGATGAACTTAGCTAAAGTGAAAGCTTTAACAACACACATTTCAAGAAATAGATAAGCGAGATATACTCAGCTCAAAATATCACATGTGTATATTCTTAATCTATATAGTAATACGACTTTTGTCTCAAGATAGGAGATAGAGTAGATAGACTTTTAAGTGATAGATAAGTTCAAGTCTCCACATACCTTTTAGTCGATGAAGATCCACTGGTTCCTTGAGTAGTCCTTCGTCTTGTATGATGATTGCCATGGAGTTCTTGAGATCAACTACACTTTCTATCATAGTCCGAGACCTTAGATATAGTAGACTAGAAATCAAGAATCTATAGTTTTGATCACTAAAATTGACAAACATGCTTGATATAGCAACGCATGCGAGTTCGACCGAGCAATGCTCTAACATTATTAGCCTCTTTGAGGAACGTTGGTTATGGCTTTGGGAAAATATACTTGTGATAATAGATTATGAAAACCTAGGTTATCCTTGTATAAGAGAATTATTTATCATGACATAAATAATGGGGGTAAACACTAATTTAGAAGAATATCAAAATAATAACCACTGAAACTTAAATTTAGGCTGAATTTAGCGAGTGTAAACTACGGCTAAAAATACAAACATATTTTCCATTATCAAAACCAAAGTAAGAGGAAAGATATGCATCATCGAGTTAAAGTCTATATAAGCTTTACCCCAATAACCCAACCAAATAAGCACCTTAAAAGCATAGAATATAAAAGAAATTTGATTGATCAATTAACGTATTACATGATTGATCAATTAACGTATTACATGATTGATCAATTAACGTATTACATAAATGAAGTACATAAATATGGTGGTGATCTTCCTGAAGGAGAAGCAGGAAAAATACAAACAAGCTTTTGGTGGATATGGAAGCAGGAAAAATGGTGGTTATGTTTTAGTTTTAGCAGAGAGTGGGGAAGAATGGGAATTAGGTTTTAGGATTTCTCCCCAAATCTCGCACTGAATTGATTCAACGACGGAGTACGCTAAGTCTATCATAATCTGACGGCTAAGATTGAATGAATTATACATCTGAACCATGCTTAAGAAAATACACGTGGTCCATGTCTCGCCATAAAAATAAATACGTGGCATTTCTCACAACTCACACTTGATAAGTTGGTCCACGCACGTGGTTTGCACGTGCCAGAAAACTTGTCTATAAAATACTAACTGATATCAATAAAAAAAATCTAACTATTATCGACCAAAAATAAAACAATTATTAATATCTAACTTCCAAAAAATACGAGTTTGAATGGTTATAAAAAATAAGAGTTTGAGTGGTTATCATGAAATAAAATATATTCCTTTGAGAAGAAAAAAAAACATTACGTTTTCATCGTGGTACTAGAAATTGAAATAGCTAGGAACCTTTGTAAGTGTTGTTCTTACTTATCTTGTGGGACTTTTGAGATCTTTGAATAGGTGTAGAGCACTCCTATATACTATTAGCTCCTTCAATCCTGGTTGGTTGGCTTCTTCTATTTCCAAAGAAGACATCATAAATGGCGGGATAAGAGTGATGTTTTGCATAGAAAGTAGCAAGATGTATATTTTTCTTTTGTATCATAAATAAAGGAAACATCAAAATTATAGTACATATTTGGACAATGACCTTGTAAATACCAAGATACATTTTGTATCTACATAAATAATATGTAGAAACATTGAACTTGAGAGTAGCATTTTTTCAGGTCAAATTTCCCATAGTAAAAGTAACAATAAATTTTGGTATTCCCGAGAGTATTAAATTTGCATAAAAAAAATTTATCCTAAAGAGGTTATCTGAACTTCTGTATATAAATTCTTCCTTACTCTCGACAACTTTACCCGGTACAAACAGCAGCACTGGCAACAAAAATTTCCACACGTTTTGTATTGCTTGATCAGTAAATTCAGACCTCATTTACAAAGGAAGGCAACTGAGAGTTAGTACCATTGTTTGTCTCCATTGTAAACTCATTTCTCCTCTCCTCCCTTACCTTCACTTCACTTCACATTCTCTCTACAATTACAACCATCAAAACACTCCCTTTCAGCAAAATTCATCACCATCCTTCTTCCTCCTTGTAGGACCGGAATATCGCTACAACACTTCTATGCGAGATTAACAACACTTCCAAGCGAGCATCACCGCAATCTTTTTAACAACACTTTGCGAGTGTCATAAAAGAAGTCAAAAGAGTGACGTAATAGCTGACGATTGAAGAAAACATAAGAAAAGCATGGTTATCCCGCGATGGTTACAAATATTGAGAGAATGAACATTATAACTATCGCGGTACAATCGCAGAACAAATCCGAAAGAAGAGGAAAGCTTAGCTGTCATCCACTATGTAATTCCCTATATAAAGGTTTCCACTAAATTTAGAGGATGAGGTATTTTTTGATAGTTGAGAAAGTCTTGAGGAGAGAGAAACTTCAAGAGAAAAGTTGTATTCTTGAATTCTTACATTTCCTGTAAACATTTCTGAAAATCAAATAATAAAGTGTCGTTCTTAATCTTCAAATTTGAGTTGGTTATTACAAATTCTTAATAAGGGTGTAGTATAGGATTTCCTGCAACTACATTTTGGCGCCCGAAACAAGGATTGAATTAACGAAAATCACAGAAAAGGTGAAGAAGAAGATAAGACTTGTACAAGATTAAGAAAATCATTAAGCAAATTGGTGAAATAATTGAAGGAAGAATGATCAGAATCAAAGAGGATTGTAGAAAATTGGAGTATGAAATGGTAACAACAACAATGATTGATAGATTTCATGAAAATATTAAGGGAAAGATACATAAACGGGATTTCGAAGGAAGGAAATTATGACGATAGAGAAAATATAATCATTAAAAGATTGGGAAAAGCATGAGATCACATTTACAGCAACAGGAGTACCAGAAGTAAATCTAAGTCATACATCTCCTTTGGTAATCACGGTATCCACTATACCAATGAGAAAGGAAGAATCAATAAAATCTGTAGAAAAGTGGGCTATGAATAGAACTTTGGTGGATGCGGGAAGCTCTGTGGATATAATATTTTATCGTACATTTAAGAAAATGGGATATAAGGATGAAGAAATGTCTCGTTCGACATATCATATTCATGGCTTTGGAAAATCTTTAACAAAACCTAAAGGTGAAATAGTAGTACGAATTCCGCTATGAGAGATTAAAAAACAGGTAACATTATGTGTGGTAGACTTGGAATCACCGTATAACATGATATTGGGAAGACCGTGGATACATACAATCAAGGCTGTAACATCAACATTGCATCAATGCATCAAATTCCCTATGCCCAGTGGAATTGGAAAAATTAGAGGAGATACAGATTTTGCGAAGCTGTGTTACCAAATCGAAGTAAAAAATTATGAAGAGCGTCCAAAGCTGCGAAACGCTCGCAGAAAATTGACGAAAGAAACAAAGAAAGAAGAAGAGTTTAAAATTTACATGATAAGAGCAAAATAAGGAAAAGGAATACCCAGCGAAATTTCGCGAGAAGATGAACTCGCGAGAGTCATAAAATCACCAACAACAATGGGAGAACCTGAAGCCAGTTACACTGCAGCAGAACCAACAAAGGAAGTAAATATTGGGAGTAAAGAAGAGCCTAAAATATTGAGAATTGGGACTAAAATGGAGGCAGAGGAGGAAGAAAGAACAGTAAATCTTTTGCGAGAATATAAAGACATCTTCGCGTGGAGCATGGATGAAATGCCAGGGATAGATCCCTCAATAGCATGTCATAAATTAGAAATCAACAAAGAAGTAAGACCATTCAAAAAAAGAATAAGGAAAATCGCAACAACATACCATTCACAAATAGAAGAAGAACTACAGAAAATGCTCGATGCAGGAATTATAAGGCAAGCAAAATATCCAGAGTGGATTGCAAATATGGTGGTGGTCCCAAAGAAGAACAATGGGATAAGAATTTGCATAGATTTTACTGATTTAAATAAAGCTTGTCTTAAAGATAGTTTTTCATTACCAGATATCCCACAAATGGTTGAATCAGCAGCGGGAAATGCTAGAATATCTTCATTGGATGGATATAAAGGATATAATCAAATCCCTCTCGCTGAAGAAGATCAAGAGCATATCGCGTTTTTTGCTCCAAGAGGATTATATTGTTATACAAAGATGCCCTTTGGCTTACGAAATGCTGGCGCAACATATCATAGAATGGTGGAGAAGGTGTTCGCAAAGTGGATCCACAAAACATTAGAAGTGTATGTAGATGATATGCTGATTAAAGGTAAAGAATCTGAGAATCACGTGCAAGATTTGAAAGAGATTTTTGATCAAATGCGACAATTTAATATCAAAGTGAATCCTGACAAATGTACTTTTGGAGTAACTTCAGGAAACAAATTGGGGTATATTGTCTCAAAAGAAGGAATACAAGTTTATCCAACGAAGGTGCAAGAAATTCGCGATATGCCAATGCCTGCGACGGTAAAAGATGTGCAAAAATTGAATGGACTCTTATCCTCGCTAGGAAGATTCATCTCGCGATCTTCAGACAAGTGCAAACATTTTTTCGATATACTCAAGAAGGGAACAAAATTCAAGTGGACAGATGAATGTGAAAAGGCTTTTCAAGGAATAAAAGAACATTTAATGAACATAACTATCTTACAGAAAGCTGAACCGGAAGAAGAACTATTGATTTATCTCGCAACAACCACTAAGTGCACTAAGTGTTGTGTTGCTGCGAGTAGATGCAGGGGTAGAAAAACCAATTTATTACATCAGAAAAACATTCAATTCTGCAGAGGGAAATTATTCAAATATTGAGAAACTAATTCTAGCATTGGTGCATGCAAATTTTAAGCTTCGCATATACTTTCAAGCACATAAGGTCAAAGTGTTAACAAAAGTGCCAATTGAATCAATAATGAAAAATTCAAAAAGATCAGGCAGAGTTGAGAGATGGAATGCACAAGCAGGACACTTTGATATCCAATATGAAGTTTTATCCTCGCCAAAGTCACAAGTTATCGCAAACTTCTTAGCTGAATTTCCTTTAGAAGATGATGAAGCCGTGGAAGAGATGATGGATATAGAAGAGGAACATGGAGATCCGAAAGAACTATTAACAGAACCCGACAGATGGGAGATATTGGTGGATGGATCATCAAATGGAGAAGGAAATGGAATTGGAGTTATTTTTATTTCGCCAGAAGGAGAAAAAATAGCTTTTTCATTTAGATTGGAATTTGCATCCACTAATAATGAGACAAAATATGAGGCCGTGATTCATGCTTTAAAATTTGAGGTAGAAATGAAGTTGGAAAATGCTAGAATCACCAGTGATTCAAAATTGGTTATTCGCCAGATAAAATGAGAATACACAACAAACGAACCATCTTTGAGAAAGTATAAAAGATTAGTCGAAGAATTATCTGCGAGAATTCCAAAAATAAAATGGAGACACATATCAAGGAAAGATAATAGGCTCACAGATGCTTTTGCTTTCATATCCAATATGATGACAAATCCAGTTGCGAGATGCATAAAAATTCAAACACTTTTATTACCAGCAATAAACAAGGAAGAAGAAGAGGAAGATGTTATGATGGTAGAAGTTGGAGAGGAAGAATCAAAGAGCAACATTATAGATTGGAAAGCAGATCTTCATGCATACTTGACGAGAGGAGAAATCCCAAGAAATCGATTAGATGCACATAAATTAAAAAGTAGGGCAACCAATTATGAGTTAAGAGATGGAGTATTATATCGCAGATCTTTTAGTGGATCACTAAGATGTTTGACGAGGGAGGAAGGAAAAAAAATATTGAAGATGTTACATAGTGGTGATGCTGGTAATCATAGTGGAGGAAGATCTTTGGCATATAGAACAAAAATGCAAGGCTATTACTGGCCATATATGCATGAAGATGCAAAACAACTCTCAAGGCATTGCGAAGATTGCCAACGATATGGAAAGAAGATACATGCACTAGGAGCACCATTATCATCTTCAACAAGTGTATGGCCTTTTGGGAAATGGGGATTAGATATTATGGGACCATTTGTGCCTGGCTCTGGACAAAGAAGATATCTAATTGTCGCAACAGATTATTTCACAAAGTGGGGAGAAGTAAAGGCAGTACAACATATCCGCGATAAAGATATTTTTACATTCATATTTGAGAATATAATTTGAAGATTTGGGATTCCAGCACAGTTGGTGTCTGATAATGGAAAGCAATTTGAAGGGAAGAATATAAAATTGCTACTCAATGCATTTAAGATAAAATTCGTGTTACTACCGCTATATTATATTGAGTTGACGGTTAGTAACGGCGAAGGATTTCTTCAATATCTTTATCTTATTTTCTTTTTTTCCTTCTTTATTATTTTCGCTGATTTAGATAACATAACAATTTCATTACTCTTCGTGGGAACGATCTCTTACTACCGCTATATTATATTTAATTAGTGGGAAATATATTTTTATTTTGTTGAGTAAACGACGCTCACCAAAAATTGGCGCCGTTGCCAGGGAGTAATTGCAAATTGGTTTGTTATTTGTTTTGGCGTAAAGGTTTTGTGGGTATATCTCTCGTAAGCCCTCAAGAGACTATAACTCGTCCACTAGGGACACCTAGGGGTTTAAAGGCCTGTTATTCATGCTAAGAGTAACCGTATCCTCACGACATGGAGTTGTATTATATTTTTATTTCGTTTTGTTTGCTCGAGGACTAGCAAAGTTTGGGTGTGGGGGAATTTGATAGGTGTCTAAAAACACCTCTCTAAGTATCGACTGGTATTGCTTTCTTAGCTAGTTTTCGTGTAAAACTGTGTTATTAGCTTTCTTTTATATTTTATGGGAATTTTGGAGCTTATTCCCGAAAAGAACAAGAATCGTCCAATTTGCCAAAAGAGAGACGAAATTATCATTGCATGAAATCTACTACGGGCAGTCGCGTAGGCGTATCTGACGCTAGAATCAACAGTTATGAAGCTATTGGGCTAAATGGAGTTAAGATGGTTCTTTCCTAACAGTAAGAGGTACTGATGCTGTTTATATATTGGCAGTGATGATGAAAAGCTAGAGCTGCTGGTTAATCCATGAGTATTGCACAAGGACTGATCTTGGAATGTTAAAGATCGATGAAGCTGTAATATGGCTCGGTGATGATTAATAGAGTCTGAGGGTCGTGACAAAATTTCAAGGAACAAAGAAACGATGTTGTTGCTGCTCAGTGAACGGGTTGGAGTCTGCAGCTGGGAGATGCCCAACTGTCACGGACTAAGCCTACTCGGTATATCTTGGTCGGAAATATACATGTGCTCTTCAATCCAAGGTGTGGAGATATCAAGTCAGTCAGGTTATTATATATCGAGAAGGCCAACACCATATCAAAGGAATATGAAAGATCACTGCATGGGGCTGTTACGTTATCGTGCATGGAGAGTTTGTAGCTCGAATTACAGTGGTTGTTGACTGCGATGATGACTGTTGCTGCCACCATTTGGCATAGGTCGAACAGACAGAAGATGAGAGCTCCAGCCTGTGAATGCATGGTGAAGCTGATGGACGTGGTTCAATAAAAGACATGATAGTTGATTGCCGTTCGCTGAGTAAGAAACGATGCTATTACCATTGAGTTTGATGATCGAAATGATAGCAGTGAGTGCCGGAAATGGGTTTTGATGGCAGAGAATACGGTGCATGGCAGGTATGTTGACTGAATGGTGTGGTTTGGACGCAAGGTCGGAGCTGGGACGTTAACAAGGAGATGAAGCTGAGCTCGTGAGTACATGAGCAGTGATGCTGGTGACTGGCGGGAGAGTTCATCTGCTCCTGCGGTCGCTTCTCGTTGAGTGAGCTCGTAGTAACGCGGCGATGAGATCAGCTGGCATTGGATTATGGTTGGATGCTGTCGACCGAGTTAGGGAAATGCTGTTAACTCGAGCTTGGTTGTGGTATTGTGATGGCAGTAAGATTAATGAGGAGTTGTGCCGATAGGGAATGAATTGTAGCTCGAGAGACAGTGATATGATGGAAGTACATGATGAAACAAGGAATGCATGGTTGTTGCTGCCATTATCGTGAATTCGGTGAGAGGTTGTTGCTGTTGGTGATGCTTGGCAGCGATGAGAAAATGGATCTAAGGATTGGTGGTTAACTGGTGGAACTTTAGTTAATAATGGAATTTGAGAACGGATGGCATTGAGATGGAGAAGCTTGGATGATTGAAGTCGTTGGAGCAACAAGCCAGGAGATCGAGTACAACAGGATCAATGAAGTTATACTGGCAGTTGAGCATCGTGAGATGTTGTGACTTGCATTTAACGAAGGCTAATGGCATGCATGGTACGTATGGAGTTGATGTATTGCAGCTGGGATGGAGTTGAGTCTGCTGGGACGAAATGGCATGCATGGTACGTATTGAAACTCTCTGACAATGGAGTAATGACATGGAACTAAACGTGCTGAGAAGCCGGAGATGGTTAGCCGAGGAGTTTGAGACAATACAGTTTGTTGGACTAACTGAGAAGTTTTGAGCTCGAAGGACAGTGGCAATGATGATGGGAGCTGAGCTATTGTTGTCGACTGATGGAGAAACAAGAATGAAGAAGTGAAGATAATGGGATGGGCTTTTCCAGCATCCCATGACAGATGAGAAGAGTGGGCCGACAAGATCAGTTGGGTACGAGCCCAACAGGATTTGAGTCAAATTTTACAGAACAAAACTAAGATTGCAACTATTAGTTCTCGACAAGCCTTGGACGCGTGAATGGCCAGAGTTTGCAACCTACCTTGACCGGGCGTTATGCACGGGACACTCTCCTATTTTTGCTATGTTTTCTAGTTTTCTTAAGAAAGAGGTTACAAAACTCTATATATAGAGAACCCAAGGCACAATTTTGAGATAGCTTATCTTCTGGACATATATCTTTTTCACCGTTTTTCTCCCCCTTAGGGGGGGAGAACTATCTCTTTTATATTGTAAGGATGAATTCAAAGTTCTAATTGTGAAGCTCAATTATTTGCAAGTTTGTTTCAAGTTTTAAATTGATTCATTGTGGATTGTTTTTACTATATCGAAGGTTTATGATTGATTCTTAGATTGGTTTGGGTGCGCAACCAGATTAGTTTATTAATCATTCTAATGCTAGTAGAGAGGTGAGTTGACCCGTAATTGTCTCTTATCTCCTACACAAGTAGAAATCGCAAGACCTTACGAAGGGATTCTGTGGAGCAATTGCGAGTAAAGACAACACCAGTAAGTGGACCGAGCGTCTGAGTTTTCTTCTTTGGGATCAAACCTATATTCACAAATCTTAATGCGTTCTGGGAATTACATCTTGTAGTCGAGCGCTTCCGTGTCAAGGTGGTTCTTTTGAATAGAATTCGGTAGTCGAGCGCTTCCGTATCCGGTGATATAAGGAATTTTTGGGGATTGCTAAGCGTACCTGCTTTCCTACGGTTGGTGACAATTGTTTCAAACAAGAGATAAACGGGTACAATATTGAGTTGACGGTTAGTAACGGCGAAGGATTTCTTTAATATCTTTATTTTATTTTCTTTTTATCCTTCTTTATTATTTTCGCTGATTTAGATAACATAACAATTGCATTACTCTTCATGGGAACGATCTCTTACTACCACTATATTATATTTAATTAGTGGGAAATATATTTTTATTTTGTTGAGTAAACGACGCTCACCAGAAGCCAAATCCTTGAGTGTAAGATTTGCATCTTCCATTGCTTCTTCTTCTTCAACTAGTGGTTCTTCTACAAATGGAACCTCTTGTTCTCCTTCTAGCGGTAACTCTTATTCCACTTCTTGATGAAGAGCTTCGTGTTCTACTTCCAAGACTTGTTCTTCCGTTGTGTCTTAACTTGGTTGGAGTATTGTGCCTCTTCGATTAGCTATCCCGCACCTTGGATAATTCCAATCTTTAGAAGCCAGGGATTAGTACCTGAAAAACAATTCTCGCAAACAAGTGAGAAACAAGACAAGAAACAGAAAGCAAATATGCAATCAGAAAAATGATAAAAAAAAAACTAAAAACTTAATAACAAGCCGTATGCCTCCCCGACAACGGCGCCAAAATCTGGTCGGTTGTCAGCCGGTCAAATATAATTTCACTTTCTTACTTCACTAAAATAAATGTAGTATGCGATAAGAAAGAGTTCGTATCCACAGAGAGGCTTTGTGTTGTTATGCAAATTTCAGTTTCTTGGTAACCAAGGGGGGGGTTTTGATTTATCAAAGCAATAAAAATGAATTGAAAGCAAAGTAATAATAAAAGTAATCAATAAGGAGAAGATATTGGTCACAGGATAGTTTCATTCACAAACTCGAATTATCAACAATGACTAGAATTGAAAATTTAATCTCTCATTTACTAAAAGTCCTAGGATACCTTGATCGCAAGAGTATCCCGCTGATAGGTGTAGAATACACCTAATTTACTATCTAGTAGTTTATGCTTTCTTTGCTATTTTTCTAGTAAATTATGTATTTTACGCGTGTTTTTGAGTTATTAGGTACTCTGGAGTCGCACGGAGGAAAAGAAGAAGAAATCACCAAATTTGGGCAAAAAGGACATAATTGTCATTTCACAGGCGAGCACTATCAGGAGCCCAGTCAAGGTTAAGGGGAAGCTTTTGGAGGAGCACTAAATATAGTCTAGCTGTGGTTAAGGGGTGCCATCTGGGTGTCCCTTATCATTATGAGTAGGTGTAAATATCCTATGGGGTTGCTAATTAATGGGGTGTCTGAATCTGACCCATATACCCACACCCGTACCCGGATCCATGCCCGAGTCCGAACCCGCTTTATAACCCTAAACTCTATCTTCTCAATCATTGTTCGCACTGAAAGAGATGAAAAACTAAAAAAAAAAACGAGAGCAGCCATTGCTGCTGTTGTTTGTCCGAGAGATTGAGCTGTTGAATCAAGAAGATGGTAACGAACAGGAAGTGGAGCTGCGTCAAAATCAACAGAGAAGATGATGCTCAGATGCTCAGAGAAGATGAATCGGAGATGGGTTCGTCGGTCAGATGAAGCGATTTGGGGTTTTGGTGCTATAGGTGAATTCAGAAAATGGATTGGATACATGGGTTTGAATCAATTGGGTTTGAAACGAGATTGAGTGGGTTTAGTTCCGATTTGATTCAGGGAGCAAGAAATGATGATTCGGGTACTGTTGGTCTAAGCTAGAGTGATGGGTGATATTGGAGGTTCTGCAGTGATCAAAGGAAGTTGTTGCTTTCGATGATGGGTTTGTGGCTATGATGCTGTTGTGTGAGTTAGAGAATTTGATTTACAGGGGAGAAGAATTTGAGTTGTGTTGGTAGACTGTGGTGCTCAATTAATGGAAGTAAGAGATGTAATTGAGGGTGATTATAAGCTGAAAAGAATTGAGTGAAAGTCACAAAGTTCTTGGCAGAGATTGTAAGCTGGTGATGGTGGTTTAACTGTATTGCTATTGGCCTAACTGAATAGCTTGGGATGATGAATTGGAATAAGCTGCAATGGAGTTGGCAGTGTGGTGAAGGTTATAGCAGTTGAAATGTAATGGTGGAATACTGTAAGATGGTTGAACTGTGTTGCAGTACTGTTGATTGGCTGTGTGGTGGAATTGCAGGATTAGATGATGCTGTTAGGTATTGAAATGCTGCCATTTACTGCAGAAATGTTGAAGCTATGATAGAAGATGCTGGTGCTGCTAAAATGAACACAGGAGGAGTTGGTAATTGTCAGGTGAAGAACAGAATTGTACTTGATTTCAGGTGATGTTGCTTGTGCTGGTGATGTTGCAATGCAGGGGCAGTTCAAGGAAGAATGTTGATAGAACTGAGTTAGAGAAAAGAAGCTGCAAGCTCAGGTGGTGATTGAACTGAAGCTGGTGATAAAAGGCTGAGTTGGAGGTGATTGAAGGTTGTTTCAATTGCAAAACAATGGAGCTGTTGTAGCTGAACTGATATGTTGGCCTGAGCACAACTGAGCTGTGCATTACATGGAACTGGCGGCTTGTTAGGTTGCGAGGGTTTGTCTCGAGATTGCAGGGACTGGCAATTACAAGTATGAGTAGTTTGTGAAGCTTATGTGCAGATTATGCTTGTGTTGTTCTCAGAGGATGCAACTGATGCAGCAAGGAAAGAAGAGAATGGAGGTCATGGTTGAGTTGAAATGTAGAAGATAGTGTTGCTGGGTTTTGCAGCTGTACAGTGGTGATGGGTGTATTTGAGAGATTATGGTGGTTGTTTGGTGGAGCTGTTACTACAAATGATGTATGGAATCAATGATGCTACTGGTGTTGTAGAGTTTAAGTGATAGTTGGGTTCAGCTGGGCTGTGTTGCATGAAGTTACTGAGGGCAGATCTGAAATGGGAATGAGAAGTTGGTAGGAAACATGAGGTTGCTGTTGGTTGCATTGTAGAATTGAAATGAGGCAAAAATTACAGGGCAGGTGGTGAACTAGGAGGATACAGGCTGCAGCAAGGAAGTAGAACAGTTGCAGCTTGAGATGCAGAACAACTGAGATCGCTGGTGATGGCACAGCCATGATGGCTGGACCCTATTGCAACTGAGTTGGCTTGGAAACTCAGCCTAGTCAGGCGAGTTTGACCCGAGCTGACTCAGTAATGTAACTCGGTGACTAACGGGGGACTGTTAAGTCAATGGTTGACTTTAACGGAGTTATGACGGAATATTCCGTCGAATATTCTCCCGACGACAGAATTTCAGGTGAACGGCGGCGACATTCCGGCCAACTTCCGACCAAAAACACAGTTTTCCGGTGAACAAAAATGCAGAATTTTGGATGGACTTCTCTCATGTGTGTGAAGACTTAGAAGTGGGAATTGGATGAAAACTTGGAAGTTTTGGAGAATTGGACTAGAATTTGGAATATGGCTCAATTTTGGAAAGTGGTGTTCTTATGGAATGAGGAATCTTTTCCTACAAAGACATGGAGAGTATTGAAGCCTATAAATAGAGGAGTTCTCTACAAGTTTTTACACACACATCTACTTTGGAGAAGGAGTTAAAGTGCACAAGGATTGGAGGAAGGAGCAACCATCATCTTTGCAATAAGTTTTTCTTTCTTCCTTAATTATTATTATTGTGTGAACTCCGAATTATGAGTAGCTAATTTTCTTATTGATTGAGGATGAATTCCTAGTTCTTAATATTTGATTTGAGTTTTGTTTCAATTCTACTTTGAAGTTTTTCATATGATTATCGATTGTTTTTGCTAATGTTAATGTTTATGTTTGATTGATAGGTCATTTGGGTGGCCAACTAAATTGATTTGTTAATTAAGCTAAAGCTAGTAAAAGTTAGGGGATAAGTAATCGTTTCTTGACTATTTACATAAGTAGAAAGCACAAGACCTTGCGGAGGGATTCCGTGGAGCAATTGTGTGTAAAAACAACGTTAGCAAGTGGACCTTGATCTAAGAGTTTAACTACTAATATCAACCTAATAAATTCATGAATCTTAATGCGTTTAACTAAATTACATCTTGGGTGATCTACTACTAGGTGGTTTGGTGAATAGAATCCGGTAGGCGAGAACTTCCGTATCCGGTGAAATTAGGGATTTTGGGGTTAGCACTGATCTAGCTGCTATACCTACGGTTGGTGATAATCTATGACTAATAACAAGTGGGAAAGAACATAACTTTAATCATTGTTTTGCAGCGAAGAAGGATTCCTTGATCTAATCTCTCTTATTGATTTCCTTTTAATTGCTTTGTTTATTTTATTTACTTTCTCAAATTCTTTTTAATACCCCCCTTTGTGTGACAATTTTACAACTAGAATCTCGTGCTCCTCGTGGGATCGACCTTGACTACCCTATATTACTTGTTAATTAGGTAGTAAAGTATTAATTAATTTGTTGTGGTTACGACACGCATACAAATTTTGGCGCCGTTGCCGGGGAGCAACGGGCGATTTTAGTTGTTTTTATTCTTGCTTTGTTAGATTCTATACCGTATCTAACTTAGTTTTGTGAACCTTGCTGTAGGTACTATATCTTTGGTGAATGCTTCAAGGGGGAAGACCGAGTTCAACTAGAATACGTCTTCGATCCGTCACTCAACTAAAGGATTTCATTCAAGCGGTTAACACTCCGCTTCCTCGTTCTACATCAAGTGAATTCGCAGATTCGGACATTGAAGAAGAGGCAATGGGTGATCGTACACTCAAGGACCTAGCTTCTCACAAGCTCGATACACAACAATGGTGTATCCAAACTAACTCAACTTTCGAGATCAAGACGGGGTTGATTAGAGAATTACCAAAGTTTCATGGCATGGTGAATGAGGACCCAAACAAACATCTTATGGACTTCAATACCTTAGTCATGGCTATGCTTCCACCGAACACTAATGCGGATGGAGCAATGTTGAAAGCTTTTCCGTTTTCTTTGGCGGGCAATGCTAAGGAATGGTTATACTATTTGCCTTCCGGAAGTATCACAACATGGAATGGGATGAAGAAAATTTTCCTCGAGAGATATTTTCCCGCATCAAAGGCTACTCAAATTCGCAAAGAGATTTGTGGGATCAAGCAACATGTGGGAGAGTCATTATATGAATGTTGGGATCGATACAAGAGATTGGTGGCAAGTTGTCCACACCATCAATTTAGTGACGCCATGATAATCCAATACTTCTATGAGGGTCTTCAAACCAATGATAGATATCTTCTTGACGCCGCCGGTGGTGGTGCACTAGTGAACAAGACGGTGGCCGAAGCTACCGAGTTGATTGAAAGTATGGCGGCAAACTCGCAACAATTCTATGCAAGAGGTGATTCAATGGTTAAGTTGGTGCATGAGGTTAGTGACTCGTCTTCACAATCCGATCAACGGTTAAACAACATAGAGAGGGTAGTGCAACGATTGGCCGCGGTAATTATTCCGGATGATGAAACCGAACAAGCAAATGCTTTATATCCAAATCCAAGGCCAAGGTACGATCCATATTCCAATACTTACAATCCCGGTTGGAAGGATCATCCCAACTTTAGCTATGCAAACAAGCAAGCGGCGGCTCCTAATCCATATGCGCAACAAGGTGGTTTCCAACAATCACGTTTCCAACATCAACAACAACAATTTCAACCACAACAAGTCAAGGAGCAAGATTCTTCGAATAATGACAAGTTGAATGTGATAATGCAAAGCATGCAAGGTCTCACTTCTATGTTACAACAAACCCAACAAAAGACCGATTCGGCAATCAAGGATTTGCAAACTCAAATGGGACAATTGGCGACCGATATGAACTTAATGAAAGCTCAAGCATCCACAAAGCTCCCTTCACAACCAATTGTGAATCCAAGGGAGAATGTTAGTGCGGTTACTTTAAGAAGTGGAAGACAATTGGAGAGTCCAACTCATCATGAAGAAGCTATTGAAGAGATAGTCAAAGACAAGGACGAAGCCGTACCAAAGGAGAATTCACCACCAACCACCCAATCCAAGGAACCGGTTCCTACTTTTACTACTCCACCTCCTTTTCCTAGTCGTTTTGCTAAGTCCAAGAAGGAAGCTCAAGACAAGGTACTCATGGATATCTTCAAAAAGATAGAAATCAACATCCCCTTCATAGAGGCCATAAGGACAATGCCAAGGTATGCTAAGTTCATGAAGGAGTTATGCACAAAGAAGGATAGGTTGCTTGATAATGAAATTACTAAAGTTGGCGAGAGTGCGTCGGCTATGCTTTTGAAGAAGATGCCTACAAAGTGCACGGATCCCGGTGGTTTCACGGTACCAATTACTATTGGTAAGAAAAGGTTTGAACATGCTTTACTTGATTTGGGAGCTTCCATTAGTGTGATGTCGGCCGATATTTATGACTCCTTGAATCTTGGACCGTTGAAAGAGACAAGAGTTATTATCCAACTAGCAAACAAGTCTAACATCTATCCAAAGGGGCTTGTAGAAGACGTTCTCGTGCAAGTGAATGAGTTAATTTTTCCGGTGGATTTCTTTGTGGTGGATATGGACAATAATGAGAATCGTTCGTCTACTTCTCTACTTCTTGGGAGGCCATTTATGAAGACCGCAAAGACGAAGATTGATGTTGATAAGGGTACACTCACTATGGAATTCGACAAGGAAGTAATACACTTCAACATATTTGAAGCCATGCGCTACCCAAGTGATGTGCATTCCGCTTACTCCATTGATGTGGTTGGTTCATTAGCACAACAAATGGTAGAATGGAATCGAGAGGACGAACTTGATGTGGTATTGCAAAAGAGCATTGAATTAGACGTCCACGGCGTGTCTAACTTGGATGTTGAAATTTCCACGGAAATGGTGGAGACATGTGGTGCCTTGACGGCATTAAAAGAAGCTAAGGGTAATGTTTCCTATATCTCTTTACCCATGAATGATGAATTACTTGTACCATCTATTGTGAAGGCGCCTAAGCTAGAGTTGAAGCCACTTCCGGACCATTTAAAGTATGCATTTTTGGGAGATGGAGATGAGCTCCCGGTGATTATTTCAAAGAACCTCACACCGGTACAAGAAGACCGTTTGCTTAGAGTCTTGAAAGAGCACGAAACGGCTATTGGTTGGACAATTGCGGATATCAAAGGCATTAGTCCATCCATATGCATGCATAGGATTCTAATGGAAGAGAACGTGAAGCCGGTACGTGATGCTCAACGTAGGCTTAATCCTCCCATGATGGAGGTTGTGAAGAAAGAGATACTCAAATTGCTAAGTGCGGGGGTGATCTACCCAATTTCCGATAGCAAATGGGTAAGTCCGGTACAAGTGGTGCCAAAGAAGTCCGGTGTTACGGTTGTTCGAAATCAAGACGATGAACTTGTTCCTACAAGAGTTCAAACCGGTTGGAGAGTGTGCATTGATTATAGAAAGCTTAATTCCGCAACCCGAAAGGATCACTTTCCTTTACCTTTCATTGATCAAATGTTGGAGCGGTTAGCGGGGCATTCTTATTATTGTTTCTTGGATGGTTATTCGGGATACAATCAACTTGTTATTGCACCGGAGGACCAAGAGAAGACCACTTTTACTTGTCCGTTTGGAACGTTTGCGTATAGACGGATGCCGTTTGGTCTTTGCAATGCACCGGCTACTTTCCAAAGATGTATGGTAAGCATATTCTCGGATTACGTGGAGCGCATTATCGAGGTATTTATGGACGACTTTAGTGTTTATGGAAATTCTTTTGATATTTGTTTAGACAACCTTGAACTAGTTCTTAAACGATGCATAGACACTAACCTTGTTCTTAATTGGGAGAAATGTCATTTTATGGTAAACCATGGCATAGTACTTGGTCACATTGTGTCCTCCAAAGGGCTTGAAGTGGACAAGTCAAAGATAGATTTAATAAGAAACTTACAATATCCCACTTCGGTGAGGGAAGTTCGTTCCTTTCTTGGTCATGCAGGTTTCTATAGGCGATTTATCAAGGATTTCTCTAAAATCTCCATGCCGATGTGCAAGTTACTACAAAAGGAGGTACCTTTTGACTTCAACAAGGAATGCAAGGATGCTTTTGACAAATTGAAAGCAATGTTGACAAGTGCACCAATTATCAAGTCACCGGATTGGAATCTTCCATTTGAACTAATGTGTGATGCTAGTGATTATGCGGTTGGAGCCGTTTTGGGTCAAAGAGTGGACAAGTTGTCCCATGTTATCTATTATGCATCTAGGACCCTTAATGATGCACAAATCAACTATTCTACCACGGAAAAGGAGTTATTGGCTATTGTGTTTGCATTAGAAAAGTTTCGCTCATACTTGGTGGGTACAAAGGTTATTGTGTATTCCGATCATGCGGCACTTAGATACTTAATAAAGAAGAAAGAAGCTAAGCCAAGACTAATCCGGTGGATCCTATTACTACAAGAATTCGACATAGAAATTCGAGATAAGAAAGGTGTGGAGAATACCGTTGCGGATCATCTTAGTAGACTTGTTATGTCTCAAGAAGAACTTCCATTACAAGACCGCTTTCCGGACGAACAACTTTTCTCCTTGGAAGAATCAACACCTTGGTATGCGGATATAGTGAATTATTTGGTGACAAGAAAGGTACCTAGCACAATGTCTAACTTCCAAAAGATGAAGCTTAAAAAGCTAGCGAAGCAATATGTGTGGGATGAACCATACTTATGGAAATATGGCGTTGATCAAATCATACGAAGTTGAAATTACTAGTCTTAGAGACAACTCGGTTTCCAAAGTCAACGGCCATAGATTGAAGCCATACTATGAGAACATCGCCTATGTGAATGTGGATGAACTTCCATTTGAAGATTTTCTCCCTCTAGAGGAGTAATGTGAAGTAAGAGCTATGTCGGGCCGTCGACTTTAAAACAAGCGCTAAGTGGGAGGCAACCCACCGGTTTTGTATCTCTTATCCTTTTGCTTTTATTTTTATTTTTGTTTTGTTTTGTTTATTTATTTTTTATTGTTTTCATATCATATTTGCATCCCCATATTTAATTTCATTAAGTCCATAATCTATCTTAGAAGAGACTTATGATGAATACCTTTTCGTCAGAAAATTTCAGACTGCGCGTAGTTCAGTCCAGAGACCATAACTGTCAGACCGTTTATCAGAACACTATGAAATTTTGACACTGTGTAGAAAACACGTAGGTGAACAACTTTTGTGAAATGGAGGTTTTCCAAATTCCTTACCAATTTGCACAGTTTTTGCGTTTTATCTGCTGTTACGTCAGAATTCAGAACTTTCGGTTTTACACATTGAGGACACTGTGAGGTTTAAGTGTGGGGGAGTGGCTAAGCATATATTTTTGCATAACAAATTTTTTTTTGTTTTGCATAAAACTTTCAACTTTTAGAGATTTTAGAGTCACTAGCATACTTCTAGGTATGATTACATAGAGAATTCTGACCGACATAATTGAACTTGGAAGTGTTAGGGAACTACGTTCGATTTCTTGCTTGTTAGAGTGTTAAATAATGGATTTAATCATGCCGGTGATGCAAATTTGGTGCAGGGAGAAGTGCGTTATTAGAGTTGCTGATCAATCATTAGTGGAGACTACCCATTTTCATATCAACCAAGGCACCGACCAAAAATTCTTCCTTTACTAAAGAGCTTCTTTTGAGTGTGTGTCACCGTACGTTAATTCCGGGTAGAATGGTGAGCTTCCCAATTTCACACCAATTTCAGCACTATTTTGATCTCTTGAGTGCTAATTTTTGTCAATCATGAGGGTGACGTCTATAGATGAAAGCCACCTTCTTGTAGTTCGATTTGCAGTTAGCACCATTCTCTCACTCGACAACAACGGGTCCATAGAAACACCACATCAACAACAAGGGAGCGACATCAAAATCTACAAGGAAAGTTGAAAAGGTTCAAGGTTTGCAAGCAACAATGGAACAAGAAAAGAGCAAATTTCAAATCTAAGTAAAGCAACATACAATGAGCAGATTTTACATACATGTTGAAGACTTAAAATGCAATGAGGTAATTCTATATCCAAGTGTTAAGACTTATGTACAAAAGCGAAGAAAAGAAAAGGTGAAAATTATTGAAGTTTATGATTTCGAGACGATACAAGTTGTGAAGAATCAAGCGGTAAAGTACTTTTCCACGTCCATGTTTGTTTTGTTTATTTTGTGTTGTGTTTCTCTTGTCTAAAAAAAAAAAAAATGAAAGAAAAGAAAAGAAAAAAAAAAAAAAAAAAAAAAAGAAAAGAAAAGAAAAGAAAAGAAAAGATATATATGAGACAAGAGAAATATCTATTATTGTTTTGTTATTGAATAAGCCGTGGGGAAGGAAAATCTATAAGGAAGTTTCAAGCGACAAGGATTTTGAGGAAAAAGGTTACAAATTGTTAAGGATTTATGAAGTTCAAGTGTTTATCATCAATAGTTGAAGCCGAAGATCAAGAAGATGAAAACAAGGAACGGAAGACGTTTCTATTGGATTCCGTGAGAGTGGTGTTATCATAATTGGCAATCGGATGTGAAGGTAAGTAAGTAATCTCATCCTCGATATAAGTGGTTGATTTCCTTTCTTAGAGATCATTAGAAAAAATGGTTTTTCAAAATGTTAAAAGATGTGGGTTTTTCAAAATTTCGGAAGTTATCCTTCCTACCATTCAACGTGTTGCAGGAATTCTCTCTTCATTCCTACCTGCACACATGTGAGACCCATAAAAAAGCCTTCTTTTTGAGTGCAATTATCATAAAACCCTTTTTGGTGAGGTAGAAGTCGAGGCGAAATGCTTATTGGTCGTTTCTCAAACACGTGTTCTCTCGTTATGGGGTGGTTATTTCTCACTCAACATTTAAGAATGAGAATATGTTCTTTAGTATTTCTAACTTCTTATTACTAGCATGCAGAAACTCTATGTCCTCATAGCTCTTAGGATGCTTGGGACGCTGGAACGCTTTGAAGTTGTAAGTTTTGGTTTGATTTGCTCGAGGACTAGCAAAGTCTAAGTGTGGGGGAATTTGATAGGTGTAGAATACACCTAATTTACTATCTAGTAGTTTATGCTTTCTTTGCTATTTTTCTAGTAAATTATGTATTTTACGCGTGTTTTTGAGTTATTAGGTACTCTGGAGTCGCACGGAGGAAAAGAAGAAGAAATCACCAAATTTGGGCAAAAAGGACATAATTGTCATTTCACAAAGAGCACTATCAGGAGCCCAGTCAAGGTTAAGGGGAAGCTTTTGGAGGAGCACTAAATATAGTCTAGCTGTGGTTAAGGGGTGCCATCTGGGTGTCCCTTATCATTATGAGTAGGTGTAAATATCCTATGGGGTTTCTAATTAATGGGGTGTCTGAATCTGACCCATATACCCACACCCGTACCCGGATCCATGCCCGAGTCCGAACCCGCTTTATAACCCTAAACTCTATCTTCTCAATCATTGTTCGCACTGAAAGAGATGAAAAACTAAAAAAAAAAAACGAGAGCAGCCATTGCTGCTGTTGTTTGTCCGAGAGATTGAGCTGTTGAATCAAGAAGATGGTAACGAACAGGAAGTGGAGCTGCGTCAAAATCAACAGAGAAGATGATGCTCAGATGCTCAGAGAAGATGAATCGGAGATGGGTTAAATTGGTCGATGAAGCGATTTGGGGTTTTGGTGCTATAGGTGAATTCATAAAATGGATTGGATACATGGGTTTGAATCAATTGGGTTTGAAACGAGATTGAGTGGGTTTAGTTCCGATTTGATTCAGGGGAGCAAGAAATGATGATTCGGTCTTGTTGGTCTAAGCTAGAGTGATGGGTGATATTGGAGGTTCTGCAGTGATCAAAGGAAGTTGTTGCTTTCGATGATGGGTTTGTGGCTATGATGCTGTTGTGTGAGTTAGAGAATTTGATTTACAAGGGAGAAGAATTTGAGTTGTGTTGGTAGACTGTGGTGCTCAATTAATGGAAGTAAGAGATGTAATTGAGGGTGATTATAAGCTGAAAAGAATTGAGTGAAAGTCACAAAGTTCTTAGCAGAGATTGTAAGCTGGTGATGCTGGTTTAACTGTATTGCTATTGGCCTAACTGAATAGCTTGGGATGATGAATTGGAATAAGCTGCAATGGAGTTGGCAGTGTGGTGAAGGTTATAGCAGTTGAAATGTAATGGTGGAATACTGTAAGATGGTTGAACTGTGTTGCAGTACTGTTGATTGGCTGTGTGGTGGAATTGCAGGATTAGATGATGCTGTTAGGTATTGAAATGCTGCCATTTACTGCAGAAATGTTGAAGCTATGATAGAAGATCCTGGTCTTTGCTAAAATGAACACAGGAGGAGCTGGTAATTGTCAGGTGAAGAACAGAATTGTACTTGATTTCAGGTGATGTTGCTTGTGCTGGTGATGTTGCAATGCAGGGGCAGTTCAAGGAAGAATGTTGATAGAACTGAGTTAGAGAAAAGAAGCTGCAAGCTCAGGTGGTGATTGAACTGAAGCTGGGTGATAAAAGGCTGAGTTGGAGGTGATTGATGGTTGTTTCAATTGCAAAACAATGGAGCTGTTGTAGCTGAACTGATATGTTGGCCTGAGCACAACTGAGCTGTGCATTACATGGAACTGGCGGCTTGTTAGGTTGCGAGGTTTGTCTCGAGATTGCGAGGGGACTGGCAATTACAAGTATGAGTAGTTTGTGAAGCTTATGTGCAGATTATGCTTGTGTTGTTCTCAGAGGATGCAACTGATGCAGCAAGGAAAGAAGAGAATGGAGGTCATGGTTGAGTTGAAATGTAGAAGATAGTGTTGCTGGGTTTTGCAGCTGTACAGTGGTGATGGGTGTATTTGAGAGATTATGGTGGTTGTTTGGTGGAGCTGTTACTACAAATGATGTATGGAATCAATGATGCTACTGGTGTTGTAGAGTTTAAGTGATAGTTGGGTTCAGCTGGCTGTGTTGCGCATAAGTTACAGGCAGATCTGAAATGGGAATGAGAAGTTGGTAGGAAACATGAGGTTGCTGTTGGTTGCATTGTAGAATTGAAATGAGGCAAAAATTACAGGGCAGGTGGTGAACTAGGAGGATACAGGCTGCAGCAAGGAAGTAGAACAGTTGCAGCTTGAGATGCAGAACAACTGAGATCGCTGGTGATGGCACAGCCATGATGGTGGACCCTATTGCAATCGAGTTGGCTTGGAAACTCAACCTAGTCGAAGCGAGTTTGACCCGAGCTGACTCAGTAATGTAACTCGGCGACTAACGGGGGACTGTTAAGTCAATGGTTGACTTTAACGGAGTTATGACGGAATATTCCGTCGAATATTCTCCCGACGACAGAATTTCAGGTGAACGGCGGCGACATTCCGGTGCCGGATTCCGGCCAACTTCCGACCAAAAACACAGTTTTCCGGTGAGCAAAAATGCAGAATTTTGGATGGACTTCTCTCATGTGTGTGAAGACTTAGAAGTGGGAATTGGATGAAAACTTGGAAGTTTTGGAGAATTGGACTAGAATTTGGAATATGGCTCAATTTGGGAAAGTGGTGTTCTTATGGAATGAGGAATCTTTTCCTACAAAGACATGGAGAGTATTGAAGCCTATAAATAGAGGAGTTCTCTACAAGTTTTTACACACATCTACTTTGGAGAAGGAGTTAAAGTGCACAAGGATTGGAGGAAGGAGCAACCATCATCTTTGCAATAAGTTTTTCTTTCTTCCTTAATTATTATTATTGTGTGAACTCCGAATTATGAGTAGCTAATTTTCTTATTGATTGAGGATGAATTCCTAGTTCTTAATATTTGATTTGAGTTTTGTTTCAATTCTACTTTGAAGTTTTTCATATGATTATCGATTGTTTTTGCTAATGTTAATGTTTATGTTTGATTGATAGGTCGTTTGGGTGGCCAACTAAATTGATTTGTTAATTAAGCTAAAGCTAGTAAAAGTTAGGGGATAAGTAATCGTTTCTTGACTATTTACATAAGTAGAAAGCACAAGACCTTGCGGAGGGATTCCGTGGAGCAATTGTGTGTAAAAACAACGTTAGCAAGTGGACCTTGATCTAAGAGTTTAACTACTAATATCAACCTAATAAATTCATGAATCTTAATGCGTTTACTAAATTACATCTTGGGTGATCTACTACTAGGTGGTTTGGTGAATAGAATCCGGTAGGCGAGAACTTCCGTATCCGGTGAAATTAGGGATTTTGGGGTTAGCACTGATCTAGCTGCTATACCTACGGTTGGTGATAATCTATGACTAATAACAAGTGGGAAAGAACATAACTTTAATCATTGTTTTGCAGCGAAGAAGGATTCCTTGATCTAATCTCTCTTATTGATTTCCTTTTAATTGCTTTGTTTATTTTATTTACTTTCTCAAATTCTTTTTAATACCCCCCTTTGTGTGACAATTTTACAACTAGAATCTCGTGCTCCTCGTGGGATCGACCTTGACTACCCTATATTACTTGTTAATTAGGTAGTAAAGTATTAATTAAAATATGCAAATGTGAATTCTTCCTAGAAAGCAACCTAAAGTGTAAAAGCACAATTAGATTTAACTCCCTAAAAGCAATGAGTTTTATGGAATAAGACTAATCAAGGCAACCAAAATGTGTAAAAGCACTAATTCGATTTAACCCAAGTTATGATTCATATGTGACTAGTAGGATATATCACTACAAGCACTACCCACATTTATGCTACTTAGAATCACGGATAAACAACGTTTTCGTATTGAAAACCATAATATAACTCTAGATATGAAAGCAAATCGGATTGATTCCGGACTCAACCAAATAAACAATCAACTCATAAACAATATGAACCATGAATCATAAACAGTAAAATATTGAAACAAAACCACATCATTGAATCAATTGTCATTTGTGAAATCCACTTTATCCCATAACCAATAAAAGGTATTTAGCTACTCATAGTTTTTGGATTCAACATAATTATTATCAAAAATAAAATGAAGAACATGAAAAATAAACGAAAGCAAACCATATTAGAATCGCTCTCCTCCTAAACTCCAGTAGATACATAAAACGTGATATATCCCAAAAAGAATAGAAACTTTTTCTTTTTATAGCTTTCAACTTTCCAAAATTAGGTCTTCAAAGCCCATGGTCCAATACCAAGAAGTCCACTAAACTCATGTGTGTGAAAAACCCATGTGAAAATATAACCCAAAAATTGTTCGCCGGAAAACTGTGTTTTGGCCGGAATCCGACACCAGAAAGTAGCTCAGGTTACCGACAAAGTTCACCCGGTCATCGGTCAGAACTAACAGTCAACCGTTACGACTGAAGGTTGACTAACGGTCAACTCTATCAAAGTCTTGAATCAGAAATGAGTGAGACTTCTTTGGTTGATTGGGCTGAGTTCCCAGGCCATAGGCCATTTGAACTGGCCAAACTCATTGCAATTCAGCCATGATGGTTGTGCCCTCCCCTGTAGCTGCATATCACCAAAACCACTACCAACCAAACACACGGTGCCCATTTCAACCTCATTCTTTATCTCCCAAAAACTGCAGACCACAAACCTAGTCATATTTGACTGCAATACTCACAGCCATCTGGCTATCCCAGCACCAATTGAATTGCACCATTACTGCTACATAGCTTATTCTTGTCTCTTGCATCTCCCCTAACTAGATTATGACCACCACCTAACTCTTGATTCAATCTTTTCTTCCCTGTTAACCAACTCCATAGCCTTAACACCACTTGCAACTCCATTCTGACAGATCATCCACAGATCCAAATCAGTTCTACAAATATGTATCATTATACCACCAATGCAGACCACGACATCTCTCGGTTCAACATAGATTCCATAATCGTCTCAATTACCACTAGCACCTTCAATTTATCTTCTCAGCCATTGAGCACCAAAACTGTCTCCATTGGCATCTGAAGTTGTTTCAAAGCCATTGCATCAACTGCAAACCACCAGGCTCAGGCCAATAACTCTGCAATACCATCTCATTCATCTATTTGATAATTCCCATCACCTGCAAATGCAGCTGCAAAACTATCTCCTAACTAGCCTCAGCTGCTTTCATTGCTTAAAACAATATCACCCAAATCTACTTGAAACGGAAACAAATTCTGTCAAAACCCTTTAAGCACAATATCATCTTCTCTGCAAACACCTTCACTTGTACTGCTGTTAAGCATACAACCACTGCAACCAACTCGGGCCTACATCTCCAGCTCATGAGTACCAGAAACAGCACAACAACTCCATTGGCAGCAACACCTTACCCTCTGCTGAGCCATTATAAACTGCATCTTTGTCATTCAATGTGCAGTGCAGTTCAGCTGCCATCTTCTTAACCAATTCCACCAACACCACCAGTCTAAACCATCCACACCAATAGCTGCAGTCTCTCAATACTGTTGGTACCTACAATACCACTTCAGATCCAGCTGAAACTCACTCCAATACTCCCTCCAATGCTTGACCACTGCATCCAGCCAACACAACCATTATCCCATTTCAGATACAACCCTTCTTCGAACTCAACACTACCAAGTTCACTCCATTTCCTGCAGCTGAAACTTGACAGCATCATAACCACTTCAACCTCAATTAACGAACCCATCTGCTATTTCTCCTATATTTCTGCAACCAGTGCTACCCACCAGACCAGTATCAAACCCTTGTCTGCAGTTAATCAAGGCTATGGAAACAGCTCAACCTTCCCTGACTTCTTCCACTTTTGCCTGTAATTTCAGCTACTTATCGGAATCTCACCTACAATGTTAACCTCCTCCTAACATACATCTAATTATCCACCTGCAATATCACCAAAAACTCCTTCTCATTCATCCATACCCTTTTTCATTGTGCTAATTCAGACAACAGCACATCACCAGCATCTTCTCACATACAATCATCACCAGAGACAAACAACCATTCCTGTGACTTGTACTAATCACCAACAATGACAAAAACACCAACTAACTGCACCTGCAATTCTACAGAGAAAACCAATTCAAACCATACCTCTCATTCCACAAACTCCATCTCCAACTGCAATTTCTCATTCTTCTCCACCTTTGTCTTCTTAAACTGGGATTCAGAACAAACCCTAAGTTATTTCTCGTTCATGTGCTCACAGAAATTCATAGTAACCAAACTTCTTATCTAAGCTACCTCTGTCATCACCAAACCCCATCTGCTCATCAGTTAAGTCTTCTTGGGTACTTCTAATCTCAATACCCATCAATACACAAATCAGTGCCAGATTCAATTAAACCCTTGAATCTCCTTCACCAATTCTCTTCTGTAGCTTCTTCAATTCTGCTCAAAGCCACTACTCTCAAACCCTAGGTTCCTCTATCAGTAGCATTACCATCTCAAAATTACAGGCAAACCCATCTCATATTCAATTAATCTTCAATTGATTCCTTCATCTGATTTCTCGATCTGCAGCATAGAACCCTAGTCTCGATCTGATTCATCCTCTTAACCAAATTCCTTCATCTCTACCCTTCTTCTTCTTCGATTCCTCTACACTTCCCTCTAAATTTCACATCTCAAACAGCAGATGGCAACGTAGCTTTTCTTCCCTCTCTGAATAACAAATTGGAGAGATAATGGCTAATGATAGGAAATGATTTCCTCACTGAATTTTAGGTATTGTGTAGGAGGTAGAATTGATATTGACATCCCACGGGTTAGGATAAGGGGTGCCCAGTACTATTTGGCTTGTCAGTTTCGCACAACCGACAATTCATCCTTCACTCCTTCTCGCGCAACCTGGCATGCTCCAAGTATAGCTCGCATGTGAATTGACCTGTTTGCCTTTACGCTCCAAAAGGACAATTTCTCCTTCTTTTTCTCCAAAGGACTCCATAGCACCTAATCAACTCAAATTCACACATAAGATACATATTTCACAAAATAAATAGCAAAGAAAGCATAAATACTAGATATAAAATTAGGTGTTTTACAACACCTATCACTGGTGTTGGCATATCGCGAACTGCTTGCTCTTTTTCTGGATCAACTTGTATTCCTTCCTTGGATACAATGTATCCTAAAATAATTCCTGACGCAACTCCAAAAATGCATTTTTTTGGATTCACCTTGAT
Organism: Papaver bracteatum; assembly: GCA_023529315.1. Lineage (NCBI taxonomy): Eukaryota > Viridiplantae > Streptophyta > Magnoliopsida > Ranunculales > Papaveraceae > Papaver > Papaver bracteatum. The sequence goes on along the minus strand of JAJJWX010005269.1, from coordinate 1,020,053 downwards.
ATTAAAGTGCCGCATTTGTTCAAAAATATCCTTCAGGTCTTGTACATGGTTTTTAGTTTCTTTAATTTTTATCAACATGTCATCTATGTACACCTCTAATGTTTTGTGTATCCACTTTGCGAATACCTTCTCTACCATCCTTTGATATGTTGCTCATGCGTTTCGCAAACCAAATGGAATTTTTGTTTAACAATATAATCCTCTTGGAGCGAGAAAAAAAACAGTATGTTCTTGATCTTCTTCGGCAAGAGGAATCTGGTTGTATCCTTTATACGCATCTAGGGAAGATATCTATCACTTCCTGCTGCTGATTAGACCATTTAAGGTATATCTGGTAATGGGAAGCTGTCTTTAGGACAAGATTTGTTTAGATCAGTAAAGTCTATGCAAATTCTTATCCCATTATTTTTCTTTGGAACCACAACCATGATTCCTATCCACTACGGTTATTTTGCTTGTCTTATAATTCCTGCATCAATCATTTTCTGCAGTTCCTCTTCTATTTTGGGATGGTAAGTTGTTGCGATTTTTCTTATCCTTTTTTTAAATGGTCTTGTGTCTTTGTTGATCTCCAATTTATGACATGCAACTGATGGATCTATTTCAGGCATTTCATCCATGTTCCATGTGAAAATATCTATATATTTTCGCAAGAGATTGACGGTTCTTTCTTCCTCATCTGTATCCATCTTAGTTCCAATTTTAAACATTTTAGGTTCTTCTTCAGTTCCAATATTTACTTCTTTTGTTGGTTCTGCTGCAGTGTAACTTGCTTCAGGTTCTCCCATTGGTGTTGGTTCTTTTATAATTTTCGCTGGTTTATCTCCTTCCTGCAAAATTTCGCTGGGTACTCAGTTTCCTTCTTTTGCTCTTATCATGTAGATTTTAAACTCTTCTTCTTTCTTTGTCTCTTTCGCCATCTTCCTGCGAGCTTTTCGCTTCTTCACTCGTCCTTCATAATTTTTTACTTCTATTTGATAACATAGTTTCGCACCTTCAATATCTCCCCTAATTTCTCCAATCCCGCTTAGCATAGAAAACTTGATGCACTGATGTAATGTTGATGCTACAGCTTTGATTGCATGTATACATGATCTTCCCAACAACATGTTATATGGTGACTCCATATCCACCACACATAGCGTTATTTGTGTTTCAATTTCTCCCAGCGAAATTCTCACTGTTATTTCTCCTTTTGGTTTAGTTGTGGACTTGCCGAAACCATGTATATGATATGTTGGATGAGACATTTCTTCATCTTTGTATCACATTCCTTTGTATGCATGATAAAATATTACATCCACTGAGCTTCCCGTATCTACCAAAGTTCTATTCACCGCCCATTCTTCCATAGTTTTTGCTGATTTGTCCTTTTCTTTTCGTATAGCCGTTACTGTGATTACCAAAGGAGATATGTGGTTCAAATTTTCTTTTGTCATCTCTGCCACTATGAAAGGTAATTTTCTGCTTTTCCCAATCCTTCAACGGAGATAGTTTTTCTACCATCATAATCTTCTTTTCTTCAAAATCTCGTTTATGTATCCTTCCTCTAATGTTTTCATGGAATTCATTAACTATCGTTTTTGTGATTACATTACACTCCAATTTTCTTTTATTCTCATTGATCTTAATCATCTTTTCTCCAACTGTTTGTTGTTTGCTTTTATCATTTTCTTGATTTAAACAGTTTTCACAATAATCTCCACAATCTTTAATCAAATTTTCTTGATTTGATAATCTTCAGTCCCTGTTTCTAGCGCCAATATGTAGTAGCCGGAAATCCCACACTACACCCCTCACCAGAATTCATACAATCAAGTCATTTTTTGATCAACAATCATAAATTTTATTGATTAATCTCACAAATTTTACAAGATAAAAAGGAAATAAAGCTAAAGAATTAACAACCGCTCTGGAATTTGTCTCTCCTAATGACTTGCTCAACACTCGAAAAAGATCTCTCTTTCCTTACGCTTGTTCAACTCTTTATATAGGGAATTACATAGTGGATGACAGCTAATCTGTCCTTTATTTTAGGATCTGACTTGCGATATTCTCGCAAGAGTTCTATTGTCAATCTTCGCAAGCACTATAATCATCGCAGATTCATCACATTTTTCTCATGTTTCTACAATCGTCATCTGTTACGTCATTCTTCAAATCATTCTGCGACGCTCGCAATGTGTTGCTAACCAAGCTTCGCAAGTGTGTCCTTCTTGCGATATTCTGATCCTACATGAGTGTTGGTTTACCAAGATCTATTTGTGTTTTTCATGTTTTACTGAGGTTTTCATTTATGTTAGGGGTTGTTCAAAAATATTTTATATTTATTTACAGAACTAGTCATAAAAACCCAAGGTGACCAAACTTGTGGTACAAAAACCCCATTCAAATGTTGGGATCCATTAAAACTCGATATTAAACAAAATTGATATAAAAACCCCAAATTTTGTAAAATTGATACAAGAACCCCAAATTTTAAAATTGGTTTCAACAAATTTTATGATGAGACAAATGTTATCCTTCTCCGTTTGCGGGAAGCTATCCCGCTCAAGCGGATTTTTTAACGTTAGATTGTCAATACAAATGGGACCATGAGTTTTCCTGGTTGGTTGTTTCCGATATTGGTTAATCTCAAAGATTTCTGACCTCATTGCGGAATAAGGTTAAGTGGGAAGATGTCGTATTTTCCTCGTTGGATGTTTTTGTTTTTAGTTCACCAAAGAATTACAAATATGCAACTGTTTTTCTTTTAAATACAATTATTCGACAATATTTATGATGATAATGGAAGAATGACAATAATGAAACTAAACTGTATAGTATAGATATTTAATTATGATAATAGAACTTAAATCAACATGAACTTTCCCAGGTACAGGGACCGGTTCCATAAGAACCCCGGACCATACCGGCCCACGTGCAGCCTTACATACTCTGTACTGTAGATATATTTGTTTAAAGAGAAATGATGCATTGGTTTCACGGTGTAACGCCACATTATTCTCTCAACCAAATCCAAATCCAAATCTAAAGCCTTTTCCAGTAGCAAGTACCAGGTCGGCTAGAGAGTATCTCATAAAATTATAACATTATTCTCTCAATCGGCGCACAATAATCAAGCCTTGCACAACCCACATTATTCTCTCAATCGGTGCACAATAATCTGGTGAGGGAACACATCATCATCATTTTGTAGCCTTATACTCCGTGGACTTTTGTAAAGCATCATCTTTGGAAAAGACACTTCTTAATTGGTACGTATACTTAAGTGAGTGCCTGAGTGGCATTTCCCCTAAAGGGTTCAAGGTTGTTGGATCGGGATAGCTTCCCGCAAAATGGTGTGGGAGTAATACTTGAGTGAGGCGGTCTCTTTCTTTATTTTTAATTTATGGAAAACTTTAGAACTGAGACAAATGTTATTGTCCAGATATGGGATAATAAATTTGTTCATAACCTAGTTAGCAATTTGGAATTCGTCATATGTACGGAACAACATACGTATGAGTATTATACGGATTCATAAATGTCAAGTTCGGTCAAAAATCCGGTCAACGGTACATGATTCGGGAGTAATTCGGAACGGCATATGTACATGTATAATTCGTTTTTGAGATACTGATTTGGCAATCAGAATTCGTCCATCTTAAATTAAAATAGCTTTTGGTAGTGCCATAAAATATGATAGAAATGGTTTATATACAAAATATGTTAAAACGGTAGCAGCAATTTGGGCACATCCCAGTGGTTGGATCCTATTCTACGAACCTAGGGGTGCTAGGTTCAATTCCTAATGGGATGTTAGGTTTAATTCCTACCACGCTCAAAGATTTTTAAAATTTAAAATCTTACACAAATTCTAATTAAAGATGACGCCACGTGTTTTCCCTGTAGAAGCCAATCATTCACGCACGCGAATTATCCGCGAATAATGCGGGAAGCTCGTATTGGACGCATACTAGATTCGGTGTTCCAGTAGTTGGATATACGTACGCGGACATTAAACCTAGACCCTTGATGACTACCCTATCCATCCCGCAAACAATCCCTATGCTAGAATCAAATAATCAATTCCCTCTTAGCCATTAAGATCGTGACACCTCATGTCCCAGATTTGAACAAAGACTGTTGTTCCGGTTTTAGGAGGGCCGATTTTATATATATATAATTTGAGATATGTAGATCAACCACATTTTTCTTCTTCTCACTTTTTAGCGTTCAGAGTTTAACCTCATTTTTTAGCTCTTCCATATATTTAGAGGTTTAATCATGTCTGAGATAATTGTTCCAGTTTCTTGTCCTTCACATGTCGTCTTTGATTTATACGATCTTCCCACCAGTATTGGTGTGAAAGTTCGCTGGCCTTCACCATATACTATTAATGTGTGTGAAGTTTCAGATTTAATGGGGGATGAACTCTTAATTCCTGAGTCACATCTTCAGTGTGGCTTTATTTTCCATATCCCCTCATTAGTTCGGGAATTTCTTGTTTATTGCAACCTTTCTCCTGCCGAATTAGAATCGAAATTTTTGGACTATATGCAAAAAATAATTGGTCCAAAATTGTAGTCTTCCAGAAAACGAAAGGATTACTGTTGCGAAGCTTTCTGCGGGCTATGAGGTTCGAACTATCCTTGGTTCTTATTTAAAGAACATATTTTGCAGGAGTCCAGAGCTATCTCTTGGTTTCGAGCATAACTATTCAGTTATGTTTAAAGGATTAGATGGCACCAAGTTTTATGATAAGTGCCCATTAATTTTTTATGGAAATTGGGAGAGTGATAGTCCGATGCATTGCTCCCTGAAGCTGAAAGCTTTTCCCTTTATGTGTAAGTTTGATGAACAATTATTTATTTATTACTAAAAAAACATAAAAAGTTATTTGTTCATACTTTTTGTTTTCTTTAAAGCATACACTTAGAACAATTTTGTTAGTGCTTGAATTAAACATGTTGCACTGCTTTTCCCATTTCTAGGTAAAAGGAAGGAAGTTGAGCTCGGGACTTCTTCTCGAACTGAGAAGAAGGGTAAATTTTCTTCTTCCCAGGATCTTGTTGAGTTAAGTTCTACTCAATTTTTGATGGACCATTCTTATCGAGAAGATTCCATTGAATCGGATGGTGCTTACGCTGCCGAATTTCTGTTGAATGCTTCTCGACCGGCTAATCTAATGTCATTAGCACCATTGGAACTTCCTGAAGCTAAGGCTAGGATGGCTTCAAAGAGTGCAGCTGTAAGCAATTCCTCTAATTTTCTGTAACTTGTGTTTAGATTGATCTTACAGGTATGATTTTCTAATTAATTTGTATTTGTAGGTGATGAATGACACCAGAGGAGTTCATTCTAGACGCTTGGAGCAGCAAGCTGATGATTCCACTTCAATGAAAAGTTGGAGTACTATGTGTGTTCTGTTTAAAGCCAGGATTGAGTTAGAAAAGGCAAGTAATTTGAGATCCTCTACACTTGCAAGTGATTTGAATTTGAAGTGTAGAGAATATGAGCATAATGAGAATCGGCTGAAAGATCAAATTTCACAATTGACTCAACAGTTGAGTAATGCCCGAGAACATCTTGCCACATCTGAATCTTTTTCTTATCATTCTTTCGATATTGTGGAGGGCTCTAATCCTGTTGTTGCAGATACTGCCAACTCAAGAGTCGATATTAGCATTGATGCTGAGAGCTAAGGTTGAGGTTAATCAGGTGATGGCGACCTTGTTCTCTTTTCTTTAAACCGATTAACACTTTGTATTTTGCTTTTCTTTTGATTAGCGGAATATATATAAATATATTCAGTTTTTCTGGCAGAAACCACCTAGTTTTTAAAGTCTTTCTCTTCCAGTTTAGTTGCTTATCTTAGTTATCTATATTTACTTTTCAAACTCGACTTCTGTTGCTCATGCTTTAGCTCAATAATGGGATAAATCATGAGCTATTGTTGAGTTACCTTCAAGTTGGGCTAAATAATGGGCTCAGTTTGTACCTTCAATTTAGCTCAGGCTCATTATTCAGGAGGATCATTATTATTTTAAAAAGCGGGGGTCTAACAACCACACCCAATATTTCGATTAGCAATCTGTATGGACAACTCCGAGTTGTTTTTCTAGAGAATCAACTAGACTCAATCAATAGAAAATACTCAAGGAGTTATTATCTCAATCTCTCGATTTGATTTACTCAAGCAAATGTGATTCGCGAGTCTAATCAAAGAGACATAACTTGGATGGTACCAAAGACCAATATCCAAGTGTCAATCAATTTAAATCAACAACCATTAAGGTCGGATATTCTAATTGATTGAGAACAACGCACAACCTGTATTATTTCAATTATATAACAAAATATAATGCGGAAAAAAAATAACACAGACACCAGAATTTTGTTAACGAGAAAACTGCAAATGCAGAAAAACCCCGGGACCTAGTCCAGATTAAACATATACTGTATTAAGTCGCTACTGACACTAGCCTACTCCAAATTAACTTCGTCTGGAGGGACTGTAGTTGAACCCCAATCAATCTCACACTGATCCAAGGTACAGTTAAGCTCTTATGCCTTTAATCCTAGCAGGATACTGCGTACTTGATTCCCTTAGCTGATCTCACCCACAACCAAGAGTTGCTACGACCCAAAGTCGAAGACTTTAGCAAACAAATCTGTCTCACACAAAAAAGTCTACAAGATAGATAAATCCGTCTCCCACGAATAAACCTATGAGTTTTGTTCAGTATTTTGATAAATCAAGGTGAAAGGAACCAATCAATAAAACCAGACGTATATTCCCGAAGAAAAGCTCAGTTTTATCAATCACCTCACAATAGTCTTAATCGACGCAGCGAAAAAAAGATATTGTGGAATCACAAACGATGAGACGAAGATGTTTGTGATTACTTTTATATATTGCCTATCGGAGATAGAAATCTCAAGCCAATTATTAAAATTGTACTCGTACGATATAAATAGCAAGATCAGATCACACAACTACAAAAAAAGTAGTATCGGTCTGGCTTCACAATCCCAATGAAGTCTTTAAGTCGTTAACCTGGTTTTAGAAGAAGAAAACCAAAGGTTAAAGGAGAATCGACTCTAGCTTAGCAAACTAGTATCACACAGAATGTGTGGGGATTAGGTTTTCCAGTTGCTAGAGTTCTCCCTTATATAGTGTTTCAAATCAGGGTTTGCAATCAATGTTAGCTTAGTAACAAAGCATTCAATATTCACCGTTAGATGAAAACTGATTAGATACAAGTTAATATCCCTCAGCTGTTAGATCGAAAACTTAGCTCGCCATACACAGATGTACTTGACGATTTTGGGTTTGTGTAACCGTACCCAAACATGTACAATAGTTGGTTCAATATTAGTCAACCAAATGGTTAGCCAAATGATAACTTTCATATCAACCATATTCTTATTCACCATAACTAGTCCAAATGACTCAAATGAACTAGTTAGAGAGTTGTTCAATTGCTATGAGATCTTATGTACTACTACACAAGATATAATTGAAGCAAAAATGATGTGATTCACTCGAATCGATTCATGAACTATAAAGCCACGGTTTGAAATATCATTCCTTGGAGAATTTAGATAAGTTCACGAACATCGTTTTTAGACGTAACCACTCAAGTTCACGGACTGGGTTCACGGACTCAAGTTAACCGGTTGGAGTTCAAACTCCAACAGAAATTCTCGGGTTCGAGAACTACGCACGTTCGTGGACTGGGTTGACTGCTCAAGTTCCATTTTTCACTTGATCAACAAAGTCCGCAAACTTCGGTTCAAGTGCTAAGGACTTATACATATATGTGTTTCCACAACAATGTTTATATCCCCCAATGGTTATATTGTCTAAACTCTTATTTCAACCATTGAATCATTCTTAGAGGATGTCATATAGTTGTTATTCACAAACTAGTTTTCGTCAGAGCAATTTCCAAAGTGATTGAAACATAACATGACTTTCGTCACTAGGCAAAGATGAACTTGGCTAAAGCGAAAGCTTTACCAACACACATTTCTAGAAATAGATAAGTGAGATATATTCATCTCGAAATGTCACATGTGTATATTCTTAGTTTATATAGTAATAAGACTTTTGTCTCAAGATAGGAGATAGAGTAGATAGACTTTTGAGTGATAGATAAGTCCAAGTCTCCACATACCTTTTATTCGATGAAGATCCACTGGTTCCTTGAGTAGTCCTTCGTCTTGTATGATGATTTCCATGGAGTTCTTGAGCTCAACTACACTTTCTATCCTAGTCTGAGACCTTATCTATATTAGACTAGAAATCAAGACTTTATAGTTTTGATAACTAACATTGACAAACATGCTTGAGATAGCAACGCATGCGAGTTCGACCGAGCAATGCTCTAACAATCTCCCCCTTTGTCAATTTTAGTGGCAAAACTATTAATACATATGGAATACAAAAAATATATAAATAAACTTTGTAGCTCCTATTCCACATGTCTAATTTTCAACAATACTCGAAATCTTCGTCACTTCCAAGTAGTCCAATGATCCCAAAGGTTGTAAGTTTAGCATCATCTTTGTTGAAAATCCGTAGCTATAACAATGAGAAAAGCATAGATTCATCATTGTTATATAGTGTCATAGTATTATTACACAATGTCATAGTCCAATTTCATCACAACTTCAACAACAATACTATGGTGATACTTCACTCCCTCTTAGTTAATACTCCATCTCACATGGAAACCACTCCCCCTTACATAATCATCCGAAAACCATATGTATTTGTAGTGTGAACTACATATTAATTCTCCCCCTTTTTCTCAATAAAATTGGCAAAGGTACAAGAACGGGATCCTAATGAAATTTCCGTAAGAGACATTTCATGACCAAAGGTAAATGTGTATCATCTTGTTTAGATGCAATCATAAATCCAAAGCTAAATGCATTCATCAAGGAGTTTATAAAGACGCAAGATAACCCCTCTAATATTCCATAACCGCACTCCCCACAAAGATTGGCAATTAAGCACAAGTTCAAAAGAACTCTCCCCCATAATATGTCATTCCAAAAGGAACAACAAGAGCGACCTTAATTTCTAGAGAAAAGAAGGATTTCTTTAGACTCAACAAATTACATACAAGTATAAATTTGCAATCCAACAAGAAATATTCAATCAAATTAACCAAAGTGAACCAAGATTAATTTGACTAAATATGCTCACCACAAGTAAACTTATGGAGACTTAAAAAATCAATTAGATTGATTCACAAGAAAACTCGCAAAGAATCTAATTTTCATACTCAACCAAACTAATTACAAGAGTAATCAATTTAATTGGCCACACTCGACATAAGAACTTCTATGGAGCAATGACTAAGTTAATCACGAATAACCAAATAAGTCGAAGAGATGCTCAACATAATTAGGCTTACAGAGTGATGACTAAATAACCACACAAGATGATTGATTTAGTTTATTAAGGCTCAACATAAGAGATTATGGAACCCCGACTAAGATTATCATAAGATATGACAACCTTAACCGTACATATACTCAACATAAGAAAACTTATGGAATACAAACTAAATAACCACACAAGTTGATTAATTTAGTTCCTAATGCGGAACATATTGCATCTCATGGAACAACCAACCATGCCAATCAGGAATCGACTTAGTCGTATCGTGCTCAACATAAGATACATAATGGAGCCTTCACGGTAATACATAACAAAATGGATCAATAAAGATTTATACCGAGGATAACACAAGGATTCATTCTATGTTTTCATAACCATTTGCACAATGACACACAATAGACATAATCCTTGAATCACAAAAGATTTTAACCTATCTTACATCAATAATTGACAATATAGGCTTAACTTTTGTGTTTGTCAAAAGTCTATTCATCCTTTTATCAATATTTGCATATCAATTCATGAACGACTTTTAATTTTGATAAAATATGGGACAATCAAGTTCACGGTCGTAAACACACATATCCCATCAAAATATTGCAATATATAAAACCATAAAGATCAATACTGCAACCATCATCTTCCAAACAAGTTTAGAATTTAAACCAATAAATATAAAAACAATAAGATGAAAAACATTGGATATATTTATGTGTAATCACAATAATGGCTATTCTAAACACTATTTATTCTTCTAAACAAAAAGAGAAACAATAGAAGATTTACTAGACAATCTGAAACAAACAGAATAATTTACAAACACTTCCATGCGAACTAGAGTCAAATTGACAGTTCGGGACCTTCTTGAGACTTAAGGTCTTGGAGCTTGTGAATGACAGCATCCTCTGCACCCTTGAAGAGGATACCCTTATTGGGAAGTTCTTTAACACGGGTTTTAATGAGAACAAGGTCAGACTTAACCTTTTTCAACTCTGTTCTTACCACATCAAGACACTTCATTGTATCAAAAAGTTGTTGCTTAGCCTTCTCAAATTCATTTAGAAAATCGAGAACTACATCCGATGAAATCTCTTCAATCTCCTCTAAATCAGACAGTGAATCAGAGGATCGAGAAGGGGAACCTTCATTTTCAACGAGAGTTTCCTTCTCTTTAATGAGTTTGCAATACACCGCCTTATTAATGGCATCTTTAGGTAAATCCAATGAGCAGGAAGAAGAAGAAGCCATTGAAAACGAAACCTAGAGAGATAAAAAAAAACACTAGGATAGGTATATAAAGAAAAAACTTGAGATATTTAGGGTTTACGGGATAGGTTTTAAAGGATAACCCGTACGTGAGCCAGTAAGATGGTTTTTCACAAAACTCTGCATGGAAAGAAAAACACTTTTACTTTTCAAAGATAAGATTTGACAAGGAACATCAAGAGAGAAAAAATACTCATGACCAGTGTTTGACTAATTATCCTTCTAAAAACGATAAGAGATTAGCTAGATAATTAGATTCACTCAGTTACGGAGTATACTTATTCAAGTTTCTCACAACTAGGCTTTTTGTATGTGAGATATTCAACCTTGTGATTACTTTACACAAGTATGAGACTTTAGCTCATCAAATGAATATTGTTCCTTTTTATCCTTCTGCCTTTGATTTGTGCTTTTTCTAGAGAGATGAGCCACTGCTTGATTAGCATACTTATCATAAGGACTAAATCTAGGACCTCTTCCAATTGAATTAAGAGGATCAGAGTGGATGGGAATCCATGTTCTAGATTTAGATTTATTAGAAACATCCTTATAAGTACATGAAATGCTTTTGTTAGCAACACAAGAATTTATTCCATAATGCATTTGAGCCATGTACTGATTTCTAGAATAGAGATCATTCTTATAAGGTTTCTGATTTCTTGTGGGCATACGATTCACTGCGTTAGTCGACTGACTATTTGTTCCATTGACAGTGAAGAGAAGCAAATTATGAAACTTAGAAATTTGTTCCCTTCTTGCAAAACAATGGATAGCATAGTGATTCTGTTTCCCACAAAAGGTACAGGTTCGCAGAGGAGAAGTAATAACTGGCACCTGTTTAAGCTCCCTAGCCATATGAGAAGATTGCAAGTTATGTAAACTTTTCTTGACACAATGTTCTTTTGGAGAATACTTTGTCTTGTACATAATATCACGAAATTCCGTTTGTACAGAGGATTTTCTCCTTAAGAAGGACTTTTCCATTTCCAAGGATTCACACTGTTCATGGGCTAGAGTAAGAGATGCACATAGTTTCTCTTCTTCAGCACGAAGTCTGTTGAGATCTGATGAATGACTCTTGAGCAAACCTTTTTCTCTAATTGAGTCCTCTTTAATAAAATCCTCAAGAGCACTAATCCTTTCACGCTAGAGAGTAGTTTCTTGAAGAAGTTTCTCAATATTCTTAGAGAAGGACTTGATGATGTTATAGAGATCATTTTCTCGATCAAGAGACTTTTCAAATTCATCAATGAGCTAATCATGATTATTAAAATCAATATCTTCAGCTGTATGTTTTGAAATTCTGGTGATCTCCTTTTCAGCTTCTGCCAGAGTGTCACATGCCTCATGAGAGGAAGAAATGTCATTATCAAATAGAACATTCTTTCTACCTCGAGATTCAGAAGAATCTTCTAAGGAGTAATCCTTTGAGGTGTTTCTAAGACACTTGACATCATCAAAATCTTTAGGAGACATTTTAATATGCGCAACAGAGATTTCGTCCACAGACTCAGATTGCCACAAACACAGACTTGTAAGGTCTTGAACGTGTTTGCCTGCTCTGATACCAATTGAAAAAGCGGGGGTCTAACAACCACACCCAATATTTTGATTAGAAATCTGTATGGACAACTCCGAGTTGTTTTTCTATAAAATCAACTAAACTCAATCAATAGAAAATACTCAAGGAGTTATTATCTCAATCTATCGATTCGATTTACTCAAGGAAATGTGATTCGCGAGTCTAATCAAAGAGAGATAACTTGGATGGTACCAAAGACCAATATCCAAGTGTCAATCAATTTAAATCAACAACCATTAAGGTCGGATATTCTAATTGATTGAACAATGCACAACCTGTATTATTTCAATTATATAAAAAAAATATAATGTGGAAAAGAAATAACACAGACACCAGAATTTAATTAACGAGGAAACCGAAAATGCAGGAAAACCCCGGGACCTAGTCCAGATTAAACATACATTGTATTAAGCTGCTACAGACACTAGCCTACTCCAAATTAACTTCAGTCTGGACTGTAGTTGAACCCCAACAAACCTCACACTGATCCAAGGTACAGTTATGCTCCTACGCCTCTGATTCCAGCAGGATACTGAGCACTTGATTCCCTTAGCTGATCTCATCCACAACCAAGAGTTGCTACGACCCAAAGTCGAAGACTTTATCAAACAAATATGTCTCACACGGAAAAGTCTACAAGATAGATAAATCCGTCTCCCACGAATAAACCTATGAGTTTTGTTCCGTCTTTTGATAAATCAAGGTGAACAAGAACCAATCAATAAAACCAGACTTGTATTCCCGAAGAACAGCTCAGTTTTATCAATCACCTCATAATAGTCTTAATCTACGCAGCAAAAAAAATATATTGTGGAATCACAAACGATGAGATGAAGATGTTTGTGATTACTTTTATATCTTGTGTATCGCAGATAGAAATCTCAAGCCAATTATTACAATTATACTCGTATGATAGAAACAGCAAGATCAGATCACACAACTACAAAAAAAAAAAATCGGTCTGGATTCTCAATCCCAATGAAGTCTTTAAGTCGTTAACCTGGTTTTAGAAGAAGAAAACCAAAGGTTAAAGGAGAATCAACTCTAGCTTAGAAAACTAGTATCACACAGAATTTGTGGGAATTAGGTTTCCCAGTTGCTAGAGTTCTCCCTTAAATAGTCTTTCAAATCAGGGTTTGCAATTAATGTTAGCTTAGTAACAAAGCATTCAATATTCACCGTTAGATGAAAACCTGATTAGATACAAGCTAATATCTCTCAACCGTTAGATCGAAAACTTAGCTTTCAATACACACATGTACTTGAAGATTTTGGGTTTGTGTAACCGTACCTAAACGTGTATAATAGTTGGTTCAATATTAGTCAACCAAATGGTTAGCCAAATGATAACTTTCATATCAACCATATTCTTCTTCACCATAACTAGTCCAAATGACTCAAATGAACTAGTTAGGGAGTTGTTCAATTGCTATGAGATCTTATGTACTACACAAGACATAATTGAAGCAAAAACGATGTGATTCACTCGAATCGATTCATGAACTATTAAGCCACAGTTTGCAATAGCATTCCTTAGATAATTTAGATAAGTTCACGAATATCGTTTTTAGGCATAACCACTCAAGTTCGCGGACTGGGTTCGCGGACTCAAGTTAACCGCTTGGAGTTCACAAACTCCAGCAGAAATTCTCGGGTTCGAGAACTTCCGTCAGTTCGCGGACTGAGTTTTCGGACTGAAACTGAGCTACAACTCCAGCAGAAATTGTCGGGTTCGAGAACTACGCACGTTCATGGACTGAGTTCGCGGAATGGGTTTATTGCTCAAGTTCCGGTTTTCACTTGATCAACAAAGTTCACAAACTTCGGTTCAAGTGCTAAGGACTTATACATATATGTGTTACCACAACAATGTTTATATCCCCCAGTGGTTATATTGTCTAAACTCTCATTTCCACCATTGAAACATTCTCAGAGGACGTCATATAGTTGTTATTCACAAACTAGTTTTCGTCAGAGCAATTTCCAAAGTGATTGAAACATAACATCACTTTCCTCACTAGGAAAAGATGAACTTAGCTAAAGTGAAAGCTTTAACAACACACATTTCGAGAAATAGATAAGCGAGATATACTCAGCTCAAAATATCACATGTGTATATTCTTAATCTATATAGTAATATGACTTTTGTCTCAAGATAGGAGATAGAGTAGATAGACTTTTAAGTGATAGATAAGTTCAAGTCTCCACATACCTTTTAGTCGATGAAGATCCACTGGTTCCTTGAGTAGTCCTTCGTCTTGTATGATGATTGCCATGGAGTTCTTGAGATCAACTACACTTTCTATCATAGTCCGAGACCTTAGCTATAGTAGACTAGAAATCAAGAATCTATAGTTTTGATCACTAAATTTGACAAACATGCTTGATATACCAACGCATGCGAGTTCGACCGAGCAATGCTCTAACATTATTAGCCTCTTTGAGGAACGTTGGTTATGGCTTTGGGAAAATATACTTGTGATAATAGATTATGAAAACCTAGGTTATCCTTGTATAAGAGAATTAGTTATCATGACATAAATAATGGGGGTAAACACTAATTTAGAAGAATATCAAAATAATAACCACTGAAACTTAAATTTAGGCTGAATTTAGCGAGTGTAAATTACGGCTAAAAATACAAACATATTTTCCATTATCAAAACCAAAGTAAGAGGAAAGATCTGCATCATCGAGTTAAAGTCTATATAAGCTTTACCCCAATAACCCAACCAAATAAGCACCTTAAAAGCATAGAATATAAAAGAAATTTGATTGATCAATTAACGTATTACATGATTGATCAATTAACGTATTACATAAATGAAGTACATAAATATGGTGGTGATCTTCCTGAAGGAGAAGCAGGAAAAATACAAACAAGCTTTTGGTGGATATGGAAGCAGGAAAAATGGTGGTTATGTTTTAGTTTTAGCAGAGAGTGGGAAGAATGGGAATTAGGTTTTAGGATTTCTCCCCAAATCTACGACCGAATTGATTCAACGACGAGATACGCTAAGTCTATCATAATCGGGCTAAGATTGAATGAATTATACATCTGAACCATGCTTAAGAAAATACACGTGGTCCATGTCTCGCCATAAAAATAAATACGTGGCATTTCTCACAACTCACACTTGATAAGTTGGTCCACGTACGTGGTTTGCACGTGCCAGAAAACTTGTCTATAAAATACTAACTGATATCAATAAAAAAAATCTAACTATTATCGACCAAAAATAAAACAATTATTAATATCTAACTTCCAAAAAATACGAGTTTGAATGGTTATAAAAAATAAGAGTTTGAGTGGTTATCATGAAATAAAATATATTCCTTTGAGAAGAAAAAAAAACATTACGTTTTCATCGTGGTACTAGAAATTGAAATAGCTAGGAACCTTTGTAAGTGTTGTTCTTACTTATCTTGTGGGACTTTTGAGATCTTTGAATAGGTGTAGAGCACTCCTATATACTATTAGCTCCTTCAATCCTGATCGGTTGGCTTCTTCTATTTCCAAAGAAGACATCATAAATGGCGGGATAAGAGTGATGTTTTGCATAGAAAGTAGCAAGATGTATATTTTTCTTGTGTATCATAAATAAAGGAAACATCAAAATTATAGTACATCTTTGGACAATGACCTTGTAAATACCAAGATACATTTTGTATCTACATAAATAATATGTAGAAACATTGAACTTGAGAGTAGCATTTTTTCAGGTCAAATTTCCCATAGTAAAAGTAACAATAAATTTTGGTATTCCCGAGAGTATTAAATTTGCATAAAAAAATTTTATCCTAAAGAGGTTATCTGAACTTCTGTATATAAATTATTCCTTACTCTCGACAACTTTACCCGGTACAAACAGCAGCACTGGCAACAAAAAGTTGCACACGTTTTGTATTGCTTGATCAGTAAATTCAGACCTCATTTACAAAGGAAGGAAACTGAGAGTTAGTACCATTGTTTGTCTCCATTGTAAACTCATTTCTCCTCTCCTCTCCTCCCTTACCTTCACTTCACTTCACATTCTCTCTACAATTACAACCATCAAAACACTCCCTTTCAGCACAATTCATCACCATCCTTCTTCCTCCTTGTAGGACCGGAATATCGCTACAACACTTTTATGCGAGATTCACAACACTTCCAAGCGAGCATCACCACAATCTTTTTAACAACACTTTGCGAGTGTCATAAAAGAAGTCAAAAGAGTGACGTAATAGCTGACGATTGAAGAAAACATAAGAAAAGCATGGTTATCCCGCGATGGTTACAAATATTGAGAGAATGAACATTATAACTATCGCGGTACAATCGCAGAACAAATCCGAAAGAAGAGGAAAGCTTAGCTGTCATCCACTATGTAATTCCCTATATAAAGGTTTCCACTAAATTTAGAGGATGAGGTATTTTTTGATAGTTGAGAAAGTATTGAGGAGAGAGAAACTTCAAGAGAAAAGTTGTATTCTTGAATTCTTACATTTCCTGTAAACATTTCTGAAAATCAAATAATAAAGTGTCGTTCTTAATCTTCAAATTTGAGTTGGTTATTACAAATTCTTAATAAGGGTGTAGTATAGGATTTCCTGCAACTAAATTTTGGCGCCCGAAACAAGGATTGAATTAACGAAAATCACAGAAAAGGTGAAGAAGAAGATAAGACTTGTACAAGATTAAGAAAATCATTAAGCAAATTGGTGAAATAATTGAAGGAAGAATGATCAGAATCAAAGAGGATTGTAGAAAATTGGAGTATGAAATGGTAACAACAACAATGATTGATAGATTTCATGAAAATATTAAGGGAAAGATACATAAACGGGATTTCGAAGGAAGGAAATTATGACGATAGAGAAAATATAATCATTAAAAGATTGGGAAAAGCATGAGATCACATTTACAGCAACAGGAGTACCAGAAGTAAATCTAAGTCATACATCTCCTTTGGTAATCACGGTATCCACTATACCAATGAGAAAGGAAGAATCAATAAAATCTGTAGAAAAGTGGGCTATGAATAGAACTTTGGTGGATGCGGGAAGCTCTGTGGATATAATATTTTATCGTACTTTTAAGAAAATGGGATATAAGGATGAAGAAATGTCTCGTTCGACATATCATATTCATGGCTTTGGAAAATCTTTAACAAAACCTAAAGGTGAAATAGTAGTACGAATTCCGCTAGGAGAGATTAAAAAACAGGTAACATTATGTGTGGTAGACGTGGAATCACCGTATAACATGATATTGGGAAGACCGTGGATACATGCAATCAAGGCTGTAGCATCAACATTGCATCAATACATCAAATTCCCTATGCCCAGTGGAATTGGAAAAATTAGAGGAGATACAGATTTTGCGAAGCTGTGTTACCAAATCGAAGTAAAAAATTATGAAGAGCGTCCAAAGCTGCGAAAAGCTCGCAGAAAATTGACGAAAGAAATAGAGAAAGAAGAAGAGTTTAAAATTTACATGATAAGAGAAAAAGAAGGAAAAGGAATACACAGCGAAATTTCGCGAGAAGATGAACTCGCGAGAGTCATGAAATCACCAACACCAATGGGAGAACCTGAAGCCAGTTACACTGCAGCAGAACCAACAAAGGAAGTAAATATTGGGAGTAAAGAAGAGCCTAAAATATTGAGAATTGGGACTAAAATGGAGGCAGAGGAGGAAGAAAGAACAATGGAAATCTTTTGCGAGAATATAAAGACATCTTCGCGTGGAGCATGGATGAAATGCCAGGGATAGATCCCTCAATAGCATGTCATAAATTAGAAATCAACAAAGAAGTAAGACCATTCAAAAAAAGAATAAGGAAAATCGCAACAACATACCATTCACAAATAGAAGAAGAACTACAGAAAATGCTCGATGCAGGAATTATAAGGCAAGCAAAATATCCAGAGTGGATTGCAAATATGGTGGTGGTCCCAAAGAAGAACAATGGGATAAGAATTTGCATAGACTTTACTGATTTAAACAAAGCTTGTCTTAAAGATAGTTTTTCATTACCAGATATCCCACAAATGGTTGAATCAAAGCAAATGAAATGCTAGAATATCTTCATTGGATGGATATAAAGGATATAATCAAATCCCTCTCGCTGAAGAAGATCAAGAGCATACCGCGTTTTTTGCTCCAAGAGGATTATATTGTTATACAAAGATGCCCTTTGGCTTACGAAATGCTGGCGCAACATATCATAGAATGGTGGAGAAGGTGTTCGCAAAGTGGATCCACAAAACATTAGAAGTGTATGTAGATGATATGCTGATTAAAGGTAAAGAAGCTGAGAATCACGTGAAAGATTTGAAAGAGATTTTTGATCAAATGCGACAATTTAATATCAAAGTGAATCTTGACAAATGTACTTTTGGAGTAACTTCAGGAAAAAAATTGGGGTATATTGTCTCAAAAGAAGGAATACAAGTTTATCCAACGAAGGTGCAAGAAATTCGCGATATGCCAATGCCTGCGACGGTAAAAGATGTGCAAAAATTGAATGGACTCTTATCCTCACTAGGAAGATTCATCTCGCGATCTTCAGACAAGTGCAAACATTTTTTCGATATACTCAAGAAGGGAACAAAATTCAAGTGGACAGATGAATGTGAAAAGGCTTTTCAAGGAATAAAGGAACATTTAATGAACATAACTATCTTACAGAAAGCTGAACCGGAAGAAGAACTATTGATTTATCTCGCACAACCACTAAGTGCACTAAGTGTTGTGTTGCTGCGAGTAGATGCAGGGGTAGAAAAACCAATTTATTACATCAGAAAAACATTCAATTCTGCAGAGGGAAATTATTCAAATATTGAGAAACTAATTCTAGCGTTGGTGCATGCAACTTTTAAGCTTCGCATCTACTTTCAAGCACATAAGGTCAAAGTGTTAACAAAAGTGCCAATTGAATCAATAATGAAAAATTCAAAAAGATCAGGCAGAGTTGAGAGATGGAATGCACAAGCAGGACACTTTGATATCCAATATGAAGTTTTATCCTCGCCAAAGTCACAAGTTATCGCAAACTTCTTAGCTGAATTTCCTTTAGAAGATGATGAAGCCGTGGAAGAGATGATGGATATAGAAGAGGAACATGGAGATCCGAAAGAACTATTAACAGAACCCGGCAGATGGGAGATATTGGTGGATGGATCATCAAATGGAGAAGGAAATGGAATTGGAGTTATTTTTATTTCGCCAGAAAGAGAAAAAATAGCTTTTTCATTTAGATTGGAATTTGCATCCACTAATAATGAGACAGAATATGAGGCCATGATTCATGCTTTAAAATTTGCGGTAGAAATGAAGTTGGAAAATGCTAGAATCACCAGTGATTCACAATTGGTTATTCGTCAGATAAAAGGAGAATACACAACAAACGAACCATCTTTGAGAAAGTATAAAAGATTAGTCGAAGAATTATCTGCGAGAATTCCAAAAATAAAATGGAGACACATATCAAGGAAAGATAATAGGCTCACAGATGCTTTTGCTTTCATATCAAATATGATGACAAATCTAGTTGCGAGATGCATAAAAATTCAAACACTTTTATTACCAGCAATAAACAAGGAAGAAGAAGAGGAAGATGTTATGATGGTAGAAGTTGGAGAGGAAGAATCAAAGAGCAACATTATAGATTGGCAAGCAGATCTTCATGCATACTTGACGAGAGGAGAAATCCCAAGAAATCGATTAGAGGCACATAAATTAAAAGTAGGGAAACCAATTATGAGTTAAGAGATGGAGTATTATATCGCAGATCTTTTAGTGGATCACTAAGATGTTTGACGAGGGAGGAAGGACAAAATATATTGAAGATGTTACATAGTGGTGATGCTGGTAATCATAGTGGAGGAAGATCTTTGGCATATAGAACAAAAATGCAAGGCTATTACTGGCCATATATGCATGAAGATGCAAAACAACTCTCAAGGCATTGCGAAGATTGCCAGCGATATGGAAAGAAGATACATGCACCAGGAGCACCATTATCATCTTCAACAAGTGTATGGACTTTTGGAAAATGGGGATTAGATATTATGGGACCATTTGTGCCTGGCTCTGGACAAAGAAGATATCTAATTGTCGCAACAGATTATTTCACAAAGTGGGGAGAAGTAAAGGCAGTACAACATATCCGCGATAAAGATATTTTTACATTCATATTTGAGAATATAATTTGAAGATTTGGGATTCCAGCACAGTTGGTGTCTGATAATGGAAAGCAATTTGAAGGGAAGAATATAAAATTGCTACTCAATGCATTTAAGATAAAGTGTGGAAAATCTACTCCTTTATACCCACAAACAAATGGTCAAGCTGAAGCAACTAATAAGACAGTCGCAGACATCTTAAAAAAGAAGCTAAAAGGATACTACAGAGCATGGTGCGAACATGTGCATAATGCAATATGGGCTTACAATACAACTAGACGAGAAGCTACTGGAATGTCACCTTTTTGTTTGACGTATGGGGTTGAATCTGTGTTACCGACATAAGTAGCTATTCCTACAACAAAAAGAGAGGCTTGGGAAAGAAATCTGAGTGCTGGAATGATTTTAAATAAATTGGATAAATTAGAAGAAAAAATAGAAAAGACTTTACAACATATGGAAAATTACCAGCGAAGATTAGCTCGCGAGTACGGCAAACGTGTTAAGAAACGTGAGTTTCAACTTAGAGATTTAGTGCTGCGAGAAACACCAAGTTATCAGCGAGAGAATGGTGGAAAGTTGGTGAGAAAATGGGATGGACCATACATCATTAAAGAGATAGTTGGAACCGGGGCATACAAACTAATGGACCCTGAAGGGAGAGATGTTGGTCAAAGACTTGATAGACCATGGAATAGACTATTTCTGAAAAGGTATTATCAATGACAACTTCTGCGAGATAAGAGATACTGGTACGTTGTATGATGAAACAAATAATAAATTCTTCTTTCTCTGTTACAACTGAGAGGTTCTTCTGATAACAAAGCAAAACAAGAGCTGCGAGCATAATCGCAAGAAAGGCGAATAAAAATTTCACAGAGATTAATAGAATGGGACGAACCTTTATGGCGTGCACCCTAGTTCGCGAATAAAATTTCGCAAGAGGCAAATGTAAGACCTAATAGTGCGTCATATAAGGGGGTATCTCTTTACATGACTCAGGGATAAGGTTATACCGCTGCTGGAACCTGAGTCATGAAGATGTTGGGGTTAAAGAAAACCTATCCAGGAGAGGGATCTTGGATTTCCAACTATATAAGGTTATACCCTGGTTGGACGACTAAGAACCTCTTTTAAGGAGTGCAGAGTATGACCAAGGCGCCGAGGTACACGGTTGAGTCAAGTGTGCCCGGGGCGTACGAAACTACCCTGGACATCCTTGACAAGTCTTGTTATGATGCACTCGGCCCGAAGAAAACCCCACTTAGGGTGCAGTCTTGTAAATATAAGCCATATATGCATAAAGGACAAGAGGCTGAAAAAACAACTGGTTATTGGAAAATCTGGATGGGAGGAGCTAGGCTTGTATGGCCGATGTTCCCTCCTTGAAGGGGAAACCAGGGGGAATATAAGGGCGGCACCCTCCATTAGGGAGCTGATAAGTGTCTAAAGACGGCAATGTCACGGGGCTTTATGATCGCAAGAACATTTAGGCTTGTCATATTGTCGCATGACCAAAATTATACAAAGGCAACAAGCCAAAAGAGAAAATTTAAGATGAGATCAATGGGTTTTTACATGAAAGTGTAAAGACGTCCTGCGATTTCATCGCAAGAAGGAAATGTCATAGGACTTTGTTCTCGCAAGAGGATATAGACCTGTCATATTGTCGCAGAAAATTCGAAGAAACAAGGATAAGGCAAGATCAATGGGTTTTTACATGAAAGTGTAAAGACGTCCTGCGATATTGTCGTAGAAAGAAAAGTTTGCAAAATAAGACCTTTAATTAGGAAGGAAAAATAAGACCAACAGAATAATCTCAAACATTAACTATTTTATTTAAGAATACATGAAAGATTTGTTTCTCTCAGGAGAATATATGAGAAAGAAGATTCCTTCAAGATTTTACAGAAACATTATTTACATATCAGGATTTTTAGCGGAAGATATCGCAAGAAATATTCATTACATCGCAGATCCATTTCTATAATCGCAGATACATGAAATAATTCACCATCAAAAGAAAGATAATGAAGGGCAAGTAGAGGAGTGGATAAACAAAAATCTCATTATCTTTCTTGAAACATTCAAAATAGCAAAAGTAAAAGTTAGATTCTAACGTTGCAAAAGGTTACATTGCTCGCAAGGAAGAAGAAGGAAAATAAAAGAAAAAATGAAATTTAAACTTCAGCGTTGGTCTCGCCATATTCATTATTTTTGCCAGCATGATCAGCCTCACCAACATTCCTATCTTTGCGAGTCTCTCCTTCATTATTTACAGTTGCTTCACCACCTGTAGTTACTTTTCTAGGAGGACTTTTTTCTTTTGTGTCTTCCTGAGAAAAATCTTCTTCACTATCTTCTTCACCGTTGGTATATTCTAATTCCTTATCCATGGGAAGAGGAACTTCATCATAATTAATTTCTAGAGGAGGGACAGATACATTAGGGAGAGATTGAGAAATTAGAATCTTGTTCACGAGAACTTCAGCACTAAGGTGAACCTTGCGAAGGAAACCTCTGTCACGATTTCTAATCTCTATATTTTTAAAGTATTCGAGATAATCAAGTCTTCTCCTGCCACATCGCGACATTTAACAAGATCAGAAGTGAGAACTCTGTTTTCTTTGCAAACTTCATCCAGTTTATCAGTCAAATCAGAGATAGTAGAGTGAAGGCTTCTTTCAGATTCTGCGAGCAACAGAAATGGTAAAAGATTATTCAGACAAAGATCTCGCAAGAAATGTAACATAAAATTTGACAAAAAAAATCAGCAAGTGAGGCAGTCAAATGACTACCTTCTTTTTGAGAAGTTAAATTTTCAATTAATGAACAACAATTCTCCCATTGATTCATGGCATCGTTAAACTTATCCCCAACTATACCCTTCAGGAGAGATTTTATGTTTTCTTCTTTGGAATGGAGATATGAATTTTCTTTTGCCAATAAAGAATAAGATTCTTTTAATTGGGAGTATTGATCTTGAAGCATGCTGGCCTTTAAAATAAGAGTTAACCTACCCTTGATAAGTTTATCCTTCTCAGCGGCAGATGATTCAGTTACTTCCTTGAGTTCATCCTTAAGAGAACCTAGAGATTGCTCTTGATTATCACATATTCTTTGGAGATTGCTCAATTGTTGCGAGGAAATCTCCATCAAGCTTGAAAATTTATGTTTTTCTTGAGATAAAGTTCTATTTTCATCTGATAAATATTCCGTCGCCAAATTAGCTTTGATTAACAAGTATGAGAGGCGAGCAACCTCGCTATTTAATAAATGTTGGCTCTGTGATAATTGATTATTCTTATTAGTGAGATTATCTATTTGATCAACTGAATATGTGTAGAGACTATCTAGTCTATTAAACTGATCCATCCAAGAATCTTTCTCAGCACGAGCTTCTTCAGCGATAGATTCAAATTTAAGTCTTTCAATGAATCGACTTTGATTTAAAACTAAATATGTAAGCCAAGAATTTAAGAAAGAAACTTAAGTATAGAGAAGATGAAAATTTACTAGAACAGAAAAACAAAAAGATAGAGGCAAGAAGATTATACCTTTCAGCTCCTTATTTTTTCCGCGAAGATTCTTGCAGTGAAGAGAAGAGTTGCGAAGCTGTTGGTGAAGAACATCACATTCTGAAGTCTTAACATGAAGGTCTCTCTTTAAAACTTCAATTTCATTTTCTAAAGACGCTCGCGAGGCAGTGCCATCAGAACCAAAATATTTGGTTAAAGTATCACAAACAATATGTTTGAGAGGATCAGTAGAAGATTTTCTAGCATCATCTAAAATATTAGATAGAACTTCAAAAGCAACATCGACCCCAATTGATGTTTCTTTAGATGAAGGAAGAGGTGTAGAGGAAGAAGTATTAAGAATGGCGAGTTGGAGATTTGGATTATTTGTAATGGTGGCATCATCAGAGGGAGGGGTGTTTGGAAAAGTAACAGTTGAAGGTTGTAAAGGACTGGAGGGAATATTATTAACAACAACCGTGGGGGTTTTATTTAACAAAGAGTCAGGGATGTTAACAGCGATATTCTCGCAAACAGAAGAATGAAGATCTGATTGCAAGGAAATGGGAGTAGCTCTCGCAGACGTTAACTCTGGAATTATGAAATCAGCCTCAAGAGTTTTGTTTTGGCGAGATCTTTTAGGAGGTCTAGCGATACGCTCGTCATTCTGCGAATAATAACTTAGATAAGAAACAAAGGCAACAATATTGTTATTAAGAGATAAAATGTATTTCTTACTACCTTATTACTCGCAGAACTCTTCTTTATCTTTTCAGTCGGTCTTTTACGAGAGTTAGAGTTTTGAATTACAGACTGGGCATTAGGAGTAGTTCCACTGAAGAGAAAACATAATATGAGAATTATGAAGAATCAAATAGAGAAGATTGGAAGATATGAGTAAAAATTGGTTCAAACAAATATCATAATTGAAAAGCATACCTTGATGACTCCATTAGAACAGTAACAGGAGAATATGAAGAAGGAGAAAAGTTGCAGACGGAAAAAAAAACAAACAGATGAAGAAGGTAGAAAAGTAAAAGAAGAAAATTAGTTTTGTAACCTAATCCCACCTTTTATAGGCAAAACGGGATGACCTGTTGGTTAGAGACGTGTCGGTAAAAAGAAGAATTTACAACACGTGTAGGCGGTTAAGCTAAAATAACGGAACTATGTCGAGAAGAAAATATGGAAAGAAAAGAAGCTGCGAGCACTATGAAGAGTTGAAGATTCTCATATCCTCTTCACTTTGCGAAGAAGACATGAGAAGAGGCAAGATGTAGGACCAGAATATCGTTACAACACTTCTCTGCGAGATTAACAACCTTTCCCAGCGAGCATCACCGCAAGATTTTTAACAACAGTTTGCGAGTGTCACAAAAGCAGTCAAAAGAGTGACGTAATAGCTGACGATTGAAGAAAACATAAGAAAAGCATGTTTGTCCCGCGATGGTTACAAAGCTTGCGAGAATGAACGTTATAACTATCGTGGTACAATCGCAGAACAAATCCGAAAGAAGAGGAAAGCTTAGCTGTCATCCACTATGTAATTCCCTATATAAAGGTTTCCACTAAATTCAGAGGATGAGGTATTTTTTGAGAGTTGAGAAAGTCTTGAGGAGAGAGAAACTTCAAGAGAAAATTTGTATTCTTGAATTCTTACATTTCCTGTAAACATTTCTGAAAATCAAATAATAAAGTGTCGTTCTTAATCTTCAAATTTGAGTTGGTTATTACAAATTCTTAACTAGGGTGTAGTGTAGGATTTCCTGCAACTACACTCCTCTTCATCCTTCAACAATTTTCTACAATATTGAACCCAAATGCCGAGCCATATCATATGATACACATCATGTCTCCATATGCTTACCTATCACAAAGAAACTCTTCCTCCTCCTCTGAAACTCATTCATCCCTTTAATCCTAAAACCTATATTTTCATTTCCTCTTCCTTTACTACTCTTTCACCCCTTTAATCCCAAACCTATACTTCCTCTTCCTCATCAACTCTTTGATCATATTTATTCAATGTACTACCCTCCTATGCCATCCTCTCTACCACCACCACCACCACCCCATCATCATCATCATCAACAACAACCACCATTTCCAGTCCCTGTTAAGACATAAGAGTATTACTTCCTGATGGAAAAGATAAGTGATCATAAGAAGAAAGGTCGACGCATCATGACCAAGCCTAAAAATGCTAAAAGTAAACTACCAAGGAAGCCATTATTATGTATTAACAGTGAACGCACAAGGAGGCCATCATCATGACTATCATTTGGTTCTGGCACCATATTTGTTCCTAGATAACATCATCATCAAGTTAAGATGATTGAAGATAATCATGGTAGTAGTAGTTACAGCAAGTACTCAAAGCATGAAGTAGTTAATGATGCTAGTTCTGGTACTGGAGTTTATTTATGTCAACCTATTCCCAAGGGGACAACAGCAGCAGCAAACAAGAAGACAACAACAAAAACAAGTCCAAACATTAGTACTAGTGTTTGGGATTAAAGGGGAGAAAGAGTAGTAAATGAGGAGGAAATGGAAATATATATTTCGTATTAAAGGGATGAATGAGTTGCAGAGAGGAGGAAGAGGAAGAATTTCTTTGTGATAGTAGTAAGCAGATGGAGACATGATTGTATTATCTGATATGGCTTTGTATTTGGGTACAACATTGTAGAAAATTATTGAAGGGTGAAGAGGAAGAAGAAGGATGGTGATGAAAAACTTGTGTTGAAAAGGTGTGTTTTGATGGTTGTAATTGTAGAGAGAATGTGAAGTGAAATAAGGTAAGGGAGGAGAGGAGAAATAAGTTTACAAAGGAGACAAACAATGATACTAACTTTTAGTTTCCTTCCTTTGCAAATGAGGTCTGAATTTATTGATCAAGCAATACAAAACGTGTGCATCTTTTTGTTGCCAGTGCTGCTGTTTGTACCGGGTAAATTTTTCGAGAGTAAGGAAGAGTTTATATTGTCGAGAGTAATGAGAGTTTATATACAAAAGTTCCGATAACCTCTTTAGGATAATTTTATTTTCTTTTTTATGCAAATGTAAGTAATACTTTGGGGAATACCAAAAATTATTGTTGCTTTTACTATGGGAAATTTGACCTAAGAAAATGCTACTCTCAAGTTCAATGTTTCTACATATTATTTATGTAGATACAAAATGTATCTTGAAATTTACAAAGTCATTGGCATTCCAACGAAATGATACATTGGTTTCGCAGTGTAATAATACTAAAAGCATTACAGTAGAACCTCTATAAAAGAATACCCTTGGGACTACAGAAAAATATTCTTATATAAAGGTTATTCTTATATAGAGGACTACCTTGAAAACATCAAAAATGAATTGTTATATGTGTACCCACGAAAAATACGTACATACGCATCTGAAACATCATAATATAGAGGTAGTAGAATTACTAGTTATGTTTTGTTTAGTTTTACAAATAGGGATATATGAAGCTTGATGTATAACACAACCCACACAAAAGTCAACCACGACACATAAAATTTTATTGTGTTGTACAAATGAAAGCATTAAACCCACTTAAAAATAAACCCACTTAAAAGTAAAACGTCATCATCATTTTGTCTCCTTCGTCATTCTTGTGTTACGTATTTTATACTTTAAAATATGGTGCACAAACAATTGATCACGTGAAATATGGTGCAAAATACAATTTTCACCGTATATAATTATCTGTACAGTAACTTAAATTATATACTACTAAGAAGAAGTTCGATAAGACACATCTACATTTTAGAGTGACGTAAACCACTTATGTGAGTGGATGTTTCAAAAGAAAATAATTACCCTCCTCATTGGTGGTGGATTTAATCTTTATCGTAGCGATTATGTAATTATAAACCTCATATTTTGGGGATATATATTTTTTAAAGTGAAGCGATGCATTGGTTTCACAGTGTAACCGCAAATTATTCTCTCAAACGTCGCACAGTAATCTGGTTAGGGCGCACGTCATCATCATTATGTAGCTCCGTGGAATTTTGTGAAACAACAGCTATCGAAAAGACACATCTACATTTTAGATTGACGTAAACCACTTACGTAAGTGGATGTTTCAAAATAAAATAATTACACTCCTCGTTGGCTGAGGATTTAATCTTTATCATAGCGATTATGTAATCATAAACCTAATACTTTGTGGATATATTTTTTTCTGGCGAAGTGATGCGTTGGTGTCGCAAGGTACACGCACCTCGTTCTCTCATTTATCGCACAAATATCCGGTTAGGGCACACGTCGTCATCATTTTGTAGCTCCGTGGACTTTTGTCAAGCTACAACTCTGGAAAAGACACATTTTAGAGTGACATAAACTATTTAAGTGTATGGATGTTTCAAAAGAAAATACAAATGGGACTAGGAGTTTTCCTAGTTGGTTGTTTGCAATCTTAGCTAATTGCAAAGATTTTAGGTTTTAGGGTTTTAGGTTTTTATCTTTCTCATGAGTATCAAGATTTTTTATATAATACCGTTAATGGCATCCTATGGTGGTGGTGATGCATTATAATCAAGCATTTTTTGAAAGAAGAAGATCTAACTCGGCAAATAAAACGATCTAATGCATTGGTTTCACAAAGTAACCACACATTATTCTCTCACTGTCGCACAATAATTTGGTGATGGCATGTGTCATCATCATTTTGTAGTCTTCTTCTCCGTGGACTTTTGTTAAGCAGCAGCTCTGCAAAATTCACTTCTTGAATGGTAAATACATTTTAGAAAGACGTAAACCACTTAAGTGAGTGGATGTTTCAAAAGAAAATAATTACACTCCTCCTTGGTTGTGGATATAATTTTCCAATAGCGATTATGTAATCATAAATCTCATCCTTAGTGGATATATTTTTTTCAACTGAAATGATGCATTGGTTTCGCCAAATAACCGCACCTCAGTCTCTCAACTGTCGCACCATAGCTTGGTTAGGGCACACGTCATCATCATTTTGTCTCCTTCGTCACACTTGTGTTATGTTTTTTATACTTAAAATATGGTGCACAAACAATTGATCACGTGAAATGTGGTGCAAACTACAATTTTCACTTCATTCATTTTAAAAACTAGTATTATATTCAGTCTTCTTTGCAAATACAAAATTATCTTTGCATCCTTTGCAAACATTTCTGTATATATAATCTGAATATAATTAGAGAACTATGCAGAACAAGCTAAACATATTCTTCCTATTTTAATCATAAAGTATATATATACAGCTTATAGTGTTGATGTTATCATAAGCACCACAATTACCAATGAAAGATCGATTTCATCATCTTTTGAAAGAAAGTTACAAAATTCTATTCATACAACAAACACCACACTTTTGGTAACGTTCCTTTTTATCTTAGTAATTAAGTGAAATGAAATTATGTTAACTTCCGTTCCAATATTATCAATACAAATGGAACTAGGAGTTTTCCTAGTTGGTTGTTTCTGATCTTAATTAATTGCAGAGATTTCTCACCTCGGACAAAATAAGGTCAAATGGGCAGATGTCGTGTTTTCCTCTTTGGATATTTTCATTTTTTGCTAACCAAACAATGACAGAGATGCAACTGTGTTTCTTTTAAATACAATTATTCAACAATATTTATGATGATAATGGAAGAATAACGATGCCGAAACTAAGTCAGTAAACTGTATTGAATTTTGTGTATAGTACTTAAATAAACATGAATAATAACATAGATTTACCTAATTACGATGCTAAGCAGAAGCGAGATTACATAAACCTCATACTTTGTGGATATATTTTTTTAAAGTGAAACGATGCATTAGTTTCACAATGTTACCGCAAATTATTCTCTGAAACGTCCCATAATAATCTGGTTAGGGCACACGTCATCATTATTTTGTAGCTCGATCGGTGGACTTTTGTAAAAAAATGGATCTGGAAAAGACACATCTTGATTGGTACATACATTTTAAACCACTTATGTGAGTGGATGTTTCAAAAGAAAATAATTACACTCATGTTTGGCGGTGGATTTAATCTTTATCATAACGAGTATGTAATCATAAACATAATACTTTGGGGATATATTTTATTAAGGCGAAATGATGCGTTGGTTTCGCAGTGTAAACGCACCTCGTTCTGTCATCTGTCGCACAATATCTGATTAGGGCACGCGTCATCATTTTGTAGCTCCGTGGACTTTTGTCAAGATACAACTCTGAGAAAGACATATCTTAGAGTGACGCAAACTACTTAAGTGATTGGATGTTTCAAAACAAAATATAAATTGGACTAGGTATTTTCCTAGTTGGTTGTTTGCAATCTTGGTTAATTGCAAAGATTTTAGGTTTTAGGTTTTTATCTTTCTCATGGTTTTCAAGATTTTTTATATAATAGTGTTAATAGCGTCCTATTGTGGTGGTGATGTATTAAAATCAAGCATTTTTTTTGAAAGAAGACCATCTAATTCGGCAAATAAGACAATCTAATGCATTGGTTTCACAAAGTAACCGCACATAATTCTCTCAAACGTCGCACAATAATTTAGTGAGGGCGTATGTCATCATCATTTCGTGGGCGGTGGATTTAATCTTTATGGTAGCGATTATGCAATTATAAACCTAATACATTGTGGATATATTTTTTTAAGGCGAAATGATACATTAGTTTCGCAGTGTAACCGGACCTCGGACTCCCAACGGTAGCACAGTAATCTGGTGAGGACACACGTCATCATCATTTTGTATCCTTCGTCATACTTGTGTTACGTCTTTTATACATTAAAATATGGTGCACAAACAATTGATCACGTGAAATATGGTGCAAAATAAAATTTTCACCATCTATAATTTTCTGTACTGTAACTTAAATCCTATTGTACTATTAAACAGAAGCGCGATAATGTAATCATGAACCTCATAGTTTGTGGATACATTTTTTTTAAACTGAAATGATGCATTGCTTTCGCAAATTAACCACCCCCCAGTCTCTCAACTGTCGCACAATAATCTGGTTCGTCATCATCATTTTGTAGCTCCGTGGTCTTTTGTCAAACAACAGAGCTGGAAAAGACACATCTTGATTGGTACATATATTTTAGAGTTACATAAACTACTCAAGTGAATGGATGTTTCAAAAGAAAATAATTACACTCCTCGTTGGCTGAGGATTTAATCTTTATCATAGTGATTATGTAATCATAAACCTAATACTTTTTTGGATATATTTTTGTCTGGCGAAATGATGCGTTGGTGTCACAAGGTAAACGCACCTCATTCTCTCATCTATCGCACAAATATATGGTTAGGGAAAACATCATCATAGCTCCGTGGAATTTTTTCAAGCTACAACTCTGGAAAAGATACATCTTAGAGTGACGTAAACTATTTAAGTGTGTGGATGTTTCAAAAGAAAATACAAATGGGACTTGGAGTTTTCCTAGTTAGTTGTTTGCAATAGTGGTTAATTGCAAAGATTTTAGGTTTTTATCTTTCTCATGAGTATCAAGATTTTTTATATAATAGCGTTAATGGCGTCCTATGGTGGTGGTGCTGCATTATAATCAAGCATTTTTTGAAAGAAGAAGATCTAACTCGGCAAATAGGAAAATATAATGCATTGGTTTCATAAAGGAACCGCACATTATTCTCTCAACCGTTGTACAATAATTTGGTGATGGCGTATGTCAACACAATACTTGTGCTTTCTATATATCCAGTTCTTTAATCATAGATTGAGTTTGATAATGCAACCAACAGCTCCAACACTATTCAATCATACACAAGAAAACAGACATTAAACAAGAATATTAATCCATTCGATAGTCATTGATCAATTCCAACACCATTCAGTCATTAACATTAGAAAAAACATGAAAATTAATCCTAAATCTGAAACATAGATTCCAAAAAACAAAACAAGATTCAGTCGACCACAATTTCCTGTTAGACCCCTCTTAATTCCAAATTTTCTCTGTACTGATACTTATTTCTTCAAAATAGTAACTTGTGTAACCATTTGCAAACTCTGTATCATCATTTCCATTAAAACAACTTAATTCAAAAAATCCACCAGCTATAATAAAATTGGAGATGGTCGAGTCTTACCTGTTGCCTGCTTCTCTCCTTTCCTTTGTCTCCAACAACAACAAAAACTCTTCTGGGTATTCTTCATCATTTACTTTATCTATGTTTCTCTTCTTTGTCTCTTCATTTGCTGCCAATAAATTTGAATGATGAAACTCATTCCATAACAGATCTATATCATCATCTTGGTTATTATTCTGCACACCTACTAAAATGTCATGTCCTTTCAGACCTACTTCATGACGTAATGGTTATCCTTTAGATTTTGTTTTCTTTTAAATAAAAATCCAGTTATAGGTTTAAGCTATAACCGCTTATAAGATAAAACGTGCAAATATGCGTTACTTGCCTGCTCGTTAAGGACGCGACCATTCAAATAATTCCTGCTCATCAAGGACGCGACCATTCTCCAACAGGTGTGTTGGATGTCTATATAAGCTTTACTCATATCTGCCTGTAGCATTCTACAATATTAAAAAAATTCCTAAATGCTTTTAAATTTTTTTTTGACTTTCATCAGTATAATAGTGATGGATATGTTGCCGGAATTAACTACCGAGATACTACAGCACCTCCAAATTGCAGAAAGCATTTTATCAAGCAAATGTGTTTCCAAAGAGTGGAATACTATCCTTGGGGACAAAAGAATTGGACTCCTTTTTGGTGTCACACCAAGAATATGGAAAGAAGTTACTCAACTCTTTTATAGAGAGGAAGATTTCGATCCGATCGTAACAGCCAACAATCACGACGCCCCGAATGATGGAACCCATGAAGATTTGACTAAGTTGCACCCAATAGTTGGATCTTGCAATTGGCTGGTATGTTTTTATGTTTCACACCACAGCATACAAGATCATGTATATGTTATGAATCCAGAAATTGGTGAGCACCTACATCTGCCACAACTATGCTTCCCAATTGCACGAGATCAAGTACGGTATCCACGATACAATGTAATTGGGGGTTTCGGCTACTGTCAACGTACCAATGAGTACAAGGTTGTTCGAATTCACATGGATGGTAAAGTTCAAATACACACTCTAGAAGACAAGAAGGGATGGAGGAACATAGCATGGAAGATTCCTCAAACTTTTCGGAGTTCAGGTGTGTACGCACATGGTTGTATTTTTTGTATGGATTGTTGTCAGTGGGATAGTGGCAGAGTTTCTTTCAGTTTGGATACTGAGACATTTCATCAACATTCGCGACCCCCGCATCATATTCCTGGGAGTGAATTCCCATCACTTGGGATGGTTATGTTTGGAGTTCTCCTTTTATTTTACTACATCCATGAGGCCTATAATGAGGGGATTAATCATCCCCGGCTAGATTTCTGGGCACCCATTTTCAAAAAAAAAATTCATACATGGGCACCTGACGGGGAATGGAATTGGAATCATAAGATAAGCATTTTCTTGGAAAAAGATGAGGATGAAGGGTAGCCGACCTATTACCCGATAGCTTTTGGAAAAAAAAAGGACCTCCTATTGTGGCAGAATGGGCGTTTATTGCGTTACAATGCACTCACCAGAACTTGGAAGGAAATTTGGGGGACACTATTGTGGGAAACAAGCGGGGATGCAATTATTCCTCGTATGAGGAGCGCTGTCTCGTTGAAGAATTTGGGTGGACAATCGGAAACATGTAATCATGATGTCCAAGCCACTAACACATTCCTTGGGTTATCTATGTAGTTTTTTTTCTTTCTTTTCCTAAGTTGTGTTTTTTAATTTTAATTTTTTGTTTTTGGTATTCAGATTTTTTTATATGTTAAAATGTACAATTTAGTGTATCAACATGTTAATAATGTTGGGTAAGTGTTTGACTTGCCAACCTTTGTTTTTTTTTTTTTTTTTTTTGCGTTATACCTATGCTCCAACCATCCGGGCCAACCCATCCGACCTAGGTAATTAGTGGAAAAGTAAAAATTATTTGGATATTTACAAAGACCTCATTGTATATTTTAGTTTGTCCTTTTTGGAATGTATATTGTCATCAAACCATAAGTATTTCATTCCACAAGAAACGTTTACATCATGGTTTTAAAGTGAAACAAGTACATCATAATATTAAACAAATAGAAAATAAGATACAAAGCGTAAATAAATTGCGAAGAGAAAGAGCAATCTACCACGATAGCACCCAAATCTTGTATTTTGAGATTAGAGAAGAAATGGTACTCGAAATCATAATTCGACCATTTTAATAGATTTTCTTCTTGGAAAAGAGATGCTCCTATGATAGAGGAGTGGTTTGCCCAAAAAAAATTCATGTGCAGGATTTCCCACACTACACCCTTGTCAAGAATCTATGAAAATTAAATCATAATCGTGGATAAACAGCAACACTTTTATTAATTCACTTTCACGAAGATTTACAAGAAATATCAAAACTCAGAAGTACAACTTTCTTTCTGGAGTTTCTCTCTCCTCAAAATTCTCTCAGCTCTCAAAAGTACATCATCCTTCTCTGGATGTAGTCGAACCCTTTATATAGGAAAATACATAGTGGAAGACAGCTAAGATTTCCCCTTAATTCGGATCTACTCTGCGATCTCATCGCCATAACTTTAGTCTTCACCATCTCCAACTTTGTAACCATCGTGAAGCAGACTTATTCTTCTCATATATCTTCAGTCGTTAACCGTTATATCACTCTTTTGTGATACTCACCAAATGTCGTTGAAGAATCTTGCGAAGTTCTCGTCAAAGTGTTGTTAATACTTGTAGAAATGTTTGGGTTTCTCGCAGAAGTGTCGTTTCCATCGCAAGAATATCGTTGTGGCGATATTCTAGTCCTACATCTTGCCTCTTCTCATGTCTTTTCTGCGAAGAAGATAATATATGAGAATCTAAAATGCCATAATTACTTATCTTTTCAGATTTCTCCGTCCTTCGCCAGCTGTCTTCACGAATCTTTTCTTCTAATAAATTTTTGACACGTCTCCTCTAACCGCTGCAATCTGACCACCCACGTATTTTCTTTGCATTAATTACTTTCATCTTCTTCGAGAAATTTCTTCTTCTATAAATACTCTTCTCATTACCTTCTTCATTCTTCTTCTTCTTTTACTCTCGTTTCTTCCTTAGTAAATTGCGCATTTATTATTCTCGCGATTTCTTTCTTTTCTTTCAATTTCCTCCTTCATTCCCATACTACAAAGATGGTGGCTGCTGGTGCTAAAACTTTTACTGCGTTTAACGAGATGAGAGAAAATCTCAAAAACAAAGGTTTTACTTTGTCAACAATTCCAGGTCAAGATTCTAAATCAACTTTCATCAAGTTATTTTCTGAACATCAACTTTCTCGCAACAAAATTATAATATCGCTAGGTCAACTTGAAGCTGGCCTTCCCGTTCCACTTTATGACCCAGAACTTCCCTTGTTTTATCAAATAATTTCTCATGAGAAATTTCACGAGCAGTGTATCAGTTAGGTGGAGATCGTATTAGATTATTACTTGAATATGCCTCTCGCGGTGCTAATAAAGGTTCTCTTTATCCTGATGATGCGAAAAATCCTGAATTCAAAGATGTTCCCATCATTCCTGCGATGTATACTGTGGAAAATTTCTTGATCAATTATGACATAATTCCCATGAAAAGAGATCGCACTCGCTGGGGATTCCGCTTACATAAGAAAGATAAAATCGTTGAAGATAAAATTGTCATGTTAGATATTGATTTTCATACAAAGACTAATCAAGGCCCTCGCCATTCTAGCGATGACAAGTGGTTTATTTTTCCATTATTTCTTGAAGGAGATTATATCTCTGGTTCTCTCGCATTGCCCATGAATCTTCAAGAGTATCATCCATGGGTCTTTAATTGGCCTGAAAGATCTAAAGAAGTATATATCCTCTCAACCTTTGCATTATTATTATTCACTATCTTCTTCATATTTTTATATTTTCGCTAACTATTTTGATTTTTCTCAGATTGATAGAATGAAACTCATCTATCAAACTCACAGGAAACCTTGCACTTTCTTAGCTCTGAAATCTTTCACGGATGAAGTAAGAAATATTCTTTTATAGATTTTAACAATATATCATTGCCCCTATTTCTTATCTTTATCCGTGCTCGCAGGTGATTGAAGAGCTTGAACCATTAGAACCAAAACCCAAGGGAAAATCTTCCACTGATCACAAAGGAAAATCTGCCGCCTCTGCTAAAGAAAATCCTATTGCCCCTCGTGATGATAAATCTGGCGATCCTCCTTCAAAGAAAAGAAAAACTCAACATTCTTCTTCTTCAACTCCTCAACCTATTTCTGATGACCTAAATGTTGATGTAGATAAAGATAATGAGGATAATTTTAATGTTGATAATGGTGCTCCTTCCATGGTGAATTCTTCTCCTTCCGAGTCTTCCATGGCTCAGTTATCTAAAAAATTGGCGATACTGAACATGGTATCCCAAATGAGTATGTAGACGAAGCTATTACTAAAATAACTCAATCTCTCGCCAACATTTGCGATGCTCCTATCTTAGTTGATAATGCTTCTCTTCGCGGAGTTTCAAGATCGCTAACTCCCAGTCTCTTTAATTCTCTTGGCATACTGGTATGTTTCCTCTTGTTTATTTTACTTTCATATTTGTTTCTTCGCCAAATTTCTTCGCCAAATCTTAATTTACATAATTCTCTCGCAGGTTGAAAGAGCTTCTTTTGCTGTTGCTTCTGATTTGGATACTAGACGTGTTATTCAAGAAGAAAAAGCTAATAACCTTCGTCAGGAGAAAGAAAAACTGGAGGCAGAAGTTGCTAATCTTCGTAGAAAAAATAAGCAATTGGAAACCGATGCCTCAGATGACAAGCAGAAATTCGCTGATCTTGAAAAAGCTCATCAAAAATTATATGGTATAATCCATTTTCTTTCTTTCTTAATTATTCTCACCCTATTATAGCTTATTCAAGCAACCATTTTGCAGATATTTATGGTCTTACTGATGAGGCAACACTCCTCCAATATTTTCCTAAACCTATAGATGATAATGCTCTTCTTGCTTGCCTTAATAGTTCTCTAAGTAACTTCTCAAATGATCAGATTAGATCTCTTTCCTTTGAGGAACTTAAATCCAAGTTTAACCTCTTGAAAATAGAGCACAGATCCAATTTAAACTTGACCAACAGATTTAAACGTCTTTATCTTGACTCAAAAGAAGAAATAAATAGATTAAGGGAATGGAATAGTGATCTTATTGACGGGAAGGATCTTGCTGTTAAAAATGGTACCAAGGCTCTAGCAGATTTCCATAAAACCCTTTTTGATACTCAAGTGGAAAGAGATAGACTTATTCGTGAGAATGAAATTCTTCTTGCGATGGAAACTCAAGCTCGCTCTCGTCTTCTTATCAATAGCGATGATGAGTTTGCTTGGGCTGCAAAAGTTCTTGATAATGCCAGAAACAATCTAGGTGTAGATGTTAGTCTCCAAGTTGAACAAGCTGCTTTAATTAGAGATATGATTTCTGAAAGAGAAGGTTGTTAACTTGTTCAATTCTTGCTAATTTTTCATTTTAATATTCTTCCTGATAAAGCTTCTAATTCGTTGTCACGTTCTCGATTCTTTGAAGGGAATTGTCGCGAGAGATTTCAAGAACTTGAAGATGAAAAACATCAACTCGCAACCAAACTTATTGCTCGCAATGAGAAGTATTCAAGATTAAAGGACCGTCTCAACATTACTACTGCGAATTTTAACAGATCTCTTGTTATTACTCGCAATAAATTCATTAAGTTGGTTTGTGATGATCATAATATCTCTCATTCTGCATATCCTGATCTAGAAGAAGAAATCCCAGCAGAAATTCCAAGACCTGCTATCTCTGATAGTGAAGCTGAGGATTCTGGCGATGAAGATAGTATTGGTGATGATGAACAAGAAGGAAATTCTGACGAAGAAGAAAAATCTGACAACGATGAAGAGACGTAATCTGGCGATGAGAATAAGAAATATGATAATGAAAATAGCGATCAGTCTAATTAGTTTTCTTCTTCTTTTGTCTTCTTTGCATAATTATTTCCTCTTTTTGTAATTAGCTGCGAGTTTCTTCGCCAATGTAAACTCCTTTTGCTTCTACATGTATAAGTCAGAAAACAATTCTCTTCTGCAAAGCAATCAATATAATTGTTATCTTTTAATGATCTGTATAAGTATGTTATTTAATATTACCAATGCAATTTTATCATATAATAGATGAAGAATAATTTCATCATTCTATGCATTCCCATACTTGCCTCTATTATTCATCTGCAATAAGAGAAAATTGCATAAAGATTAAATATTAGTTGAATTAAAAATATATTATGCCTCAGTACTGGCGTTAAATTATGCCTCAATACTTTCAAAATCTCATAAATACTACGAGAAATATCGCAATAATCTGTTGGTCTTATTATGCCTTCCTAGTTAAAGGTCTTATTTTGCCAACTTTTTCATTTCTCTGCGACAAAATCGCAGGACGTCTTTACATTTGCATGTATTGACCCATTGATCTTGTCTTATCAGTATATTTTCAATATCTCTGCGACAGTATGACAAGTCTAAATTTTCTCGCAAGAACAAAGCCTCGTGACATTGCCATCTTGCGATGAAATCGCAGGAAGTCTTTACACTTTCATGCAAAAACCCATTGATCTCATCTTAACATTTTCTTTTTAGGTTTTTTTCCTTTGTATAATTTTCGTCACGCGACAATATGACAGGCCTAAATGATCTTGCGATCATAAATCCCCATGACATTGCCGTCTTAAGACACTTATCAGCTCCCTAGTGGAGGGTGCCGCCCTTATCTCCCCCCTGGTTTCCCCTTCAAGGAGGGCACATCGGCCATACAAGACTAGCTCCCCCCATCCGGATTTCCCAACAACCAGTTGTTTTCTCAGCCTCTTGTCCTTTATGCCTATATGGCTTATATTTACAAGACTGCACCCTAAGTGGGGTTTTCTTCAGGCCAAGTGCATTGTAGCCAAGACTTACCAAGGATGGCAAGAGAGTTTCGTACGCTCCGGGCAGCCTTGGCTCAACCGTGTACCTGATAGGTGTCTAAAACACCTAATTTTATATCTAGTATTTATCCTTTCTTTGCGAGTTTTCATGTAAATTATGTATCTTATGTGTGAGTTTGAGTATTAGGTGCTTTGGAGTCGTTTGGAGCAAAAGAAGGAGAAATTAGCCATTTGGAGCAAAAGGGGCAAAAAGGTCATTTCATTGCAAGTGTTATCCGGATCCCAGTCGAGGATAAGGGACAATCTGTGCTAAAAACACCCATGGGTGTTGATAGCCGTCTCAGTTACACCAAACCCTGAAATTGAGAAATCCATGTTCTCATTCGTTTTACCTTTCCTGGCTTTGCTGCTCAACAGAAGTGGAGGTCGAGAGGGGTTGAAATTGATTGAGAAGAAGATAAAAGCTGCTGATGAATTTTAGGGAAAAGAGATGAGGTTAATTGGTGATGTTCTCGGTTGTATCTCGTCCAATTGAGGAAGTGCTGGTCGATCTAGGGTTCTACAACATCAACAATGGATCTGTGGGTGTTCGATTGGGGAGCAGTGAAGAGTTAGTGCTGCTGAAATTGTATTGTTGGCTTGAGAATTGTGGAGCTGATTGTGTTGTACAGAGAGGCTGCATAGTGGACTGAGATTGCAGTGGTGGATGAAGCTGCAGTTCAGTGAGGAATGGAGGTGGCTCTGAGTTTTACAGACATAGAAAATGAAATGAAGAGTGGGTCGAGATTGGATTACAGTTGTAGTGGAGGTGGTTGAAGCTCATCTGGGGTTGGAAGAGTGTTGATGGTGGTCATGTAAGTTGGCACTGCAATGAGCTAAATTGCATGGTTGGGACTCAGAGAAAGAGGAGATGGTGATGGATTCAAAGTGTTAGAACAAGATTTAGAAACTGAGAAAGACACAGAACATTGGGTACCAGTTTTCCTTAGTTGTGTGCAATCGAGCCATGACTCAATGGTTCAGGGGAGTAGGTCATTACATAGGTGAGAAATAGGAGGAGCTGTGTTTCAAGGCAAAGATTCAACAGACATGAGGTTGTTGCAGAGTGGCAATGGCAGAGTGGCTTTTGATGAAATTGCAGCTGCAATGAAGCCTATATGGAGGAGATACAATTGGGAGTAAAGCTTACAGGTGGTGATGCAACTTGAGGCATTGCAGCAAGAGTAGTAGCTGCAGTTGCTATCTTCTTCATTATGTGAAATTGCGAGTGGTAGTGGTGTTGGTGGACAAGGTGTTGCGGCATGAATGTAGCAGATGGTCGAGTATGATATGGAATGATGGTGCTTGTTGATGACGCTGGTCGGTAACCCCAGATCAACGTGACGTGTTGTAGGTTTGTGTATCGATGGAACGTGTTAGCTTGGAGTTGTAGCTACAAACTGGTAGGTGTTTGGTAGAAGTTGAGTCATTGCGAGGAGAGCTCATTAGTGGTCTAGGGTTTTGTTGAGAATTGAGGTTGTCTTTGCGTGTATGGAATGATAGAAGATAATGTGCGTGCCAGTGATGCAATGATGCTTTTGTACAGGAAGTGGTGTTCTTTTGAATGGGGATATAGCTGCCGGTATCACAGAGGAAACATGGGCCTGAGAAAGAGCTGAAGTGCACTGAGCTGCAGGTAGGAAGGTGTTGCTGGTCATAGACGATAGAGCTGAAGGAAGCAATGGAGAGAGTGGCAGCAAGACTGGTTGCTGGTTGACCAATGGTGCAGCTGAAATAGCAGTTGAATGATTTGCAGGAACTGAAGGCTTGGATCTGAAATGGGCATTGCAGGTGGACAATGAATGAAGAATTGAGTTGCGCGTGGGCTGGTGGCGCAAAGTAGAAATGGTTGGAAGATGCAGGTAGATGAGCATTAGCTGGGTTTGGGCATGCTGGTGGAATGCAGAGAAGTTCAAAACTGCTGGGAATGAATTTTGAAGCTGCAAAAACAGTGCGAAAAGTGAGCGAGAATTGCGCGTCGTTGGAACTAGTTCCGGTTGTCGGAATTCTGAACCGGAAGTTGGGATTGTAATATTTCAGTGAATCGCGAAGGGGGTATGTGTTGGATTCAAGAGTTGACCGCCGGACATATGAGCTACGCGTCGCAATTTTGGGTGCGTTTTCGCAAGGGATAGAAAATTGGATTTAGATGGGTTATGCAAATGTTTGAAATGCAGAAAAGCAAAGTTAAGCTACTGGAAGTGTAGAATTGCCTGGTGACAGTTTCCAATGGTTCAAGTGATCGGAGAAAGTTTTCCGGTGACCAGATTCCGACGCCGATGACCGAATTCCGGTGATGACATCAGCAATCCAGCAACCAGTTTTGGACCCAAATTTTCCAGAGACTTATTTTCACACATGGGCTTGGTGGACGAATTTGAGACGGGTTTTGAGAAGATTTGACCTACTTTTGGGTATCCTTTTGGGAGAAAAGAATATAAATAGAAAACTCTTTTCTAAACCTAGATATATCTCCATTAGGGAAACTCATACTCTTGTGCTAGGGTTTCATGATAGTTTTCTTCTTTACTTTCTATGATGAACTCCTTTAACATGAGTGCTTGATTTTATTATTGGTTATGGAATAATTGGATTTCACACAATATGGTTTTTGATATGATAAATTAGTTTTGTCTCCATACTTTATCGTTTATTATTCACTGTTTCTATTGTTACATGAATTGAATGCTTGTTTGATCGAGTCATGAATCGGTTGAGTTTGTGTTCATCTCTATTGCTAGATTAGAGTTTGTTATACGTAAAAGTGATAGATTCCTGATTACAAGTAGCATGAATATGGTTATAGCTTGTAGTGATGCATCCTTATAATCATATCTGAACCATAACCTTTGTTAAATCGGATTAGTGCGTTTTCCACGTTCGATTGATTTGATTGGCCTGATTTCATAGAACTTAATGCATCTAGGGAATTAAACTTGATTAGTGCTTTTACATGTTAGGTTGTTCTTTAAGATAGAACTCATATTCGCATCTTTTAATGTGTTTGTTGATAACAAAAGGAGATTTGCGGGATATTCTTGCGATCAAGGTATCCTAGGGCTTTTGATAAACGTAGAGATTAAAAATATCAATTCTAGTTATTGTGAAGAAAACATATTTGTGAATGAAGATGAATCCTTAACCAATATTCTCACTACCTTGATTCGTTTACTTTTCTTTGTTTTGTTTTCATTTTATTTTAGCTTATAAAAATCAGAAAATACCCAGTGTTTTATATAAGGAACCGAAAATATATTAACAACCTAGAACTCTCCGTGGGATCGATCCTTTCTTGCCCTTGCTATATTTATATTTTGAGCTTTGAGGAAGTGTAATTATTTTTGACGCATACGACAGCGATCAAATTTTGGCGCCGTTGCCGGGGAGGCAACGGTTGTCACTTGTTTTTGGTTTCTTATTTTTGTTTTTTGTTTTGTTTTTGCAAGTTTGGATATTTTTTTTTTATCTAACTTTTAATAAGATAAAAGATAAAAATTACATACTAGGCAAGCGAGTGACAAGCTGTGCCGCTAGCCCTTTTTGAATAGCAAAACCTATCCTATTATAAATAAAATCTCGTGATCCAGGGGTCATTACATTGCTGCGCATGACTTTCTGGACCCTCTTGAGTAGTCCAACCGCTGCGGAGCCAAATAGCCAAAAGTATCAAAAAGCAAAGGGGACGAAAGCATGCCCATTGTCAACACATGCTTTCTCATGCTTCGATATCTTACCTGAGGCAGCCTTTAGCGCTGCTCGCCCGACTGTAAAGGTGCCATGTCCAATTCCTACCAAAGGAGATACCCCGGTGAGGTCAACACATGTGTGTTTCCCATTAGTTTTTAGTTTTTAGTTTTTCTGGTTTTTCTGGTTTTTAACCTTGGTTTGGGAATCATATTTCAGGTACCAA
This sequence comes from Papaver bracteatum, assembly GCA_023529315.1. NCBI lineage: Eukaryota > Viridiplantae > Streptophyta > Magnoliopsida > Ranunculales > Papaveraceae > Papaver > Papaver bracteatum. Next base: position 977,127 of record JAJJWX010005269.1, on the reverse strand, counting down.
TTCTATGGAAGGAGCATATTGGAACAATGGATACGGCTTTCAACCTCCTCAACACTATGAAAATTTCCCACCATCTATGGAATGCAACCAAAACCAATTTATTGGCTATGATGCATATCCTAGAGAACCTTATGGTGATTTTCATACATACCAACAACAACCTTGTAGTGGGTATGTAAGTCAAGCACCTAGGTGGGATAATTCTACTTCTAATTGGCTTTATTCGAGTTGTATGCAGATTATGCATGGATTGCAAGATATGCAACAAAGGCTAGACCAACTTGACCGTAATGGAGAGAACGTCGCACAAACCAATTTCTGGAATATGCCTTCTTACCCGACTCCGGGTCGTAGTTATGATCATTCACCCATTCAAAGGGAAAAGTCATGGGAAAGAGAACATATTGTAGCTAATGGTGGTAAGCGTGTGAACGTCCGGAAACTTGCGCAAAAATTATACAAGTTGGAAGACGATGGATACTCGGAAGAGCTTGTCGATGAAATTAGTAGGACCATTCATATGGAACTTAAACGACGTCGTGATAAAGGTTGGGAAACCGACGACGATTCTGATTATGGTGAGTCTGAAGATGAAGACGATGATGATTGTGTTGAAAAGGACCAACCTTTGGAGATGTTTGATGACATTAGTGTAGTTGACTCAACTCTTGATCTTTATAATGATCAAGCACCTATTCAAAAGGTACATGAGGATGATGAAACTAATGTTTTTCAGAATTTTTCAACACTGTTTGAGTCTAATGAAGAGGAGTATGTTGAGAATGTGACCGTTATGACCAATATTATGGAAGACCCAATTGAACTTGTGAATGTTTGTAATGATGATGTTTATGTCGATAATTTGGTTAAGGCAGAAACGGATGAAGAATGGTTGCAAGGTTTGATAGAGGACCATGATATACAAGAGGTGAATGATTCACTTGAGTTTTTCAAGGATGAAGAGGATTCCGTGCTACAATATATTGTGCGAGGTTTGTCTAACCCTTTGCATATTGTTTCTTTTCCTTTACCTCTTATTGGTTTAAATGTATGTGCTTCGAAAACATTGTTGAATGACTTTGTTTCTCGATTTCCGCCATTAGAAAAACTTGATTCTCATACTATGTAGGTTTTGGAACAAGAAACCGTGGAAGTACCCGACTCCTATATTCTTTATGCACTTCCAAGTGTGGCCAAGAATAAGTGTGGGGGAAGCTTTTATCGGTTAATAGCTTCATTTATGTTTTATATTACTAATATTTGTGTGAAGCTAGTGTTTTCAAAACAGGTGATATGGGTGGATCCCCAAATTTTCAGATTGCTAATATATGGGGAATGAATCTTTCAAGAAGCTAAGTCGGGCCGTCGACTTTAAAACAAGCGCTAAGTGGGAGGCAACCCACCGGTTTTGTATCTCTTATCCTTTTGCTTTTTATTTTATTTTTGTTTGGTTTTTTTATTTTTTATTTTTTATTTTTTTCATATCATATTTGTATCCCCATGTTTAATTTCATTAAGTCCATAATCTATCTTAGAAGAGAATTATGATGAATACCTTTTCGTCAGAAAATTTCAGACTGCGCGTAGTTCAGTACAGAGACCATAACTGTCAGACGGTTTATCAAAACACTGTGAAATTTTGACACTATGTAGAAAAAACGTAGATGAACAACTTTTGTGAAATGGAGTTTTTCCAAATTCCTTACCAATTTGCACAGTTTTTGCGTTTTATCTGCTGTTATGTCAGAATTCAGAACTTTCGGTTTTACACATTGAGGACAATGTGCAGTTTAAGTGTGGGGGAGAATTTATACATTTGTATAGTTTGTTTTAGTTTGTTTTATGCCTTTAAAAAAAACAGAAAATAGAAAAATAGAAAAACCAAGAAAAAAATTGTGCTTTTTGAACTCCGAAATCTAGAAACTTGTGCCTTTAGGATGACACCATTAGTGGATGGAACCATTTTGATTGCAGGAGTTGAGGAACCAATTAACTTAAAGGGACGAACATAGCTCAGAAATCACAAATTAACATGATAGTTGTTATCATATCTCGGAATATCACCATATCACATTCTATTTTTATTTTTCCATATTTATCTATTGTTCTCTAAATGCTTTGGTGGGTCACTAAACATCGACGTGTTATTACTGCTAGGATAAAATAGAGTGATTGAGTTGCTAAAAAAAAAAAAAAAAAAAAAGAGACCGACCAATTAGACCAAAACGGAATAAAAAGATACTTGGATAAATCAATATGTGTGTGTTCTCCCTGTCTCCGTCGCCTAAACAAGCGTGGAAGGCAGGATCCAAGGGAACTATCATGTAATCTGCTGACAAGAATCATGCGCTTGGATCCAGTTTGATCCAATCATGTTGTCTAAAAAAAAAAAAAAAAGTGAAAAAGAAAAGAAAGTATTATATTGGTTGAATAAAGTCACTTCTGGTTCCCTTGTATATGCCAGTGAGTTGATGTAGAATTCAAACCAGTAGCTCAATCCAATAGGCATAGGTTCATCTTGTCAGTGACCTTCAGACAGATATGGGAAACATCGATCACTTGTGAACATTCGCCAACATCTACATCTATATCCATCTTCTTAATATTTTCATTGTGATTGTGGTTTGTTAGTTTCCGAGTATTGTGGCTTGTTCGACTATCTAATTAAAGCTTTATTTACTAATATATGAATTGAATTTGCAAGGTACCTCCTCATGTAGCCATTTTGGATTCGTTCATTGATTTGTCACAAATAGACGGAGTTGGAAATATAGGTTTTGTAGGTAGACCTCTTGTAAACCTTCACGAGACTAAAAATCGTCCACTAGGGACACCTAGGGGTTTAAAGGCTTGTTATTTATGCTTGGAGTAACCGTAGCCTCGACGAGACGGAGTTGTATGTATGATTCATAATTATTTTGTTTGATTTGCTCGAGGACTAGCAAATTCTAAGTGTGGGGGAATCTGATAGGTGTCTAAAACACCTAATTTTATATCTAGTATTTATGCTTTCTTTGCGAGTTTTCATGTAAATTATGTATCTTATGTGTGAGTTTGAGTATTAGGTGCTTTGGAGTCGTTTGGAGCAAAAGAAGGAGAAATTATCCATTTGGAGCAAAAAGGGAAAAAAGGTCATTTCATTGCAAGTGTTATCCGGATCCCAGTCGAGGATAAGGGACAATCTGTGCTAAAAACACCCATGGGTGTTGATAGCCGTCTCAGTTACACCAAACCCTGAAATTGAGAAATCCATGTTCTCATTCGATTTATCTTTCCTGGCTTTGCTGCTCAACAGAAGTGGAGGTCGAGAGGGGTTGAAATTGATTGAGAAGAAGATAAAAGCTGCTGATGAATTTTAGGGAAAAGAGATGAGGTTAATTGGTGATGTTCTCGGTTGTATCTCGTCCAATTAAGGAAGTGCTGGTCGATCTAGGGTTCTACAACATCAACAATGGATCTGTGGGTGTTCGATTGGGGAGCAGTGAAGAGTTAGTGCTGCTGAAATTGTATTGTTGGCTTGAGAATTGTGGAGATGATTGTGTTGTACAGAGAGGCTGCATAGTGGACTGAGATTGCAGTGGTGGATGAAGCTGCAGTTCAGTGAGGAATGGAGGTGGCTCTGAGTTTTACAGACATAGAAAATGAAATGAAGAGTGGGTCGAGATTGGATTACAGTTGTAGTGGAGGTGGTTGAAGCTCATCTGGGGTTGGAAGAGTGTTGATGGTGGTCATGGAAGTTGGCACTACAATGAGCTAAATTGCAGGGTTGGGACTCAGAGAAAGAGGAGTTGGTGATGGATTCAGAGTGTTAGAACAAGATTTAGAAACTGAGAAAGACACAGAACATTGGGTACCAGTTTGCCTTAGTTGTGTGAAATCGAGCCATGACTCAATGGTTCAGGGGAGTAGGTCATTACAGAGGTGAGAAAGAGGAGGAGCTGTGTTTCAAGGAAAAGATTCAACAGACAGGAGGTTGTTACAGAGTGGCAATGGCATAGTGGCTTATGATGAAATTGCAGCTGCAATGAAGCCTATATGGAGGAGATACAGTTGGGAGTAAAGCTTACAGGTGGTGATGCAACTTGAGGCATTGCAGCAAGAGTAGTAGCTGCAGTTGTTGTGCGGAATTGCGATGGTAGTTGGTGTTGGTGGACAAGGTGTTGCGAGGCATGAATGTAGCAGATGGTCGAGTATGAGATGGAATGATGGTGCTGTTGATGACGCTGGTCGTGTAACTGAATCAGTGACGTGTTGTAGGTTTGTGTATCGATGGAACTGTGTTAGCTTGGAGTTGTAGCTACAGCTGGTAGGTGATAGGTGTAGAATACACCTAATTTACTATCTAGTAGTTTATGCTTTCTTTGCTATTTTTCTAGTAAATTATGTATTTTACGCGTGTTTTTGAGTTATTAGGTACTCTGGAGTCGCACGGAGGAAAAGAAGAAGAAATCACCAAATTTGGGCAAAAAGGACATAATTGTCATTTCACAGGCGAGCACTATCAGGAGCCCAGTCAAGGTTAAGGGAAAGCTTTTGGAGGAGCACTAAATATAGTCTAGCTGTGGTTAAGGGGTGCCATCTGGGTGTCCCTTATCATTATGAGTAGGTGTAAATATCCTATGGGGTTGCTAATTAGTGGGGTGTCTGAATCTGACCCATATACCCACACCCGTGGGGCGTACCCATCTAGACCCGAACCCGGATCCAAGACCCAACTATATTTACCTAAACCTAGCATCGAGAATACCCTCTCAATCATTATTCACTTCAAATCAAGAAGGAGAAATTTGGGTTGCTGTGAATCAAAAGAGGAAGATGGGTTTGAAGATTCAGGCAATGGATTTGAGTTACTTCCGGTGATTGTGGAAAGACGGAGAGCTGGAGTGGGTTGCTTCCAGTAAATGATGAATGATAGCAACAATGGTCGAGAAATTTAGATGGTCTTTGTGAAGAACAAAGTGGAACTAGTTTATGAAGTCACTGATAGAAATAGAGCTTCAAATTTGGTAATGGAAATTGGTGGTGTTTGCTGGATTTGAATGATTGGAAGTGTTTTGTGTTGTTCTGTTGTGAGCAAATGGGTTTTGCCTCTGAAATGGGTTGGAGCCGCCATAGATTAGAAGCTCGGTGAATGGGTTTGAATGGAATTTGGATTACGGGGTTTACAAGGGTGAATCTGGTGATTATTGATGCTATGGAACTTCTGAGAGATATATGGTATGAACTCAGTGCAGGGATAATGGTTATGATGCTGTGAAGTGAAGTTGAGATGTGTTTGAACTACAGATTGAAGATAGGTGGTCTGGGCAGAGAAGATCAACTGAGAGATGGGTTTTGTGGAATTAAAGCAAGTGGTCTTTGGAGTTGTATTTGAGCAAGAACAACACAGGGTGGAGTTGATGCTCTTATCTCGTGTGGTTGTACAGGTTTTTGAATTGGAGTGATGGTGTTTGCTGCAAGAAACTATTTGACAACAAGATCTTGGTGGTGGTGTTGGCTTAAATAGAGATGCAAAATTATGCTGGTCTTGATGCTTAGAGTGGAGTTGGTTACGTGTATGTGAGTACGGTGTCCGAATATGAGAAAATGGGAGCTAAAGTTCTCTGCAGATTGCGGTGCTGGTTTGGATAAGTTTGGGGCTGAGTTGCAAAGGGAATTGGTGGTTGTAGCCAAGGAACTGAAGGCTAGAGAAAAGCAAAGGGGCTTTGTTGCGGTTGTGGAAGGGTTGAAGTCGCAGGAGAGATCGATCAGATTAAGAAGAAAGTTGAAGTTGTTATTAAATTTGTGAGAAAAGGGATTGATGTGGTGTTATGTCAATAGGGGTAATGGTGTTGTTGACATGGGTCAGTAGCAATTGAAGAGAATGGTGGAGATTCAAATGCAGTTGTGCACATGAGTCAGGTGGTGATGTGTGGGTGGAGCTGCATTGAGGAGTTGGTCTTTGTGTGAGCTGAGAAACAAAAGAAAAGATGGTGGAGTTTACTGCAATGGAATGGAAATGATGGTGGTGGATTTAGGGCTTGGTTCTGAACTGAATTGAGTGGGAAGTTGCAGTGTACATCCATGATGGCTGGGTGACAGTTGCAGTACACGGCCATCTTGGCCGTGCATAACACTTGGCAGGGAGAAGATAGCCAACCAAGACCAACAAAGAGTTAGCTAGCTGACCGGGTTCGACTCGATGATCCTCTTTGACCTAGTCAACTAACGGTTTGACTTTGACTTTGACCGTTAGTCTTAACGGTTGACCAAACGGAATATTCCGTCGAATATTCTCCGTGACGACATTTAAGGTGAACGGCGCGACATTCCGGGATCTTGGGATTAACGGCCAAAAACACAGTTTTCCGGTGAGCAAAAATGCAGAATTTTGGATGGACTTCTCTCATGTGTGTGAAGACTTAGAAGTGGGAATTGGATGAAAACTTGGAAGTTTTGGAGAATTGGACTAGAATTTGGAATATGGCTCAATTTGGGAAAGTGGTGTTCTTATGGAATGAGGAATCTTTTCCTACAAAGACATGGAGAGTATTGAAGCCTATAAATAGAGGAGTTCTCTACAACTTTTTACACACATCTATTTTGGAGAAGGAGTTAAAGTGCACAAGGATTGGAGGAAGGAGCAACCATCATCTTTGCAATAAGTTTTTCTTTCTTCCTTAATTATTATTATTATTGTGTGAACTCCGAATTATGAGTAGCTAATTTTCTTATTGATTGAGGATGAATTCCTAGTTCTTAATATTTGATTTGAGTTTTGTTTCAATTCTACTTTGAAGTTTTTCATATGATTATCGATTGTTTTTGCTAATATTAATGTTTATGTTTGATTGATAGGTCGTTTGGGTGGCCAACTAAATTGATTTGTTAATTAAGCTAAAGCTAGTAAAAGTTAGGGGATAAGTAATCGTTTCTTGACTATTTACATAAGTAGAAAACACAAGACCTTGCGGAGGGATTCCGTGGAGCAATTGTGTGTAAAAACAACATTAGCAAGTGGACCTTGATCTAAGAGTTTAACTACTAATATCAACCTAATAAATTCATGAATCTTAATGCGTTTAACTAAATTACATCTTGGGTGATCTACTACTAGGTGGTTTGGTGAATAGAATCCGGTGGCGAGAACTTCCGTATCCGGTGAAATTAGGGATTTTGGGGTTAGCACCGATCTAGCTGCTATACCTACGGTTGGTGATAATCTATGACTAATAACAAGTGGGAAAGAACATAACTTTAATCATTGTTTTGCAGCGAAGAAGGATTCCTTGATCTACTTTCTCTCATTGATTTCAACTTATACTTTTAATTACTTTGTTTATTTCTTTTGCTTTATAAATTTTACAACCAATACCCCCTTTTTGTGACAATTTTACAACTAGAATCTCTTGCTCCTCGTGGGATCGACCTTGACTACCCTATATTACTTGTTAATTAGGTAGTAAAGTATTAATTAATTTGTTGTGGTTACGACACGCGTACAAATTTTTTGGCGCCGTGTCTTGGGGAGCAACGGGCGATTTTAGTTGTTTTTATTTTTCTTTTTGCTTTATTCTTGCTTTGTTAGATTCTATACCGTATCTAACTTAGTTTTATGAACCTTGCTGTAGGTACTATATCTTTGGTGAATGCTTCAAGGGGGAAGACCGAGTTCAACTAGAATACGTCTTCGATCCGTCACTCAACTAAAGGATTTCATTCAAGCGGTTAACACTCCGCTTCCTCGTTCTACATCAAGTGAATTCGCAGATTCGGATATTGAAGAAGAGGCAATGGGTGATCGTACACTCAAGGACCTAGCTTCTCACAAGCTCGATACACAACAATGGTGTATCCAAACTAACTCAACTTTCGAGATCAAGCCGGGGTTGATTAGAGAATTACCAAAGTTCCATGGCATGGTGAATGAGGATCCAAACAAACATCTTATGGACTTCAACACCATAGTCACGGCTATGCTTCCACCGAATACTAATGCGGATGGAGCAATGTTGAAAGCTTTTCCGTTCTCTTTGGCGGGCAATGCTAAGGAATGGTTATACTATTTGCCTTCCGGAAGTATCACAACATGGAATGGGATGAAGAAACTTTTCCTCGAGAGATATTTTCCCGCATCAAAGGCTACTCAAATTCGCAAAGAAATTTGTGGGATCAAGCAACATGTGGGAGAGTCATTATATGAATGTTGGGATCGATACAAGAGATTAGTGGCAAGTTGTCCACACCATCAAATTAGTGACGCCATGATAATCCAATACTTCTATGAAGGTCTCCAAACAAGTGATAGATATCTTCTTGACGCCGCCGGTGGTGGTGCGCTAGTGAACAAGACGGTGGCCGAAGCTACCGAGTTGATTGAAAGTATGGCGGCAAACTCGCAACAATTCTATGCAAGAGGTGATTCAATGGTTAAGTTGGTGCATGAGGTTAGTGACTCGTCTTCACAATCCGATCAACGGTTAAACAACATAGAGAGGGTAGTGCAACGATTGGCCGCGGTAATTATTCCGGATGATGAAACCGAACAAGCAAATGCTTTATATCCAAATCCAAGGCCAAGGTACGATCCATATTCCAATACTTACAATCCCGGTTGGAAGGATCATCCCAACTTTAGCTATGCAAACAAGCAAGCGGCGGCTCCTAATCCATATGCGCAACAAGGTGGTTTCCAACAATCACGTTTCCAACCTCAACAACAACAATTCCAACCACAACAAGTCAAGGAGCAAGATTCTTCGAATAATGACAAGTTGAATGTGATAATGCAAAGCATGCAAGGTCTCACTTCTATGTTACAACAAACCCAACAAAAGACCGATTCGGCAATCAAGGATTTGCAAACTCAAATGGGACAATTGGCGACCGATATGAACTTAATGAAAGCTCAAGCATCCACAAAGCTCCCTTCGCAACCAATTGTGAATCCAAGGGAGAATGTTAGTGCGGTTACTTTAAGAAGTGGAAGACAAGTGGAGAGTCCAACTCATCATGAAGAAGCTATTGAAGAGGTAGTCAAAGATAAGGAAGAAGCCGTACCAAAGGAGAATTCAACACCAACCGCCCAATCCAAGGAACCGGTTCCTACTTTTACTACTCCACCTCCTTTTCCTAGTCGTTTTGCTAAGTCCAAGAAGGAAGCTCAAGACAAGGTACTCATGGATATCTTCAAGAAGATAGAAATCAACATCCCCTTCATAGAGGCCATAAGGACAATGCCAAGGTATGCTAAGTTCATGAAGGAGTTATGCACAAAGAAGGATAGGTTGCTTGATAATGAAATTACTAAAGTTGGCGAGAGTGCGTCGGCTATGCTTTTGAAGAAGATGCCTACAAAGTGCACGGATCCCGGTGGTTTCACGGTACCAATTACTATTGGTAATAAAAGGTTTGAACATGCTTTACTTGATTTGGGAGCTTCCATTAGTGTGATGTCGGCCGATATTTATGACTCCTTGAATCTTGGACCGTTGAAAGAGACAAGAGTTATTATCCAACTAGCAAACAAGTCTAACATCTATCCAAAGGGGCTTGTAGAAGACGTTCTCGTGCAAGTGAATGAGTTAATTTTTCCGGTGGATTTCTTTGTGGTGGATATGGACAATAATGAGAATCGTTCGTCTACTTCTCTACTTCTTGGGAGGCCATTTATGAAGACCGCAAAGACGAAGATTGATGTTGATAAGGGTACACTCACTATGGAGTTCGACAAGGAAGTAATACACTTCAACATATTTGAAGCCATGCGCTACCCAAGTGATGTGCATTCCGCTTACTCCATTGATGTGGTTGGTTCATTAGCACAACAAATGGTAGAATGGAATCGAGAGGACGAACTTGATGTGGTATTGCAAAAGAGCATTGAATTAGACGTCCACGGCGTGTCTAACTTGGATGTTGAAATTTCCACGGAAATGGTGGAGACATGTGGTGCCTTGACGGCATTAAAAGAAGCTAAGGGTAATGTTTCCTATATCTCTTTACCCGTGAATGATGAATTACTTGTACCATCTATTGTGAAGGCGCCTAAGCTAGAGTTGAAGCCACTTCCGGACCATTTAAAGTATGCATTTTTGGGAGATGGAGATGAGCTTCCGGTGATTATTTCAAAGAACCTCACACAGGTACAAGAAGACCGTTTGCTTAGAGTCTTGAAAGAGCACAAAACGGCTATTGGTTGGACAATTGCGGATATCAAGGGCATTAGTCCATCCATATGCATGCATAGGATTCTAATGGAAGAGAACGTGAAGCCGGTACGTGATGCTCAACGTAGGCTTAATCCTCCCATGATGGAGGTTGTGAAGAAAGAGATACTCAAATTGCTAAGTGCGGGGGTGATCTACCCAATTTCCGATAGCAAATGGGTAAGTCCGGTACAAGTGGTGCCAAAGAAGTCCGGTGTTACGGTTGTTCGAAATCAAGACGATGAACTTGTTCCTACAAAAGTTCAAACCGGTTGGAGAGTGTGCATTGATTATAGAAAGCTTAATTCCGCAACCCGAAAGGATCACTTTCCTTTACCTTTCATTGATCAAATGTTGGAGCGGTTAGCGGGGCATTCTTATTATTGTTTCTTGGATGGTTATTCGGGATACAATCAACTTGTTATTGCACCGGAGGACCAAGAGAAGACCACTTTTACTTGTCCGTTTGGAACGTTTGCGTATAGACGGATGCCGTTTGGTCTTTGCAATGCACCGGCTACTTTCCAAAGATGCATGGTAAGCATATTCTCGGATTACGTGGAGCGCATTATTGAGGTATTTATGGACGACTTTAGTGTTTATGGCAATTCTTTTGATATTTGTTTAGACAACCTTGAACTAGTTCTTAAACGATGCATAGACACTAACCTTGTTCTTAATTGGGAGAAATGTCATTTTATGGTAAACCATGGCATAGTACTTGGTCACATTGTGTCCTCCAAAGGGCTTGAAGTGGACAAGTCAAAGATAGATTTAATAAGAAACTTACAATATCCCACTTCGGTGAGGGAGTTCGTTCCTTTCTTGGTCATGCAGGTTTCTATAGGCGATTTATCAAGGATTTCTCTAAAATCTCCATGCCGATGTGCAAGTTACTACAAAAGGAGGTACCTTTTGACTTCAACAAGGAATGCAAGGATGCTTTTGACAAATTGAAAGCAATGTTGACAAGTGCGCCAATTATCAAGTCACCGGATTGGAATCTTCCATTTGAACTAATGTGTGATGCTAGTGATTATGCGGTTGGAGCCGTTTTGGGTCAAAGAGTGGACAAGTTGTCCCATGTTATCTATTATGCATCTAGGACCCTTAATGATGCACAAATCAACTATTCTACCACGGAAAAGGAGTTATTGGCTATTGTGTTTGCATTAGAAAAGTTTCGCTCATACTTGGTGGGTACAAAGGTTATTGTGTATTCCGATCATGCGGCACTTAGATACTTAATAAAGAAGAAAGAAGCTAAGCCAAGACTAATCCGGTGGATCCTATTACTACAAGAATTCGACATAGAAATTTGAGATAAGAAAGGTGTGGAGAATACCGTTGCGGATCATCTTAGTAGACTTGTTATGTCTCAAGAAGAACTTCCATTACAAGACCGCTTTCCGGACGAACAACTTTTCTCCTTGGAAGAATCAACACCTTGGTATGCGGATATAGTGAATTATTTGGTGACAAGGAATGTACCTAGCACAATGTCTAACTTCCAAAAGATGAAGCTTAAGAAGCTAGCGAAGCAATATGTGTGGGATGAACCATACTTATGGAAATATGGCGTTGATCAAATCATACGAAGGTGCGTACCTAACTCCGAATTTCAATCTATTCTCTCCTTTTGTCATACTTATGCATGTGGTGGCCACTTTGGTTCTAAACGTACCGCTCTCAAGGTTCTTGAAAGTGGATTTTATTGGCCCACCTTGTTTGAAGATTCATATGTTTTTTGTAAATCGTGTGATAGATGTCAAAGAACGGGCAATCTAGGTGCTCGAAATCAAATGCCACTCACACCAATTCTCGTCGTAGAGATTTTTGATGTGTGGGGAATTGATTTTATGGGCCCTTTTGTCAATTCGAATGGAAATTTTTATATACTTCTTGCTGTAGATTATGTTTCTAAATGGGTGGAGGCTAGAGCCACCAAAACTAATGATTCTCAAGTTGTTTGTGATTTTGTAAGAGAAAACATATTTACTAGGCACGGCACACCAAGAGTGGTGATAAGCGATGGAGGATCACATTTCAAGAAGTCTTTTCACGCTCTCCTCAAGAAGTACAACATAACACACAAGATTGGTACGCCTTACCATCCACAAACTAGTGGACAAGCGGAAATCTCAAATCGTGAAATCAAGTCCATTCTTGAGAAAACGGTGAACACCACAAGGAAAGATTGGAGCTTTAAGCTCAATGATGCACTTTGGGCGTATAGAACGGCGTACAAAACACCGATTGGCATGTCTCCATATAGGTTGGTTTATGGAAAAGCTTGTCATCTTCCGGTTGAACTTGAACATAAGGCTTATTGGGCGATAAAGAAATTCAACATGGAGTATGATGAAGCGGGGAAACAAAGAAAGTTGCAACTAAATGAGCTAGAGGAGATACGTAATGATGCTTACGAGAGTGCCCGGATTTATAAGGAAAAGACCAAGCTTTTTCACGACAAGATGATTTCTCGTAAAAGCTTTGTTGTGTGGGACAAAAAGTTCTTTTATTTCATTCTCGCCTTAAACTATTTCCTGGAAAATTAAGGTCCCGTTGGATTGGACCATATGTTGTTACTAATGTTTTTCCTTATGGTGCAGTTGAAATTACTAGTCTTAGAGACAACTCGGTTTCCAAAGTCAACGGCCATAGATTGAAGCCATACTATGAGAACATCGCCTATGTGAATGTGGATGAACTTCCATTTGAAGATTTTCTCCCTCTAGAGGAGTAATGTGAAGCAAGAGCTATGTCGGGCCGTCGACTTTAAAACAAGCGCTAAGTGGGAGGCAACCCACCGGTTTTGTATCTCTTATCCTTTTTCTTTTTGTTATTTTTATTTGCTTTTGGTTTTGTGTGTTTATTTTTCTTGTTTCATATCATATTAGGATTTCCCACCTTGACTTTACTAGGAGGATTCAATTACATTGAGGACAATGTAAGGTTTAAGTGTGGGGGAGTGGCTAAGCATATATTTTTGCATAAAAAAAAAAAAAAAAAAATTTTTGCATAAAACTTTCAACTTTTAAAGATTTTAGAGTCACTAGCATACTTCTAGGTATGATTACATAGAGAATTCTGACCGACATAATTGAACTTGGAAGTGTTAGGGAACTACGTTTGATTTCTTGCTTGTTAGAGTGTTAAATAATGGATTTAATCATGCCGGTGATGCAAATTTGGTGCAGGGAGAAGTGCGTTATTAGAGTTGCTGATCAATCATTAGTGGAGACTACCCATTTTCATATCAACCAAGGCACCGACCAAAAATTCTTCCTTTACTAAAGAGCTTCTTTTGAGTGTGTGTCACCGTACGTTAATTCCGGGTAGAATGGTGAGCTACCCAATTTCACATTAATTTCAGCACTATTTTGATCTCTTGAGTGCTAATCTTTGTCAATCATGAGGGTGATGTCTATAGATGAAAGCCACCTTCTTGTAGTTCGATTTGCAGTTAGCACCATTTTCTCTCTCGACAACAACGGGTCCATAGAAACACCATAATCATCAACAACAAGGAGCGACATCAAAATCTACAAGGAAAGTTGAAAAGGTTCAAGGTTTGCAAGCAACAATGAAACAAGAAAAGAGAAAATTTCATATCCAAGTAAAGCAACATACAATGAGCAGATTTTACATACACGTTGAAGACTTAAAATACAATGAGGTAATTCTATATCCAAGTATTAAAACTTATTTACAAAAGCGAAGAAAAGCAAAAGGTGAAAATTATTGAAGTTTATGATTTCGAGACGATACAAGTTGTGAAGAATCAAGCGGTAAAGTACTTTTCCACGGCCATGGTTTATTTTATTTTTTGATTTGTATACATCTCTTGTCTTAAAAAAAAAAAATGAAAAAAATGAAAAAAAAAAAAATGAATGAAAGAAAGAAAGAAAAGAAAAGAAAAGAAAAGAAAAGAAAAAATAATAAGAAAAGAAAAGAAAAGAAAAGATATATATGAGACAAGAGAAATATCTATTATTGTTTTGTTTTGAATAAGCCGTGGGGAAGGAAAATCTATAATGAAGTTTCAAGCGACAAGGATTTTGAGGAAAAAGGTTACAAATTGTTAAGGATTTATGAAGTTCAAGTGTTTATCATCAATAGTTGAAGCCGAAGACCAAGAAGATGAAAACAAGGAGCGGAAGACGTTTCTATTGGATTCCGTGAGAGTGGTGTTATCATAATTGGCAATCGGATGTGAAGGTAAGTAAGTAATCTCATCCTCGATATAAGTGGTTGATTTCCTTTCTTAGAGATCGTTAGAAAAAATGGTTTTTCAAAATGTTAAAAGATGTGGGTTTTTCAAAATTTCGGAAGTTATCCTTCCCACCATTCAACGTGTTGCAGGAATTCTCTCTTCATTCCTACCTGCACACATGTGAGACCCATAAAAAGCCTTCTTTTTGAGTGCAATTATCATAAAACCCTTTTTGGTGAGGTAGAAGTCGAGGCGAAATGCTTATTGGTCGTTTCTCAAACACGTGTTCTCTCGTTATGGGGTGGTTATTTCTCACTCAACATTTAAGGATGAGAATATGTTCTTTAGTATTTCTAACTTCTTATTACTAGCATGCAGAAACTCTATGTCCTCATAGCTCTTAGGATGCTTGGGACGCTGGAACGCTTTGAAGTTGTAAGTTTTGGTTTGATTTGCTCGAGGACTAGCAAAGTCTAAGTGTGGGGGAATTTGATAGGTGTAGAATACACCTAATTTACTATCTAGTAGTTTATGCTTTCTTTGCTATTTTTCTAGTAAATTATGTATTTTACGCGTGTTTTTGAGTTATTAGGTACTCTGGAGTCGCACGGAGGAAAAGAAGAAGAAATCACCAAATTTGGGCAAAAAGGACATAATTGTCATTTCACAGGCGAGCACTATCAGGAGCCCAGTCAAGGTTAAGGGGAAGCTTTTGGAGGAGCACTAAATATAGTCTAGCTGTGGTTAAGGGGTGCCATCTGGGTGTCCCTTATCATTATGAGTAGGTGTAAATATCCTATGGGGTTGCTAATTAGTGGGGTGTCTGAATCTGACCCATATACCCACACCCATGGGGCGTACCCATCTAGACCCGAACCCGGATCCAAGACCCAACTATATTTACCTAAACCTAGCATCGAGAATACCCTCTCAATCATTATTCACTTCTGAAATCAAGAAGGGAGAAATTTGGGTTGCTGTGAATCAAAAGAGGAAGATGGGTTTGAAGATTCAGGCAATGGATTTGAGTTACTTCCGGTGATTGTGGAAAGACGGAGAGCTGGAGTGGGTTGCTTCCAGTAACTGATGAATGATAGCAACAATGGTCGAGAAATTTAGATGGCTGAAAGAACAAAGTGGAACTAGTTTATGAAGTCACTTGATAGAAATAGAGCTTCAAAATGGTAATGGAAATTGGTGGTGTTTGCTGGATTTGAATGATTGGAAGTCTTTGTGTGTGGTGTTGTTGTGAGCAAATGGGTTTTGCCTCGTGAATGGGTTGGAGCTGGCCATAGATTAGAAGCTCTGGTGAATGGGATTGAATGGAATTTGGATTACAGGGTTTACAAGGGTGAATCTGGTGATTATTGATGCTATGGAACTTCTGAGAGATATATGGTATGAACTCAGTGCAGGGATAATGGTTATGATGCTGTGAAGTGAAGTTGAGATGTGTTTGAACTACAGATTGAAGATAGGTGGTCTGGGCAGAGAAGATCAACTGAGAGATGGGTTTTGTGGAATTAAAGCGGTGGTCTTGGAGTTGTATTTGAGCAAGAACAACACGGGGTGGAGTTGATGCTCTTATCTCGAGTGGTTGTACGATTTTGAATTGGAGTGATGGTGCTGCTGTGAAACCAGATTTGACAACAGATCTTGGTGGTGGTGTTGGCTTAAATAGAGATGCAAAATTATCTTGGTGCTGATGCTTAGAGCTGGAGTTGGTTCTGTGTATGTGAGTACAGGTCTGAACTGCAGAAAATGGGAGCTAAAGTTCTGCAGATTGCAGGTGCTGGTTTGGCTAAGTTTGGGGCTGAGTTACAAAGGGAATTGGTGGTTGTAGCCAAGGAACTGAAGGCTAGAGAAAAGCAAAGGGGTTGTGTTGCAGTTGTGGCTGTGTATGAAGGGTTGAAGTCGCAGGAGAGATCAGAGATTAAGAAGAAAGTTGAAGCTGTTATTAAATTTGACAGAAAAGGGCAGTTGATGTGGTGTTATGTCAATAGGGGTAATGGTGTTGTTGACATGGGTCAGTAGCACTGAATTGAAGAGAATGGTGGAGATTCAAATGCAGTTGTGCACATGAGTCAGGTGGTGATGTGTGGGTGGAGCTGCATTGAGGAGTTGGTCTTTGTGTGAGCAGAGAAACAAAAGAAAAGATGGTGGAGTTTACTGCAATGGAATGGAAATGATGGTGGTGGATTTAGGGCTTGGTTCTGAACTGAATTGAGTGGGAAGTTGCAGTGTACAGCCATGATGGTCAAGGTGACAGATTGCGATGTGCACGGCCATCTTGGCCGTGCATAACACTTGGCAGGGAGAAGATAGCCAACCAAGACCAGTCAGCTGAGTTAGCTAGCTGACTGGGTTCTGACTCAGTGATCCTCTTTGACCTAGTCAACTAACGGTTTGACTGCTTTGACCGTTAGTCTTAACGGTTGACCAACGGAATATTTCGTCGAATATTCTCCCGACGACAAGAAATTTAAGGTGAACGGCGGCGACATTCCGGTGCCGGATTCTGGCCAAAAACACAGTTTTCCGGTGAGCAAAAATGCAGAATTTTGGATGGACTTCTCTCATGTGTGTGGAGACTTAGAAGTGGGAATTGGATGAAAACTTGGAAGTTTTGGAGAATTGGACTAGAATTTGGAATATGGCTCAATTTGGGAAAGTGGTGTTCTTATGGAATGAGGAATCTTTTCCTACAAAGACATGGAGAGTATTGAAGCCTATAAATAGAGGAGTTCTCTACAACTTTTTACACACATCTACTTTGGAGAAGGAGTTAAAGTGCACAAGGATTGGAGGAAGGAGCAACCATCATCTTTGCAATAAGTTTTTCTTTCTTCCTTAATAATTATTATTATTGTGTGAACTCCAAATTATGAGTAGCTAATTTTCTTATTGATTGAGGATGAATTCCTAGTTCTTAATATTTGATTTGAGTTTTGTTTCAATTCTACTTTGAAGTTTTTCATATGATTATCGATTGTTTTTGCTAATATTAATGTTTATGTTTGATTGATAGGTCGTTTGGGTGGCCAACTAAATTGATTTGTTAATTAAGCTAAAGCTAGTAAAAGTTAGGGGATAAGTAATCGTTTCTTGACTATTTACATAAGTAGAAAACACAAGACCTTGCGGAGGGATTCCATGGAGCAATTGTGTGTAAAAACAACATTAGCAAGTGGACCTTGATCTAAGAGTTTAACTACTAATATCAACCTAATAAATTCATGAATCTTAATGCGTTTAACTAAATTACATCTTGGGTGATCTACTACTAGGTGGTTTGGTGAATAGAATCCGGTAGGCGAGAACTTCCGTATCCGGTGAAATTAGGGATTTTGGGGTTAGCACTGATCTAGCTGCTATACCTACGGTTGGTGATAATCTATGACTAATAACAAGTGGGAAAGAACATAACTTTAATCATTGTTTTGCAGCGAAGAAGGATTCCTTGATCTACTTTCTCTCATTGATTTCAACTTATACTTTTAATTACTTTGTTTATTTCTTTTGCTTTATAAATTTTACAACCAATACCCCCCTTTTTGTGACAATTTTACAACTAGAATCTCTTGCTCCTCGTGGGATCGACCTTGACTACCCTATATTACTTGTTAATTAGGTAGTAAAGTATTAATTAATTTGTTGTGGTTACGACACGCGTACAGTAGGTGTTTGGTAGAAGTTGAGCTGTTGCAGGGAGAGCTCATTAGTGGCTGGGGTTTCTGTTGATAATTGAGGTTGTGCTGCGTGTATGGAATGATAGAAGATAATGTGCGTGCCAGTGATGCAATGATGCTGTTGTAAAGGAAGTGGTGTTCTTTTGAATGGGGATATAGCTGCCGGTATCGCAGAGGAAACATGGGCCTGAGGAAGAGCTGAAGTGCACTGAGCTGCAGGTAGGAAGGTGTTGCTGGTCATAGGCGATAGAGCTGGAGGCAGAAATGGAGAGAGTGGCATCAAGACTGGTTGCTGGTTGAGCAATGGTGCAGCTGAAATAGCAGTTGAATGATTTGCAGGAACTGAAGGCTTGGATCTAAAATGGGCATTGCAGGTGGACAATGAATGAAGAATTGAGTTGCGCTGGGGCTGGTGGCGCAAAGTAGAAATGGTTGGCAGATGCAGGTAGATGAGCATTAGCTGGGTTTGGGCATGCTGGTGGAATGCAAAGAAGTTCAAAACTGTAGGGAATGAATTTTGAAGCTGCAAAAACAGTGCGAAAAGTGAGGGAGAATGGCGCGCCGGTGTACGCGTGTCGTTACCACTACAAATTAATTAATACTTTACTACCTAATTAACAAGTAATATAGGGTAGTCAAGGTCGATCCCACGAGGAGCAAGAGATTCTAGTTGTAAAATTGTCACACAAAAGGGGGGTATTGGTTGTAAAATTTATAAAGCAAAAGAAATAAACAAAGGAATTAAAATTGTAAGTTGAAATCAATGAGAGAGAATAGATCAAGGAATCCTTCTTCGCTGCAAAACAATGATTAAAGTTATTTTCTTTTCCACTTGTTATTAGTCATAGATTATCACCAACCGTAGGTATAGCAGCTAGATCAGTGCTAACCCCAAAATCCCTAATTTCACCGGATACGGAAGTTCTCGCCTACCGGATTCTATTCACCAAACCACCTAGTAGTAGATCACCCAAGATGTAATTTAGTTAAACGCATTAAGATTTATGAATTTATTAGGTTGATATTAGTAGTTAGACTCTTAGATCAAGGTCTACTTGCTAACGTTGTTTCCACACACAATTGCTCCACGGAATCCCTCCGCAAGGTCTTGTGTTTGCTACCTGTGTAAAGAGTCAAGAAACGATTACTTATCCCCCAACTTTCACTAGCTATAGAATAATTAACAAATCAATTTAGCGTGCACTCTAAACGACCTATCAATCAAACATAAACATTAATATTAGCAAAAACAATCGATAATCATATGAAAAACTTCAAAGTAGAATTGAAACAAAACTTAAATCAAATATTAAGAACTAGGAATTCATCCTCAATCAATAAGAAAATTAGCTACTCATAATTCGGAGTTCACACAATAATAATAATTAAGGAAGAAAGAAAAAAACTTATTGCAAAGATGATGGTTGCTCCTTCCTCCAATCCTTGTGCACTTTGACTCCTTCTCCAAAGTAGATGTGTGTGTTAAAAGTTGTAGAGAACTCCTCTATTTATAGGCTTCAATACTCTCCATATCTTTGTAGGAAAAGATTCCTCATTCCATAAGAACACCACTTTCCCAAATTGAGCCATATTCCAAATTCTAGTCCAATTCTCCAAAACTTCCAAGTTTTCATCCAATTCCCACTTCTAAGTCTTCACACACATGAGAGAAGTCCATCCAAAAATTCTGCATTTTTTTGCTCACCGGAAAACTGTGTTTTTGGTCGGAAGTTGGCCGAATCCGGCACGGAATGTCGCCGCGTTCACCTGAAATTCTGTCGTCGGAGAATATTCGACGGAATATTCCGTCGAATATTCCGTCAGTCCACCGTTAGTTGGTGGGTCAAGTCTGAGTCACCCGAGTTAGAACCCAGTCAGCGAGCTAACTCAGCTGACTGGTCTTGGTTGGCTATCTTATTCTGCCAAGTGCTATGCACGGCCAAGATGGCCGTGCACTGCAACTGTCACTCAGCCATGATGGCTGTGTATCGCAAAACAACCATTGCAACTTCCTCAGTAACTTCATGAACTGCGACTTCCACTGCATCTCCTGCAATACTCCATGGCTTCTCACTCTCAGACTTTCTCTAACACCATAACACAGCCACACCACCAGGTCATTGCAGTTTCATTACTCCAATTGCAACTCCTACATACCCCTAACAGCTTATGAAACATAGCCACAACACACTCCAGTTTTGTAGCTTATCACCATCAGTGCCAGCTTTGAACCTACAACCACCCATGCCACCTGCAATTACCACAATGAGCAACAACTGTAACACTCTTAGTTCCATCCGCAGACAATCTCTGCTCCCCCGTTTCATCTCAGCTGTAGCACCATAACCACGACAGCTACAGCAGCACCATCGCCAAAATCTGAATCGCACAGGCTTAAAACATCCACAACTAACCACCAGCTATCTCAGTTGCAATCACTGAGCACACCCCTGCAATCCTTTCACCTTGAATTACACCTGAACTTCACAGCATCTTCCACCAATTTCACTTTCCTACCAGTTCAACAGCTTCTCATTGCAGAACCAACACAACATGCCTCCATAATCTCCCATGCCTAATTGCCAACTACCAATTCCAGCTGCTTCAACATCTCCTTAGCTTCACAGTAATATCCCCTGCAATTACATAATTCATCTCACGCACAGTACCACCTGCCAGAACCCAGCTAAGAATGCAGCACAATAAGCTCTTGCTCCCCTTACATTTCAGCTCACAGTCTCGCCATATCTCGCCTCAAGCATCTCCACTGCAAGTCTACCTAGCTGTAACTCCATCATGCTCGCAGCACAGCATCACTTGTTGCACAACATATACTCTCAACTTTGTCATCACGGAACCATTACTGACACCAGCAAAACCAATCTATACCTTGCATCTTCAAGCACGAGATGTGCTTGCAATTGCCTCAACTCCGATTGCTGTGCATTCCCTTGCAAGTTGCAACTTCACTCCGGTTCCATTCATCGACATTCATTCCACCTCCATCCGAGGTACACTGAGCTACTTGCCTTACTCTTCCTCTGAATCAACCATCTTGACCTTGTTGTCCTCTTAGTTGCAAGCACCCTCACCTGAAACTGTCTCCCAAGCTTGATAAACCACAGAATGATGTGATCTCGTGAACTTCCAACAACACCCAAACCTTGGAATTCCATCATTCAGCTAACATCGCGCTAACTTCCGTTCTTCTCGGTTACATGGATTCACTTTCAGAAAATTGCACTCTCTCCGTGTTGTTAATTTGAACGCCACTTTCCACTTTCTGTGATCGACAGCAATTCCTCCATTGTCTCAGCTCATCAATTTCTATTTTTCTTCCAATTTCTCGAACGTCACTGCAGCTTTTCTCTTCTCATTTTAGTGTACAATGATTGAGAAGCAAACTTCGATTTAGGTTTAGGAAATAGCTGTTGGGTTTGGATCCGGGTATGAATGTGGGTCTATGGGTTTGGGTTTCAACATCCATGGACATAACCCATCCATTTTACCAATTGATAACGACACTATGTTTCTGGATAAGGGCTACCCAGGTTTGCGCCCCCTTAACTTGAACTGCCTCCTTTATTTAGCACTCCTCTGAAAGAGTTTCCCTTTAACCGTGGCTGGGCTCCACGATAGTGCTCGTTGTGAAATGACAATTATGTCCTTTTTGCCCAAATTTGGTGATTTCTTCTTCTTTTCCTCCGTGCGACTCCAGTACCTAATAACTCAAAAACACGCGTAAAATACATAATTTACTAGAAAAATAGCAAAGAAAGCATAAACTACTAGATAGTAAATTAGGTGTATTCTACACCTATCAAATTCCCCCACACTTAGACTTTGCTAGTCCTCGAGCAAATCAAACCAAAACTTACAACTTCAAAGCGTTCCAGCGTCCCAAGCATCCTAAGAGTTATGAAGACATAGAGTTTCTGCATGCTAGTAATAAGAAATTAGAAATACTAAAGAACATATTCTCATTCTTAAATGTTGAGTGAGAAATAACCACCCCATAACGAGAGAACACGTGTTTGAGAAACGATCAATAAGCATTTCGCCTCGACTTCTGCCTCACTTAAAAGGGTTTTATGATAATTGCACTCAAAAAGACGGCTTTTTTATGGGTCTCACATATGTGCAGGTAGGAATGAAGAGAGAATTCCTGCAACACGTTGAATGGTGGGAAGAATATCTTCCGAAATTTTGAAAAACCCACATCTTTTAACATTTTGAAAAACCATTTTTTCTAATGATCTCTAAGAAAGGAAATCAACCACTTATATCGAGGATGAGATTACTTACTTACCTTCACATCCGATTGCCAATTATGATAACACCACTCTCACGGAATCCAATAGAAACGTCTTCAGTTCCTTGTTTTCATCTTCTTGGTCTTCGGCTTCAATTATTGATGATAAACACTTGAACTTCATAAATCCTTAACAATTTGTAACCTTTTTCCTCAAAATCCTTGTCGCTTGAAACTTCCTTATAGATTTTCCTTTCCCACGGCTTATTCAATAACAAAACAATAATAGATATTTCTCTTGTCTCATATATATCTTTTCTTTTCTTTTCTTAATCTTTTTTTTTTTTCTTTCTTTTCTTTCATTTTTTTTTTTTTTTTTTTTTTCATTTTTTTTTTTAGACAAGAGAAACAAAACACAAAATAAACAAAACAAACATGGCCGTGGAAAAGTACTTACCGCTTGATTCTTCACAACTTGTATCGTCTCGAAATCATAAACTTCAATAATTTTCACCTTTTCTTTTCTTCGCTTTTGTAAATAAGTCTTAACACTTGGATATAGAATTACCTCATTGCATTCTAAGTCTTCAACTTGTATGTAAAATCTGCTCATTGTATGTTGCTTTACTTGGATATACAAAATTTTGCTCTTTTTCTTGTTCCATTGTTGCTTGCAAACCTTGAACCTTTTCAACTTTCCTTGTAGATTTTGATGTCGCTCCCTTGTTGTTGATGTGGTGTTTCTATGGACCCGTTGTTGTCGAGTGAGAGAATGGTGCTAACTGCAAATCGAACTACAAGAAGGTGGCTTTCATCTATAGACGTCACCCTCATGATTGACAAAAATTAGCACTCAAGAGATCAAAATAGTGCTGAAATTGGTGTGAAATTGGGTAGCTCACCATTCTACCCGGAATTAACGTACGGTGACACACACTCAAAAGAAGCTCTTTAGTAAAGGAAGAATTTTTGGTCGGTGCCTTGGTTGATATGAAAATGGGTAGTCTCCACTAATGATTGATCAGCAACTCTAATAACGCACTTCTCCCTGCACCAAATTTGCATCACCGGCATGATTAAATCCATTATTTAACACTCTAACAAGCAAGAAATCGAACGTAGTTCCCTAACACTTCCAAGTTCAATTATGTCGGTCAGAATTCTCTATGTAATCATACCTAGAAGTATGCTAGTGACTCTAAAATCTCTAAAAGTTGAAAGTTGTATGCAAAAAAAAAAATTTTTTTTTTTTTTTGTTATGCAAAAATATATGCTTAGCCACTCCCCCACTTAAACTTCACATTGTCCTCAATGTGTAAAACCGAAAGTTCTGAATTCTGACGTAACAGAAGATAAAACGCAAAAACTGTGCAAATTGGTAAGGAATTTGGAAAAACTCCATTTCACAAAAGTTGTTCACCTACGTGTTTTCTACACAGTGTCAAAATTTCATAGTGTTCTGATAAACGGTCTGACAGTTATGGTCTCTGGACTGAACTACGCGCAGTCTGAAATTTTCTGACGAAAAGGTATTCATCATAATTCTCTTCTAAGATAGATTATGGACTTAATGAAATTAAATATGGGGATGCAAATATGATATGAAAACAATAAAAAATAAATAAACAAAACAAAACAAAAATAAAAATAAAAGCAAAAGGATAAGAGATACAAAACCGGTGGGTTGCCTCCCACTTAGCGCTTGTTTTAAAGTCGACGGCCCGACATAGCTCATGCTTCACATTACTCCTTTAGAGGGAGAAAATCTTCAAATGGAAGTTCATCCACATTCACATAGGCGATGTTCTCATAGTATGGCTTCAATCTATGGCCGTTGACTTTGGAAACCGAGTTGTCTCTAAGACTAGTAATTTCAACTGCACCATAAGGAAAAACATTAGTAACAACATATGGTCCAATCCAACGGGACCTTAATTTTCCAGGAAATAGTTTAAGGCGAGAATGAAATAAAAGGACTTTTTGTCCCACAACGAAGCTTTTACGAGAAATCATCTTGTCGTGAAAAAGCTTGGTCTTTTCCTTATAAATCCGGGCACTCTCGTAAGCATCATTACGTATCTCCTCTAGCTCATTTAGTTGCAACTTTCTTTGTTTCCCCGCTTCATCATACTCCATGTTGAATTTCTTTATCGCCCAATAAGCCTTATGTTCAAGTTCAACCGGAAGATGACAAGCTTTGCCATAAACCAACCTATATGGAGACATGCCAATCGGTGTTTTGTACGCCGTTCTATACGCCCAAAGTGCATCATTGAGCTTAAAGCTCCAATCTTTCCTTGTTGTATTTACTGTTTTCTCAAGGATGGACTTGATTTCACGGTTTGAAATTTCAGCTTGTCCACTAGTTTGTGGATGGTAAGGCGTACCAATCTTGTGTGTTATGTTGTACTTCTTGAGGAGAGTGTGGAAAGACTTCTTGAAATGCGAGCCTCCATCGCTTATCACCACTCTTGGTGTGCCGTGCCTAGTAAATATGTTTTCTCTTACAAAATCACAAACAACTTGAGAATCATTAGTTTTGGTGGCTCTAGCCTCCACCCATTTAGAAACATAATCTACGGCAAGAAGTATATAAAAATTTCCATTAGAATTGACAAAAGGGCCCATAAAATCAATTCCCCACACATCAAAAATCTCTACGACGAGAATTGGTGTGAGTGGCATTTGATTTCGAGCACCTAGATTGCCCGTTCTTTGACATCTATCACACGATTTACAAAAAACATATGAATCTTCAAACAAGGTGGGCCAATAAAATCCACTTTCAAGAACCTTGAGAGCGGTACGTTTAGAACCAAAGTGGCCACCACATGCATAAGTATGACAAAAGGAGAGAATAGATTGAAATTCGGAGTTAGGTACGCACCTTCGTATGATTTGATCAACGCCATATTTCCATAAGTATGGTTCATCCCACACATATTGCTTCGCTAGCTTCTTAAGCTTCATCTTTTGGAAGTTAGACATTGTGCTAGGTACCTTTCTTGTCACCAAATAATTCACTATATCCGCATACCAAGGTGTTGATTCATCCAAGGAGAAAAGTTGTTCGTCCGGAAAGCGGTCTTGTAATGGAAGTTCTTCTTGAGACATAACAAGTCTACTAAGATGATCCGCAACGGTATTCTCCACACCTTTCTTATCTCGAATTTCTATGTCAAATTCTTGTAGTAATAGGATCCACCGGATTAGTCTTGGCTTAGCTTCTTTCTTCTTTATTAAGTATCTAAGTGCCGCATGATCGGAATACACAATAACCTTTGTACCCACCAAGTATGAGCGAAACTTTTCTAATGCAAACACAATAGCCAATAACTCCTTTTCCGTGGTAGAATAGTTGATTTGTGCATCATTAAGGGTCCTAGATGCATAATAGATAACATGGGACAACTTGTCCACTCTTTGACCCAAAACGGCTCCAACCGCATAATCACTAGCATCACACATTAGTTCAAATGGAAGATTCCAATCCGGTGACTTGATAATTGGCGCACTTGTCAACATTGCTTTCAATTTGTCAAAAGCATCCTTGCATTCCTTGTTGAAGTCAAAAGGTACCTCCTTTTGTAGTAACTTGCACATCGGCATGGAGATTTTAGAGAAATCCTTGATAAATCGCCTATAGAAACCTGCATGACCAAGAAAGGAACGAACTTCCCTCACCGAAGTGGGATATTGTAAGTTTCTTATTAAATCTATCTTTGACTTGTCCACTTCAAGCCCTTTGGAGGACACAATGTGACCAAGTACTATGCCATGGTTTACCATAAAATGACATTTCTCCCAATTAAGAACAAGGTTAGTGTCTATGCATCGTTTAAGAACTAGTTCAAGGTTGTCTAAACAAATATCAAAAGAATTTCCATAAACACTAAAGTCGTCCATAAATACCTCGATAATGCGCTCCACGTAATCCGAGAATATGCTTACCATACATCTTTGGAAAGTAGCCGGTGCATTGCAAAGACCAAACGGCATCCGTCTATACGCAAACGTTCCAAACGGACAAGTAAAAGTGGTCTTCTCTTGGTCCTCCGGTGCAATAACAAGTTGATTGTATCCCGAATAACCATCCAAGAAACAATAATAAGAATGCCCCGCTAACCGCTCCAACATTTGATCAATGAAAGGTAAAGGAAAGTGATCCTTTCGGGTTGCGGAATTAAGCTTTCTATAATCAATGCACACTCTCCAACCGGTTTGAACTCTTGTAGGAACAAGTTCATCGTCTTGATTTCGAACAACCGTAACACCGGACTTCTTTGGCACCACTTGTACCGGACTTACCCATTTGCTATCGGAAATTGGGTAGATCACCCCCGCACTTAACAATTTGAGTATCTCTTTCTTCACAACCTCCATCATGGGAGGATTAAGCCTACGTTGAGCATCACGTACCGGCTTCACGTTCTCTTCCATTAGAATCCTATGCATGCATATGGATGGACTAATGCCTTTGATATCCGCAATTGTCCAACCAATAGCCGTTTCGTGCTCTTTCAAGACTCTAAGCAAACGGTCTTCTTGTACCGGTGTGAGGTTCTTTGAAATAATCACCGGAAGCTCATCTCCATCTACCAAAAATGCATACTTTAAATGGTCCGGAAGTGGCTTCAACTCTAGCTTAGGCGCCTTCACAATAGATGGTACAAGTAATTCATCATTCATGGGTAAAGAGATATAGGAAACATTACCCTTAGCTTCTTTTAATGCCGTCAAGGCACCACATGTCTCCACCATTTCCGTGGAAATTTCAACATCCAAGTTAGACACGCCGTGGACGTCTAATTCAATGCTCTTTTGCAATACCACATCAAGTTCGTCCTCTCGATTCCATTCTACCATTTGTTGTGCTAATGAACCAACCACATCAATGGAGTAAGCGGAATGCACATCACTTGGGTAGCGCATGGCTTCAAATATGTTGAAGTGTATTACTTCCTTGTCGAATTCCATAGTGAGTGTACCCTTATCAACATCAATCTTCGTCTTTGCGGTCTTCATAAATGGCCTCCCAAGAAGTAGAGAAGTAGACGAACGATTCTCATTATTGTCCATATCCACCACAAAGAAATCCACCGGAAAAATTAACTCATTCACTTGCACGAGAACGTCTTCTACAAGCCCCTTTGGATAGATGTTAGACTTGTTTGCTAGTTGGATAATAACTCTTGTCTCTTTCAACGGTCCAAGATTCAAGGAGTCATAAATATCGGCCGACATCACACTAATGGAAGCTCCCAAATCAAGTAAAGCATGTTCAAACCTTTTCTTACCAATAGTAATTGGTACCGTGAAACCACCGGGATCCGTGCACTTTGTAGGCATCTTCTTCAAAAGCATAGCCGACGCACTCTCGCCAACTTTAGTAATTTCATTATCAAGCAACCTATCCTTCTTTGTGCATAACTCCTTCATGAACTTAGCATACCTTGGCATTGTCCTTATGGCCTCTATGAAGGGGATGTTGATTTCTATCTTTTTGAAGATATCCATGAGTACCTTGTCTTGAGCTTCCTTCTTGGACTTAGCAAAACGACTAGGAAAAGGAGGTGGAGTAGTAAAAGTAGGAACCGGTTCCTTGGATTGGGCGGTTGGTGGTGAATTCTCCTTTGGTACGGCTTCGTCCTTGTCTTTGACTATCTCTTCAATAGCTTCTTCATGATGAGTTGGACTCTCCACTTGTCTTCCACTTCTTAAAGTAACCGCACTAACATTCTCCCTTGGATTCACAATTGGTTGCGAAGGGAGCTTTGTGGATGCTTGAGCTTTCATTAAGTTCATATCGGTCGCCAATTGTCCCATTTGAGTTTGCAAATCCTTGATTGCCGAATCGGTCTTTTGTTGGGTTTGTTGTAACATAGAAGTGAGACCTTGCATGCTTTGCATTATCACATTCAACTTGTCATTATTCGAAGAATCTTGCTCCTTGACTTGTTGTGGTTGGAATTGTTGTTGTTGAGGTTGGAAACGTGATTGTTGGAAACCACCTTGTTGCACATATGGATTAGGAGCCGCCGCTTGCTTGTTTGCATAGCTAAAGTTGGGATGATCCTTCCAACCGGGATTGTAAGTATTCGAGTATGGATCGTACCTTGGCCTTTGATTTGGATATAAAGCATTTACTTGTTCGGTTTCATCATCCGGAATAATTACATGACCAATCGTTGCACTACCCTCTCTATGTTGTTTAACCGTTGATCGGATTGTGGAGACGAGTCACTAACTTCATGCACCAACTTAACCATTGAATCACCTCTTGCATAGAATTGTTGCGAGTTTGCCGCCATACTTTCAATCAACTCGGTAGCTTCGGCCACCGTCTTGTTCACTAGTGCACCACCACCGGCGGCGTCAAGAAGATATCTATCATTGGTTTGAAGACCCTCATAGAAGTATTGGATTATCATGGCGTCACTAAATTGATGGTGTGGACAACTTGCCACCAATCTCTTGTATCGATCCCAACATTCATATAATGACTCTCCCACATGTTGCTTGATCCCACAAATCTCTTTGCGAATTTGAGTAGCCTTTGATGCGGGAAAATATCTCTCGAGGAAAATTTTCTTCATCCCATTCCATGTTGTGATACTTCCGGAAGGCAAATAGTATAACCATTCCTTAGCATTGCCCGCCAAAGAAAACGGAAAAGCTTTCAACATTGCTCCATCCGCATTAGTGTTCGGTGGAAGCATAGCCATGACTAAGGTATTGAAGTCCATAAGATGTTTGTTTGGGTCCTCATTCACCATGCCATGAAACTTTGGTAATTCTCTAATCAACCCCGTCTTGATCTCGAAAGTTGAGTTAGTTTGGATACACCATTGTTGTGTATCGAGCTTGTGAGAAGCTAGGTCCTTGAGTGTACGATCACCCATTGCCTCTTCTTCAATGTCCGAATCTGCGAATTCACTTGATGTAGAACGAGGAAGCGGAGTGTTAACCGCTTGAATGAAATCCTTTAGTTGAGTGACGGATCGAAGACGTATTCTAGTTGAACTCGGTCTTCCCCCTTGAAGCATTCACCAAAGATATAGTACCTACAGCAAGGTTCACAAAACTAAGTTAGATACGGTATAGAATCTAACAAAGCAAGAATAAAAACAACTAAAATCGCCCGTTGCTCCCCGGCAACGGCGCCAAAATTTGTACGCGTGTCGTTACCACTACAAATTAATTAATACTTTACTACCTAATTAACAAGTAATATAGGGTAGTCAAGGTCGATCCCACGAGGAGCAAGAGATTCTAGTTGTAAAATTGTCACACAAAAGGGGGGTATTGGTTGTAAAATTTATAAAGCAAAAGAAATAAACAAAGGAATTAAAATTGTAAGTTGAAATCAATGAGAGAGAATAGATCAAGGAATCCTTCTTCGCTGCAAAACAATGATTAAAGTTATGTTCTTTTCCACTTGTTATTAGTCATAGATTATCACCAACCGTAGGTATAGCAGCTAGATCAGTGCTAACCCCAAAATCCCTAATTTCACCGGATCGGAAGTTCTCGCCTACCGGATTCTATTCACCAAACCACCTAGTAGTAGATCACCCAAGATGTAATTTAGTTAAACGCATTAAGATTTATGAATTTATTAGGTTGATATTAGTAGTTAGACTCTTAGATCAAGGTCTACTTGCTAACGTTGTTTCCACACACAATTGCTCCACGGAATCCCTCCGCAAGGTCTTGTGTTTGCTACCTGTAAAGAGTCAAGAAACGATTACTTATCCCCCAACTTTCACTAGCTATAGAATAATTAACAAATCAATT
Organism: Papaver bracteatum; assembly: GCA_023529315.1. Lineage (NCBI taxonomy): Eukaryota > Viridiplantae > Streptophyta > Magnoliopsida > Ranunculales > Papaveraceae > Papaver > Papaver bracteatum. The sequence goes on along the minus strand of JAJJWX010005269.1, from coordinate 946,986 downwards.
TAGCGTGCACTCTAAACGACCTATCAATCAAACATAAACATTAATATTAGCAAAAACAATCGATAATCATATGAAAAACTTCAAAGTAGAATTGAAACAAAACTTAAATCAAATATTAAGAACTAGGAATTCATCCTCAATCAATAAGAAAATTAGCTACTCATAATTCGGAGTTCACACAATAATAATAATTAAGGAAGAAAGAAAAACTTATTGCAAAGATGATGGTTGCTCCTTCCTCCAATCCTTGTGCACTTTGACTCCTTCTCCAAAGTAGATGTGTGTGTTAAAAGTTGTAGAGAACTCCTCTATTTATAGGCTTCAATACTCTCCATATCTTTGTAGGAAAAGATTCCTCATTCCATAAGAACACCACTTTCCCAAATTGAGCCATATTCCAAATTCTAGTCCAATTCTCCAAAACTTCCAAGTTTTCATCCAATTCCCACTTCTAAGTCTTCACACACATGAGAGAAGTCCATCCAAAATTCTGCATTTTTTGCTCACCGGAAAACTGTGTTTTTGGTCGGAAGTTGGCCGGAATCCGGCACCGGAATGTCGCCGCCGTTCACCTGAAATTCTGTCGTCGGGAGAATATTCGACGGAATATTCCGTCAGTCCACCGTTAGTTGGTGGGTCAAGTCTGAGTCACCCGAGTTAGAACCCAGTCAGCGAGCTAACTCAGCTGACTGGTCTTGGTTGGCTATCTTATTCTGCCAAGTGCTATGCACGGCCAAGATGGCCGTGCACTGCAACTGTCACTCAGCCATGATGGCTGTGTACTGCAAACAACCATTGCAACTTCCCTGTAACTTCATGAACTGCAGCTTCCCTGCATCTCCTGCAATACTCCATGGCTTCACTGCTCCTGTACTTTCTCTAACACCATAACACAGCCACACCACCAGTCATTGCGGTTTCATTACTCCAATTGCAACTCCTACATACCCCTAACGACTTATGAAACATAGCCACAACACACTCCAGTTTTGTAGCTTATCACCATCGGTGCCACTTTGAACCTACAACCACCCATGCCACCTGCAATTACCACAATGAGCAACAACTGTAACACTCTTAGTTCCATCCGCAGCACAATCTCTCGCTCCCTGTTTCATCTCAGCTGTAGCACCATAACCACGACAGCTACAGCAGCACCATCGCCAAAACTGTAACTGCACAGGCTTAAAACATCCACAACTAACCACCAGCTATCTCAGTTGCAATCACTGAGCACACCCCTGCAATCCTTTCACCTTGAATTACACCTGAACTTCACAGCATCTTCCACCAATTTCACTTTCCTACCAGTTCAACAGCTTCTCATTGCAGAACCAACACAACATGCCTCCATAATCTCCCATGCCTAATTGCCAACTACCAATTCCAGCTGCTTCAACATCTCCTTAGCTTCACAGTAATATCCCCTGCAATTACATAATTCATCTCACGCACAGTACCACCTGCCAGAACCCAGCTAAGAATGCAGCACAATAAGCTCTTGCTCCCCTTACATTTCAGCTCACAGTCTCGCCATATCTCGCCTCAAGCATCTCCACTGCGAGTCTACCTAGCTGTAACTCCATCATGCTCGCAGCACAGCATCACTTGTTGCACAACATATACTCTCAACCTGTCATCACAGAACCATTACAGCACCAGCAAAACCAATCTATACCTTGCATCTTCAAGCACCAGATGTGCTTGCAATTGCCTCAACTCCAGTGCCTGTGCATTCCCTTGCAAGTTGCAACTTCACTCCGGTTCCATTCATCAGCATTCATTCCACCTCCATCTGAGGTACCTGAGCTACTGCCTTACTCTTCCTCTGAATCAACCATCTTCAGCCTTGTTGTCCTCTTAGTTGCAAGCACCCTCACCTGAAACTGTCGCTCCCAAGCTTGATAAACCACAGCAATGACAGTATCTGTGAACTTCCAACAACACCCAAACCTTAGAATTCCATCATTCAGCTAACATCGCTGCCAACTGCCGTTCTTCTCAGTTACATGGATTCACTTTCAGAAAATTGCACTCTCTCCGTGTTGTTAATTTGAACGCCACTTTCCACTTTCTGTGATCAACAGCAATTCCTCCATTGTCTCAGCTCATCAATTTCTATTTTTCTTCCAATTTCTCGAACGTCACTGCAGCTTTTCTCTTCTCATTTTAGTGTACAATGATTGAGAAGCAAACTTCGATTTAGGTTTAGGAAATAGCTGTTGGGTTTGGATCCGGGTATGAATGTGGGTCTATGGGTTTGGGTTTCAACATCCATGGACATAACCCATCCATTTTACCAATTGATAACGACACTATGTTTCTGGATAAGGGCTACCCAGTTTGGCAGCCCCTTAACTTGAACTGTCCTTTATTTAGCACTCCTCTGAAAGAGTTTCCCTTTAACCGTGGCTGGGCTCCTGATAGTGCTCGCTTTGTGAAATGACAATTATGTCCTTTTTGCCCAAATTTGGTGATTTCTTCTTCTTTTCCTCCGTGCGACTCCAGAGTACCTAATAACTCAAAAACACGCGTAAAATACATAATTTACTAGAAAAATAGCAAAGAAAGCATAAACTACTAGATAGTAAATTAGGTGTATTCTACACCTATCAACCGGTGGAACTAGTTCCGGTTGTCGTATTTCTGAACCGGAAGTTGGGATTATAATATTTCAGTGAATCGCGAAGGGGGTATGTGTTGGATTCAAGAGTTGGCCGCCGGACATATGAGCTACGCGTCGCGCTTTTGGGTGCGTTTTCGCAAGGGATAGAAAATTGGATTTAGATGGGTTATGCAAATGTTTGAAATGCAGAAACGCAAAGTTGAGCTACTGGAAGTGTAGAATTGCCTGGTGACAGTTTCCAATGGTTCAAGTGATCGGAGAAAGTTTTCCGGTGACCGGATTCCGGCGCCGATGACCGGATTCCGGTGATGACGTCAACAATCCGGCAACCAGTTTTGGACCCAAATTTTCCAGAGACTTATTTTCACACATGGGCTTGGTGGACGAATTTGAGACGGGTTTTGAGAAGATTTGACCTACTTTTGGGTATCCTTTTGGGAGAAAAGCATATAAATAGAAAACTCTTTTCTAAACCTAGATATATCTCCATTAGGGAGACTCATACTCTTGTGCTAGGGTTTCATGATAGTTTTCTTCTTTACTTTCTATGATGAACTCCTTTAACATGAGTGCTTGATTTTATTATTGGTTATGGAATAATTGGATTTCACACAATATGGTTTTTGATATGATAAATTATTTTTGTCTCCATACTTTATCGTTTATGATTCATTGTTTCTATTGTTACATGAATTGAATGCTTGTTTGATCGAGTCATGAATCGGTTGAGTTTGTGTTCATCTCTATTGCTAGATTAGAGTTTGTTATACGTAAAAGTGATAGATTCCTGATTACAAGTAGCATGAATATGGTTATAGCTTGTAGTGATGCATCCTTATAATCATATGTGAACCATAACCTTTGTTAAATCGGATTAGTGCGTTTTCCACGTTCGATTGCTTTGATTGGCCCGATTTCATAGAACTTAATGCATCTAGGGAATTAAACTTGATTAGTGCTTTTACACGTTAGGTTGTTCTTTAAGATAGAACTCATATTCACATCTTTTAATGTGTTTGTTGATAACAAAAGGAAATTTGCGGGATATTCTTGCGATCAAGGTATCCTAGGGCTTTTGATAAACGTAGAGATTAAAAATATCAATTCTAGTTATTGTGAAGAAAACATATTTGTGAATGAAGATGAATCCTTAACCAATATTCTCACTACCTTGATTCGTTTACTTTTCTTTGTTTTGTTTTCATTTTATTTTAGCTTATAAAAATCAGAAAATACCCGGTGTTTTATATAAGGAATCGAAAATATATTGACAACCTAGACCTCTCTGTGGGATCGATCCTTTCTTGCCTTTGCTATATTTATATTTTGAGTTGTAAGGAAGTGTAATTATTTTTAACGCATACGACAGCGATCAGTACCTCGGCGCCTTGGTCATACTCTGCACTTCTTGAAAGAGATCCTCGGTCGCCAAATCAGGGTATAACCTTATATAGTTGGAAATCCAAGATCTCTCTCCCGGATATGTTTTCTTTAACCCCAACATCTGCATGACTCAGGTTCCAGCAGCGGTATAACCTTATCGCTGAGTCATGTCAAGAGATACCCCCTCTTATCACGCGCTATTAGGTCTTACATTTTCCTCTTATGAAATTTTATTCGCGAACTAGGGTGCACGCCATAAAGGTTCGTCCCATTCTTTTAATCTCTGCGAAATTTTATTCGCTATTCTTGCGATGACGCTTGCATAAATTGTGATAGAGAAAGCAGATTTTTTTTTTCTTTTTAACTGTTTCATCTTACAATATTCCAGTATTTCTTACCTTTCTAGCACATTTTCTTCAAATTTCTTAAATGTCATTTCTTTACCTCTCTACTAACTACTCTATGTTGTCATTTCTTTGCTGAGTTTTGCTACCTTTTCTTCCTTTATGAAACTCTCACCGTTAATTTTCCATCCTCATCTTCTCGCTATTCTTTCATCATAACCTTCTTGTTGTGCTTTTCTTCTCTTTTCTCAGTTGTGATACTCTCGCTATCAACCACCAATTTGCTACTTCCTTGGTCTTGCAGCGTTTCAACTTATCGCTGTTCTATTGCATCAACCATTAATTTGTCACCTCTTTGTTTCTGTCTGATGTTGTGTTTCCAATTTTTGCTCCTCGCAGATCTTTCTTCACAGGTTTCCATATCAATTTCATAGCATCTCTTTCCTTCAACCAAATCTCCCTTTATAACTCCAATGCCATTGGGATGTGGAAATTTTATACATTGATGATAAGTTGATGCAACACCCAATATCCCGTGTAACCAAGGTCGTCCTATCAAAGCATTGTAAGGTGACTCGATGTCCACAACACAGAATAAGATTTTTGAAGATATTCCTTTTAACGGTATTTGCATTTCAATTTCCCCCTTTGGTTTGTTAGTTGTGCCATTAAAACCATAGATTTTGTATGTTGATGGAATTAGATCTTCGTCTTTTCCGCCCATGGTCTTATAGGTATGATAAAATAATATATCAACTGAGCTCCCTGTATCTATTAGAACTCATTGATAGCCCAAGAATCTTCATTTTCAGTATCATTTTCTTCATCTTCTTCTTCTACTTGCTTGGGATTTATCTCTAACCTTACTACCAATGGGTTATCATGATGCTCACCAGGCTCTGGTACTTCTTATGCAGTGAAAGATATAGTCTATTTCTGCCACTCCTCTAATGGCGAGGCTCTCGAGATATTCAATATCTCTCTTCCATTTGTGTCTCTCGCGAAGACCCTACTCAGAATATTGTCATGGAAATCCTCTATAGTTCTGTGTGAATGTACTATAGAATTACAAAACAAATTCTTTGCTTAGCCCCAACTTCTATTACGAATGATTCTGCTCCTTTTACAGTATTTACCCTGCGAATTTCTGGTGCTGGAGGTAATTGCTGAGATTGTGGATGTCCTACTAAAAAGTGATTTAATTTTCCTTGTTCGATCATCCTTAAAATTATCCTCTTTACATTCCTGCATTCATTTATCGTGTGGCCATGAAAATGATGGTAAAGACAAAATTCTTGACTGCGATTGTTAGGATGTGGTTCTTTTCCCATGTTCCATGGAGATGGTATATTTTCCATTAAAATGATAGCTTCCCAAATTTTTTCTATGCTAGTATTGAGTGGAGGCATCTTAATTTCTTCCCATATGATCTTCTGATTCCCTTGACTTCTAAAATTGTTTTGCCTCTGTCCGCCATAAGTTTCTTGCGGCTGATCAAGTCTTTGAATCTTATTATTTCCACCGCGATTGTAGTAATTCTTCTCTCTTTCATATTCTTCTTGATCTCTACTACCCATCGCTACCAACTTCTGCTGGTTATCAATCTCTACTTTTTCTTGCTGCACTTGCGAGCTGCTCGCTACATTGTTTATCATTCTAGGAAGTAAACTCCCATTTTCTGCTCCGGAATTGGTGTTCGCGATGGGATATGATTCCATCTCATTTTGTTTCTCCTCCAAAGCAATGTATTCTTCCTGTAGTTCTCGCAGTTCAGTCATAGTGATTGTATTCTTGACTCTGAAAATTTGTATGTACAGTAGATTGGTCTCGAACATTGCATTGATAAAAGACAAGATAAGATATCTCTCGTCAACTCTTCCTGCCATCTCGTTGCACATTGTCTTCCATCTTATGGTTAAATGTTTCAGACTCTTGCCAACTCTCTGTTTTAACCCAAACACATCTTCAATACCCGGCCGCGATGAATTGTTGCTAATATATGCTCCTAAAAATGTAGCTTGTAAATGATCAAAAGAAGTTATGGTATTTTTTGGTAATCCCTCGAACCATTTTAACGCCTCGCTAGTTAAGCTAGATGAAAAATATTTGCATAAAACAGCATCATGATTCTCCCACTGTAGCATACATCTAACATAAGCTTTGACGTGTTGAACAACACAAGTAGTTCCATCAAAAATGCTGGTTAATGCTGGTAAATTGCATTTTGGAGGTATCCCTTTTAATTGTACTTATTGAGTAAATGGAGTTCTCGCAGCTTCTTCAATAGCTTCATCAAGTTGCCTTCTACCTCCTTCTCTTCTATTGTTTATTATTCCTCGTATTTTTGCCAATTCTCTCAGTATTTTCTCATTCTCAGTTGAGTTTTGCTCCATTGGTCTCTTTAATTCAGCTTCCCTTCTTCTGCGTTCTTGCCTTTCTTATCTTGCGAGATTGTGTGTGTCTTCTTCTTCATTGTCATTCCGTCTTTCTCTGCGATTTTCTCTTTCACCCTCCTCTTGTAATCGCAGTTGTCTATCTTTTTCTCTGTGAATTTCTTCATTTCTCCTCATTTCTCTTCGTTGTCTTTCTAATCTTCTTTGTATTCTATCATACTCCTCCTGAATATTATCATCGTAGCGATTTTGTGTACGCCTCCTTTCTCGATTTTCATGATTATTTTGTCAGACCGCTTCTCGAAATTCATATTCTTCTACTTCTGCCCTTAATCTTTCCCTCTCGCGAGCTAGACGTGCTCGTTCAACGTAATGTCTCTCAATTTCTTCTTCAATCGTTCTTTGATTTCTTTGATTCTCTCGCCCATGTAATATCCTCATACCTTCTTCTGAATTTTCTTCTTCGATTTGATTGTTTCTTCCCTCCTGATTTCTATTGTCACGCGGATTATAGCGATCACCAATTATTTCTTCTTCCCTATTTTGCACTTCTCCTCGAATATTTTCTCTAACATTTCTTATAGGGGAATTTTGTCTTGGTTCTTCTCTGGATGATTTTGAATTTGATCTAACAGTACTTCTTGATCTCCTTCTTTGTAACCTCAAATTCTCCATTCTTAGTTCATGATTTTGTCTTGTTAAATTCGCGCGCTCTTCTGCCTCTAATATTCTTTCTTCCTGTATTCTTTGTCTCAAATCATCTACTATTCCGCGTTCTTCATGAATTAATCCTCCAACCATTTCTTGATTTCTTTCCCCTTCTTCCTCATTTCTTAATTGTCGATTTTCTGCTTCTTCTATTGAATCTGACCTCCAAGTGTGCACGCTCACTCTATCATAATACACATCCCTATCTTGCGTTTGTGCTTGTTGATTCGGCTGTTGAATTGAACTTTCTGCTTCATTTCTTGTTCTATTTCTTCCTGATCTTATCCTTAAAGATTCTTCTAATTCACCTGTTCCTTCACCTGCAAGTCTTTTACTTCTCCTCACAGTTGTTGGTGGTTCTGATGTGTTTCTTCTTCTTCTAGCCATTTCTTCAATTCTAACAATTTCTTCAAATTTTCAAGTTGTAATTATAGATTTATTAACTTGATTCTCCCTGTTTCGGGCGCTAAAATGTAGTTGTAGGATTTCCCACACTACACCCTTGTCAAGAATCTATGAAAATTAAATCATAATCGTGGATAAACAACAACACTTTTATTAATTCACTTTCAGGAAGATTTACAAGAAATATCAAAACTTAGAAGTACAACTTTCTTTATGGAGTTTATCTCTCCTCAAAATTCTCTCAGCTCTCAAAAGTACATCATCCTTCTCTGGATTTAGTCGAACCCTTTATATAGGAAAATACATAGTGGAAGACAGCTAAGATTTCCCCTTAATTCGGATCTACTCTGCGATCTCATCGCCATAACTTTAGTCTTCACCATCGCCAACTTTGTAACCATCGTGAAGCAGACTTATTCTTCTCATATATCTTCAGTCGTTAACCGTTATATCACTCTTTTGTGACACTCGCCAAATGTCGTTGAAGAATTTTGCAACGTTCTCGTCAAAGTGTTGTTAATACTTGTAGAAATGTTTGGGTTTCTCGCAGAAGTGTCGTTTCCATCGCAAGAATATCGTTGTGGCGATAATCTGGTCCTATAGCAGCGACAAACCCGGAAACCTAGATCGATTTTTCCGATGATAATAAATTTGATCTTCGCTCGTGCTGAATCACCAATGTACTTTTATCAAGAAAAACCAAATTGAAAGAATTGTTAGAAAAAAACACTATAAAAGTGTAGAGAAAATCGCCCAAATATCGAAGATAAAAATCGCTCTAATAGCGAAGAAATTATTGAAAACAAAAAAAATAACTCCTAGATCGAAATCAATGATATCTAATTACTTAAAATAAGAAATCTTTGCTCATACCTAGGCCCTAAATGACTAGATCTAAGCAAAAGAAGAAGAAGTTGATGGGTTTTTTTTCCTAGTTTTTTTTTTTTATTAAGTTATTTAGAAAAATGCTAAAATATATCTCATTTTTAAGTAATATGGAAATTGAAATACAAAAATAATTAAATTGGTGATATTCTCATAGCGATTATGTAATCATAAACCTCATACTTTGTGGATATATTTTTTTAAACTTAGATGACGCATCGGTTTCGCCAAGTAACCGCACCTCAGTCTCTCATCTGTCGCACAATAATCTGGTTATGGCACACATCATCATCATTTTGTAGCCTTCTTCTCCGTGGACTTAGCAGCAGCTCTGCAAAAGTCACTTCTTGAATGGTAAATACATTTTAGAATGACGTAAACCACTTAAGTGAGTGGATGTCTTTTATACTTAAAATATGGTGCACAAATAATTGATCATGTGAACTGTGGTGCAGACTACAATTTTCACTTCATTCACTTTAAAAACTTGTATGATATTCAGTCTTCTTTGCACATACAAAATTATCTTTGTATCCTTTGCAAACGTTTCTGTATATATAATCTGAATATAATTAGAGAACTATGCAGAACAAGTTGGACATATTCTTCCTATTTTAATCATATATATATATATATATATATATATATATATATGTACACACATCTTATAGTGCTGATGTTATCATAAGCACCACAATTACCAATGAAAGCTCGATTTCATCTTTTACTTCATTATTCTCTCAACCGTCGCACAATAATTTGGTGAGGGCGTATGTCATCATCATTTTGTAGTCTTCTTCTCCCTGGACTTTTGTCAAGCAGCAGATCTGGAAAAGACACTTCTTCAATGGTAAATACATTTTAGAGTGACGTAAGCCACTCAGTGAGTGGATGTGTCAAAAGAAAATAATTACACACCTCAATTGATCACGTGAAATGTGGTGCAAACTATAATTTTCACTTCATTCACTTTAAAAACTAGTATGATATTCAGTCTTGTATCTTGTTTGCAATACAAAATTAACTTTGCATCATTTGCAAACGTTTCTGTATATTTATTCTGAATATAATTAGGGAAATATGCAGAACAAGCTGGACAAATTCTTCCTATTTTACTCATAAAGTAAATATATATATATATATATATATACATATATTATAGTGTTGATGTTATCATAAGCACCACAATTACCAATGAAAGCTCGATTTCATCATCTATTGAAAGAAAGTTACTAAATTCTATTCATACAACAAACACCACACTTTTGGTAACGTTCCTTTTTGTCTTAGTAATTAAGTGAAATGGAATTATGTAAACATCTATTTCAAGATGATCAATACAAATGGAACTAGGAATTTTCCTAGTTGGTTGTTTCCGATCTTAATTAATTGCAGAAATTTCTCACCTCATTGCGGACAGAATAAAGTCAAGTGGGCAGATGTCGTGTTTTCCTCTTTGGATATTTTTGTTTTTTGCTAACCAAACAATGACAGAGATGCAACTGTGTTTGTTTTAAATAATTATTCAGCAATATTTATGATGATAATGGAAGAATGACGATGACGAAACTATGTCAGTAAACCGTATAGAATTTTGTGTATAGTAACTTAAATCAACATGAATAATAACATAGATTTACCTAATTCCGATGCTAAGCAGAAACGAGATTACATAAACCTCATACTTTGTGGGTATATTTTTTAAAAGTGAAATGATGCATTGGTTTCATAATGTTACCGCAAATTATTCTCTCAAACGTCCCACAATAATATGGTTAGGGCACACGTCATCATCATTTTGTAGCTCCGTGGACTTATGTAAAACAATAGATCTGGAAAAGACACATCTACATTTTAGAGTGACGTAAACCACTTATGTGAGTGGATGTTTCAAAAGAAAATAATTACCCTCCTCGTTGGCGGTGGATTTAATCTTTATCATAGCAATTATGTAATTATAAACCTCATACTTTGGGGATATATATTTTCAAAAGTGAAACAATGCATTGGTTTCACAGTGTAACCCCCAATTATTCTCTCAAACGTCGCACAGTAATCTGGTTAGGGCACACGTCATCATCATTATGTAGCTCCGTGGACTTTTGTGAAACAACAGCTCTCGTAAAGACACATCTACATTTTAGAGTGGTGTAAACCACTTATGTGAGTGGATGTTTCAAAAGAAAATAATTACACTCCTCGTTGGCTGAGGATTTAATCTTTATCATAGCGATTATATAATCTGAATATAATTAGAGAACTATGCATAACAAGCTGGACATATTCTTCCTATTTTTTAATCATAAAGTATATATATATATGTACATACGGCTTATAGTGTTGATGTTATCATAAGCATCACAATTACCAATGAAAGCTCGATTTCATCATCTTTTGAAAAAATGTTTCTAAATTCTATTCATACAACAAACACCACACTTTTGGTAACGTTCCTTTTTATCTTAGTAATTAAGTGAAAAGAGATTCTGTAAACATCCGTTCCAAGATGATCAATACAAATGGAACTAGGAGTTTTCCTAGTTGGTTGTTTCCGATCTTAATTAATTGCAGAGATTTCTCACCTCATTGCGGACAGAATATGGTCAAGTGGGCAGATGTCGTGTTTTCCTCTTTGGATATTTTTGTTTTTTGTTAACCAAACAATGACAGAGATGCAACTGTGTTTCTTTTAAATACAATTATTCAGCAATATTTATGATGATAATGGAAGAATGGCGATGATGAAAACTAAGCCAGTAAACTGTATAGAATTTTGTGTATAGTAACTGAAATCTACATGAATAATAACATAGATTTACCTATTTCCGATGCTAAGCAGAAGCGAGATTACATAAACCTCATACTTTGTGGATATATTTTTTTAAAGTGAAACAATGCATTGGTTTCACAATGTAACCGCAAATTATTCTCTCAAACGTCGCACAATAATCTGGTTAGGGCATACGTCATCATCATTTTGTAGCTCGATCCGTTGACTTTTGTAAGACAATGGATCTGGAAAACACATATCTTGATTGGTACATATATTTTAAACGAGTATGTAATCATAAACATAATACTTTGGGGATATATTTTATTAAGGAGAAATGATGCATTGGTTTCGCAGTGTAAACGCAACTCGTTCTCTCATCTGTCGCACAATATCTGATTAGGGCACACCTCGTCATCATTTTGTAGCTCCGTGGACTTTTGTCAAGCTACAACTCTGAGAAAGACACATCTTAGAGTGACGCAAACTACTTAAGTGAGTGGATGTTTGAAAACAAAATACAAATTGGACTAGGTGTTTTCCTAGTTAGTTGGTTGCAATCTTGGTTAATTGCAAATATTTTAGGTTTTAGGTTTTTATCTTTCTCATGGGTATCAAGATTTTTTTATATAGTAGCGTTAATAGCGTCCTATGATGGTGTTGTATTTTTTAAGTAATGTCGTATCGACGTTGGTAACTTTGTAACATTGGATAATCGTTGCAATAATTGGTATCTGTTACAGAGTTTCAGAGGGTTGTGGGTAATTACCTTACTATCCTCAACTTAAAATGCCAAGTTACATTGTTACCCTCCATTACTACAATTAGCGCCTTAATTACTACTATGAACTCCCAATATCATCTCACACTCAAGGGCTACCCAGTCTCCCAACGATTCTGGCTTTTTTCTCCAACATTTGTTTCCCATTATAACACTTCATTTTAATTACCGAAAATCAGAAAACAAAATAAATCAATGAAATTAGTTTTTCGTTTTTTTTAATTGTGCGAAAATTAAAAGAGAATAAATATGTAGAGAACAACTGAGAGCCTGAGACATTTCTCCACCCATTTCCCTTTTCCTCTCCATCCATTTTACTCCATCGATTTGAGCTTCGGAAACATCGAGATGCAGCTGCATAGAACTTCATTAACAACACGAATCAGTCAATTTTTCTGTGAATCATCGATGTAACCCTAAATTTAAGTTGAATCGATCTCTCATAGAAGTTTTGACACTGATTCACAATATTGGAAATGCAAATATGGGTTATCATCATCTAAGGTATTTCATTTATTGGTTTTTCTCTGAATCATTATTTTTCAACATTTGGAGGTTTAATAATTTTACGAATTGGAGGTTAGAAACTATTGGTTTTGAATTTGAATGATGCAATTTCTGATGGTGTTTATGAACATGTATATCTTTTAAATTTATATGTGATTGTAGATTTTAGGTTTATGGTTTTTGTGTTTGTTGAGTGCGATTAAGAAGATTTGTATATGCAATTGTGGATGTTGCAGTGCATTGTATTATGTTTTCAGAATATCTCAGTGTACTTTGTAGGTTTAGTTGATAATTATGCTTAGTCAGACGTAGTATTTTACTTTGCTTAGTAGGATGTCACAATTTGTTTATAGGATATCTCCATTTGTTTGTAAATGGGTGAATCGATCAACTGTGTGTTGAAGCAGTACCTCTAATGAGAATGCCAACAGTTTAAACAATTTAGATGAAAACCAAAGAGAAGCTATTGTTCATAATTTGTTCCCTTTGCTTAGTCAGATTCTAGTTCTTTATGAATTCATTGCCAAAATAGTTTATTGGGTCAGTGGTTAGAATACATTGTAGATTAGAATTAGATGTGTATATGCCCAGCTGCAACAAGTAGTTTTATGGGTCAGTGGAATCGTGTAGGTTTCACATGACTCAATTTTGAGTCAAGTTATTGCGTCTTTGACAAATGATCTACATCTTGTTATACCATTTGTTGATAAACTTAGACTCAGTTATAGTGTTTGGGTGTAGAATATTGTTACCATTAGTGAATCAAGATTGTAGTATGTTTTGAGAAGCAGTTTTTGCACTTTAGATGAAAACCGGAGAGAATTAGGATTTGTAATATGTTCCCTTACCTAGTACCAGGATTCTAGTTCTTGATAGAATTTAGATAATGCTTTAGTAAATTTATAGATCATATAATACATTTCAACATACCACAGTTTAACATACCATTATTCCTTTCATTATAAATCACAAAGACATCTCCAGCATACCAAATGTAACCCATTATATTCAAATCAACACAAAAAGAAACCGAAATTGCAATTTCATTAACCAGATTTACAAATACCAACACTATTACTGTTCAGACCCCTAACTACTTAGTAGATCCATTACAATCAAACCCATTCACAAGATCAACATGAAAACCTAACACAAAAGCCTAGTCTGTAATTCCCTCAACCATCTGAGAGATTAACTTTTCATACCAGGAAAAACTAGACTGTTACCCCCCCCCCCACCCAAACACACACCTTAATTACACACATCCTAAAACCGTTACCCCCTGCAAACACCTTAAAACTGTTAGCAGTTACCATCTGCATAACAGTATCAAAAAATCCCATCTGTTCCACAAAAAAGAAAAACATCCGAATAGCAAAATAACCACAAGAAAACCAATACCTATTCTGTCAGCAACTTCAACAATATGAGGAAAATCAGCAATATGAGAAAAATGATCAGCAAACACCTACAAGATTTCTTTGAATTTCCACGAAGAATCACTTGGTCCGATTTCACATAATCGAAGATTTCCCATCGAAATCTTGTTGATGTTCCAGGGATGATTATTCATCATCATCACCGTTGTTCTCATTGCTATGCTGACCGATATCGTCGTCGTCATCGTTGATGTCAATCTCATCATCGTTATACTCATTGATATACTGACTGCATGTTTCTGTTGCACTTCCACAACCTCCATCACCTGCATCTTCACTTCCTTCATCATCTTCATTTTCTTCCTACAAATCTCCAACTTGAACTGTCATTGTTCAGCCTCTCATTCATTGTTCTTGCAAAAATCTTAGGAATTGCTCTTTCTGCTAAGAACCTGTCATACCATGCATCCTCCACCTTATTTTCTCTCTTCCTCCCTTGTTTCTCTGTCTCAGAATTTCTATCATGATCATCACTTCTCTCAAAATCATTCTCTTTCTCTTCAGAATCACTTGAGGTTGCACTATGGGTCTTTCTCCAAACAAATCTGCTCCTTCTCCCACCATATTTCTCCTCTCTTTATCTAGCTTTCCTGACATATCTTGCAATTCTCTTCATCTTCCGTAGTTTATATAGTGGAGCATTTTCCTGGCGAACTCTTTCGTACTCAATCTGACGACTTCTCTTGTCAATCTCTTGCTGCAGAAACTCCCTCAAATTCTCCAACTCTCTAGTACACATAGTCTTGGCGAGTTTAAAAGTTCCGGATAGCTAATTATCTCCGTTAGAAATATTGTTTCCTCCTTGATCACCCATTAACTCTAATTTATGTTTTTCTTAATTTCCTTGCCTGATCTTGTAGGAAGATTTTTGCATATTTTGGCAATTCTCTGTTTAGTTCCCTTTTGTAGAGAATATGCCATAATTAGTCATTTAAGGCATTCGGTGGAACCTCTCGTCCCTTAGATATTCACGCCTATTCAAAGGCATGCACAACAAGTCCTAAACCCATCATAACTCCTTCTTAACTCCTGCACTCCAACATTGCTAATGGGAGTGTACCAAATTAGTGGGTGGTGTCCAAAATCATATAAGAGAAAACTGGTTTTGCCTTGGGTCTGGTACGTCCCCCACTAATTTGGTACACCCCCATCAGCCTAATTGTAGACTCTTCCGGTTCTCAATATATATCTAATAACTTCCTTGAAGGGGTTGATAGACAGTTCAACCAAACACTAATTATCATATTTGATTTTTGGTAGATACTGAAGATTCAGCACCTGTTGAGAGGCATTATGTGGCGCTGGCATACTGCATCTATAAGGGCAGTGTTCACACCTCAAATGGCTTAACATTCATGAGATAATTTGTTCGGTGTACAAAAAATGGTCAAACATAATAGGTCAACAAATGTCAAACAAATTAGGTCAAACTTGACAATCAAGCAAAATAAAATCAGCACACTTGTGTATATTTATTTAATTTTATTTAGGTAAAAGATGGGCCATATCTTCACTTGAAATGCACCATGGTTTGGTTCAGGCATCATGCCATATCTCAATACCCTGGTCCATGAGTCCTGACCAACAACTAATTAATTGACTAATGTCAAACAAATTAGATCAAATAAAATAGGTCAAGCAAAATAAGCAAATTGTATATTGCATGCTATTTGTATATTGTATTATAGCTTTAAGTGCAAACTCTAATTTGCACAACATTCCCTCTCCATTTAATTTGAACTCTCCATTTAACAATCCTGCTACATGACCCGCTTGATAACAGCTATACTTAACAGTTGATCCCATGTGGCAGGTACAAAACAATTGTGGAAAAATATCTATAATTAGGGTTTGAAAAACCCCAAGGATCTTGAAGAGTTATAAAAAGGAAAAAAAGAAACCAAACCATAAAAGTTTTAATCTAGCAGATAAATATCATATTCATAATCTTGGAAACGCAAGCCAATTTTTGCTAGTCATGTATTTGACAGAAGATATAAAGATCAAACATATACGGATGTTCGTAATTTGTCCCTTTGCCAGATTGTAGATTAATACTAGGTATGTATATGCCTTTCCTTCAAGTGACTTAGACTGGATAGAAGAATCAAAGATGCAATTTCAAACACATTGTACCTTATGCGAACCCAGAGCATTGCAGGGAAACTATTAAGAAACACTTGTTTTCAATAAATTTTAGTCTTGTACATGTTTCATTTTTTTGATTGTAGTTTTAGTATATAGAATACATCCTGCATCTCCAGAATTATCGACACACAATCGTCAGACAATATGAATAAGCTGACTTCATCATATTGCATTTAAAAAGGTTACAACCGTTCCGCTCATTCAGTGTTGAGCAATATTTAGCAGCAACATTATCATTTCATATCCAGTTATTACATGTTCATAAACCAAAACATACCTAGTTATTAATCCCAAGTCTCTCATCTTCGCGAAATTCCTCAATTCTCTCTTTTAGGACATGTTTAGCTTCGTCAAAATTAGCAATCCCAGGGCCGCCTTCAGATTTTGGACAATACAATATAAGATGCATTATTTGAGTTATGCTGTAAATGCTAGCAATTAGTAACTAGGGCTTTTTTGCAGAGAGTACTGTAAATACAGATGTTGATCTCGGTTGTGCAACCATCAGTCCCTCTCTGCATTCATAAATCCCTACAAGACTTTAAGAGTTTTGATTTACACCATGCTCTGAATTATTGTTCTTCAGTTCCAATGCAGAGGCAGAATGTATCTCAGTAGCAAGCTGCTCCTCAATTTCACATCAAAATTAACGTTGATGATACGTACTTAGATGGAAAAGGTGCGGCGGCAGCTGTTACAACAGACTCTTCTGGTAAGCATTTAAGAAGTGGAGCCTTCTGTTTTGACTCTTTTTAATCAATGGTGGTAGAGGCAAAAGCTTATGGCCTTGTTACTTAATTGGCTAGAAGAATTCAAGACTCCAGGATCATTATTGAAGGGGATGCTGAGGATATCCCAAAAGATATTACAGGGAATACGAACGACATTCCATGGAGTATTCGTTCCATTATTCCCTCTATTCGTGATTGCATCAAGGATTTTAGTGATATTAGTTGTAGGATCAGAATATCGCAACAGCAAGACCTTGCGAAGTCACCATCAAAAGTACACTGCGAAGCCATCACAGACTGACTACAGAAATGACGCAACCGATGACGACAGTTTAAACATGAGAAAGACATGAAGAGCTTGCGATATTTAAGGATGTTGCGAATTTAACATTTAATGATTGTGATAATTGGTAGGCTTAGAAAGATACCTACTTCTATGTATAAACTGCAAGTGCACAGTGTCGACAAGCAACACAGGGAAAGCACAGGTCGAACCACAGAGACTTGGAGAGTGTAGAAGTTGATTCTAAATCCTTACTTAGAACTGATTCAGAGAGTAACCAAAGGGGGTTTGTTTTTGTCGATACGACGAGATATTGGCAAAGACTTAAACAGAAAGTAATTTGAATTAAAATATGCAATTAAATCAAGGTGTAAATACTGAGAATATGGATATTATGGTATTCAAATCCACCACTAACCTATGATATGCATTCAACTTGTAATATTATTCTTGTCCTTACAGCAGATTCAAGTCTACTGTATATCTAAGGTGTTTCTCCAATGGATAATTTAATCACAACTAAAGTATTTCTCCAAAGCATTAACTGTCTAATTAAAGCACAACTAATTTGAGGATCAATATTTGGTTAAGCATGAGTTGTAGCATAATCAACATAGAGATATTCTAACTACAATGGATACATGGCATACATTATGAGAGCAAGATGTTGACAAACTTGGATTAAATTATATCTTTAAACAATTCTAAACTTTCAAGAACAAGATACAAGATATGAATACATACCAATGAGTTACTGCTTCATTTAAACCCTAGCAAATGAAACTAGAACATGAAGAACATTACAACAAAACTGAAATTTGATAAACTAACATGAACAAGCTATTCTTGGATGAGTTTTCAACACAACAACCCTCTCTATTTATACACAAAAATTCTCTCACACTTGGGATTCGAATTTTACTGTAGAAACCACTCAACAATTAAACAAAACATGTTTTCTTTAATTGATGGATGAAATGGAATACAATGGGGGTGAGGTGGATGTTTTGGAAAGAATCCAATGGGGGTGAGGTGGAAATGGATTTGGGTCTTGGGTTTTGGATCATGGGTTGTTTAATCCCATGAATTTGTAAACAGGTTGCCACTGATGCGCGAGCGGGTTGCAACGCTTCCAACTTTCTTCTCTTTTGTCTTCTCAATTCTTCCAAGCTTTATTTAGTACTTAAAAACACAAAATTAATTAATACAAATATTTATTCTTGAAAATGGTAAAAATGCAGAATTTGGGATAATATATGACTTTGAAGCGCGAAAGATGAGTTAAGTGCCAATGAAAAGGTGTATGAATATGCAATATTTGGCACTCATCAATAATCTCGCAATCCAGATCCGAAAATAAGGGTCAACTGAGCTGTCATCCACTATGTAAACACCTATATAAAGAGAAGAGCAGGAGAGATAAAATGGGAGGATACTCATTTTTGTAAATAGAGATAGACATTTTGTAAGAGAGAGAGAGATTTTTTTTCTTTATCATCTTCTTCCCCTAATACTAAATCTAGAGCTCCAAATACTCATTAATGGAGTCTCAATGTTATTTCAATAATCATAGTGAAGAACCCTAACCCCGTGGATGTAGATCACATTGATCGAACCACGTAAATCTTGTGTCTTATTTATAATTTTACCACTTTAATCTTTATTTTGGTTATGAAATAGATTCAGATCTAGAAATTGTTATCATAATATTATATGGGGTGTGTTGTGGGATTTCCTGCAACTACATTTTTGGCGCTAGAAATAGGGACGAGTAAAGGATTTATCCTTCTTGTAACTTGTTGGTTCAAGAAGTTTCCATGAAGATTAGCTATTGTTCATATTTATTTTTAGATCTAAAAAATTTAGGTTCAAAAATGGAAATCTCATGGAAAAAATCACACTTCCAGGGAGTAAACATCATCAACAATTCAAAGACATGAAAAGAAGATGAGAAAAAGTTAGTTGTTGTGGTGAAATTCAGGGAAGAAAACTAAAATTTCATTGGAAGATTTCCATGTTTAGGTTGAAAAAGTGCCAGCAAAGTTGGCTACTATGAACAACAAATTAAATGGAGTCTATAAACTTTAAGGGGAAAAGTAGAAGTCAAGAGGGATATGCGGATATATACAAAGCTACAGCAGCAATTAATTATGAAAACAGATGCTAAACATGAAATTAACCGGAGTCTTCGTCGACTAAGAGTCTTAAAAGGTCATATCCTTTTCTTATTTATGAAGATAGTTTCGTAAAGAAATGTTCGCAGACGAAGAGGGGAGCTTGGAATTGATCACCAATATTTGTCAAAGTAAAGGAAGAAGCCAACCATACCAGGGTGAAGTGACAACTCCAACCCATCATGCGAAGCATTACAGAGGATATTTTGACAATGGCAGCTTCAAGTGAAGAGTTCTCAATTCAGAGAACTATCATCATCAGCAAATAACCAGTACATAGCGAAGTTCGGCAACAAATTATCTCGTCAACAACAAATAGAATCCATATTAAACGATCAGTGGAGAGAAGGTTTGACGAAGATGAAATCCATTTCGTGGAAAACCAAAAATATAAGGAAAACAAATACCGACAAAACCTTTTTGATCCAGCGAGACAGAAAACATCATTAGCAGTGGAGATATTAAAATCATTAATGAGAACTCATATACCCAAAGTAGCTCCAGCTAAATTGCAATTTTCAACAAAGGTCAACCCTTAAGAATAATCATTAAGAAAGTTCACAAAGTGCAGCAGTCAAGTTCACTTCACACGAAGAAAATGGAGATGCAATAAAGGAGTTTCTTCGCCAATAAAAATAAAGAGTTAATTCTTTCATGGCTACATCAACTATTATCAGCAAAAGATCAACTCCTACAAAATGCGACACAGTCAAGCTTTGTCAGGAACGGAAGCTTAAAAAAGATGTTAAGAATTTCGCAACTTTTGCGAAATTCAGTTAAGAAGAAGTGAGACGAAGTCTATTTCGTCAACAGTTCCAGCGAAAGCCAACAATACAACTTCAAGCACATGTGATTAATTCCATGTTCGTCAACTAATGTAAAGATAACATCAAACTTGGTTGTTATACTCAACGAGAAAGTGAAGAAATAAGATACAATGCCCAAATTTACTTCGTCAACAACATTCAAAGAATTACACATATGTTGATGGTGGATTTTTGTTTAAGGTTAAGATTGTAAAACCTAAAAAATATGCGCCAACATCTTGTAAAAGATAAGGCCATTAACAAGTGATGGATACTCCTTCACTTTATCAATTCACCAAGAATGGAGCATGTGGAAACAATCCTATTCTGTGAATAAAATACACGAAATTCATCCAGGTTGGAGCATGTAGCAACAATCCCATATACCATGTGAATTTCCAGCATTATTAATTAATGTGCAACAGCCTTGTATTTCCTGTACTCATTATCAGTGCGGCATGACGACTGAGTGTTGCTCTTAGCGGAGCAAAACGAACCTCCAAGCATTATAATGAAACCATGTACGAAATACCCGTACAGGCTGAACTCTCGGTGTGTTATACTAGCCCGATTGAGAGCTTCTCGGTGTGTTATACTAGCCCGATTGAGCATCCAGACTGACCGTATCAGTATGGATATGATCACAAGCATCCAACTCCACCAGCCTGATTGGATAGCCCAGATCGATTCTATCACCCCCCAAGCAGGTATGGAATACCTGCCGAACCAACGCGGAACCCGCATGGTCGGCCTCCCTTGGCCTATCTTGCCAAAATGTCCAAACCATAGCAGTATGGATGGAAAACCCTAAATTAGGGTTTGCGGCACATGTAATGTGCCGCAAAATAGCCTCAACCATCCATCTTCGCAGGTATAGATGGAGGGTGCATACGTAGATTCAAATGGCACGGAGTATGTCAATACAATCACCGCAGGCCCGCCTACATACCTGACCAATCGGTCAGGACCAACCATGGTTGGTCATTCCAAATCATGCGCCTGAATGGAGCATGACGCACGGCTTTGAAACCCAAAAATTAGGGTTTTGAATCACGAGCGTCCATCTTCTCCGGCACGAACGGAGGGTCCGAGATTAGATCAAATCAGGTCCGGTCATGTCAGCATGACCACCGTGGACACGTCTATCCCCTCACCTAATCGGCCAAGGCATGCCATGCCTGGTGTATGCGTGTCGTAACCACAACAAATTAATTAATACTTTACTACCTAATTAACAAGTAGTATAGGGTAGTCAAGATCGATCCCACGAGGAGCACAAGATTCTAGTTGTAAAATTGTCACACAAAGGGGGGTGTTGATTAAGAATTTAAGAAAGTAAATAAAATAAACAAAGCAATTAAAAGGAAATCAATAAGAGAGATTAGATCAAGGAATCCTTCTTCGCTGCAAAACAATGATTCAAGTTATGTTCTTTTCCACTTGTTATTAGTCATAGATTATCACCAACCGTAGGATAGCAGTTAAACTTAGCTAACCCCAAAATTCCTTATTTCACCGAGTAACGTGTTCGCTTAGTTATCAGATTCTATTCAAAAGAACCACCTTGAGGTTCGCTTACAAGATGTAATTCCCCGAACGCATTAAGATTTATGAACTTAGGTTTAGTACTAGTAGTTAGACTCAGTTCGCTTGGTCCACTTTCTAGCGTTGTTTTCACACACAATTGCTCCACGGAATCCCTCCGCAAGGTCTTATGTTTTCTACTTGTGTAAAGAGTCAAGAAACGATTACTTATCCCCTAACTTTCACTAGATTTATATTAATTAACAAATCAATTTAGTATGCATCCTAAACGACATATCAATCAATTTAGATTATTAGCAAAAACAAACGATAATCATATGAAAAACTTCAAAGTAGAATTAAAACAAAACTCAAAACATATGTTAAGAACTAGGAATTCATCCTCAATCAATAAAATTAGTTACTCATGCTTAAGAAGTTCACACAAAGAATAAAGAAAAGAGAAGTGTTGTGTGTGTAAAAGGTTGTATAGAAAAGTAGAGAACTTCTCTATTTATAGGCTTCAATGTTCTCCATATCTTCTAAGGAATAGAATCCCTTTCCTTTTGTAGCTCAATTTCCAAATCCAAGCCTTTCTCAAATCTTCCACCTCCTCTTCCCAAGTTCAAGCCAAATTCTTCATCCAATTCCAAGTCCAAGTCTTCATATCCCATGAGAGAAATCCACACAAAATTCTGCAACTTTTGCTCGCCGGAAAACTGGGTTTTGGCCGGAAATAGGCCGGAATCCGTCACCACCAGCTACCTGAAAATTCTCCCCCGGTAAGGCATATTCCATCATTCAACCGTTAAGACTAACGGTCAAACAGGTCAAACTTAACGGTCAAAGGTTAGTCAAGGGTCAAGGTCAAGGGGCTGAGTTAGAACGAGTCAGAACCGAGTCAGCTGGCTAACTCGGCTGACTAGTTCTGACCAGGCCACTTGCATAGAACATTGTTCACGGCCAAGATGGCCATGCTGCACTATCATTGTGCATCACTGCCAATTTTAATCCCAGCCATGATGGCTGGCCTCTGTAACCTTCCCTGTCGCAAAACTTGGCTTCAATCTCTTCTTTGCCTCAACTCGACCGCAATACTCTCTTCTCATCACTGCCATAACAGCATCATTTATAACATGCCTGCTATTCACTGAAATACCAACACAAAGAAACTCATTCACAATCCTTGTTCTGTCTTGGCTCATAACTGCAGCAAACCTCCCATCCATCTGCAACTCCTCCAAAATCTTCATTGTTGTAGCTTCACCTCAAACACACCACCAGTTCCTGCGCAACCACCACATTCAACTCCACCACTAAGCATCAGCACCAGCTCTTGCAGCTCCCTTCTATAGCTTCGTGCCGGATCCCAGCACCATTACTCGCAATTTAGTAAAGTAAATAAAATTTTCCGCTCCAACATGCGTGGTCGCACCTCCCAAACTGCAAATTAATCTCAACCACTCGATTTTTCCGGACGAATTGGGTGGCTTAGATCGCTTTTTCATGGGACGGTAAGACATAGACGTGAACACCAGCCTACCATCTACATGTTGGAGCAGTCGACCAAGACCAACCAAGCCTGGTCGTTTTGGAACGCCCGCCCGAATTTGGTATGGGATACGGCTTTTGCGGCACTAATCTTTTGTTTCAATTCGATCTCGAGCACTCAACTTCGCCGGACGAATTGGGTGGCCCAGATCACGTTTTTATGGGACGGTAGGTATAAGCGCCTACACCTTCACGCCATCTACACACAGGTATGATCGGCCAGTCCTGGATAGTTCTCTAAGTTTGGTTTCGGTTAGGGTGAAGAGCAGTGCTTGCGCACCTCCTTCGAAACCCTAATTCCACCAAGTGTCACAGATGAGTGTCTTATAGATCATCTCATCCATCCAACTTCACCAGCTCGGTTATATAGACCTGGTCAGGAGTTAACTAGTCAGTGCGGAGTCATGGTGATCACCATCCACCACTCTACCACACCATGTGGTCGGTCAAGGAAGGGTTTGCATGCACAACTTCCAAACCATGCTGGATATACTCAATGCATTACCTGCATAGTATACACACGATACTTCACAAGTATCAATTTCCTTCCTGGGTTTTGCTTTCGGGTTGTTTTCTCCTCCCGAACGAGCTTAAAACCTAAATACTCCCACGTTGGGAGATAGGAAATTCTTTTCCATATGGAATGGAGGGGCGGACCATCAAAATGCGAGTCCGTACTAGAATTCTACAACGATTCTAGTAAGGGGCGCTAATTAGGGTTTCTAGTGCAACAATCAACGGTTGCCCCTCCTCTCAAGATGCAAAATCTCGACCGTCGAAGGTCACCAAGCTAGCAAGTTTCCCGAGCCTGACTTGCCAAGCCATAACAACATGCAACATGTTTTCCAAAAACATTCGAGACATCAATCATGTCACAAACTGGGGGATACATACTGGGGTATTGGTCTGGCGGTTTACAGCATGCAGCGCACAACGCGCCATCACAAGAACATGTCAGGAAGCCATGGACGGTTAGTGATGATGGGAGAAGTGTGCAAGCCTGGTCGTGTGAGACCAACACACTACTCCACTACTCCATCACTCCACTTCCCACGAGACACGAAGGTTAGGCTAAAGGACTTGTATAAATAGGTTCTCCGCCCTATTTTCAACAACAACACAAGTCCAGATAACAGAATCAAGTGTTGATACAATCGTATTCAAACACCGGAACTGATAGCTTACATCCAGCAAGCCAGTTCAGCTTTCTGATACAAGTCATGCATAGACAACACCTTCACATTCTCAACACCTTCTTCGCTTCCCTCCCTAAGATAATCCCCATCTCCTTCACTTTGTGACCGAAACAAGTCTGGAACGGCCATTTCTTGGTTTAGGCCGGACTTGCATAGATTGATCTCTCGAATCTACAAGCACTCACCCTGAAGTGCATTTGTTTTAGATTTAAATTCATTCCTCATCCACACCCCAAATTACCAAAATTAGCAGGAATAGTTTTCTCCCATAAACAATTGGCGACCACAGTGGGAGATTAATCTCTCGGTTGCAATATCAATTTCCAATTATCAATTTCATCTTTTCAGTACCCGGTTCGATTTCCGAAATTTCAAGAGGGTAGATCTTAGGATCAATTCAATCGACAATTCATTTCAAGATGGTGGAACTCAGGTCTGGATCAACAATCAATTCTGATGGAACTAGTGCGGATAACACTCCCAGTGTCGATGTACCTGTCAGTGGAGCTACCGTGGTCAATACATCTCGAGGGGCCGTCACTTATACCATCAGCACCACCAGCATAGCGGGAAATATTCCAGTAGGTGTAACGCCTCCCATCACCAGAGCCAGAGCAGCCACGAATCCCGGCATTTCCTCAAGCGTAACACCTCTGGTGGTCACCAGTGCAACTACTTTTACTCCTTCATCAGGACGAGAATCCGGAGGGACGAGAGGAGGACCACTGCCTATTACCATTGCAGACTTGATGGAGAAGCAGGAAGTCTTGGCTAAGACTCAAACGGATATGGTCGTGACTCAAAAGGAGGTACTCACTTTCCTCAAAACTTTGACTGAATGTTTACCACAAGATTCACGATAACCCGGGGGAAGCGCTTCCATCCTGACTCACACGGACGACGAAACTCGCGTTGCTCCTGAACGCCCAAGGGAAAGGAACCAACCATCCAACTTCATCACACGCGAGGACCTGGAAAGACTTTTCCAAAATCGAGGCAAGGGGGACCGAACGGATGTACACCAACATCAGCCGCCATACCCCCAAGATGTGCAACGAATTCCTCTTCCAAGAGGTTACACCTCTCCCCAATTCTCCCTCTACGACGATACTGGTAACGCTCGTGAACACGTTTCTCGATTCTTGGAATCCCTGGGGGAACATGAATACAACCATGTTCTACGCCTGAAAGAATTCTCAAAGTTACTTACGGGGAGGGCATATACCTGGTACAACAACATTGCACCTAACAGCATATCCAATTGGAACGATATGGTCAGTGATTTTTACAGGAAGTATTTCGTTGTATCCGAACAGATCACCTATTCAGATCTGGGAAGAATTCTTCAGCGGAACAATGAGCACCCCAACGACTTCGTTAAGAGGTTCAGGACCCAAGCGCTGGATTGTCATGACCCGAACGTCACCGAACGACAATTGGTGGAGTTGTGCATCAATGGGATGATACCCATATACTGCGCTCTATTAGAGAATCTGGGCTTTCAAACGTTCTCCGAACTCCATGAAGCTGCCAAACGTTCAACAACAACCGCACCAGCATTGCTAGAAAGAACCAGAGTTGTTCGAAGTGAATATTCGCGTGAAATTCAAGTAAGCAGGCGCCCCACGAACAAACAATACAACATTGGTCCTTCTGTGAGTATAGTGGGTGGAGGAGAAAAAAGGAAAGCTTCCGCAACGGAACAACAAACCAAGCGGGCATCCCCAGCACACAAGACTTCGTCTCGGAAAGGAGCGGACAAAACTCTTGCACAAGACACCGAAGATACGGGTTTTCCTTTCCCCATGAATGAAGTGATAAAACTCTTAGAAGCGTGGATCCAAGACGATGCCATCAAGATGCCTCCTATCAGACGTCCTCCAACTGAAAAATACATGATGGATCCCAAATACTGCCACTACCATAGATTCGTTCACCATCCAACCAAAGATTGTAACAGGCTGAAACAAATCTTCAGGCAAAAGATAGAGACGGGAGAACTCTAACTCGGAAACGAAGGTGTTCACAAGGATCCTCTTCCTATCAGGAGTTGTATGATTTCCGGGGATTCTATTCGCAAGACTGTACAATCTATGATGGAGAACTTGTGTGAAATCTTGTATTTCTCCAAGGAACAGCGTCAAGACATATTTGCAGCCCTCAATCACATTGTATCAGGCAGGCGTTTGTATCCGAAAGCAGTCCAGAAACCCCAACCTTTCCTGGAAGACGCGAGCGGGGGAAACTGGGGACTCCTAACCGTCACTCGATTGAGAGATGTCGAGTTCGATAGCATGTTGGATGATGCGGCCTCTGAATTTAACATCATTACCATCAAGATCTTGAGAGCAGCTAAGATTCTGAGGTGAGAGGCTACTTGTCATCCAACTATGGTTAAGGATCCAGAAGGAGAACTCAGAGATGCATATGGATACGTTGATCTTGAAGTCAAATAGGGTGATGCCTCGACACGAGCAAAGTTCTACATAGTCAAAGAACATCCAAGCTATGACATGATCCTAGGATGCCCTTGGATGCGCAACAACGAGGCAATACTAGGAGTCTGTCCTCTACTGGCTTCGATACCTGAAAGAATCTCCAACACGCCTTCTGGACCTGATGAATGTTTGTTACCGCACCAATAACTTGCCAGTGCAACACAACTTCCCGGAGAAAGCCTGTCGGCATATGTTGAAAGGTTCCGATCTCAAGTAAGTCTCATCACGCAACCCTCTTTACGATCAACCGCCCCTCATTCTGATAAGTCCTGGGGACTGGCTCTAGCCAAAAAACCAATCTTGGCTAAGAGATGCGAATGGGAGGCCGTCCCCTTTAAATAATTTATCCGGAGTCTAGAAGCTGTCTCGGTTAAAGACGACAAAACCAAGACCCTGATGTCTACACGTACAAACCCATTCGGAATTGGAGACCTAGTAACAAAGGAAACCACATTCAAGGTCGGAAGCATTACGGTAAAAATGGCTACCTCACCTAATTCGCCTGCCGAGAAGGAGGATGAACCGTACCTGGTAGCAGATATCATCCTAGGCGGCTACTGCAAGCTCATCAACGCTGACAAGCTAGAAGGTGTAACAATTCACTCACTGTGGCTCAAACCCTACCGCACTTAAGACGTTGTGCTATCACTTTCCAGCATCTTACACACTTTAAGACGCTGTGCTACTTCCTCCAGCATGTTTCCCTTTAAAATTTCACATCATATTTGTAATTCCTTTAGGAAATGATTGCAATACTTGCATTCATGATTAGGGTTTCAATCTTTAATTTTCAATTTTCAAATTAATTGGAGTGTTATTCCGTCTGAGGACCTATTTACCTTAAAGACACAAAGTTCAGCATAGATCAACCCATTAGGGTAGGTCAGGAAAGAAACCCTAAGCAAAAACAAAAATCCTGAAAAGAGTTACGCGGGGAGGGAAGAAGCTTTGAGCCGCTCACCCTAGCAAGAAACAAGAAGATTTTGCGTCGGGAACACTGGTCCGTGATATTCTATTATGGCATTATTTCTTTTATGTCATGGAATTACATACATGTGGAGGCGCACCCTTGTGCCTGAGAAGGTTCGGATGTAGTCTTAACGAAAGATTATAACATAGAAACCTCTATTCAAATAATGGAAGAAAGACCCTTGAACTCGGCTGCCACTGAGTACAAGAAAGGTGTTCACAAATTACGGAATATGCTGGAAAAGAGGAAAAAAAGTAAAGATGTTTTAACCGTCAAGAGAGTGGACTGCGTCTGCGCTGACATGAAGTTTTGTTCAACGCCATCACCTGATGATGCTCCTCCCTTTGGATCCACCTCGGCCTCTGCACCATATGTTTCCGCAACAACGCACTCTATTCCAGCATCATCGATAGGAGAATCAAAGGCCACATCAACATCAGGGATCGGGCCGACTGCTTTCAAACATTCAGATTCGTTAGTGTCAGAATCAAGAATTATTACACCGTCCTGGATTGGGTAATTGCACTTATTTTCACTTGGAGGTCGTTTGTGCTCAACTCTCCGCCTCTTCAACCGCGATGAAAATCTCTCCTCCCTTGCGCTTACTGGTGCTTGCAACGCCTCCTCGTGTCTCCACCATTTTTCCATATCAATCACAGCCGAAAGTGCACAGATGCGTCCTCTGGCGATACGCAGATGCAAAATAGACATCCCCTGTATAGCACGGCCAACTTCGCGAAGTGGAAGATTGATCTTAGCCATTACTTCTTCGTGCGCATGGTTTTCGGGCTTATCAACTTCGAAGCTTCTTTCTGGAGAGGTGATGGGTTGGTCGTCCACCGCTTCCATGATAAATTTCAAAGAAGAAGAAGTTATAAAAAAAAATCAAATCAATCAGTCAATCAGAAGATCAGATAAGTGCGGAGCAGTACCTAAGATGTAGAAGGAACAATTACGTAAGATGATTTTTTATAATCTCAACAGAGTCCCAGGAGGAAAGAGGTCTTTACTTACCACATATGAAGGCTACTATTTCGGGATAATGATTCACAAATGCTTATCGCACGCATCTGAAGAAAGCTGCAGTATGATGAAAAGGAGTGCACCTGACCCAAGGGACCGAGCTCTGCCCAGATATGTACGAAAGGAATCAAAGCGACTCACCGAATCAAGTCTCGCTTCCTTCACAACCCTAATCAGGACTCCCAGGGCAACGCCTGACGATGTCGATCCGTCCGGTAAATATACATTCACCTTAGCTTGGTCATTTCAATGTATAAATTTGTCACCATTTCATGCCTACCACACAATAGTGTAACCATTATGTGCTAGTCAGGGGACTTAATGTTGATGGTGGATTTTTGTTTAAGGTTAAGATTGTAAAACCTAAAAAATATGCGCCAACATCTTGTAAGAGATAAGGCCATTAACAAGTGATGGATACTCCTTCACTTTATCAATTCACCAAGAATGGAGCATGTGGCAACAATCTTATTCTGTGAATAAAATACACGAAATTCATCCAGGTTGGAGCATGTAGCAACAATCCCATGTACCCTGTGAATTTTCAGCATTATTAATTAATGCGCAACAACCTTGTATTTCCTGTACTCATTATTAGTGCGGCATGACGACTGAGTGTTGCTCTTAGCGGAGCAACACGAACCTCCAAGCATTATAATGAAACCATGTACGAAATACCCGTACATGCTGAACTCTCGGTGTGTTATAATATCCCGATTGAGACCTTCTCGGTGTGTTATCATAGCCCGATTAAGCATCCAGACTGACCGTATCAGTCTGGATATGATCACGACCATCCAACTCCACCATCCTGATTGGATGGCCCAGATCGATTCCATCACTCCCAAGCAGGTATGGAATACCTGCCGAACCAATGCGGAACCCGCATGGTCGGCCTCCCTTGGCCTAGCTTGCCAAAACATCCAAACCATAGCAGTATGGATGGAAAACCCTAAATTAGGGTTTGCGGCATATTACATGTGTCGCAAAATAGCATCAACCATCAATCTTCGCAGGTATAGATGGAGGGTGCAGATGTAGATTCAAAGGGCACGGAGTATCTCAATACAATCACTGCAGGCCCGCCTACATACCTGACCAATCGGTCAGGACCAACCATGGTTGGTCATTCCAAATCGTGCGCCTGAATGGAGCATGACGCACGGCTTTGAAACCCAAAAATTAGGGTTTTGAATCACGAGCGTCCATCTTCTCCGGCACGAACGGAGGGTCCGAGATTAGATCAAAGCAGGTCCGGTCATGTCAACATGACCACCGTGGACCCGTCTATCCCCTCACCTAATCGTCCAAGGCATTCCATGCCTAGCTATCCCCAAATTGTCCACTCCAACATGCGTGGTCGCACCTCCCAAGCTGCAAATTAATCTCAACCACTCGATTTCTCCGAACGAATTGGGTGGCTTAGATCGCTTTTTCATGGGACGGTAAGACATAGGCGTGAACACCAGCCTACCATCTACATTTTGGAGCAATCGACCAAGACCGACCAAGCCCGGTCGTTTTGGAACGCCCGCCCGAAGTTGGTATGGGATACGGCTTTTGCGGCACTAATCTTCTGTTTCAATTCGATCTCGACCACTCAACTTCGCCGGACGAATTGGGTGGCCCAGATCATGTTTTTATGGGACGGTAGGTATAAGCGCCTACACCGTCACGCCATATACACACAGGTATGATCGGTCAGTCCTGGATAGTTCCCTAAGTCTGGTTTCGGTCAGGGTGAAGAGCAGTGATTGCGCACCTCCTTCGAAACCCTAATTCCACCAAGTGTCGCAGATGAGTGTCTTATAGATCATCTCATCCGTCCAACTTCACCAGATCGGTTATATAACCCTGGTCAGGAGTTAACTAGTCAGTGCGGAGTCATGGTGATCACCATCCACCACTCTACCACACCATGTGGTCGGTCAAGGAAGGGTTTGCATGCGCAACTTCCAAACCATGCTGGATATACTCAATGCAGTACCTGCATAGTATACACATGATACTTCACAAGTATCAATTTCCTTCCTGGGTTTTTCTTTTGGGCTGTTTTCTCCTCCCGAACGAGCTTAAAACCTAAATACTCCCACGTTGGGAGATAGGAAATTCTTTTCCATATGGAATGGAGGGGCGGACCATCAAAATACGAGTCCGTACTAGAATTCTACAACGATTCTAGTAAGGGGCGCTAATTAGGGTTTCTAGTGCAACAATCAACGGTTCCCCCTCCTCTCAAGATGCAAAATCTCGACCGTCGAAGGTCACCAAGCTAGCAAGTTTCCCGAGCCTGACTTGCCAAGCCATAACAACATGCAACATGTTTTCCAAAAACATTCGAGACATCAATGATGTCACAAACTGGGGGATACATACTGGGTATTGGTCTAGCGGTTTACAGCGTGCAGCGCACAACGCGCCATCACAAGAACATGTCAGGAAGTCATGGACGATTAGTGATGATGGGAGAAGTGGGAAAGCCTGGTCGTGTAAGACCAACACACTACTCCATCACTCCACTTTCTCCACTTCCCACGAGATACGAAGGTTAGGCTAAAGGACTTGTATAAATAGGTTCTCCGCCCTATTTTCAACAACAACACAAGTCCAGATAACAGAATCAAGTGTTGATACAATCGTATTCAAACACCGGAACTGATAGCTTACATCCTACAAGCCAAATCAGCTTTCTGATACAAGTCCTGCATAGACAACACCTTCACATTCTCAACACCTTCTTCGCTTCCCTCCCTAAGATCATCCACATCTCCTTCACTTTGTGACCGAAACAAGTCTGGAACGGCCATTTCTTGGTTTAGGCCGGACTTGCACAGATTGATCTCTCGAATCTACAAGCACTCACCGCGCAGTGCATTTGTTTTAGGTTTAAATTCATTCCTCATCCACACCCCAAATTACCAAAATTAGCAGGAATAGTTTTCACCCATAAACAACATGTCAGGCTCACATCATCATCAATTCCAGGGATGATAAAATAACTTGAAACCATATTGAAACAGAGAAGCAACAAGAAGAAGAAAATAAGCAATACTGAAATTTTACTTTGTCATCAAACAATTAATTTAGTTACGAGAGTAATCTCCACTTGAAGAACGAGGGGAAATAGTGTAAGCAAATAATGTGAGCAAACGAGATGCCAAACTAGCTTCTCGCAACATAACAGCTTCTCGAAAACAACATTGATCAGACAACATTGCTCTTCCTAGACATTATCTTCAAAAATATTTTCTTCACAAGAATTTTCTTCGCAAACGTTTCCTTCGCAAATATTTTACTAACTTTACATAAGCAAAAACCACTTTGTGAAATTCACTTCGTCAACTATATAATGGGGAAGGTAAGACAAGTTCATACTAACAAGTTTGTTAACCCAAGCAAGTGAGCAACGTTTAGAAGCATGAGGCAGCGAAGAAGTATGAGACAACGAATCATATAAAAGAGGGTTTCATTTTTTCGCAAACAAGAAGAATTTCGCACACAAGAGAACTAACACACTTTGTCAGGAGACATGAATGTAAACAAGAAGTCGCAGGATCAATTCTTGCTTCTCGCACATTTATTTTTGTTACGCGAAATTTCGTACGGACTTTGAGTATTTCGCAAAGTAGAAAGTTGATGATTATTTCGCAAATTAATTTCGCAAGAGAGGGTTAGCACAGTTGGTATGGTGCGAGAGTATGCAAGAGGCAGGCCAAGAGTTCATTTCTCATTTCTTCTCATTTCACAAACAAATCATATACTTCGCAAAAGACGACAGCAATAAAAAATCACATGAAAGATAAGTATCATTTTCCAAGAACATTTTACTTACAGAAAATAAAATATTTATTATTTAATTTACACAAAGCGATACAATCGCAAGATTTCAAAGAATATTTTTAAGATTTCAAAAGGCTAAATCATCGCAAAGATTTAAAGATCTCAAAAAATTTCAAAGATTTCAAAGATTACAGAAAGCGAAATTATCACAAAGATTTCTAAGATTTCAAAAGATTTTTAAAAGATTTCTAAGGATTTCATAAAGATCAATTTATATTTTTCTCTTGAATATTTACTTTGCTTCAAATGATATGATATTATGAGAATGAAAGAATAAAGAAATGCGAAAATTTCGCAGAGATTAATGTCATATTAGAATGGGATGAACCTTTATGACGTACACCCTAGTTCGCGAATAAAATTTCGCAAGAGGCAAATGTAAGACCTAAAGTTCGTCATAAGAAGGGGGTATCTGTTGCATGGCTCGGTGATAAGGTTATACCGCTGCTGGAACCTGAGTCATGGAGATTTCGGGGTCAATGAAAGCCCATCCAGGAGAGGCACCTTGGATTCTCAACTTGAGCATATGACTTGAGTTGGGCGACTAAGGTAATAAGGACTCTCCTAAGGAGTTCAGAGTATGACCAAGGCGCTGAGGTACACGGTTGAGCCAAGAGTGCCCGGGGCATATGAAACTACCCTGGCCATTCTTGGCAAGTCTTGGCTATGATGCACTCGGCCTGAAGAAAACCCCACTTAGGGTGTAGTCTCGTAACCATAAGCCATATAGGCAAAAGGGATAAAAGGTTGCGAACACAACTGGTTGTTGTCAAGACTGTATGAGAGGATCTAGTCTTGTATGGCAGAAGTACGTCTCCTTGAAAGGGAAACCAGGGGGAAGATAAGGGCGGCACCCTCCATTAGGGAACTGATAAGTGTCTTAATCCGCAAATGTCATGAGATTTTTTACTCACGGGAGTATTAAGACTTGTCATATTTGTACAACATTCCTGAAGAGGCATACAAAAGAGAAGATAAGACGAGATCAATGGGTAATTGCATGCAAGTATAAAGATGTCCTGCGATTTTGTCGCAAGACGACAATGTCATGGGGCTTTAATTTCACAAGAAAATTTAGGCCTATCATATTGTCGCAATAAAAATTGACAAAAGAAAAAGTTAAGGCAAGATCAATGGGTTTTTGCATGAAAGTGCAGAGACGTCCTACGATTTCGTCGCAATGACAAGAGGTGGCAAAATAATACCTTTAACTAGGAAGGAAAAATAAGACCACATAAGAAAATGAGTAAGAAAATAAGCTTGCGAAAATGATTATATGTAAGAAAATAAGTTTGCGAATATATACATGAAAATGAATTTGAGACAACGAATATAACAAGTAAGTATTATTCAGAATCTCTCAGAAACACTATTCAGAATCTCTCAGAAGTATTACTTAGAATCTCTCAGAAGTATTACTTAGAATCTCTTAGAACTATTATTCAGAATCTCTCAGAACTATTATTTAGAATCTCTCAGAACTATTATTCAGAATCTCTCAGAAGTATTATTTAGAAATTCCAGAATTTCGCAGCACTATTCATAATTTCGCAGAACTATTCATAATTTCGCAGCACTATTCAGAATTTCGTAGAAGTATTCATAATTTCGCAGGATTATTCATAATTTCGCAGAAGTATTCATAATTTCGCAGGATTATTCAGAATTTCGCAGAATGTGTCAGAATTTCTCAGAATATGATTATTTTATAGAAAATGGTTATTTCGCTCAGTTATTTCGCTCAATTAAAAGCAACTTGAAGAGATTATACTATCGCATGAGCACAAAATAAGAGACAGGGGAAAGATAAGAATGAAGAAACAACTCGCTCATTCAACATTTTATCAACGATTCTACCTTCATAGATAAAGAACAGAGGCAGCTATGGATAACCAAGAAAACATTTTATGTTCTTTATCTTCTCGGAAAAAAATCATTTCCAAAGTGGACAAGAATCCTCACCAAAAATAGAGTAATAATTTCGCATGAATAGAGGAAATACTTATTACTCTCATTCAAAGACGGATACTTCTTATATTTCCAGGATTGAGTACTTCTTATACTTCTTCAAAGATACTTCATACTTCGCATACTTCAAGAGATGATACTTCTTATATACTTCGCAAAGCTCCGGAACTTCGCAAAAGAATAGAGGCAAGTACGTACTTTTCAAGTCCAGTATTCTTTCGCTCGTTCCTTCGTCAACAAAGATCAAAGACTACTACAGCAATGACTTAACGATCACTCTTCAAGCAATATTCAAGAAAAAAGAAGCAAGATATAGGATCATAATATCGCAACAGCAAGACCTTGCGAAGTCACCATCAAAAGTACATTGCGTAGCCGTCGCAGACTGACTACAGAAATGACGCAACAGATGACGACAGTTTAAACATGAGAAAGACGTGAAGAGCTTGCGATATTTAAGGATGTTGCGAATTTAACATTTAAATGATTGCGATAATCTCGCAATCTAGATCCGAAAATAAGGGTCAACTGAGCTGTCATCCACTATGTAAACACATATATAAAGAGAAGAGTAGGAGAGAGAAAAGGGGAGGATACTTATTTTTGTAAATAGAGATAGACATTTTGTAAGAGAGAGAGAGATTTATTTTCTTTATCATCTTCTTCCCCTAAAACTAAATCTAGAGCTCCAAATACTTATTAATGGAGTCTCAATGTAACCCAAATGTAATTTCAATAATCATAGTGAAGAACCCCTAACCCCGTGGATGTAGATCACATTGATCGAACCACATAAATCTTGTGTCTTATTTATAATTTTAGCACTTTAATCTTTATTTTGGTTATGAAATAGATTTAGATCTAGAAATTGTTATCATAATATTATATGGGGTGTGTTGTGGGATTTCCTGCAACTACATTAGTTTCACGGCAGTCCCTAGAGACGCAAATTCAATTGCTCATGATTTAGTTCAATTTGCAATCTTAAACTTTCAAAACAGATGTTGGTCACTTGATGAACCCCCTTTTTGTATTATGCACCGTCTCAACTCTTTTGAGGATTAATACAAATTAATCTGTTTCCTTCAAAAAAAAGAAAAAGGTAGTTACCCTTCTGAAAATTTCTGCAAAACGAGTTTTGCACTCACATTAAATAATTTTCTTCGGTCAACCAATAAAAATCGAGGGTTTTGTCCACCCACATATTTACTCTTTTATCTTACAAAATACCAATGAATACGCGTCACATGTGCGACTCATTTGCGACATATCAGTAATATTTCTAGCAAAAAGTAGCACTGAATACGCGACTCCAGTGAGATTGATTAACGACACTGAAAATAATGTGCGACACCGAACCGAACGTCTCTTAAGTTAATAGCACCGTTTTTGCGTTTCTTATTTGATGGATGTGCGACACATGAACTACGTGGGTCCCAAATCCGTTTAAGCCGAGTAAACGCCGGCAGGTTCTTAACTTAATAGCACCATATTTGCGATATCCGAGTGATAGGTGTATGACATATCTGCAACTATTTTTAATGGCCAGATTAAGGAAAATTAATAACTAATGGATACTGTTTCTGTTTCGCATTAGGGGTTTTACTATTTGAAGAAGAAGTAAAACTAATTGAAACAATATCCTATTGAAGTCTCACGAATTGAGATTTTAAATCAGTTACACAAGATGCTGTTTTTTGATTGACATGAATCATCATAACAAATCAATTTAAAATTTCTTATACCATCCAGTTAATCGGCTGCAACACATACTTACTTCTGCTGAACCATCATGAATCGAAATCCTAAGTAGTCATTCAACAAACGAACCCCACAGAAACGATGTAAATTCTGATCAGAACCTTAAAGGACTATCAGGAGTATTCCATCATGAGCCTAATTAAAACTCTTTACTGAAAACCCTCTCTCACAAACTTACCGACCAAATCAATACCCTTTCATTACAACAACCATTTATTTTATCGATAAAAAAAAAATCAACCGTCCATATCCTACCTACTGATTCAGCTGAATGAAGTGATGCCTGAAAATTGGAAAACTCTGATCTCCAATTACCCAAATCAACCGTGCCTGAAAACTAGATCCCATATCGTTATGTATGTGCGACCCAAAGTATATGTTTTGTTGGGGGCGAATTAGTTAACAAAAATATGGAATGCTATTATGTTAAGTTGTGCTATTTTATGTTTCGTTAACTTCTATTGTGGTACCAAACGTCATTGGCCTAATTGGCGATTTAATCTTGCAATTATCAAAAGTCCTAGGATATCTTGATCGCAAAAGTATCCCATTTATTTCCCGATTTTATCACAAACAATATTAAAAGATGTTATTGTGAAATCTACTTAGAAAGAAATCTAAAGTGTAAAAGCACAATTAAGTTTAACTCCCTAAGAGCAATAAGTTCTATGAAATAATACTAATCAATGCAAACAAACGTGTAAAAGCACTAATTCGTTTTAACAAAGGTTATGATTCATATGCGATTAAAAAGATGTATCACTACAAGTAATAACCACAAGATGCTACTAGAAATCAGAGATAACAACTTTTACGTATTGAAAACTCTAATATAGCTATAGAGATGAAAACAAATACAATTGATTCCGGACTCAACCAAACTAGCATTCAAATCATAAGATAATAAAAACAATGAATCATAAACGATAAAATTGAGACAAAACTAATTCATAGAATCAAATAGCATGTTTGATGAAATAAAGTTTATCCCATAACCAATAATTGTATTTATCTACTCATATTAATGGAGTTCATCATCATAATAATCAGATAAAAAAGATGGAAAATAAAATGAAGCAAACCCTAATCGCCGCTATCTTCCAAAGCTCCAAGTGATAATACGTGATATTTTTAAAGAAGTAGAAGTCTTTTCCTTTTGTAGCTTTTCTCCCTTCCAAAACTAGGTAAAATCTCAAAAGCCCATATCCAATGTGTCCACCAACCCCACACAAGAGAAATACCCATGTAAGAATTCTGCAACTCATTGTACTCAGTTTAAGCAACTCTCTGCTACTATTCATCCCTGCAACTGCAATCAACATCACTGTCAACTGTATTAAACTGGTTCCCTTCAAAACTACATTAGCCCAAAGCTCAATCTCCCATGAAATCTGGTTAATAGTTCAGTCCATTGCATCCATTCCAATTGCAGATGAAATTCCATTCTCCATGACCTGTACAGCTACAAATATCGCCAGAGCCAACGAAATTTCAATCCTGCAAGTTCATACATTCCTTCCTTTTTCCATGACTGTCAGTTTGAAACCACATCCGGAACTACTATCCACAATCATCACCACCATAAACCAGCTATAATACCACTAGCCAATGACCCAAACAACATCCCATAATCACCAGACATCCATCAACAACACAATATCAGCTGCAGTTTCCTGTCATTCCTCATTAGCTCTTAGCTGTAACTGCACCATATGCTCCTACAAATTCAGCTAAAACCCATATCACCATAACTGCATCATTTCATACATAGGCCACCAGAATCATCAACACTTCAACAGCAGCAAAAACAAACTCATTCTTTCCCTGTAATTCCTTAGCTTCATTGTTCAAACTCTATACTCAACTGCAACCAGAACCAACCACCAAGTCCATCGTAACAGAATCACATATGCATTTAAAACCTGCAATCTCCTTGTAACTCACACATAACTCGAGCCATTGGCTCATACCTGCTCTACTCTATCACAACCATTGTCAAGCCCTAAGCATACATCTATTCATCCAAACATCAGCATCACCAGGTTCATTCTCAGTTCAACAGCAGCAACATATCATGTAGCTCATAACCTTCAGGTTTCCTGTAATTTCCTGTCAAATTCAAACCCCGCAGTTCCATTGCAATCACCATCTTCTAAGCCTGCATACAGTGAAACACAATCAAACTTTCTCTACACAGCTTCATGTTTACTAACTCAAGATCTAGTCAGTAATTCCACCACCATGAGCATTTGTAACTCAATTTTCTATGCATCTTAATCCATACTCAGTTGCACCAGTCCTGCAACACTGCTTCTTTTGTAATTTCAGTACTAGCAATTCATCCATCTGAGATGCAACCCTTGTAATCTCGGTACCACCTACAACTGCATAAACCCATTTCTTCCATGCGCTCCAGAATATGTCCTAAACATTCATCTAAAAACACCTTCTTCCACATCTCAATTCAATAACTAACCCCAAATTCAGTTACTTAGCATACTGCAACCACTACACCACTTAGTTCTCATAGCAAAACTGCAATCCCAGACTAGCACCATTTCATAATCACTTGCATCTTCATACTCTGAGTAGCAGCAACATAATCACCTGCATCTTCATCTCGTCACCAGCATCAACATATTTATCTCCTTCTTGATTCTTCTACCAAACATCAACAGTAACACCAACTGAACTGCACCAGATCACTACTACCATAATTTTATCTCCTCCATCCTGAATTCAGAAGCACAACACCCATGAACATCAACATCATTTCTTCTTTTAGCTCACAGAAAACCCTAACTTCAATTTCTATTAAAACCCAATATCAATCTTCACAGCAGCAACAAACTCAAAACACCCATTCTTCACATTCAAACTCAGATTCAATGTTCTTATACATACAAAACCCCCTATTTCTGCAAAATCCAAGCCATTCAACCATAGAATTCAGTCACAGCAACCTCCTCATTCAATGGTAGTGAAACCAATTTCTCATTCTTGTTCAAACCCTAATCGATCTCAACCACCACAACAACACCAGATTCAGGAACCCTAATTCCTAATTTTTCCTTCTCGATCTCTGTTTCTCAAATGTCTCAGCATCATCATCTTTTTTTCAATTTCTTACAGTAGCCACAAGACCCGGAGAATGAAGAAATGATTTGGAAATGATCCTCTCTCGACCTGAACTAGGTCAAAATGTATGTGACGGTTATTTCCAACTTCAAGGTTGAATATGAGCCACCAAGTATAGCCCTTTATCCTCCAATATGCTTCCGATAGTGCTTGCATGTGCGACGAAGATCCTGTATTCCTTGCTCCAAATGAATGCACTTTTCTTTTTTTGAATTCTTCCACCAACATCAGCCATCTCGTACTTCTCAAATCTACTTATTGTCTTCAAGTTCTCTTCATCACTAAAGCAGTCTTGCTTTTCAGAGATAAATTTGCATCACTAAAGCCGACATACTTTTCAGACAGAGATGAAGAAACAAAAGCAAATAATGAGAAATAATTCGCCTCCAACATCAGTTGCACATGAAATGACACTTTTGCCTTGTTTCTTCTTCTTTTGTTCCAAATGACTACAAAGTACCTAAACACTCAAAAGCAAACATAAGATACATAATTTACAAGAAAACTTAGCAAAGAAAGCATAAACGATAGATAAATATTAAGGTGTTTTAGATACCTATCATATCATCATTACTATGATTATACCACTGGTACATATCACAAATATCAACCTGAGATAGTGCGTGAGCAGTCCCTTACCCATCTAGCCTCTTGGTAACAATATTTGGCTCTACCACATCTGTAGATAGCTTGAGATGGGGCAAGTAACAATTTGATTAGCTTTGTGATTTTGTATTACTATTTAGGTTAGTTCTTTTTAAAAGGAGTAAACTATCTTTAGTTTATAAAAGCTTCTTGGCAGAAAGCTTCTGGCATTTGAATGTATTCAATGTGTTGAGGAAACTCCAATTGTTTCACACCTTCTATGACAAAATATTTCTGCCCACCTGAGGATAAATAATGTTATGTAGTTTCCTACTATCTTATTTACCACACTGTGACGTGATGAAAATATCAATTATTCTTGTGCTCTGAATGTTTTTGAACTATTCATTGAGCTAAAAATAAAAGTGATTTTCCAATCACTCGGATATAAAAAAAAATCTCTCAGTATGTGAACGTCATGGTTCAGGATTTGATCTTGGTTATATTAAACCATCTAGGAATCATGCTTTCCTTTTATGGGCCACGGTACCCGCCCGGGTCCAAGCCATCTGAAGGGGATATAAAGGTTACGGTACGCGTACCCTTCTTCTTCCTCACTTTGTACACGTACGTGAACAGGGATTATTCCAGGGTTCACGTACCAACTCCATTAAAGCTTAATTAAAGGTCAAAAAAAAGGGGGGTGAAGGAAGAAATTTCTACAAGGAAGTTCATCAAGTAAGTCTCTTATCATTTTTTTCTCCCAATTTCCTTTTATTATTATAATGGGAAGATCTAATAGTGATGATAAGAACCAAGGAAAATTTCTAAAGGGCTTGTTACTTCCTCCCTCTCAAGTCTAGCTGACCAAGACTCTATTAGAGTTGTATTCATCAATGATTCTAGTAGTATGACCTTTGAAAAGATTTCTCCTAGTGGATTCATACAAGAGAAGAAATTGTTAAAGGAACGTGGTCATAAAGATGATTTGGTGTGTTTTGAGAAGTATAAAATTGGAAACATCTTTACTGGTTTTGGTGAAGGATTTGACACTCTCATAAGATTTTTTTATGCTAACATCCATGATGTTAATCTTGATAACTTGGAATTCAAGACTATGATAAATATGAAAAATATTCTAGTTGATAGAGAGTTGATTTCAAAGATTACCAAAATTCCTTTGGGTAATTTTTGTCTTCCTAGACCAAAAGGAGAAAGACCATCTTATGAAGCCATTTCTTTTGGTTTTTTTCGGAAGAAGTTTGATTTGATTGGATATAAGGGAAATTTCCTACCCAAGATCTTAGTATCGCCTTGAGAATCTTCGGAAAACTTGGAATTTCTAATCTTTATCCCTCAACGATTGAGAACTCTCGTTGGAGTCGTGAATTTGCGGAGTTGGTCTATTTCCTTGAAATGGATGCTCAAGGTCTTGATATTTGTGGATTTATCATTCTTCAAATGGTCTCGATGACGTCATCCAACAAGAAGTTAGGATTTCCATGCTTAACTGGGAAAATATTTTGTGCGCATTCCATTGCTCCCATTGGCAACTCTATTGGAACTCCAAAACTAGTTCGTCCAAGTATTATCAAACGTATGAAGACTAATTTCTACAAAAGACAAAGATTCTTGTGATCGTACCACCTTGGGTCTTCTTCAAAAAATTCACAAGGGTGTTTGTAAGGTCAATTTCAAGGTAAAATGTGTGCAAGAACAATTATGTGTGATTGCTACAAAATTTCCTGAAATCAAGGAAGAAATGGATAAAGTTCAAGCCTCTTGGATTGATTCCGATGATGATGAAGACGATGATTAACTTCCTTATCTTTTGATTTTATTATGTTTAGGAAACTTCTTATGATAATTTATTCTTATGTTTAAGAAGGATAACTAGGGTTTGGAATAACAATTATTGTGATTACACATAGCTATTTCAGCGATTTTTATCTTGCAATGTTTGTGACTACTTTTATATCTTGCCTATCGGAAAAATCAATCTCAAGCCAATGTTACGATTGTACTCAAATACGATAGAAACAGCAAGATCATATCACACAACTACAAAGAAAATAGTTGGTTCTGGCTTCACAATCCCAATGAAGTCTTCAAGTCGTTAACCTACAGGGTCTCGTTAGAAACCTAAGGTTAAGGGAGAATCGACTATAGCAAATACAACTAGTATCACACATGAGGTATGAGGATTAGGTTTCCCAGTTGCTAGAGTTCTTCTTTATATAGTCTCCCAAATCAGGGTTTGCAATCTAAGTTACCTTGGTAACAAAGCATTCAATATTCACCGTTAGATGAAAACCTGATTAGATTCAAGCTAATATCTTTCAACCGTTAGATCGAACTTAGCTTGTTATACACAAATGAAATGCACATTTATTTAGGTTTGTGTAACCGTACCCAAACATGTACATTTAGTTGGTTCAACAGCAGTTAACCAAATAGTTAGCCATATGAGCACTTTCATATTAACCTTATTCATCTTAACCATAACTAGTTCAAATGACTCAAGAGAACTATTTAGAGAGTTGTTCAATTGCTTAGATCTCATAGAAATATACAAGACACGATTGAAGCAAAAACGATTTGATTCATGAACTTTATATCCACAGTTTGCAAGTATGCATTCCTTAGTTTATATAAGTTTAAGTTCACAAATAACCGTTTTAGAAACTACTCACTTGAGTACGCATACTGGTACGCGGACTTTAGTACACAGAATAAGTTTGTTTTTAGTTCAAAAACTCCAGCAGAAATTCACGGGATGTGAACCTCCGACAGTGCGCGTACTTTAGTTCTGGTTTTCCTGAGCAGCAAAGTCCGCATACTTTGGTTCAAGGAATAAGGACTTACACATGTATGAGTTATCACACAATGTTTATATCCTTTCAAGGTTATATTCTAAACTCTCATTTCAATCATTGAAACATTCTTAGAGGACGTTATATAGTTGTTATTCACAAGCTATTTTTCGTCAAAGCGATTTTCAAGTAATTGAAACTAATATGACTTTCGTCACTAGTAAAGATGAATTTGGCCAAAGCGAAAGCTTACCAACACATATTTTGAGAAATAGATAAACGAGATAAACTCGGATCGAAATAGCAAATGTGTATAATCATAGTCTATATATCAATACGAATTTTGTCTTAAGATATGAGATGGAGTAGATATACTTTTGAGTGATAGATAAGTTCAAGTCTCCACATACCTTTTAGTCGATGAAGTTCCACCAGTTCCTTGAGTAGTTCTTCGTCTTTGTATGATGATCGCCATGGAGTCTATAGCTCAACTACACTTTCTATCCTAGTCCGAGACTTAGCTATGAGTAGACTAGAAATCAAGACTTATAGTTTTGGTAACTAAACTTTACAACAAGCTTGAGATAGAAACGTTTGCGAGTTGGACCGAGCATTGCTCTAACATATTCTATTCTATCTTCTAATGAGACTAAGTAGTATAGATATATAGACTTTTCCATTATACATATTTGATATTTCGAGATGAGTTTATCTCGCTTATTTATTTCTCGAAATATGTGTTGGAAGCTTTTTGCTTTAGATATGTTCATCATATTCTTGACGAGTTTAGTTAGAAACAATTTATTTATTGGAAACTAAATATTAAGTCAAAAGATGATCATGTGAAAATCACCTTGAAAATCTTACATGATTTGTGTGAGACAGTCATTTGAAGTTAGCTTGGGAAGTTTTGTATTGATCATTCGATCACTTGCAAATTACTTGAAGCTAATGGTATGTGAGATTACCATTTTTGTCTTCTAAGGATGTTTTAATGATTGAAATGAGAGTTTAGAATGATTACCCATGTATGGATGCAACATATTATGCATACCTAGTATGAGAACTGTTTTGTAATGATTCAGGTCCGGAACTCTTGTTTGCATACCTAGTAACGGATTCACCTGAGAAGGTGCATAACTCTTGTTTTCGTACCTAGTATGCAAACAGATTTACCTGAGTTGGGTCTGGGATGGTTGTTCGCGAAGCAGGTTTGCGAACGGCTTGACTAGGCCAAGGTCCAGAGCTGCAGTTTGTGAAAACAATGGTTAAGTTCTA
Organism: Papaver bracteatum; assembly: GCA_023529315.1. Lineage (NCBI taxonomy): Eukaryota > Viridiplantae > Streptophyta > Magnoliopsida > Ranunculales > Papaveraceae > Papaver > Papaver bracteatum. Next base: position 902,458 of record JAJJWX010005269.1, on the reverse strand, counting down.
AAATCGATTATGTATGATTCTCATACTCATGAACTAAAACATTTATGATTTAAGGAATGCAAATTAACTTTACAAACCGTGGCTTAATGTTCATGAATTAATTGTTTCAATTTGTTCGTATTATATGTCTATGAGATAATGAATAATTGAACAACTCTATATGAAATACAATTGGATTCATTTGATTATCTTTCATGATTGATTGATTATCATATGGCTAAGACAAAAGTGTTGGATGAATATGGTTAACTTTGGTTAACTGTTATGATTATCTAGAAGTGTTGGATGAATATGGTTAAGACAAAACTGTTCATATGGCTAAATTCGGTTAACTGTTATTGAGCCAACTCAATATACATGTTTAGGTATGGCTACCGATATCTAAATATAAGTATATTTTATATATTTCATTTATGTGTAACAAGCTAAGACCATCTGACGGTGGAGATTAATTTTTTAATTTCTAAGTAGACTTAGCTTGAATCTTGAATCAGGATTTCATCTAACGATGAATATTGAAAGCTTTGTTACTAAGTTATTGAAAGACTATATAAGGGAGAACTCTAGCAGCTGGAAAACCTATTCTCGAGACTTTCTTGTGTCCTAGTTACAAACTAGAGTCGGATCTCCTTTAACCTAGGTTTTTCCAAAACCATATTAGGTTAACGACTTGAAGACTTCATTTGGGATTCGTGAATCCAGATCCAACTATTTTCTTTGTAGGTGCGTATTCTGATCTTACTTATTCTATTGTATTGAGTTTTATCTTTTCTAAGATTTACTCGAGATTTATTTCCGATAGGTAAGATATTAAAAGTAATGACAACAGTTCTTCGTCTCAGACTCTTATGATTCTAAAATAACTTTTTATGTTAATCAGTTGCGTTATTGTGAGGTAATTGATATTTCTAGGCTGCTCTTCGGGAGTATAATACCGGATTATCAATTGGTTTTTGTTCACCTTGAATTATCAAAAGACGGAACAAAAACCATAATATACTTATCTGGGGGAGACATATTTTTTTATAAGTCTTCGACTTTGTGTCGTAGCAACTCTTAGTTGTGGGTGAGATCAACTAAGGGAGTCAAGTACGTATAGTCTTGTTGGGATTTAAGAGGCGTAAGGAACGCGATTGTACCTTAATCGGTGTGAGACTTGGTTAGGGATCAACTACATTCCAAACCGAAGTTAACTTGTAGTAGGCTAGAGTCTGTAGCGGCTTAATACAGTGTGGTGTTCAAAGATTAACTAGGTCCCGGGGTTTTTCTACATTTGCGGTTTCCTCGTTAACAAAATTTCTGGTGTCTGTGTTATTTCTTTTCCGCATTATATTTGTTTATATAATTAAAATATCACAGGTTGTGCGTAGATCAATCACAATTGATAAATCCGACCTTGTTTGTTGGATATAACTTGATTGACACTTGGGCATTGGTATTTGGTACCTTCCAAGTTATTCTTACATTAATCAGGCTCACAGATTTCTATCTGTTCGATTTGCCAATTGTATTAAAAAGAGAGAAAGCTCTTTGATATATTTTTTAATTTAGTCTCACTTTTAAGTTGGTGCTCTCAGAATTATATTGAAGTTTAGTCCATACAGATTTCCAAACGAATTATTGGGTGTGGTTGATCGTTGTCGTATGCGTCAAAAATAAATTACACTTTCTTACTACTCAAAATATATAATGAAGCAAGGGCAAGAAAGGATCGTTCCCACAGAGAGGACTAGGTTGTCAAGATGTTTTGGTTTCCTAAAAGTAACACGGGGGATTTTCTGATTTTTATAAAGTAAAGAAATATAAAAGCAAACAAACAAATAAATAAGCAAACAAATCAATAGAACAAATATTGGTTAAGGATTCATCTTCATTCACAAACATGCTTTCAAAACAATAAGTAGAATTGATATTTAATCTCAACTTTTATCAAAAGCCCTAGGATACCTTGATCGCAAGAATATCCCGCTAATTCCCTCTTGTCATCAACAAACATATTAAAAGATGCGAATATGAGTTCTATCTAAGAGAACAACCTAACTTGTAAAAGCACTAATCAAGTTTAATTCCCAAGATGCATCAAGTTTTATGAAATTAGGTCAATCAAAGCAATCGAACGTGGAAAGCGCACAATTCAATTTAACAAAGGTTATGTTCACATATGATCATAAGAATATATCACTACAAACTATAATCATACTTATGTTACTTGCAATTAGGAATCTATCACTTTTGCGTATAACAAACCCTAATCTAGCAGTAGATATGAAAACAAACTCAATCGATTCTAGGCTCGACCAAACAAGCATTCAAATCATATAACAATATAAACGATGAATCATAAACGATAAAGTATGGAGACAAAACTAATTTATCATATCAAAAAGTATATTTTGTGAAATCCAATTAATCCATAACCAAAAGAAAACTAGGTACTCATATCATAGGAGTTCATAACAAGAAGGAAGAGAAAACCTATCATATTTCTAAACCCTAGAAAACAAAAGTAGAAGATGTGATAAGAGATTAGAGAAAAGTATTCTCTTTTATATGTTTCTCAATTTCCATAAAGGATACTCCTTCCAATATTAGATCTTCTCAAAACCCATCTCCAAGTGGTCCACCAAGCCCATGTGTGAGAAAACCCGTGAAAAATTATGTCAAAAAGCGTTCGCCGGAAAACTGGGTTTTTCGCCGGAATCCGTGACCGAAAAATAGCTCAGGTGACCGATAAAGTCCCCCCGATCACTAGTCAACGGGTCAACGGAGAATCAGTATCAGGAAGTCAATTGAGTTAGCTCGGTCAAACTCAGACCGAGTCAAATGACTCAACTCAGCTGGGTTAAGTTGCCAAGCCATAGTCTTGCACATGCCAAATGCTATAGTACAATCATTGCGCTTCATCCATGATGGTTGTTCTCAATACCACCAAACTAACTTCCCAGTCTGTCTCCTATCACAACAAAACAACACCACCTGCTTCAGCTCAATATCAACAGCTGCAACTGTCATTCTCAGATACAACCACTAACAACTTCAAACCCATCACACAAGTATACCACCATCACAGTTCACCTGCCATAACCTGTAAATCCACCATCCCAGCCTTATCTGCATCTCATTGCAGCACTGCACATTCTCTAAACCACATACCACTGGAACTGCAGATGTGTAGCTTCATTCACAATACAACAGCCACATTCATAACCTTCACCTTCGCTGCCCTGTCCATTCCATTTAATTGTAGCTTCACCAACACAACTCATTCAATTCACTACTCAACTATATCATAACTAAGTCCACCTGCAATATCAACTCATTAGCTTCACCAACTGCAGTTCAACTTCACAGTCCACCTGCAAACCCATTTCTCAGCATCTCCATGATTTCAGTAGCTTCACCTGCAAACCCATTTCATTGTAGCTTCACCAACACAACTCATTCAATTCACTGCTCAACTATATCATAACTAAGTCCACCTGCAATATCAACTCAGTAGCTTCACCAACTGCAGTTCAGCTTCACACTCCATTCTCAGCACAGCCAAGCCAACAATTCCAGCTGCACATTCTCTAAACCATAGACCATTGGAATTGCAGCTGTGTAGCTTCATTCATAATACAATAGCCACATTCATAACCTTTATCTTCACTGCCCTGTCCATTCCATTTCATTGTAGCTTCACCAACATAACTCATTCAATTCACTGCTGAAATATATCATGACTAAGTCCACCTGCAATATCAACTCAGTAGCTTCACCAACTGCAGTTCAGCTTCACACTCCCTTCTCAGCACAGCCAAGCCAACAATTCCAACTGCACTTCATAGTCCACCTGCAAACCCATTTCTCATCATCTCCATGAGTTCAGTACCACAGTAGCAACAATCAAATCCATTTCCTGATCAGTTGCACCTGCAATACACAACTCATATAATCCATCCAATCATAACCTGCAACTTCCTTGCAATTCCATCTCCCTGAAGCTCACCCACATTCTATCCACCATATCCCATTAACTCAAACCTGATGCAACTAATTTAAAACCCAGCAGTACACAGCTCCAGTTCCATCTGAATCTCACAGTAGCACCATCATTTCACGAATAACTCCATCACACCCACTTAGCTGAACTGCACCTTCTCAAGCTTATACTTGGCCAACACCCATCAAGCCTTTCTTCAATTCCATCCAGAAGTCAACCTAACTCCATTGCATAAAAAAACAACATCAATAGCAGCAACATCAACTCTTCCAGCAAACTCTGCCATCACCAGCAAATCTGGACCAATAGTACCATCTTCTTCTTGTTCTCATTACCACTACCAGAAATTCTACCAACACAAAGCACCAACACCTGAACTTATGCCATCTTACCAAATCTCTTAGCAGTGACTACCAACAACAGCTGCATCTCATACTTCTATCAACATCAGCTGAGTCACATTTTCATAACAACCCAATTCAACAGCATCACAACACAAATTCTTATTTTGCAATTCAAAAAACACCAACCCACAGATGCAACTCCTCCTGAATCACCATCAATTTGAAATGTTCAAACCTCATACTACCACCATTCTTCCCCTTGTGATTTAGTCAATACTTATAAGCTCAAACCCCATCAACAGACGTCTCATCTCTTCTTCTCTCGAACCCCTGCTACCAATATTACTCAGAAGGAAAACCCCTTGTAGAATTATCCATCTCAGATACCACCATCACTATCTGCATCTTGTCTCCTTGTTGATTAACAGCGACATTTTATCATCGAACCCTAGCTTCTGAGACTCTGAACTTCATTCAAATTCATTGCAAATTCTTCTCTCGGTTCTCCATTCTGTAATTCCAGCAGCGAACACTACCAACTGTAAAATCATTATCTCCTCTGCTAACGACAGCAACCAATTTCTTCTTCAGATCCCGATTCCTCCATGGATGCGCATTTCTTATTTTATCTATACTTCTGGTGAACTGAATAACGAGAGTGTCTTTCGATTTTAGGGTAGGGTTATAATGTAGGGCAGGATTCACACCCATGTACCATAGTTTGGGATAAGAACCACCCCAGTCTAGGTTCCTATAACAGATGGTCACCCCTTAACCTCAGCCAGTTGTCTTTAATTAATCTCCAAAAGAGGGTCTCCTTTAACCTTGATTTGGGCTCCGGATAGTGTTTGTTTGTGAAATGATAGTTTTAACCATGTTGCTCAATTTTGGATGATTTCTTCTCTTTTTCTTCCTCGTGACTCCAAAGCACCTCTCAAACTCACACATAAGATCCATAATTTACATGAAAACTCGCGAAGAAAGCATAAATAATAGATATAAAATTAGGTGTTTATCACACCTATCAAATTCCCCCACACTTAGACTTTGCTAGTCCTCGAGAAAATCAAACAAAATGATTCTAAAACATACATCCAACTCCGTATCGTCGAGGCTACGGTCACTTTTAGCATAAATAACAAGCCTTTAAACCCCTAGCTGTCCCTAGTGGACAAGTTATAGTCTCGTGAAGGTTTACAAGAGGTCTACCTACAAAACCTATATTTCCAACTCCAGCTACCTGTGACAAATCTATGAACGAATCCAAAATGGATATTGGAGGAGGTACCATGATGCAAATTCAAAATTAATATATATGTAAATTAAGCTCTACTAAGAAAGTTGAACAAACCACAATACTCGGAATCTGACTAACCACAATCACAATGAAAAGATTAAGAAGATGGATATAGAGGTAGATGTTTGCGAATGTTAACAAGTGATCGGTGTTTCCCATATCTGTCTGAAGGTCACCGCCAAGATGAACATATGCATCATATTGGATTGAGCTACTGGTCTGAATTCTAGTGTCAACACACTGGCATATACAAGGGAACCAGTGGTCAACAATCTTAATTCTACATCAACTCAACCGGCATATACAAGGGAACCAGGAGTCGACTTTATTAAACAATAATAATTTCTTTTTCTTTTTCTTTTTCACTTTTTTTTTCACTTTTTTTTTCTTTTCGAGACAACATGATTGGATCTTCTGGATCCAAGCGCATGATTCTTGTCAGCAGATTACATGATAGTTCCCTTGGATCCTGCATTCCACGCTTGTTTAGGCGATGGAGACAGGGAGAACACACACATATTGCTATCCAAGTGTCATTTTTATTCCGATTGGTCTAATTGGTCAGTCTCTTTTTTTTTTCTTTTTTTTAGCAACTCAATCACTCTATTTCATCCTAGCAGTAATAACAATTCGATGTTTAGTGACCCACCAAATCACTTAGAGAATAATAGATAAATATGGAAAAATAAAAATAGAACGTGATATGGTGATATTCCGAGACATGGTAACAACTATCATATTATTTCTAACACTTGAATAATTTTGTCCCTTTTAGTTAATGGGTTCCTCAACTCCGGCAACCAAGATGGTTACATCCATTTAGATTGATAATGTCATCCTAAAGGCACAAGTCTCTATATTTCAGAGTTTTTTTTTATATGAAACAAGGAAAAACTAAAAAGGCTAAAAACTCTATATGAGAACACTCCCCCACACTTAAACTTTACATTGTCCTCAATGTAAAATTTAGTCATTCAATGTAAAGTTCAAGATGGGAAATTCATAACATGATATATATACACAATAAGAAAATAAAATGCATGATAAAAAACGGATACTCCAACTCATAGCTATTTCTGAACAATAGAGAATAAACACTAAACAAGCTATTTAGTTGGCATCTAATCCCAACTCAAGCAATATGTACACCTCACCGCCAAGAAAAAATTTCATCTACTTAGAAAGGCTAGTGTTTATTCTAGATTGTTCAAAAATCTCTAAAAGTTGGAGTTTTGATATGCAAATATCCAAAATAATAAAAATAAAGATAAAAGACTTAAAGTAAAATAAAAAGATAGAGATAGATACACAAAACCAGTGGGTTTCCTCCCATTTAGCGCTTGGTTTAAAGTCGTCAGCCCGACTTGCAAGACGAATTCTCCATACACCTATAATCGGAAAAGTTGGGGATCCACCCATAGCACATGTTTTGTAAACACTCGCTTCACACAAATATTAGTACAATAAAACAGAATTGAAGATATTAACCGATAAAAGCTTCCCCCACACTTATTCTTGTCCACACTTGGAAGTGTATAAAGAATATAGAAGGCGGGTACTTCCACGGTTTCTTCTTTGCAAACATCCATAGTATGAGAACCAAATATTTCTAACGACGGATACCGAGAAACGAAGTCATTTAACAATATTCTCGAAGCAAATATATTCAAACCAATAAGAGGTAAATGATAATAGTTAATATGCAAAGGGTTAGACAAACCTCGCACAATCTCTTGTAGCACGGAATCCTCTTCATCCTTGAAAAACTCAAGTGAATTATTTACCTCTTGTATATCATGGTCCTCTATCAAACCTTGCAACCATTCTTCGTCCTTTTCTGCCTTAACCAAAGTCTTGACATCAACATCTTCATTACAATCCTTTGCAAGTTCAATTGGGTCTTCAACAATATTGGTCTTAACGGTTTCATTCTCAACATACTCCTCTTTGTTGTAAGGCACATACTCCACTGTGGATTCAAGTCTCACCATAAGGAACTTCTTTAGAACGCTCATTGCATCATCCTCAAGCTCTACCTTTTGAATAGGTTCTTGATCGTTATAAAGATCAATGCTTGAGTCAACTAAACTAGTGTCATCATCGCAAAAAACCTTCATTGTACACTCCTCGGGGATGTCACCATAAATTGGTTCAAGCGATGTATTTTCATAGTCATCATCACAATCATAATTAACATAAGATTGGCTACCACTTCCCAAAAATTGGTCTTTCGCAGAATTTTGCATGTCCTCTTTGTATTCTTCAATGCCTTGTCTTAAACTGGAAACACCTTTTTGAAGCTCTTGGAGTGATCCATCCAATTTTTGAAAATAGGTTTCCATTTGTTGGTAAAGCTCATTCGACAAGGAAAAGGTAGAATTACTTACTTCAGTATTGCTAGGCCAATTATCTTCCCTTTGAATGGGTGAATGATCATAACTACGATCACAAATTGGGCCAAACATACTATAAGCAAATTTTGTCGATGAAATTGGTTCCACGCTTGGTTGTCTACTCCATGCCTACCATAAATTGTTGCATCTCATCTACCAAACTCGAAGAAATATTAATAGAAGTAATACTTGTGGTTGCTCACTTACATATCTACTGTAAGAAGGTTGGTATGTATGAGAATAACTCAAAGGGTACGTGGAATATTGACCATAACCAAAGGATTGGTTTTGATTGTATTCCCCGCAAGGGTGATAGTTTTCATAGTGTTGTTGAGGTTGATAACCGTACCCATTGTTCCAATATGCTCCGTCCATAGAAATTGGTACCTGAAACAAGAGTTCTCAAACCAAGGTTAAAAAACAGAAAATAAGAAAAACCAAAATAAAAATAAGAAACAAAACTAAAAACAAAAAAATAAGAAACCAAAAACAAGTGACAATCGCTGCCTCCTCGGCAACGGCGCCAAAATTTGATCGCTGTCGTAGGCGTCAAAAATAAATTACACTTTCTTACTACTCAAAATATATAATGAAGCAAGGGCAAGAAAGGATCGTTCCCACAGAGAGGACTAGGTTGTCAAGATGTTTTGGTTTCCTAAAAGTAACACGGGGGATTTTCTGATTTTTATAAAGTAAAAAAATATAAAAGCAAAGAATAAAAAAATAAGCAAACAAATCAATAGAACAGATATTGGTTAAGGATTCATCTTCATTCACAAACATGCTTTCAAAACAATAAGTAGAATTGATATTTAATCTCAACTTTTATCAAAAGCCCTAGGATACCTTGATCGCAAGAATATCCCGCTAATTCCCTCATGTCATCAACAAACACATTAAAAGATGCGAATATGAGTTCTATCTAAGAGAACAACCTAACGTGTAAAAGCACTAATCAAGTTTAATTCCCAAGATGCATTAAGTTCTATGAAATCAGGTCAATCAAAGCAATCGAACGTGGAAAGCGCACTAATTCAATTTAACAAAGGTTATGGTTCACATATGATCATAATAGTATATCACTACAAACTATAATCATACTTATGCTACTTGCAATCAGGTCACTTTTGCGTATAACAAACCCTAATCTAGCAATATATATGAAAACAAACTCAATCGATTCTAGACTCGACCAAACAAGCATTCAAATCATAAAACAATATAAACGATGAATCATAAACGATAAAGTATGGAGACAAAACTAATTTATCATATCAAAAAGCATATTTTGTGAAATCCAATTAATCCATAACCAAAAGAAAACTAGGTACTCATATCATATGAGTTCATAACAAGAAGGAAGAGAAAACCTATCATATTTGTGATAAGAGATTAGAGAAAAGTCTTCTCTTTTATATGTTTCTCAATTTCCATAAAGGATACTCCTTCCAATATTAGGTCTTCTCAAAACCCATCTCCAAGTGGTCCACCAAGCCCATGTGTGAGAAAACCCTGAAAAATTATGTCAAAAAACGTTTGCCGGAAAACTGGGTTTTTCGCCGGAATCTGTCACCGAAAAATAGATTAGGTGACCGGCAAAGTCCCCCCGCTCACCAGTCAACAGGTCAACGGAGAATCAGTATCAAGAAGTCAACTGAGTTAGCTCGGTCAAACTTAGACCGATCCAAATGACTCAACTCAGCTGGGTTAAGTTGCCAAGCCATAGTTTTGCACATGCCAAATGTTGTAGTGCAATCATTGCGCTTCAGCCATGATGGTTGTTATCAATACCACCAAACTAACTTCCCAGTCTGTCTCCTATCTCAGCAAAATAACACCACCTGCTCCAGCTCAATATCAACAGCTGCAACTCCCATTCTCAGATACAACCACCAACAACTTCAAACCGATCACACAAGTATACCACCATCACATTTCACCTGCCATAACCTGTAAATCCACCATCCCAGCCTTATCTGCATCTCATTGCAGCACTGCACATTCTCTAAACCACAGACCACTGGAACTGCAGTTGTGTAGCTTCATTCACAATACAACAGCCACATTCATAACCTTCATCTTCACTGCCCTGTCCATTCCATTTCATTGTAGCTTCACCAAAATAACTCATTCAATTCACTGCTCAACTATATCATAACTAATTCCACCTATAATATCAACTCAGTAGCTTCACCAACTGCAGTTCAGCTTCACACTCTCTTCTCAGCACAGCCAAGCCAACAATTCTAGATGTACTTCACAGTGCACCTACAAACCCATTTCTCAGCATCTCCATGAGTTCAGTACCACAGTAGCAACAATCAAATCCATCTTCCGAGCAGTTGCACCTGCAATGCACAACTCATATAATCCATCCAATCATAACCTGCAACTTCCTTGCAATTCCATCTCCCTGCAGCTCACCCCCATTCTATCCACCATAGCCCATTAACTCAAACCTGATGCAACTAATTCAAAACCCAGCAGTACACAGCTCCAGTTCCATCTGAATCTCACAGTAGCACCATCATTTCACCAATAACTCCATCACACACACTTAGCTGAACTGCACCTTCTCAAGCTCATACTTGACCAACACCCATCAAGCCTTTCTTCAATTCCTGCCAGAAGTCAACCTAACTCCATTGCATAACAAAACAACATCAATAGCAGCAACATTAACTCTTCCAGCAAACTCTGCCATCACCTGCAAATCTAGACCAACAGTACCATCTTCTTCTTGTTCTCATTACCACTACCAGAAATTCTACCAACACAAAGCACCAACACCTGAACTTATGCCATCTTCCCAAATCTCTTAGCAGTGACCACCAACAACAGATGCATCTCATACTTCTATCAATATCAGATGAGTCCCAGTTTCATAACAACCCAATTCAACAGCATCACAACACAAATTCTTATTTTGCAATTCAAACAAACACCAACCCACAGCTGTAACTCCTCTTGAATCACCATCAATTCGAAATGTTAAAACCTCAGACTACCACCATTCTTCCCCCTGTGATTTAGTCAATACTTATAAGCTCAAACCCCATCAACAGACGTCTCATCTCTTCTTATCTCGAACCCCTGCTACCAATATTGCTCAGAAGGAAAACCCCTTGTAGAATTATCCATCTCAGATACCACCATCACTATCTGCATCTTGTCTCCAATCAACAGCCACATTTTATCATCGAACCCTAGCTTCTAAGATTCTGAACTTCATTCAAATTCATTGCAATTTCTTCTCTCGGTTCTCCATTCTGTAATTCAAGCAGCGAACACTACCAACTGTAAAATCATTATCTCCTCTGCTAACAGCAACAACCAATTTCTTCTTCAGATCCCAATTCCTCCATGGATGCGTCTCTCTTCTTTTCTCTATACTTATGGTGAACTGAATAACGAGAGTGTATCTCGATTTTAGGGTAGGGTTATAGTGTAGGGCAGGATTCACACCCATGTCCCATAGTTTGGGATAAGAACCACCCCAGTATGGGTGCCTATAACATATGGTCACCCCTTATCCTCATCCAGTTGTCTTTAATTAATCTCCAAAAGAGAGTCACCTTTAACCTTGATTTTGGCTCGGGATAGTGTTTGTTTGTGAAATGATAGTTTTAACCCTGTTGCTCAAATTTGTATGATTTCTTCTCTTTTTCTTCCTCGTGACTCCAAAGCACCTAATACACTCAAACTCACACATAAGATACATAATTTACATGAAAACTCGCAAAGAAAGCATAAACATTAGATATAAAATTAGGTGTTTATCACACCTATAAGTGGTTGTTGTACCCCCGCTTTTCCAAACCTTCTATTGGTTACGACCACCAGATTTAGCTGGATTTAAAAATTGAAGGTGCTTGGGATTTCTACTCTTTGGTGCCTGAATAAAAAAAGAATACACATAATCAGTAAAACAAAAATAAAAAGCAAACAAACTGAAAATATGAGCAGATGCACATGATGAAGTCTTGTAGTCTAAAAACCTAATCCTTTGGAAGAATTCTGGCAAGAAGAGAAAAAAAGTAGAAATCAAAACCCTAATTATAAATCAATAGAGAGTAGCAACTAAATATCTATTGAAATTTGAGGCGGCTTACCATTGATTAAGAAACTTGAACACTTAAACATCTGATTGAGGTGTACATCATCTTTACCATCATCATAGGTTTGATGAAGACGACTCCTCGAGAGATTGAAAACCCTAACCACGCTACAACAAAGAGCCATACACTAAATTAAATCAATCATCAAAATTAAACTAGGCCTTGTAAGAGATTGAAAACCCTAACCTTATAATATTCAATAACTCTTCAGATGCAGTTTTCTTTATGATTCAAATCTCCCTCAACAATTGCGTTAGGGTTTTTACTTGACAAAGATCAAATATACAGATTCAAGAATCTTTTTGTATAGGGAGAGTGAAAGATACAAGGTTCAGTGGTGGTGGTGAGTCAAGCCAGTCGCAGATCTAGGGTTTTGCTGGAGAAAGAAAGAAAAAGAAAAGAACGTGCAAATGAGAAGATATTTCTTTCGATAATAATATATAGCCGAGTCAGTTTTGATCTGAATGGGCTGAATAGCCACTAGACCAAGTCATCCAAAGAGTGTAGGTAGTCACACTAACAACTGTATTTAGTTACAAATCGTAACTGAATCAAACAATTACGAGTTTCGTAACTGTTCTAAGCTGTTGCGAATCTGAGTTGTTAAATTTGGTGTAGTGAATATCCACCGCTAGATGAATATTTGAATCTGATTTTCATAAACAAGATATACACTCTGGCTAGGTGAAACCGTAACCGAACCGTGTATAAAGACTATGTTCAAGGTGGTTAGCCGAAACTGGCCGATTTGAACTTAAAAGCTTAAAATTCATTTTCGTGAACACTTAAGACATTAACCTTGAGTCACAAACATGTGATCAGATAAGTCTAGTATTTTTAGAGAATTGATCAAATGCTAATTATCTCTTAGAAATAATTTAATCGCACTTGAAAATAATTGACATTGTTAGTATGTGTAGAAGGTACAAATACCATTGTCGTTCGTGAGTCGTTTTAGTCACAGTACGTGTACCGGTTTGTAAGCTAATGAGCCAAACCAAGTTCCGAAATTAACAGAACTATTTAGGTACGCATACCGGTATGGATACCTTAAGACTATCATTGGTTCCGGAGTCCACATAACTATTTTAGTTTGCGTACTGGTATGGATACACAACTGAGTTCGGGAACACAAAACTATTTTGGTATGTGTACCGGTTTGGATACTAACCCGGTTCCGTGACCACAGTTCCTAAATTGTTTGCATATGAGTATGCATACCGATCTGTTTCACGAATTGAACAGATTTTTACATAGTGTGCATAAGAATATGCGTACCACAAATCTGCAAGTCGATATATAGCTAATCCGCTATGTGTACGAGTATATGTAATACAGGTTCAGACTTATAATAGTTTTCCCAGTTTGTAAGACTGATAACGATGTCTTGTATTCGAATCTATAGTAGTTCTATATTTCTCTGTAATCGATTCGAAAAATTCCAGAATAACATCAATGACATATCACTGTTCCAGGTTATTCTCAAATGATAAAACTTGAATCATGATTTTGATTCCGAACAATAAATTGTCCTTAATCGAAATTCATCAAGTATGAACAAATGTTCATTAAGCTTGGTTATTATATTTCGAGAACTAATTACCAAGATAAACCTGACTCGGAATTCTTATATATGCATAGTAATCTAATTAGTTATGCGACACGGTCCCAATGATAGAAAAGTGAATATAACTTGAGAATAGGTGGTTCAGTCTTCACTTACATTTTATTGATGAAGTTCTCCAAAAGCTTTGGTTCGCCTTCAAACGGTAGAATGCAATGATGAATCCCGTGATCTACTATTTCTCAACTACATTTTTATCATAGTCCGAGACTTAACTAATTGTAAACTAAAAATCAAGATATAGTTTTGACAACCTAATTTGACAACAAGCTTGAGATTTCAACACTTGTGAGTTCGACTGAACAATGCTCTCAAGTTGTTCCGGTTGTTATTATATGATTCTATGAGGTGACTAATCCTTTATTAGTCTGGTTGAAGACTTTAAACTTAGCACTTCTTTGGAGGTAACCCATGCTCATGCGACATGGTAATCTACTTCCTTATTTCTTTTCCTTCAAGTGGTAACAGTTTCTCATTGTCTATGCTGTTAATTTCATCTTTAGAACGTTGAGGACACTGTTAGATTTAAGTTTGGGAGTATGGGAGAAGCTTTTAGTTGCATTATGAGACTCTAGAGTCTAGATATTTGTGTCAATTCAGGATAAAACTAACCAATATAACTGGATAGAAACATCTTGATTGTAGGAGTTGAGGGATCCAAACTAAATAATCTATTCATAAAATGACAGAGCTTAGGTATTAGAAATACATGGTAGTTTCACTGTATCTTGGAGTCGTCACATCACTTTCTGTTTTTATTTTTGCTAACTTTTTGTTTCTCTAGGTGATTTGGTGGGGCACTAGTATCACATTGATTTCCACTAGGATGAAGTAGAGTGATTGAGATATTAAAAAAAAAAAATCAATCAGACCAATCAGATTAAAAAATAATATTATATTTAGTAAATAAATCGATTGTTGGGACCCTTGTATATACCAGCTGGGTGGATATAAAATTAGGATTATTGACCATTGAGACCCTTATATATACCAGTCGAAGTTGACACTACAATTAAGATTAAGACCAATATCTCAATCTGTTAGAGCACTGCTCGGTCGAACTCGCAAGCATTGCTATATCAAGCTTGTTGGCAAGTTTAGTTGTCAAAACTATAAGTCTTGATTTCTAGTCTACTTATAGCTAAGTCTTGGATTATGATAGAAAGTGTATTTGAGCATTAGACTTCACGGCGTTCATTGATCAAAGGCGAATAACTACTAAGGTGAGCTTGTGGAACTTCATCAACAAAAGCTATGTGGAGACTTGAACTCATCTATCACTCAAAAGTCTATCTACTCTATCTCCTATTTGAGATAAAAGTCGTATAGCTATATAGACTTCAGTTATGCACATTTGATATTTTGAGTTGAGTTTAACTCGCTTACATATTTCTCGGAATATGTGTTAGTAAGCTTTCGCTTTAACTAAGTTCATCTTATATTTTTGACGAAAGTCAAAAGATGATCATGTGAAAATTTCCTAGTAACACCTTACAAGATTTGTGTGAGACATTCATTTGATATAGACTCGAAATGTTTCATATTGATCATTCGATCACTTTAAAATTGCTTTGAAGATAATAATTTGTGTGAGACAGCTATTGTCATCTTCCGAGAATGTTCCAATGGTTGAAATGAGAGTTTAAAACAATTGGATTTAAGCACAGTATGCGTACTTGCATATGTGTAATCCAAGTTCGGGAACCATGCTATGCATACCCGTATGCGTACTGTTTGGTTTAGTCGAGGTACGGGAACCGGCTCGCGTACTGGCGTGAGGTTCAAGTTCTGGGACTTTAACTGAGTTTGAGGTATGCGTACCAATTCGCGTACTGGCGAACCCAAACTTAGTCCAGCCATTTAGGTATGCGTACCCGTTTGCATACTTGAGTGGGTTATGTTCTAAAATCGGTTTGTTCATGAACTAATACATTTATATAATTGCTTGTGGGTGAAAACTGTTTCTGTGGATTTTGGTAATTTTGGGTGTACGGATGAGAAACAAATCTAAACCCTAAATAATGCACTACACAGGAGTGCTTTTGATTCAAGAGATCAATCGGTACAATCCTTGCCTAAACCAAGAAATGACCGTTCCAGGCTTGCTTCGGTCACAAAGTGAAGGAGAATGGTTAGTATTAGGGAGGGAAGCGAAGAGAGTGTTGAGAAAAGAATAGTTCATTCTGAAGATGTGGCTTGTTTTTATTACTTGTATCAGAAAGTGGAACTGGCTTGTGTAGATGGTGGATTCTTGACAAAGGCTAAAATCGTACATACTGCTGACCCGGCAATCAAATGAGTATTGATGCTCATGTATCTCATTGAAGCATGAAAGCTCATGTCGCAAGAACCTCTGACTGAGAATACCATCTCTCAGATCATATGTAGATATGCAGTCTCTCAACTGAGACAATGACATATCTCATGAATACTGAGCAATTTCAGTAATCACTTTTATATAGAATCGAATGATTGGACGGCTTCTAGACAGCTTTCCTACTAGTATAGAGCGATAACGTCTTCAGGATGTAACAACGTTTTCCCTAACTATATAAAAGACATGTGTGTAGAATCTTAAGGATTGGACGGCTCCTAGACAGCTTGCCTGCTAGTATAGAGCGATAACGTCTTTAGGATGCAATAACGTGTTTTCCCTAACTATACTATACATAATAAATATGATGCTTCAACAAACTTATATCTCCCAATCCTCAAATAATTAATGCTCCTAGACAGCATGCCTGCTAGTATAGAGCCATCAATTAATTATTTTTAATCGTTAACTGAATATTCAGAAATATTCTACGATTCTTCATAATATTTCGTCACTTCAATTCATGGTTCTTCCCAGCAGAATCCCACGGGTTAGTGATAAATATTCAACATATGGGCATCTGAGCTGCTATCGTATAAGCCCCAACTAAAATGGTGCAAGTGTACTCAGCAATAATGCACTAACGAGCACCTGAATGCACGAACAAGCATTCTGAAACACGAAGTAACGATGAACCTATGCTAAATAGGAAGAAAATAATAAATAATAAAATATTAATCAAGGCGCTAGGGGACTGGGCCCATCGGTCGGCCAGTCACGCCGTGGCTAATCCCATGCCCAATTTTATATTTTCATCATATTTTATTATTTTCCTTGATCTCATGAAAATCTCTTCATTTGAGCAAATATTCTTCGTTTTATGAAAAACTCCTTAAATTCATGAAATTACCTCCAAAGTTCATGAAAAATAATATAAAATTAGGGAAACTCGTGGGACCGGGCCCAAGATGGCCGGCCATGCCCTAGACGGTCCCACACGCCTCTTATTTTATTATTATTATTTATTATGTTTTCCTCATCTCATGAAAACTCCTTGATTTCAACAAACTCCTTGATTTTATGATATTTCCTTAAAATCATAGGGAAACTCGTGGGACCGGGCTATTTGGCCGGCCGGCCAAGCCTCGGCCATATCCGGTCCCACATTTCATGATTCCTTCATTTTTTATTATTATTTTTCTTCATCTCATGAAGTTTTAACAGTTTCAGCAAAAATCCCTGATTTCTTCATATTTTCTCGAAATATTGCTCAAATGCATACCAGAAAATACAGAAATTCTCAAGACTGAGACACGGACACTTTGGAAACGTGAGCACATTACCTTGACCAACCAAGGTTGGCTCTTTGGCTTGCAAGAGGTCGGTCCCGCATACTTTTCATCATTTGACCTAATTTATTCACATTAGGTTCTAACTCTTCCAAACAATTTGGAACTTCATGAAACGATCGTTATTCGATCCCGTGACCACCCACGTCCGGTTTCATGACCCCTTGGTCGGTCCCTCATATCTTCATAATTAATTAGGTTTTATCACCTAAGGTTCAGACGAGCATTATTTTAATAAATGATTAAACCAGCATTTAATCATCCTTTCACCAACTGGTCTTCAAGAGACTTTGGTATATTTTTGCTCACTTGAGCATATGGAAGCTACATGGTCGATCCATCATCCCATGTAGCCGATCCCTCCTTCACTCTGTGGTTTATTTTCAATAAATCATCAATTGATCAAATTAGGGTTTTGAGTCCAAGGTTCATAATTCCAGATTCAAACGTTAATAATTTTACGTTGATCTCATGATCAACATTTTATTAATTATACTCGGTTCATTTTATAGTATTCTGATTTAATACTTTATTTGGTCATGCTACCAATAATTCATCAGATAAGCAATATTTTCTCAAACCAAGGAATATTGGTACATCGAATGAGCAATATTTGCCTACCTTAACTATCAACAATTACTTGAGAATTATATCTCTGTCTCAACAGACATGTTCAATTCATGAGTCTCGGAACATTTTCAAATTACGTTCGACTCAACAATACAAGGACTCATCGTCCCATGAAGTCAGCAACTGACTAACTAAATACACGTCTGCCTCGCAGACTCCACAATCACACGAGACATCAATCGTGTTACATGGGGGGGGATATTATCTAGGGTTTTGGTATGGCGGTCTACGACACGTGTGTTCATACACACGAAGAGAATGTGAGCAAGTCGTGCAATCAGTTGAAGGAGTTATCAAAGTAGTGGATGAAAAATCAACCAAGTCTCCGTACGATGAACAACTGGTTTTAACACGATTTCCACTTCCTCACTCTTTGACTCCAGCAACTTTCACACTTCATGGGATCATGATGTTTACAATTCTGAAAATATAAATAAGTCTCTAAATCATGATTGAAAACAAGACAATCTTACGTCAAACAACTCAACATCTGAGCAATTACTCTCAACTGAGTAAATTCAATCATTCAGAACTTTCTTACGCAGAATAAATAATACACCTACAATCTCGATCACCATTGATCTCACACATTTCTCAGCTTCCCTCCTACATATTGACCCATCCTCTCTTGTGACCGAATTTACTCTGGAACGGCCATTGTCATGGTTTAGGCCGGAGTACTGCAGATTTATCTCTAGAATTCAAAGCACTTCCTTCTTGCAGTGCATCTGTGTAAGGTTAGACAGTTTGCTCGGTTCAAGGAGTTTCCTCCGCGCGGTCGTCTTCTCAATTCCTTAAAAACCAGCAACTCGTTTTTCCCCATCTACAACTTGCAAAGTGGAAAGATATCAGTTCTTGGTGATTTCTGGATACTATATTGTTGCCGACCAAAAAGCTTGTTTTTTGGTGAAAATAGGTGAAGCCTATTTATACAAGTCATGTTGAAACGTACCCTGGTCTTGTAGGAAGTGAAACGATTGAGTGGTGGAAGAATAAAGTAACGCGTAACCGTCAGTCACTATGCTTCCATGATGAAGAAAGTGAATTCGTTTACACCGTTACTTTTTACCACCACTAATTGTCCCGCTTCGTGACACTTTTTTATAACGGGCGCATTGCATGCCGCACGCTGTAAACCGCCAGACCAATACCCTAATGAGCACCCCCCAGTTTGTGACATGTTTGATGTCTCGAGTGTTTTTCGTGGAAAACATGTAGCACTTTGCTAGTGTGGCAAGTTAAAGTCAAGGGACTTACCGCAGGAAAATAATATGTGATACTATTAGGCTCATTTGGCTGGTCGCCTAAAACTTTCCACAGGTTTTTCAGTTCGGTGGAGAACTTCAATGGCTGGGATCGCATCTCATGAAGGAGGGTAGTCGTTGATTATGGCTAACTTGTGTTGGTGCCTGGTAATGGCGCAGTGGTGTTTTGGTGTACACCAGTTGCACGGTGGTGCAAGTGACACCTGGCGTAGCTATGGCCACTAGGATGGTCGCCTAAAACTTGCCACAAGTCTGTCAGTTCGGTAGCGGACTTAGATGGATGAGATTGTAATTCATAAGAGGGGGTGGACGTTGATTATGGACACATTCTGTTGGCACCTGTTAATGGCATAACGGCATAGTGACATGCGTCTATATCCTGGTGGGTTAGCCGCGTCTGTGGCTTTGTGGTATGGCAATGCCTGTGGCGTTGTGGCATAACCAAGGCTAGGATTTGGCGCCGTGGCCAAAGTTAGGCTTGGAGTCATGGCCAAGGCTAGGGTTTGGAACCGTGGCCAAAGTTAGGGCTTGGAGGCATGGCCAGGGTTAGGGTTTGGTGCCGTAGCCAAAGTTAGGGCTTGGCGGCATGGCCATGGCTAGGGTTTGGCGACGTGGCCAAAGTTAGGGCTTGACGGTATGGCCAAGGCTAGGGTTTGGCACCATGGCCAAAGTTAGGGCTTGGCGCCGTGGCCAAGGCTAGGGTTTGGCGCCGTGGCCAAAGTTAGAGCTTGGCGGCATGTCCAAGGCTAGGGTTTGGCGCCGTGGAAAAAGTTAGGTCTTGACAGCATGGCTAAGGCTAGGGTTTGGTGTTGTGGCCAAAGTTAGGGCTTTGAGACATGGCCAAGGATAGGGTTTGGCGTCGTGGCCAAAGTCAGGGCTTGGCAGCATGGCCAAGGCTAGGGTTTGGCGTTGTGGCCAAAGTCAGGGCTTGGCGACATGGACAAGGATAAAGTGGTTCGTGGCATGTTGTGGACTATGACCAAAATTAGGATTTTGGCTTATGCTACTGAAGCAAAAGTCATGAAATCTTAATTGGAGTCTGTTATGGCATTGGCCACGAACATAAAGTAGATTAGCACGCAATGACGTCATTTGTGGCATATTGGTATGTTACTGCGGTAGAGTTGCATGTTGGCATGCCGATTAATATGTTGTTGTGGCAGGCGCGTTTGGCTTGCTAGTTAGCATGGTGGCGCGGCAGGGTGCGTTTATCCTTTAATGTATGGTGGCGAGTTTAGAGCGACTTGATTGGTCAAGAAAAGGCAGCGGCCAAACGTAAGGCGCGGCCACACCTCTAGTGCTCGTGGCGCATTTTAAAGTGACCCGATTGGTCGGTAGGAAAGAGAGGAGCCGGACAAGCATGGGCGTTGCTACACTTCTAGTGTGAGTGTGGTGGCTTTAGAGTGACCTGATTGGTCGATGGAAACTGGGGCCGGCGGGTATGGGCCCAGCCACAACTGGTGTGAGCGTGGCGGCTTTAAGGCGACCTGATTGGTCGAGGGAAGTAGGGCCGACTTAGGATGGGGGCTTGGCCAATGGAAAGTGGCGCCGGTTGGCCTAAAGAATGGTCACGCCTCCCTTTGCTGTCATGTGGCTCATTGTTTTCTTATTCTGGGCAAGGTTTTGCACCTACTAATCCATGGCGTATTAATTACCTAGTTTTCCTAGGCTTAATTTCGACAAGCAAGGTCTGATATACTGCACAAGGCGCGAAACCCAAATTTTTGCAAATTAGTCAGGGTAATTGATTGAATTCTATGTGTTGACACAGTGTTCTTTAAGTTCATTGCCAGAGAGCAGCATGCTTTTTGATTGAATATCTTATGCAAAGACCTTATCCTTGATATTTGGAAACTCGTGCTACTCTGCTGCGAGTGAACACAAATTGTCATGCCATATCAACATTAAGGGTTCATCCGGGGAACATAGCACAGAAAGTATTCAATGAAACTTATATTAAGTGAATAAAGGCGAGGCGCCGAAATTTACAGAATATCTGGGATGGTTGCTACATTCGCCAGTCTGGATAAATTTTATGTAAATATATTGAACTGCTCAATATGTCGGTGGAGAGGTTAGCACTCATGGCTTCGTTTCCTTACAGAGTGATGTCACATCATATGCAAGTTTTTTACCATTTTAACCCTAAGCTAAAAACCACCATCAACAATAATAAGGAATGCAATATTATGCATACAGTGGCTATAATGTTCATGACTTGATTCGAGTGAATCAAAATCGATTTTGCTTCGATTGTTTCTGGTATACTTCTATGACAATATAAACAATTGAACAACTCTCGAACTAGTTTCATTTGATTCATTTGAACTAGTTATGGTTAAGATGAATAAGGTTGTATTTGTGGTTGAAAACCGTTTCTGCTGATTTTGGTAATTTTGGGTGTGTGGGTGAGAAACGAATCTAAACCCTAAATAATGTACTGCACAAGAGTACTTTTGATTCGAGAGATCAATCTTTACAAATGTACTAAACCAAGAAATGGCCGTTTCAGGCTTGCTTCGGTCACAAAGTAAAGGAGAAGGGTTAGTCTTAGGGGGGAGCGAAGAAAGTGTTGAGACCAGAATAGTTCATTCTGAAAGTGTGGGCGTTTTGCAACTTATATCAGAAAGTTGAACTGGCTAGATGAGTGAGAAAGCTATCAGATGATTTCTGGATGTGGTATCATTCTCCTGACCAAAACTTGTTGTTTGGTGGAAATAGGTGAGATCTATTTATAAAAGTCGTAACAAAAATGTACCCTGGTCTCGTAGGAAGTGGAAACGATTGATTAATGGAAGAAGGGAGTAACGGGTAATGCCTGGAATTTATGTTTCCATAATGAATGATGCGTTTACACCATTACTTCTCACCATTACTAACCGCCCCGCTTTATGACACTTTCCTGTAATGGGCGTATTGCATGCGGCACGCTGTAAAGCGCCAGACCAATACCCTGATGAGTATCCCCCAGTTTGTGACATGTTTTGATGTCTCGAGTGTTTTCGTGGAAAACATGTAGCACTTTTCTATGTGTGGCAAGTTGAAATTGAGAGGTTTACCGCATGTAAATAGCCTATGTGATGCTAGGCTTGTTTTTGGGTTAGTTTCCTAAAACTTGTCACGAGCTTACCGGATTGGTGGCGAACTTCGATGACCGATATCGCATCTTATGAATAAGGGTAGCAGTTGATTGTGGCTACCTTGCGTTGGTGCCTGTCAATGGTGTGGCAGCATGGTTGGCATGGCTTGTGCATGCCATTGGCACAATTACGTAAATGGTGCCTGGCGTGTCCAAGGATCCGTGGAAGAATTAGGGCTTGGCGTGGCCAAGGCGCTGTGGAGTCGGACCCACATGTTTCATGGAAACATTGGCCCTATTGCTACGCCAATCCCATTGCTCTGGGAAATTTTATTTGGCTTTGGTAGCAATTTTCCCAAATTAGGGTTTGGCATGTCGAAACCCTAGTGCATGTGGCACGCGGCTGCGGCATGGTGCTAATTTTGTGCAAATGGCGCCATGGATATGCCAAAGGAACTATGGCAAGGCCATAGTGTGGAAACGTCCACGGGAGTAGGAATTGTCGTGGGTGGCTATTTATGGCAGGTTACCGCGGTAGAGTGGCATGATAGAGCGCGTTTGGCTTGTTAGTTTAGCATGGTAGCGCGGCAGGGTGCGTTTGGCCTTTAATGTATGGTGGAAAGTTTAGAGAAACTTGATTGGCCACAAAAGGGGTCCGGCCAAACATAAGGCGCGACCAAACTTCTGGTGAGAGTGTGGCGGCTTTAGAGCGACCTGATTGGTTGATTAGAAGTGGGGGCGGCAAGCATCATGGGGCCGACCTCATTCAGAATGCGCGTGGTGCATTTAGGGCATCCTGATTGGTCAATGGGAAATAGGGACGGTTTAGGATGGGGCGTGGCCAGTGGCGCCAACTGGCCTAAGGCATGGACACGCCTCTCTTTGCTGCTGCGGCTCCTTGTTTTTCTTATTCTGGGCGAGGTTTCACCTGCCAATCCATGGCGGATTAATTACTTAGTTTGTTTAGGCTTAATTTTGACAAGCAAGTTCTGGTATATTGCGCGAGGCGCGAAACCCTAACTTCTGCAAGTTATTCAGGACGATTGATTGAATTCTATGTGTTGACATAGAGCTCTTTTAAGTTTATTGCCAGAAAGCAACATGCTTTTCTGATTGAGTACCTTATGCAAAGATCTTATCATTGATATTTTGAGATTCGTGCTACTCTGCTGCGAGTGAACACAAATCGTCATGCCATATCAATATTAAGAGTTCAGTCGGATAACATAGCATAGAAAGCATTCAGAAGAACTTATATTAAGTGAATATACGCGAGGTGCCGAAATTTACAGAACATCTGGGATGGTTGATACATTCGCCAGTCTGAATAAATTTCATGTAAGTATATTGAGCAGCTCAATATATTTTCCAGTGGAGAGGTTAGCACACATGGCTCTGTTTCCTTGCAGAGTGACGTCACATCGGATGCAAGGTTTTACGATTTTAACCCTAAGTTAAAAACCACCATCAACAGGTTGATATGAAAGTGTTCATATGGCTAACTTAGGTTAACTATTATTGAGCCAACAAAGGTGCACATGTTTAGGTACGGTTAATCATATCTAAATGAAGTCACTTTTCATTTGTGTGTAACAAGCTAATTTTGATGTAACTGTTGAAATATATTAGCTTGAGTCTAATCAAGTTTTCATCTAACAGTGAATATTGAATGCTTTGTTACCAAGGTAACATTGATTGCAAACCCTGATTTGAAGACTATATATAGGAGAACTCTATCAACTGGGAAACCTAATACCCACACCTCATGTGTGATACTAGTTGCGGCTAGAGTCGATTCTCCTTTAACCTTAGGTTTTTCACGAAACCCTATAGGTTAATGACTTGAAGACTTCGTTGGGATTGTGAAGCCAGACCCAGCTATTTTCTATGTAGTTACATGTACTGATCTTGTTGTTTTCTATCGTGATTGAGTATTATCTCTGTGGATGAGGGAAAACGGTTCGCTGGTTTTTCAGGAAAGTGAAGAGACGACCGTGCGGACGAGACTCCTTGGTAGGCTCGGAAACCTACAATAATATACTGCAAGTGCATAAAGTCTAACTAGTAGACAATGGAAAGTACAGGTCGTTCCCACGAGGAGTGTGCAAACACTACAACTGGCTAATATCAATAATCAAATAGATAATGTTTGAACAGTTTTCAGAAATTTGGAACAAAATGAAATAATAAATAAATTTAACGATAAACAAAATGAGAGTGGATTATCAGGGTTTTCAGTTTCCACCAATTAATTATGCAAATTCTACTAATCTTTTATAATATATTCCATGCATTTTCAAATATTTTTTCTCCGCTATAGATTTCTTCGCTTCATGGGTAGTAATTCTAAAGCATTACCTATCAATCCTAAAGTATATCACGTCAAGAGATTTAACCAAAGCACGAAATATCAATTGAAAAGCATAAATAATCAAGAAAATCACATAAACAATTAAATACCAAGATATATGAAGAAAAACTATTAATCAATCAAATCATTATTAAGCATACAAATGTAGAGTTCACATAATTGAATTATCAATGAAAGTATCAGCATTTTTGTGTTTCTCTCTCTGCTCCGTGAATCGGGCGAATTTTGAGTTGATACAGAAAGTATCGATTTGAACTTTTGTTCATCCATTTTGGACAGATCTTGTTTTAGTTCTATTGGATTGAATCTTTTGCTCACTGATCTTCAGTCTAATCCCTTCATATATATCAGATCTTATTCTTTTCAAACCCCTTTCTTCAATATCAAATAGCTTTTGAACCTATTTTTTCTCAAATCAATCCATAGAAATGTCGGCTTGATTGATTAGGCTTCTACCTGGTTATCGTGAGCTCCCCGGGCTAGTCTACAAAGGAGCATCAAGGGTATGTATGATCCGATCTCTTTTTAATTTGTGCTAACCCCTCTGTTTTTGCAGGGGATTCATTTTCATTTCCTTTTGTTCTCTCTACCGGTCCCTCTTCATTTCTATCCTGTATACTGCTCTCCATATTGACTTGCAGGGTATACCGCTCTCCCTTATATCTCAAATCCCCTTATTTTTACATTTCCTAGGCTGTTCAGCTATACCATTTCCGTTCTTCCGATCTCTGATGTCTATTTTCATCGGAAAAATGTCATTCAAATCCATTTCTATAGTAGCCCCAACCGTGTTTTTCCTGCGACTCTACTGGTGGCTAGTAAGTCTTCTCTTATATGAGTTAGTGGACGAATTGGTATCAAATCAAACTAAAAAACAATTTGCTGTATCATTTCCCACTCATGAGAATTTGTCCCACAGGGATTTAACCAAAAAAGCGATTAAACCAAGTTTTAGAATTTTTCTGAGCAAAGAAGATCAATGGGTTGATGGAGAAGTTTGGAGAAAAATAAAAGCCATTACACAGCAAGGAAAAGTCCCCCGTGGAAGATTCGAAAGACTAGCAGCAAAGCTTTGACGTGTTACAAACCGGTTGAGCAGATCCCAAAGTGCCCAGTGAATGTAAAACAGAAAAAAGTTTGTATAGAAGAGGAGAAAATTCAAGAGCTTAAACAAGTAACGGAAGTTGAGATGGCAATAGAGGAGAAAATTAGTGTTGGATCTGTTAAGGAAAATAGCAAAAAAATTATAAAGAATGAGAATTTTCAGTTGAAAGTGAGAAGAAATGTGGGGGTGAGAACAAGACACACTACCCGGATTTATGATAAAATGTTATGTTATGGGTCGTGGTTCGTATTTGAGGTGACATGGGTAGCTTCGATAGAAAATAATTAGAAAATCATTATCCTTTTTCAAAGCCACAAACAAAAAATTACCACAAAACAGGAACCAAACTCATCTACAATCCCTGTCCCCACTGGTAGTGACAACAAAAGGAAAATGAAAATGTTTACTCACAAGAGCAGAGGTTTAGCCACAAATGGGAGATGGGTGAATGCCAATGTCTCCCGACAAGACAAATTAAAAGTGAATGCTGGCATCGGGGAAGATAGCTCAAACAAGGATAACCAGGTAAGCCTAAACTTTTACTATTACCACTCTCGTCTGATCAAGAATTGTTGCTGTTTAGAGTATTCTGATTTTGAGATTTTTGCTAGTATTTTTAGATGTCGTGCTTTTGAGATTTTGACAACTGACTACAACCACAAAATATTGAAGAAAGCTCGCCTTACCTTGTCCCCTGTGATCTGGAGAACCCTTTCTACAAAAAAGTTTTTCGTCTCTAAGTGCACCAATATAATACAGAAAGCGTCATATCCACACAAGAACTATCCTTTCATCATAAACTCCCACAAAGAATCTTATCAAGCTCCCTTTACCACCCACCTCACAACACAAAGCCTAATTTCACCTCAGTTTGAAAAGAACCGATCCCCTCACTTTTCTCATCAAGAATCATACCATCAAACCCTCTTAATGTCTCTGAATCTTTTAGCCTGGAATTGCCAGGGCCTAGGAAAACCCACCGCTCAATCTCATCTCCAAAGGCTTATCTCGGAACATACACCAGACATCCTTTTTCTTCAAGAAACCAAAAACAAAGAAGATTTCATCAAACCCATCCTTCTAAAGCTAAAATACCAAAATATGGAAATCATAAACCCAACAGGAGTAATAGGAACTGCTGGTGGTCTAGCCCTAGCTTGGTCTGATAAAGTATCTATCAATGTTGTGAATAACACAGATAGCCAAATAGATGTTATTGTCACCTGTAAATCAAACAACTTTGTTTGGTTGCTGTCAGGAACGTACGGGTGTCCTTATAGGATAAAGAAACACGTTAGCTGGGAGTATTTTATAAACGTGGCTAGGAATGTGGACATACCATGGTTAGTTTTAGGAGATCTTAACTTTACCCTTTCTGGAGATGAAAAGCGTGGGGGTACACCAATTGACCAAACCGAGAGTCTCTTTTTCACAAATTTGATTAACTCGGCTGAGTTAATGGACCTGGGCTATGTTGGATACCAATTTACCTGGTCGAATAAAAGATGTGGGAAGGAATTCATTGAAGCTAGACTTGACAGAGCTCTAGCTAACCCAAAGTGGGTAAATCTCTACCCTAGAGCCATGGTCTATCATTTGCCCTCTATAGGGTCGGACCATAGTCCCATCCTAATTAGAACCACCCCCTTCTGGAAGGATGGAGCTAAGCCATTCAGGTTTTTTGGGGTTTACATGGAGGAACCATCATGTTTCCAAGTTATAGAGGACTCTTGGGATATTGATCCGGGGGGGTCAGCTGCTTTTGGAATTTCGTCTAGGCTAAAAAATGTGAAACATAATATAAAAATTTGGAATCGTGAGTATTTTGGGAACATACAACAAAACATTAAAAAGATCAACCAAAACATCTCCCATGCCAAAAACAATCTTAACCTCGGCGATAACAATCCAAGAGTATAAAACCTCAAAAGAGAGCTAGAAAAATGGTAAAATTATGAAGAAGCTTATTGGAAAACCAAAGCCACAGATAACAACCTTCATCTGGGGGATAAAAATACTGGGTATTTTCATTCCACAACCACTTTTAGGTCAAGACAACTTCGAATAGAGGCAATTCAAAAAAAATGATGGCACTTGGTGTTCTGATAGACAAGGCATTGTGGACTCCTTCCACAATCATTTTTCCTCTATGGCATCTTCATCTCTTCCGTTGGTTGATAACCAAATCCTTCAACTGATCCCCAAATGCCTTAATGATCAAGACAATGCTAAACTCCTGGCTATTCCTTCTGAACTCGAAATTAAACTCATCGTTTTTGATATGCATCCTAATAAATCGCCAGGGCCAGATGGATTCCCGGCAATCTTCTTTCAAAAAAACTGGTTGCTCCTAAAAGATGAGGTGACAAAAATGATACAAGATTTTTTCGAGTCGAAACATATTCTCAAAGAATTCAACTCTACCTTCATTACCTTGATACCAAAAATTGAGTCGCCCACCACCCCAAAGGATTTTAGGTCCATTTCGTTATGCAATACCATCTACAAAATAATCTCCAAGCTCCTGGCAGGAAGAATCAAGCCTTTCCTAGATAAGCTCATTTCTCCTTACCAATCCGCTTTTGTCCCATGAAGACAGATAGCTGACAATATAATCATTGCTCACGAAATTATCCACACGATGAGATCGGAAAGGAAAAAACAAAAGAAAAAGGGATACATGGGCCTTAAAATAGATATGTCCAAAGCTTTCGACAGGGTCGAATGGTCTTTCCTAGTAAAAATTATGGAACAAATGGGATTCTGCAAAGATTGGATAGATTTGATACTTCAGTGTATAGTTACTCCATCCAGTGATGTCCTTGTCAATGGGTCCCCATCTGGATTTTTCAAGCCAACTAGGGGACTTAGACAAGGAGACCCGCTGTCCCCATACCTATTCATAATTTGTATGGAAGCCCTTTCTAGGGTTTTACAGAATACCGAGGATAGAAAACTAATTACTGGAGTTAAATTTGGAAAAGTTTCCCCTTCAATCTCTCATCTATTGTTTGCCGATGATTGCTTGATTTTTACCAAGGCAGGTAAAAAGGAGTGTAAAAATTTGGTCAAAATCCTTGACCTTTTTAGCATAGGATCCGGTCAACAAATAAACTATGACAAATCTAGGGCTTTTTTTAGCAACTCGGTCTCAAATAGAGAAATAAGGGAAATCCTTGAAATTCTTAAAGTGGGTAGAATAAAGTTGGATGATAAATACCTAGGAGTCCCGTTCTTCACTCACCAATCCAAGGTTAAATGTTTTGAACCAATTTTAGAAAATCTAAAAGTCAGACTAAAAGGCTGGAGTCGCAAACTTCTCTCCCCAGCTGGAAGAAGAGTGATGATTAGACATGTAGTTGACACGTTGGCAACATACCAAATGTCATGTTTCATAATACCAAAAGAGATAACAAAGAAAATGGATACCCTAAACAGATCTTTCTGGTGGGGGCGAGCCAAAGATAAAAATAGAGGATGGTGCCCCAAAGCCTGGATATCATTCTGTAAACCACAAGAGGAGGGAGGATTAGGTTTTAAAAAATTTGAGGAATTCAATCTAGCAATGATCACAAAAACGGCATGGAGAATGATAAAGAACCCGGACTCCCTCACCTCAAGTGTGCTACAAACAAAATATTTCAAAGATTCGACCCCCCTGAACCTAGCCAATCTAAAACAAAATAGCTCCTGGTTCTGGAAAGGCCTTTGGAAGGGTATCCAAATCCTTCAAGAAGTGGCAATCTGGAAAATAGGCGACGGAAAGGATATACACCTCTGGAATCATAATTGGATCCCTCTAAATACTCCCAACTCTATCCAAAGAAGAGACATTAAACCAACAATAGCAAACACGTTGAGTAAAGTTAGTGAGGTTCTAATGGATGACTCTAGGGAATGGAATGTTGATTTTCTCCAACAAGTTTTCCCGGCCAACATAGTCCAAAACATCATTGGGATAGATCTGTATCAGACTAACAACACCCAAGACACTCTAATTTTGCCGCTAACTAGAAAAGGTGATCTCACAGTCAAATCGGTCTATGAGTTTCTGATCAGGGACCCTTCTGAGATTGGGATCATCCCCCAACCTCTTAATCCAATTTGGAGGAAAATTTGGTCCCTCAAAATACTACAGCGTATGCAAGTCTTTGTATGGAAATGATATAATGGCATCCTACCGGTCAGTAGTAAGTTGGGTAGGTGGGTTACTACTATAGACACATCGTGCACAATGTGTAATACCCCCTAGAGACAGATGAGCACACTCTCTTTCACTGTCCTTTCAGTAGAGCTGTTTGGTTTGGGGTAAATGGTAGGATACCAAATCATAATACTAGTGTTCAACTTTGGATCGAGTCATGGATTTCTAATAGAGAAATTAGCCCTATTGAAGGAGTCAGTTGGAACGAGCTTTATGCTACCACATCTTGGTTCATTTGGAAAGCTAGGTGTCTTAAATGTTTCCAAAAAATACAACAAACCCCGGAAACCACTATTGGTCTCATAAAAGGTCATCTGAAACACACCAATTTCAATACCAAAGTAATGATCCCAAACAGAATTCCTTGTCCAAACCAACTAGCCAACAACCAAATAATGATCCCTACACCAAACCAAACCATGATTTGCTACAGCTGGTGGCATACCTACTTATCCATTGCTACTGTGGTTATTGTTTTAACAGATGAACGAGGCAACAACAAAGGACAACGGGCCTTCCATTGCGAAGTGAGCTCCCTTGACGAAAGCACAACAATGGGGGTAATCAAAGCGATGCAATGGCACCAACAAAACAAAAGGAGGACCTGCAATATTGAAATCGACAACAAAAGGATAATGAAGAAACTGAAGATCAAATGGAAATTCCCACAAAGAACCACCAACAATATGATCATTGATGCACATGTAGACCTTTTTTTCTACTTTAGAATTTTTAATTGTAATTCCCTAAGGCCTGACTGGCGTCCAAAACTTATCTCTATTGCTCAAAACTATGTTCCATCTTCTGGGGATGGTGACAAACTTTCTATAATTTGTAATGCCCCAATGACTCTCACAGCTCCTCGGTCTTTAAATCTGGGAGGCTAGTCGGTTTAATTTATATCCTTTTCCAAGAAAAAAAAAACATAATTGAATTGGTTTCTACCTAGACCCTACCAATCAATTTACCAAACCATGAAAGAAAATTCTAATACACCAAACCCTTGTTTCTCTTATCTGGAAACGGCTCTGTGGCCGTGCCTTTTTTTTTTCTTTCTTTCCTGGATCCATATGTGATCGTTTACATAAGGAAATCTAATTTCCTTTTTTTCATTTTCTACACCACATCATCAGCCAATTGAGTTATGCCACATGTCGAGTGTAAACAAAACCACCCAACCAGGTTTCGCCACGTCCTCTCTTCCAACACTTGTCTGCCATCTGATCTCATAGATGTCGCGTGCTCATTTTACTTCCATAAATGTTGGTGAAGAATCTTAACGGAATATGGGAAAGTTAAGATACGATATCGACATAAACATTCCACATACTCCTTAATTTCTGTCCATTTACTCTTTTCGTCATCGGCTGCACAAACTCGGGCAATATTCCCAAGAACCAGACTTACGGACCCAAACTTCACTGCTCGAACCTCGCCTTCTTGAATCCATTAGTACATACCAAAACAGACCAGCATCACTTCCTAAACCGACAGCGCCATCTTTCCCTTCTTTGCAAAATTTGACCCCAGTTGTACAGCCTCACAAAACATGGAACCCATAAGACTAAATCACCATTCATGCCTTGTTAAATTAAATCACAGCAAACCCGAGACCAAAACTACTTCAATCACCACCAGCAAACTCGACTTATTTCCAGTCTATCTCCATTCCCGTCTCTGCACATCATCACTGCCTGTATCTGATTGCCGGGAGATTCTACCATTACGAACAACACATCTCCGACCATCGTTGCTATCAAACCTTGGTACCCAACTCCACATTTCTCACCATTTTCTCATGAGTCTTGCAGTGCAAACACTAGCGAGATAGTCCTCCATATCTGCTACCACTCGGGTTCGAATTCAATTCATCTCGTATACGGCTCAAGAACTTCCCCTTTTTCTGAATCGAGAAGTAGAACATGAGCTCCACCAGCAGATTCACATACATCCATCACATCCAACACTGTTTAAGACCACACCGATAACTGCTCCGTCACTGATTACAGCATGAAACCAACACCATTTGCTCCAATCGAAACTTCATATTCTTTCGGGCAATTTTACAGATAATTCCAGGGCAGTTTCCTTATGGCTTCTCTTAAACATAGCCCACATATTTATTAACCATAACCCATTTAAAATAAGTGCTTAAGCTAACCAAACAGACCTTTATAATCATTCGGCATAGCCCATAAAATTATGTATAGCCCATGATAATAAGATAATGATCAAATCCCTAAATCAACATCAACAAAAACAAAAAAAGATTAAAAAAAAGTTAATTATCTGATCAAATTTATGTAAGATATTTGACATAGTTAATGTTTTTTTTAAGAATAATCAACACCCTCAATTAATTAAGTATAATCATGTTTCAGAAGAAAAAAAACCATCTTCTAGAATTTTTCATTTTATAGATTATGTTTATGGAGTCCTATGAAAAGAATTAAAACCTTAGTTAATTCCATTTCGATCGACGTTGTTTTGGAATTTTTTTAAGGGAACAACAAGAATATACACCCCGGTCAATTTTGATGTAATCATGATAAAAATTATTTTAGAGAAAATAAGAATTAGGGTTTATTTTGTTTTGGGGAAAAAGTAAGAATTATGATTTATATATAATTGTTATCAAGTTGTGAGAATACTAAACGAACAATTATAATTAATTTGAAGCATGATTAAGAAAAAAAAGTTAGGGTTTATTTTGATTTTGAGTAAGAAGGATTTACGTTTAATTGTTAGCAAAAAATTAAGAGTTGTATGGTTTTCATTTTAGCTTTTGGCTTTTCATTTGAACTTAAATTTTTTGGGCTATGGTTAATAAAAGTGTGAGCTACGTTTAAGAAAATCCTTCCTTATTAGTTTCATGGAAGTTGTACTCGGTTCAGCAGCATCGACCGGTAAATGGAGGCACCACTTTAAACTCGAGGTTTACCCAGCTATCCACCTGCAGTATTCACCACCAGCACCACTCGACATCGAGAACCAGTTATCATCCATTCAGCAATACAATTCAACGACCACAGTTCCATGTCTTGTTGCTGCAGAAGATATGAACGAAATTATGAGATTTCACCAAATAATTTAGCCAATTTTAAACACCTGAAATCCATTCCCTTGTTGCTGTGTGAATTCCTCAAACAAGATTTGCACTTCAACCCAATTTCGGACCGAGTATGAACCCCACAGTTTCATTGATGTTGATGTCAATTTCTTCTTGATCAATACCCCAAAACCAATCCATGCTAAACCCTAGAAAACCAATTCAATCACAAGCAGAGATGCCCCAAATTCCATCACCTTCTCAACTGTTGACCATCAACAAAATTCCACCCCTTGAAGTCTCCATCTCGTACCACGAATGAAAAGTAATGAAAGCTTCTTTCTGTTTTTTATCCGATTGCTGGGAATATATCATTACGACGTGCGGTGGGAGAGTAGACCACGTTTCCCGTTTCTCTTTGATCACTAGTGGGCCGGGCTTAAGCCTTGAGAGGTGCTGATAAAAATCAATACCAGGCCAGCCACATTCAAGGTTCCCAGGCAGTGAGAAGCAACATTGGTTCTTATGATCGCAACGACTATTTAGCTTTCATTTTAGTCGTTCATTGTGCTAGTGACTAGAGTTGTTCATACTTTCTACAAAAGCACTAAAAATAATGTTATTACCCAAAATATCGAGTACTATTTAATATAAATATGAGTATAAAATATAGTATTTATGTGCTTATCACTCCTCAACCGAGCAAACTGCTGAACCTCACACAGATGCACTGCAAAGGGAGTGCTTGAGTTCGAGAGATCAATCTATAGGAATCCGTCCTAAACCAATTCAATGGTCGTTCCAGAGTCAATTCGGCCACAAATAGGGAAGATTGGTTGATCTGTAAGAGGGACGCTGAGAATTGTGTGGGATCAATGATGATCAAGGATGGTGGATGTGTTGTGGGTTTCTGCAAAATTGATGAACTGCTAAGTGTTGAGTTCCATGAATAAGTTTCAATCGAGTTATCGTGTAGACGAATGTTGTTTTTTGTCCACGATTTTTGGACTTATTTATATTGGCAGAATAATGAACACATTGATCCCTGTAAGTGTGACGGTTTCTTGAGTGAAAGAGTGGGAAAGTGGGAGATCGTGGTGAAACCAGTTCCAGGTCGTGCGGAGACTTGGTTAACCGTCTACCCACTACTTTGCTAACTCCTTCAACCATTTGCACGATTTACTCACATTTCTCATAGTGGATGAATCCACGTGCCGTAAGCCACCAGACCAAAAACCTAATTGATAACCCCATATGACGTGATTGATTTCTCATGAACGTGGAGTCTGCAAAGGAGACGTGTATTTGATTAGTCAGTTGTTGACTTATTATACAGTGAGTCTAAGTTTTGTTGAACTGAGCATGAGTGACGAATGCTCAGTGACTCATGGATTGACGATTTCAGACGTACAATTCTTATGTTGATATTGCTCATCTGAGCAAATATTAAAAATTTGAGCAACTGAGCAAATATTTCTCAATTCGACGAATTACTGAATATTGATAGTTGGGTCAATATTCGAGCAACTGAGCAAGTATTGCTCGATTCGAAAAATCACTGAATATTGATAGTTGGATCAATATTCGAGCATTTGGGCAAGTATTGGTCAATTCGACGAATTATTGAATATTGATAGTCGGATCAATATTCGAGCAATTGAGCAAGTATTGCTCAATTTGACGAATTATTGGTAACATGACCCAATAAAATATTAATTAAAATACTAGTAGCCTACCAGATATTATGTCATTAATCTGAAAGTTGATTACTGGATCAACATAAAATTATTAGCGTTTGAACTTGCTCAGAATAATGATTTGTGGAGCGTTTGTTCGAAACCCTATTTTTTAATCAATTGTTGTCTGAAAATAGATCATGAGTGAAGGAGGGACCGACCACATGGTATGATGGATGACCATGTGATGCCCAAGTGCTCGAGTGAGCGTGCACCAGAGTCCTTAGTTGATTGGTTGGTGAAAGGATGATTAAATGATGATTTAATCATTCATTAAAATAATGCCCTTCTGAGCATTAGGTAATAAAACCTAATTTATGGAAAAGTGAGGAACCGACTAAAAGGGCATGAAACTGGCCCTTGGTGGTCGTGGGACCAGCTGATGGTCGATTGATCAAATTCCAAGTTGGTTGGAAAGAGTTTGGACCCAATATGAGCAATTGAGCAAATTAGGTCAAAATTATAAGAATGTGTGGGACCGGCTCTGTGCAAGCCTTAGGACCGGCCTTGGTCGGTCAAGGAAGCATGCCCGTGTCACCATTATGTCCGTGTCTCAATCCTGAGAGTTTTGGCACTTTCTGATGTGCGTTTGAGCAATATCTTGGATTTTCAGAAGAGTTCGATCTTTGACTGAAATTCTTGGTTTTGCTCGAATGAGCAAGTAGAACTTTGCTCGTTTGATCAAAAATTTGGAAAATATTAAAATAATAATATTTTATTATTTGGCGTGAGTAGCCTAGTCGGTCATGTGACCATTTGACTTTTTGGCTTTTTCATGGTTTGGTTTGAGAAAATATGAAGAAACCATGATTTTCGCTCAAACGGAGGAGTTTCACGAGATGAGGGAAATAATAATTATGAAAATTAGGGATTGCAAGGTATGGGACCGGCCACGGCAGCCCAGTCCCGCAACACCTTTCCCTATTTTTTATTATTTTTCATGAAACCGTGAAAATATGGAGAAATCGTGAGTTCTGCTCAAACAAGGAAAGTTGCTAGAATGAAGGAGTTTTCATGAGTTCATGAATAATAATAATAATATAAGAAAAATAAAGGAAGAGGCGTGGGGGACCGGCATAGCCGGCCGGCCGGTGGGCCCGATCCCTAGGTTCATTTTTTCTAATTTATTATTATTATTATTTTCTCTCTCCTATTTTGTGTAGGATTCCTTATTTGTCCATATTTTTGAATGCTCGTTCGTGCATTTGGGTGCTCGTTCGTGAATCATTGTTGAGTACACTTGCACCATTTTATTGGGGCTTACTCGGTGATAATCCATATTCCCGGTTGTTGAGTATTTATTACTAATTTATGAAATTCAGCGGAAAATGATTCATGAAACCGAGTAATAAAGGTGAGTAGTTATTTATTATTAATCCATATGATTGGCCATGAATTCGACCATGGATTCGGAATAATAAAATGAGTATTCCCATTCCATGGGATCGTGGATTCGACCATAGAATCAGAATAATAAAATTATCGATTACCATTCCAAGAGATCAGCTGTGGATTCGACCATGAAATAGGAGTAATGAGATAAAATAGATTATCTTCTAGGAATCCAGTGGTGAATGTCACGGTAGAATTAATCTATTGCAGAGGGTATATTAGCCAGTTAAAGCGTCATACCCGTTCTGAAAGGTGCATAGTCAGGGAACAACGAGTGTTACCGACGTCCTGAAGGCGTTTAGCCCTCTTAACAATTATGTATGGAGAGAGCCGTCTGAATCTATACACGGTCTCTCTACATAGTCAGGGAACAATGAGTGTCACCGACGTCCTGAAGGTGTTAAGTTCTCAATCATATGGAGAACCGCCCAATTATGTTATTCTACATAGAGGTCATGATGAAATGAGCAGCATCGAACACTCCGGGGAGGCCTTTCGAGTGACATATGCATCATGGATCGTAAAATATGAATCGTCATAGGCGTTGGATCGTAAAATATGAATCGTCATAGGTGTTCCTAAAGCCGTGTCACAAACATGCAGTATCATGATTTTACGATTTTGACCTTTGTTGAAAATCCACCATCAACAATCTTCTCTAAGATTTGCTCGAGATTTATTCTCCGATAGGCAAGATAAAAAGTAGTCACAGACATCTTCGTTTCATCGTTTTTGATTCCATAATCTCTTGTTTCGCTACCATACGATTAAGATTATTATGAGGTGATTGATATTTCTAGGTTGTTCTTCGGGAATATGAGTCAGGTATATCAATTGGTTCATGTTCACCTTGATTTATCAAAAGACAGAACAAAACTCATAGGTTTATATGTGGGAGACAGATATATCTATACAATAGACTTTTCTGTGTGAGACATATTGGTTTATCAAGTCTTCGACTTTGGGTCGTAGCAACTCTTATTTGTGGGTGAGATCAGCTAAGGGAATCAAGTGCATAGAGTCCTACTGGGATTCAAATGTAAGGAACACAACTGTACCTTGATCTGCAGTGTGAGATTGGTTAGGGCTCAACTACATTTCAGTCCGAAGTTAACTTAGAGTAGGCTAGTGTCTGTGGCGGTTTAATATAGTGTGGTGTTCAAATCTGTACTTGGTCCCGAGTTTTTTCTGCATTTGCAATTTCCTCGTTAACAAAATTTCTGGTGTATGTGTTATTTATTTTCTTCATTATATTTGTTTATATAATTGAAATATCACAGGTTGAGCGTAAGTTCAATCAATTGTGAATACAACCTTTGGTTGTTGATTAAATTGATTGGCACTTGGATATTGGTTTTTGATACCGTCCAAGTTATTTCTTATATTTAATCGGGCTCACAAATTCCTATTTGTTTGATTGCAGATTGAATTGAGTAATTGAGATATAACTCTTTGATATACTTTTCTTAAGATTGAGTCTGGCTGTCTAGTTGATTGTCTTGAAAGTTTATTGGAGTTAGTCCATACAGACTGCTAAGCGAAATATTGGGTGTGGTTGTTAGACCCCCACTTTTTCACAGTCCATTAGGGTTCATCTTGGGGCCAACGATCAAACAATATATTCCGGGAAACACCGTTCACCTTAGTCAGCATATATATGAATTTTATCCATCTATATCCATATATCCACCGTTCACCTTAGTCGGCAAACCATATATATCTATATCCATCTTCTTAATATATTCATATGATTTGTTTGATTCTAGTGCGACTATCTGAGCAGAGCTATGTTTACTTATATATGAATTTTAGTATATTTGAGTGCAAACTTGTGTACAACAATTGAATTCACTTCAGTGTACTTCCTCCCATAACCAATGAGAGTATGCCAACTAAGGAGATTATTTAGTGTCGTTCCTAGACTCTTCACATGTAGCTAGGGTTTGCAGTGAAGTTTTTGTGGGTACACCTCTTGTAAACCTTCCCGGGACTATAACTCGGCCATTAGGGCCACCTAGGGGTTCAAAGGCTTGTTGCACACACTAAATGCAATCGCGATGCCTGCGACAATGAGTTCAGATTTTATTTTCTAGGTTAGATTTGCTCGAGGACTAGCAAAAAAATAAGTTTAGGGGTATTTGACAGACACATTTTTGTGTCCGAATTTTTCTCAATTTTCTGCATTGCATTGTTAGTGCTCATTTTTGTACTTATTTTGCTATTTTGTGTGTTCGCATGTGTTTTCAAGAAATAAACATGTGTGGGAAAATTGGCGAAAAAAGTTAAAGGCACATAGAGGAAGTGCTAAAGGCACCCAGGAATTGGAAAAGGGCATCCCTAGGGCAAGTGCTAAAGGGATTCCACAAACGGATAGGGGGACTCTATCACCTTCTCAAATTCAAATTCGGTTTTGGCAGGGAAAATAGTGGAGAATTTGGGTTTGATTTTTGGGCAAGTTCTAAGGACATTAAATCGCTGATTTGTGAAGACTAAACATGGTTGGTATAGGGCTTATAGGCCTTTAATTCGACTAAAATTGGATGAATAATCGGGTTGAAGCAAAATAAAGTATGGTGTTATTATTCTCGGGTTTTTTTTGGGTTTTTTACGGGAAAGATACGTGTAGATAAGGAAAGAAGACTCTCTTTGATAGTATCTTTGAGAGAGTCTGGGACATTGAATTTGGCTTGGAGGACGAGTAATGAAGTTTGGCAGAGATTTATTCTTGTGACTTGCTGGAGGGAGAAAGAAAATCTATTTCGAGAAGATTTACCTTAAATATTGGTTGTTGGTGTATAAATAGGATGCAAAAGACTTAAACCAGGAGATATCAAGAGTTTTGGGGCGGAGCAGAGGAAGAAATCACGCTGCATGAGGAGTTGCAGAGTTGTAGCAGTATGAGGTGAAGAAAAATAAGCTGAAGAACATTGATCTACTGAAGTCAGTCGCAAATCAAGAGAACTGTCGCAGAAACGGTTGTTTTCGGTTGTGTTTGCAAAAGGCTTTTAGTGACTGATATCTATGTTTTTCAACTATTTCTTTGCAAAATCGATTTTTTAACGTCTATATAGCTGTAGGTGTAGATTATCCACATGGCTAGGTGGCAACATCTTAAGCTGGGATGTACCCAAGAAGGAAGAAGCGAGAAGCATGGGATAGAGACTGGCAGGCGCGAGGATTCAGGAATCACGTGGGTCGGACATGATCACTCTACAGCTGTCGGACAAGACTTGACCCAGACCTCTGACAAAGGAGACAGACGAGACGTATTTGGTCAAACAAGGAGAGTTAGTCAAAGAGATGAGAAGATACGTGTCATATCAGCCATCCAAAAGGGGCGAAATGATTGGAAGGGCGATATCGCACCAAGAGAACACCAAAAAGGATCAGCTCGGACGAGAGGCTGCTAAGGAACCAAACTACATCGGACATATTCACAGAAGAAAAGAAAATGTGAGCGGGCCCGACCACAGGACTTCAAGATAGATGTATTGTGACCAACACCATAGTTTGGTTGTATGTAGCCTCCCCTATAAATAGAAGAAATTGTATCCAATAGAGG
This sequence comes from Papaver bracteatum, assembly GCA_023529315.1. Taxonomy (NCBI): domain Eukaryota; kingdom Viridiplantae; phylum Streptophyta; class Magnoliopsida; order Ranunculales; family Papaveraceae; genus Papaver; species Papaver bracteatum. The sequence continues at coordinate 862,641 of JAJJWX010005269.1, read as the reverse complement.
TAGGTTGTAATTTTTGGAGAGAGAGAGACTTGTAATCATACAAAAGAGAAAGAGAGTGGATAATTAGTTCATTGGGTAAGAAAGAGAGTTCAACTCGGAGAGTGACACCATTGTAACACCTTGAAGCAATAAGATTCATCCTTTCACCCCCGTGGACATAGGTAATCATACCGAACCACGTATATCCTTGTGTCTATTATTAAGCTCTTACTTTCACTTGCATGAGAAAAAGATTTCTATCATTTGGATGTAGTTTGTAGTAAAATGCATCTACATTCAAGCTCTTACTTTCACTTGCATGAGAATAAGATTTCTATCCTTTGGATGTAGTTTGTAGTAAAATGCATCTACATTCTGGCACCGATTAAGGGGATCCGACTAAGATCCGGATACCTTGCCTAAAAGGCCTTCAGAGACGATCAAAAGCTCCTGAATAGACGTTTAAGTGTTGTAGTTGAAGCTAGGATGAACTATGTTGGCCGAAACCGCCTATTTCTTGTTGTTTTGAGTCATTTAGTGTACATACAAAGTTAAAGCAGTAGCAACATCTTTACAAGGTATAGTAGAGTTCTCGTTTCTTCGCCCACAAACGGTTTGATCAGCAGAAAATCTCCATAGGATCACCGGCGATCAACATCACAGGTTAGGAGCTAGGTTGAGGGTCTGCTGATAGGAGGACTGTTTGTTCACGATGGCTGAGCGAATTTTAGTGGTAAATAAGTTGTTTTCTTGTTGCGGTGCAAAGTCTGTGTGCTTAGAACTACAAAAGGTTAAGTTTAATGTGTCTGTTGCTTGATAAGCTGCCAATGTTGGGCTTCCCGTCGTGGAAGTCGTGTTCTAGATGTTTCTTTAGTAAGAAAAATTTGTTTCCAAGTTCCTTTTTGCGTTTGTACCCTTGCTTCGTCGATCGACAACAACCCATGTCATCTGGTCAGAAAAAAGAGGGAGAAAAATCTTGTCCGGCGATGCTGTCTAGCCGTAGGAAAATTCGTCGAGAGAATCCAGGGAAGACGACCATGATGAGATCTTGAGGAAATAACAACAGTAGAGATTTGAGTTGATTTTTGAACCTACACGCTGTATCATTCAATCATCACGTGCATGAGTGTAATGATTTGGAACATATAGAATGAAGGACAAACTAGCTTAAATGTGGAGGTCAAGTACTGAAGGCGACGTCGTACGGAATTATAGTGACATAGCGTAAAATCTGCCACAACGTCATCATAGAGTCAAAATAGGGTAGATAGGCAGAACCCATTTGATAACCGGAGTAGGCTTTGTGTCTGCAAGCTCTGGCGTAGTAACAATTTTTGTGTCAGTCGAATATATTTCACCCTATTGAATATTTATTTACAATATCAGGTCAAAGTAAGGTGTTCTTTGTATTTGCTGACGTAGGTAGGGACGATACTCGGCTCAACACGTGCCACACCCGATGGCTAGTACTTCAGGGACGGGAAGGACGCTAAGGAATCGTACAGTTACTAGCAGCAGTATGCGAGCGGGGTAATCAGGTTGAGGCAAGAAGACAGTCGACAACCACCGCCCGAGGAATCTCATGCAGCTGCACGAGGCATGCCAACTGTTGATGAGCAAGTGTATCTTGGGCGAGATGATGGCACCCTACCCTTAGACCAGGTTATCTTTACCCAGAGGAGAGTTGACCAAGTCGATGGACTTACAACTTCAGATACGGAGGACGATGAGGAAGCGCTTGCAGCACAAACCCAGAGACAAAGAGCAAGGCAACAAGCTGAGTACCAGGAAGCCTTAGGAAGAGAGCAAGAGCGTCTCAGGAAGATTTAATTGGGGCGAGGAGCAGCTAGCAACGTCGGCCCTGCACCTGTCTGTGCAACTGGTCATGCGACTGGTCCGATACTACCCCCACCACGACCGTCGATACCATTACAGTCTCGGCGGCCGCACCACCCTAATGGACATTCTAGTCATGAAAGCACATATCCGATGTTATTGGCCATCTTAGAAAGTCAAGGGAGACAAGAAACGGCGTTAAGAGAACTCCAGCAACAGAATCTCGCCCAGGAGTTTGAGAATTATCAGTTGAGGAATCAGCGAACCATATCAAGAGGATCGTCCAGCCGAGGAACGTCGAGTAATCATGACCGATCAGGTCAACCACCAATGACTGGGCCGAGACGACCCCCCATACCCTCCCCACAGGGATATGAACCACCCAAGGACTCGTCTACTGATGAAGAAAGGCGAGGAAGAGGCGGGCAACAAGACAGGGCGACAGAAGCTAAACTCAAAAAGTTGGAGGCAAAGATTAAGGAGTTATCGGGAAGTAGCGAAGAGAACAGATTGGAAGAGATTATGAGCGAGGCCGAGAAGACACCTTTCTCCCAAGAACTTGAACAAATGTCGTTTCCACCAAAGTGTACCTTACCTACATTTCCTTCCAGATTCGACGGAACAGGAGATGCGGTTGAGCATCTAAAAATGTATACCATGTCATTGATCCAATGGAAACAAAACACGGTAGTCATGTGTAAATTCTTTCCGGCCATCTTGGAGGGCGAAGCGAGAGATTGGTTTTATTCACTTCCGCCTGGATCGATCGACGGTTACGATGCACTAATCGAGGCCTTTATTGAAACCTATATGCATAACAGTCGACCTCGGCCTAGAATGAACAAACTGTTCACCCTCGCCCGGAGGTTCAGGGAGCCCTTGAGAACCTTGACCGATAGGTGGAGGAAACTGTGTACTGAAATTGGAAAATTACTGGTAGATCAAGCTATCTTCGGATTCGAAAACGCATTGGGAAGATCGGACCCCATCTGGATAGCTATTTTCTCTGAAAAAACAAAAACCTTAAAGGAGATGCGAAGAATGCAAGAACATTTTATCGCCCTAGAAGAAATTCAAGCCGAATCGAGAGATAGGGGGTACAAGAAGCTAGTGCTGAAGCTGGTGCTGAGGCTAAAACAATTATGGACGACCCTGTTAGGCGTCCCGAGAAGAGATCAGACCCTCCACCGAGGAGCGGTGAGAAGAAAGAATGGGTGGCCAAAGGGAAGAGGCCGAGGCATGAAGCCCGACCATATACCCATTTGAACGCTCCTTTGGAGGAAGTATTCAAGGAAGTCGAGAAGATGAACGATATCAATTACCCAACGTCAAGGGGAGTCCAGTTCCAAGAAACCAAGAATCACCCAGAGTACTGTCACTACCATCAGTATAGGGGCCATTCCACTAACAATTGCCGGGAAGTGAAGGATATCGTTCAACATCTCATCCGAGATGGATACCTAAGACAGTTCGTCCGACATCCAGCTCAGCCAAAAGCAACACCCGATGCGCCGGTTCATCAAGTTCGCATTTATAGGTCAACTCAATTTGTGAATACCATTTCATACTCAGCTATGCAAGACTATACTCTCGGACCAGTAATCACTTCAGTAATCACTGATGGAACCGTGGATGATGCAGCCTATTTCGTTCTCGGCCAAGGATGTCCCAGCAAATGGGCAAGCACACAGTGATCCCTTGGTCATCACACTACTGATTGAGGAGTGGGGAGTAAGCAGAATTCTCGTGGATAGCGGAAGTTCAGTCGGGGTGCTATTCTACGACACGTTCAAGAGAATGGAGCTGTCGGACGACATCCTCATCCCCTAAACATATCGCATCTACGGCATTAATGGGATGGTAACCATCCCTAAGGGCAAGGTAACTTTGAGGATGTCGGGAGGTGGGGGCTACCTTGACACACTAACCACTTTTTGTGTGGTCGACGTCGCCTCGCCTTATGAAGCAATTATCGGACGTCCGTGGATCGCTGGGATTAAAGGGGTGGCATCGGCATATCATCAGAGATTAAGGTTCCCGACCTACAAGGGAGTAGCCGAAGTTGTAGGTGACTCCCAAGAAGCACGACATTGCATGCAGGTTGATGCCGAAATTAATGAAAGTCGGCGAGCTAGACAAAGGCGGGAGAAGAACAAAGCCAAAGAAGTTAAGGCTGTAGAAAAATTGGAGGAGGCTATTTCACAAGTGGTCATGGCGTACGCGACTCAAGAGCAAGACCCTTTATAGAAATTAAAGGAAACGGCTCCGTTCAGGGAACCTAAATCTAATTTCTCGACAGTTTAGCCGATTCAGGAAGTGAATTTGGGGACGGTTGAGGAACCAAAGATAGTAAGAATCGGGACACTACTCTCGGATGAACAAGCAAGTCAACTCATGACAGTGTTAAAGGAAAACTTAGACACGTTCGCTTGGGAAGTACACGATTTAGAGGGTATTGACCCGAAGGTCTGTTGCCACCACTTGAAGATTGATCCGAGGTTCAAACCAGTTAGACAGAAAATGAGGTGGATCGCACCAGAGTTATAGGCAGCGGTTGATTCCGAGCTAAAGAAGCTACAAGAGTCCGGGATAATCAGGAAATCCCATTACCCGCAGTGGATATCTAATATGGTCGTGGTACCAAAGAAAAAAGGAGGAGTCAAGATATGTATTGATTTTAGTGACTTGAACAAGGCCTGCCCGAAGGACAGCTTCCCTCTCCCAAGCATAGACCAACTTGTAGAATCAATAGTTGGATATGGATACATGGGCTATAACCAAATACCGTTGGCACCCGAGGATCAGGACCATACTTCCTTTTTCACACCCAGGGGGCTGTATTGTTATACTAACATGCCATTTGGACTTAGGAACGCTGGTGCTACATATCCGAGATTGGTAGGAGACATGTTCGAAGACAAGATCCACGACACCATAGAAGTTTGCATGGACGACATGTTGGTCAAGAGCCGCCGAGCTAAGGATCACGTCCGAGACCTTAGCGAGATTTTTCGGACGATGAGGAAACACAAGATGAAGATTAATCCCGCCAAGTGCGACTTTTGGGTTACATCGGGGAAATTCCTAGGATACATCATCACCCCCAGAGGGATAGAAGCAGATCCCGAGAAGGTTAGGGCTGTCTTAGAGATGCCATCTCCCGCGACAGTAAAGGATGTGCGGAAGCTAAATGGTTGTATAGCAACATTGGGGCGATTCGTGTCACGGTCGTCGGACAAATGTAAAACCTTTTATGACATTCTGAAGAAAGGGAAAAAGTTTCAATGGACGGATGCTAGCGAAGAGGCCTTTCAGAATATCAAGTTACACCTAGCCAGCCTCCCGGTTCTGCAGAGGCCCGAGCCGACAGAAATTGTTACCCTATACTTAGGGGCGACACCATACGCCATTAGTGCAGTGTTGGTTAGGACGGAGGGAATGCGGAGAATCCGGTGTATTTCACTAGCAAAACACTAGGTCCGGCTGAGAAAAACTATACCAGAATGGAGAAAATGGTACTTGCACTAGCTTTCGCCGCTTCTAAACTCCGAACCTACTTTCAAGCTCATCGCATACGAGTGCTCACCAAATCACCTATCAAAGCAGTCTTGGATAATGCAGGGCGATCAGGGAGAATCTCTAAATGGGGAGCCTTAATCAAACAATATGATGTGGTGTACGAGATGAGGACGACGATCAAAGGACAGGTAGTGGCCGACTTCCTAGCAGATTTCCCACTAAGCGATGAAGACAAGGTTGAAGATATACCTGGGATGATGGAAGAACGAGAAGAGCCTGCTAACCTATTAGCATCCAGTAGTCCAACACGATGGGAAGTTTTCGTCGATAGGGCATCAAACAAAGAGGGGGCAGGCCTTGGGTTAGTCTTCACCACGCCGAAAGGAAGAAAGATAGTGCACTCGCTCAGGCTAGAATTCAAAGTAACAAACAATGTCACCGAGTATGAAGCGATAATCCACGCCTTACGGATAATTGTCGAAATGGGGCTGCAGGAGGTTCGCTTGACTAGTGATTCACAGTTGGTGATTCGGCAGATTACGGGAAAATATGCGACACACGACCCCGTGTTGCAAAAGTATTGGGAGCTCGCCTAATTTTACATCAACCAAATACCAAGCATTAAGTTCCGTCACATTTGTAGAAAAGATAACAGGCATTTGGACGCTCTATCTTACATCGCCTCACAGTTGGTAGACCCGAGCATAGATGGCATTCGTGTTATGAGGCACCTTGATCCCTTATTCCCGGAAACACCGGACGTATGGATCGATGTGGCTATTAACATAGCCAATCGATATAAAGAGGGCGATTAGAGAAATCCGATACACTAATAATTAGAAATAGGCGAGCTACCCAAGGGTCGTCCCGAGATGAATAAAATCAGGAGTAAGTCGGGCGCCTACGAGCTAAGATAAGGGATCTTATATAGGAAATACTACTTGGGGACACTTTTACGATGCCTAAGTAGAGAGGAAGGCCACGCAATCTTGCATGAGTTACACTATGGAGCCGCCGGAAACCATAGCTCGGGGAGAAGCTTATCGGCCAAGGCAAAGACAATGGGCTATTTTTGGAGGTACATGAACGAAGATGCAAATGAAATGGCGAAAGATTGTGAAGAATGTCAACGTTTTGGCAAGAAAATACAGGCACCAGGAGTACCTTTAAACTCTGTTATAAGCCCATGGCCCTTTGCCAAATGGGGGTTGACATTGTCGGACCGTTACATGTAGGAACAGGCCAGAGGAAATACTTGATTGGGGCCACGGATTACTTTACCAAATGGGTAGAGGCGGCACCACTAAGGCACATCCGAGACAAAGATGTCTTCAAGTTCATCTGGGAGCATATCATTTGTCGCTTTGGGATCCCAGCATCTATCGTCTCCGATAATGGTAAACAACTCCAAGGGGAAAATATTGATCTTTTGTTCAACACGTACAACATCAGGAAGAGTAAAGATACACCCATTTACCCCCAGAGTAATGGGCAGGCCGAGATCACTAACAAAACAATCGCCGACAACATGAAAAAAATATGGATGGGGATATGGTAGCTGGTGCGAGGAGCTGTACAACGTTTTATGGGCATACAGAACCACACAGAGGGAAGCTACAGGGTTCTCATCGTTCATGCTTACTTAGGAACCGAGGCGATTCTACCAATGGAAGGAATGATCCCCACTACTAGGACAGAAGCTTGGAGGCGAAACGTCTCGTCCGATCTAATTTTGGAAAAACTCGACGATTTAGAAGAAACAAGGGAGATGGTGCTACAAAAAATGGAAAACTATCAAAGGAGGTTACATCGAGAGTACAACAAGCGTGTTCGTCCAAGAGAATTCCAACCAGGGCAGCAAGTACTAAAATTTCTGGCCGAATGGGAGCGAGACAAAAAGAGCGGAAAGCTAGCACCAAAGTGGGGTGGGTCGTATATAATTGCGTCTAAGGCATGCGAGGGATCGTATCGACTACTGAGACTCGATGGAACAAAAAAGCCCAAACCCTGAAACGTCAAGTATCTGAAGCTTTACCACCCCTGAAGGGAGGTGCGGATAAAAGGTGAGCATACTTGTCTTATATTTCTATAAAACCGTGAGGGGCATGAAATAGAGCATGAGCGACTAATGATCATTTGTAATCGGGGCAACGCCAGTGAGGAAGTACCGAGGTGACTTACACTCGAATGGTCATTCGTACTCGGGGAAAAGCCAATGTGGAAGTGCCGAGGTGACTTACACTTGAATGGGCATTCGTACTCGGGGCAAAGCCAGTGTGGAAGTGCCGAGGTGCCTTACAGTCGCCTGGCTATTCATACTCAGGGCAGTGGCAGTGTACAAGTGCCGAGGTAGCCTAAGGGTTCTGGTGGTTGGAAACCAGTTCCACAGGCTGACAAGACGCGAGGTCTTCTCAGCTAGGTGGCCTACTTACATTTGAAATGTCTCCCCCATCGCAAGTGGCTGTGACCACTTGCACGAGATTGGTTGGTCGATAAATGCTCTGGGAAATCGAACCTAGAATTAGGTTGACTAGTACCCTTCTACTGAATCCAAAAGATAGTGATGAGATACCCCAATAAGGACATGGCATTGGGCCTGATGACCCTCCTTGTTGGGTGTGTTCGACAGAAAAGGTTAAAATACTAACATACATGATCAACAATTGCAGGAACGATATTCGAAACAAATGTTAAAGCGACAGCGTCATACGCCAATTAAGGAAGCACGAAAAGCTTCATAAAACCCCACGAAGTGAAAAGTATAACAGGAATAAAAGGAACAACACCGGTGACGCAACACCCCCTTTTAAACAAACAAGAAGTGTATCAGAAGTAAAAAGGGAAGAGGTGTTCAAAGCGATTTACAACCCAGGACAAAGGGCAACTTAGTGGCGCAACACTACAAAAAGAGAATTCAAGCCTTGGGAGGGACAACGCCGGCCCTCTTTAGCGCGATCTCGCTCCGCTTATTCTCCACATACTCAGCAATACCCGACTGGACCTTCTCGTATATCTCCTCTTCATGGGCGACGCGTTCATCCTCAACCTGTTGGGTAAGCTGCAAATTGGCTGCCTTTGCCTCGGACAACTTGGTACCCAAATCGGCCTCGACCCGCTTCAACCGTCGGACCTCCAGATCCAATTCCTGAGAACATTTGTGCTCGGCTACAAAATCACAACAACACGGGATTATTCATTGGATATGGTTTAGCAATTTCACAAGAACAGAAAATAATCTAATCCTAAGGAACTTCCTCAACACATCGCCTACGAGACCTGAAAGGGCCGGTAACACTTACTGAAGCGATTCTACCGACTTGGACAACTCATCCTCGGCCTTGGACAATTTCATGGTTAGCTCGTTATAGCATTGCTTATTGAATTCGTTCTTTGGGCAAGATTTCTATGTTCACTCCACTCGTCCATTAAACGATTGCGCGACACTTGGAGCACAGACAGCTGCGACCTACTCCATTCTAGTTCACCCACCATTTTGTCAAATTCACCCACTTTGCCCAGCAGATCCCTGTTAGCTTGCTCCACTACATCTTTATCCCTCAAAATTCGTCGACGGTCTTCGTGAAGGTCTCGGTTCTGTAATTGTAAAGAGTCTACCTGCTGTTCTAGGTCTGTGGCCAAGGCAGTTTTCTCAGCGTCAAGGCATTGAGAAGAACCCAAATGAGCCCGCAAGTTGTCTATTTCTACAGGGGCATACTCAAACTGACGATATCGGTCTAATTCACCTTGAAGTTCTTCGATATCCTCCGCTTGTCGATCTATTTTCCCATCCTTGTTTGCCATTCGCCGACGAAGATTCTCCACTAAATCCTTTTCAATATCCCACTTCCTCTTCATGATCCTAAACTCCGAAGAAGTATCTAAACCTATACTATCTATCTCGGCTAGCATAAGGACACTTGACTCAGGATACTGGCACGATAAACTCAATTAACATAAGTTAAGGTATATAGAATTGTAACACATCTTGAGCATCGGCGAGTTTAATTTCTAGCTCGCGCGCACGACTCTTCTCGTTCTTCAATTGCAGTTGGAGAGATTCCACCAACTTCCTTTCCCTACGACGATTGGCGGCATCCAACCGTACCCGATTAAGGATCTGATACAAGTAAACAAGTTAGAATGGCAAGCGACAATCAGGAAAATATTAAGGGGTGGGGCATCGCCCGGACATACAAAATCACTCACCACCATATCAAGAGTCTGAGCCATATCGTGGTAAAGTGGCACTGCACCGAACATTTGTTCATCAGTATACGCTCCAAAGTCGGGGGAAGTGAGCGCTTTAAGAGAGTTCAGAATAGGGCCAGAGACAGCAAACGAGGTTTCAACATTAGACGAAGACCCATCAGTGATCTGGGGCAGACGAGGAAGTAATTCCGATTCAGCATTAACAACCTTTCCCAACACGGGCGTCTTCATGGGCTCTTGTTTGTCGCCCATCTCCTTCCCATCGCCTTTATCGTCCGAGAAATCCTCGCCGAATATGTCATCTTCATCGGGAATATCGATGATTGGTTGCTGCCTCGGCTATGGCTCAATAACAACATGCTTGCCTCTAGCGGGATTACACCTAAGAGGTTGAGGATCAATCTCATGCACATCGGACCCACCAGATTCATCATCATCGTGCCTAGGAAATTTTTGCACAAGGCTTCTCGTCAGAACATGTGAAGGCAAAAAACAGGGGCAAGTACATGTACTTATAATAAAATCATTGTGTTTGTTACCTTCCCCTGGTCTTCCTCAACCTTTGTGCCAGCACCCCTCTTTCTCGACGATGCGGCGGCCTTGATAGAGTCTCCCTAAGACTTTGATGTCAACAAATGACCAATTGGCGTCAAAACTAACAAGCTAAAAATGGAGGAAAGCAGAAGGAGACACATACCTTATCAGCCTTATCATCATTAACCACCCAGAAAGGATAGGGCTCGGCGGGAAATGAAGGCGACGGGAAGCTACCATGTAAAATGGGCCCTCGGACAAGAAGTGGAACTCGGGGATAAATTGGATCATTGGTATGAAGGGGTCGCCTGTTAGAACCTTGGCCCATGGGATCGGCATCCAGCATCATCCTTTCAACATTCTTAGGCATAGTTCCGTGACGATGAGGACTAGCAGCAAAACCGGCAAGGTCACCATTGGTTGAAGTACCGGCTCGATAGTTGGCAAGGAAATTGGCAACGGTATATATGGAGGAAGAAGCGAGAAGCATGGGATCACGTGGGTCGGACATGATCACTCTACAACTGTCGGACAAGACTTGACCCAAACCTCTGACAAAGCTGACAGATGAGACGTATTTGGTCAAACAAGGAGAGTTAGTCAAAGAGATGAGAAGATACATGTCATATCGGCCAGCCAAAAGGGGCGACAGGATTGTAAGGGCGATATCGCACCAAGAGAACACCTAAAAGGATCGGCTCGAACGAGAGGCTGCTAAGGAACCAAACTACATCGGCCATATTCACAGAAGAAGAGACGATGCGAGCGGGCCCGACCACATGACTTCAAGATAGATGTATTGTGACCAACACCATAGTTTGGTTGTATGTAGCCTCCCCTATAAATAGAAGAACTTGTATCCAAGAGAGGTAGGTTGTAATTTTTGGAGAGAGAGACTTGTAATCGCACAAAAGAGAAAGAGAGTGGAGAATTAGTTCATTGGGTAAGGAAGAGAGTTCAACTCGGAGAGTGACACCATTGTAACACCTTGAAGCAATAAGATTCATCCTTTCACCCCCGTGGACGTAGGTAATCATACCGAACCACGTATATCCTTGTGTCTATTGTTAAGCTCTTACTTTCACTTGCATGAGAAAAAGATTTCTATCCTTTGGATGTAGTTTGTAGTAAAATGCATCTACATTCAAGCTCTTACTTTCACTTGCATGAGAAGAAGATTTCTATCCTTTGGATGTAGTTTTTAGTAAAATGCATTTACAATAGCGTTGCAGATACGCTGTTTTATTTGATTTCTTTTCTCAAACACTTTTTGAGCCATGTATCAATCTTTTGAGAGTGATTTGAGTATGATGAGCTAAACCCCAATATTGGGATAATGGAGGAGGCCATATTTCACAATTGCTTGGTAACTATAATTGATTCTTTTTAACTTTTTGCATTAATTAGTTATGATCTTGTTTCATAATGTTTTTTTTTTTTTGAAGCATCAAATTCATTAAACAACTAAGAGACTATTACATGAGGGTGCATAATACCCCAAGATTCAACAATTACATTTAGATTGGTAAGCCATGAATATATGGTAGCATGATACTTGAGCTGAATAACAGTCTCCGGATCGGAGTTGCATCGGTGGCAGATGTTGGTGTCGAAGGTCGATAGGCCCTCGGTCAATGCTTTCCACAAGAAAAGCTGTACTTTTATTGAACACGACAGTGTCCAAAGGTTCTCAAATGGTGGTAGAGGTGCTCGATGCAATTGTTTCATAATGTATGCTTAGACTAAGTGCTTTTGATCATGCTTATAATTTAAAATTAATATTTTAAAAATCTACCTTTGATGTTGCTCAGGCTTATAAAGAAATAGAGTCCATAAAAGAGTTATAATTGTTAAGAATCATTATATGAACTAATTGGTTTTGATTAATGGTGAAATTCAAAATTCCAGTCTCTCGCAATATTATTGTCATCTTTAATTTGCTAGCTAAATTAGAATTTAAGTCATGAAATCGAACCTTAACAAGTCTGAGCAACAAACTCCTATTACCACTATACAAAATCACACCACTTGGTGTCATAAGTGGATTATTTTCTTGATTCTTCTATGTCTAATCCCCAAGTCCCCCTTAACGCAAACCTAACAGTCTCTTATTTCATCCGGGAGACTAGGTTAGAGCTATGATCTCACCCAGACCTTTTACTGATGTCAGAAGTATGCCTATCCCTTTGGGTCGGTCGGTCGGGTTAACCCAAATTAAGTCTCGCACCTGGAGACGAGGAGAGAAGGGTACACTTGATATTCTTCTTTCTTTGTTTCTCTTTTTCTTTCCTTCTCTGTTCTCTGCCTTTCTGTTTTAAGGGTTTCGAGGTCTCGAATCTTTCTCTTCAACGAAGAGAATTACCAGATAAAAACATACACCCCCAGAAATCGCATCTGATCTCTCTCTTTAATATCCGTAACAATCACGAGTTTCTAGCATTTCATTCCAAGATTTAAATCTTATTTTGATCCATGAAGTAAAATAGAGGTGAAGAAGATTTGTACATTTGTTATTTTTTCTGGCTTGAAATCTTCGGTTTTGTTAATCAGGTAATTTCATTTCCTGGGTTAGAGATTTGTTCGGTTCAGAAGGGAAGACAAAATGGTGTCAATTGGAAGAAATTTTGTTGATAATGAGTATTGAGTTCGAGGGGAAGAAAGAAGATATTGATTTGTGGATAATAGGTATTCAGTTTGAGATCCAGGGATTTTATTGATTTTTTTGTGTGCATGAAATTTAGAATTAGGGTTTGATGGATATGGAAGAAGTAAGGGGGGATGTAGCATCCCTAGATATTGATTTATTGCAGTTACCTGAGTTGTCTCCAATAGCACTTAAATCAAATCCTCACATTGCTGAAGAGTTGTTCTCACAGTGGCTTTCACTACCCGAAACCAATCGACTGGTATTTTACTTGCTAACTATTAATTTCTTGTTAAATTTTGGTAGTGTTTAAAACTCCGGTTTACTGGAATCATGTGAATGTTGTACATTAAATACTTCCCTTGATTGTCATAATTTTTGCTTCTTTTTAAGTGTTCATTTGTTAATGTTTATTTTTCGAACTATCGGGTTATTAGAGTGCGGTAGTAAATCGTAAATAGAGGGAGAAGGAAAACTTGATGAAAGGGAGAAGGGAAACTTGATGAAAGTGCCATATTTATCATCTGTACATTTATTAATTGCTTGACGAAAATATAAAGTATCGCCTACTTTAGCAAGTAATAACAGCCGAGCAGGGAACTAATTGATAGAAAATGAAATTCATAGAGTGCCTTTAAATCCTAGATAAGCATGTTAGTTGCTAAAATACGCATTCAACCTATTTTATATAGGATAAGAAATAGACATAGACTAGCTGTTAGCAGAAAAAAAAAACTTGCCTCAAGTGCGCCTGATCCCATGCAAAGCATTTGCAAAAGTACTGTTAAAGAACCTGCTACAAGGATTACTGTTCTTGACTGATCCTTATGGTGGTACATCCATGTACGAGTCATTACATATGACTTCACCGTACAGGGCGAGTTTACAGGCACCTTTGTTGACAGTAATGGTCTGAGTGCAGAACCATACAAGGAGCGATTGTTTCGGGCTCGTACTTACAGTTTTAAGCTACAGAACTCATAAAAAGCTTAACTGTTATTTGCAGCGTGGGTTGGGCTTGAAACACATTTTCAGAACTACCTTTGAGGTTCTTTGTCAAGTTTTTTTAATCAAGCAGTCTGTCATTTATGTTTACCCACTTTCTCAATATGCGTGCAGGTGAAATCTTTGCTTGACGATGCTAAAGCGGGGTCTCTCCTCAATGTGGCAGGGAGTTCTAGTAGCTCTACTGCTGGTTCGGGCAATTTACTGCCTTCAATGTTTCCAGCAGGCAGTGCACCACCCCTTTCACCTAGAAGTTCATCCGGTTCTCCACGTTTTATTAAACGCCAAGGCGTTGGTCCTTCTTCTTTAGGTTCTCCTCTAAAATTAGTGAAGGAGCCAGTAAGAGAAGTCATACCCCAGGTACCAATAAGCATGTATAATTGTTTGATTGCTGTGTGCTCCTCTGTTGCTTGATTTTGTTTTTTTCATTTTGTTCCAAGGTTCATGACTCATGAGGATATTATCTTATAATACTTGCAGTTCTACTTTCAAAATGGTCGCCCACCACCAAATGAACTGAAACAGCAATGCTTGGCCAGCATTAATCAGAATTTTGCTGGGCACTTGGATACCGGGCTTAAAGTTCATGGTGAGATTAACATTTGTCATGTTATCTTTGGTTTCAAGCTTGAAAGCTTTTTTTTTCTCTTTTATGTAATTTAGAATCGATGGACTTTGACTATTGTTTATGAATTCCAGAATTTAAATCAGTGACAAAGGACATCTGCAAGTTACCATCATTTTTTTCTAGCTCTCTTTTCAAAAAGATTGATGTTAACTGTACTGATGTTGTCACAAGGTACGCCTTATTGTAACTGTTTTTCTTTATTTGACTGAATACATCACTTCTTGTTGTCATTTTTGGGTTAATATTTTGCTAACTTCATTATATTAATGCTATGTACTGGTAGTCACGTTTGCGCTGTGGCCGCTTCCATTCAAATGCCAAATATGTTTTTTCTTGTAATGCTCATTGGGAGTTGGGATTATGCATAGTTTTCACTTTGTTCAGAAATAACTTTTAGTCATATTGCTTATCTTGGGCTAAACACATTTGACAGGGATGCATTTGTTGATTACTGGGTCAATGGCAACATGTTGACTATGGATATAGCAACTCAAATATTTACAGTTCTGAAGAAACCGGATCGTAGATACCTCACTCAGGTATCTTTTTTGCTTCTCCAGAAGCTATAGTTGCAAGTTTTTTTTTTTTTTTTGCACATTCGGTTGTATGGACATTGATCTAGCTGAAAGACGCGTAATTTTTTTTTTTTGAAATGAGCATGTGTGCCTTTGAACAGCTCTTAGGTGTGTTTTCTTTTTCTCTTTTCCTTTACATAATCTGTGCAATTTGGGTGCAGGAAGACTTCAAACCTGTTTTACGAGAACTGTTGGCTACTCATCCTGGTTTAGAGTTTTTACAAAGCACGCCAGAGTTTCAAGAAAGATATGGTACGTGCTTAATTGATTCACCATTTCCTCTGATCCACTTGGGATTAGATTTTCTTGGGATTGAGTCATATGTGTGGATATTATATTGGTCAGAGTTAAAAGATATTAGTACTTTCGTGGCATTATGTACTTGAGGTACCCCCGAGGTTTATTTGTTAATGAAGGTTTCAATCCTTCTAACATGTCGTCATTGAAGTGTATGGTTTCACCGTAGAAGTCACAGATAGTTTTGTTGGTGAACTTTGTATTTGGGAAGTAACTTGCCAGGTTGTGTTGAAGCTCTTCATTTGTGACCTGGCATTGTGAACTTTGTATGCTATCCCTTTTACTTTTCGTACCTGATTGTTATTTTTTCCCTAACTTATGAGATATTGGGTTGTATCATGTCTTTGTTGCAATTTCTCTTCTGGTGGATTATCGTATTGTACATGTATATGTGACGAATCCTTATAGTACATCTTTCCTGCTCCTAAATGTTCTTTCTTAGCACTAAGGTCATTTCTCGCTCATATTTTAGCTTCGATTACTGTTTCAGTATGCTACCATGGATACATTATAAATGACCCTTTTTTCCCCTACAAACCAGCGGAAACTGTCATATACAGAATATTTTTCTATGTGAATAGAGCATGGAATGGCCGTCTTACTTTGCGGGAGCTGAAACGTAGCAATCTAATTACTGCAATGCAACATGCTGACGAGGAAGAGGATATCAACAAGGTTTTGAGGTAGGTCTCTTATATCGTAACATTTATTGATATTATGTGATGTAGAAGGCACAACATGTTTTTGGTTGTCATTACAAGTCATGTCAGTCACATTAATGTGGAGTAGCTTTTGCTTCTTCTTTTCCCCTTCTCATTATTGGGTATAGTTTTTTAGACTGTTCTAGTAGTTCCATCCAAGAAATGAATGGTCGCATTGTTGCACACTTAGCTGTAGGATGAGGAAGTTACTATGTTTTGAGAAACATTACGAGGTGTTCTTCAGTGATGCTTAGGAACATGAACAATCTTTTTTTTCAAAAGAGGGTAAGCATTTGTTTTGAAGTTTCTGCTGGAGATCTAGTGTAATTTTTAATCATATTAATCCCTTTTCTCTACAGATACTTCTCTTATGAACACTTCTATGTTATATACTGCAAGTTTTGGGAGCTTGACATGGACCATGATTTCTTGATCGATAAAGAGAACCTTATCAGATATGGTAACCATGCCCTTACATATCGAATCGTGGACAGGATTTTCTCTCAGGTTAGCATTGCATGCTTTATCATTCGGTACTTAGCTTTGTACTTGAAGAAAAATCTTATCCTTAACTGGTCACATTTTTCTTCTCATTGTTTGTAACAAATCTGTCCCAGGTCCCTAGAAGATTTACTTGCAAGGTTGAGGGGAAGATGGGATACGAAGATTTTGTTTATTTCATGCTATCGGAGGAGGATAAATCATCTGCACCCAGTCTAGAGTATTGGTAATATGGTTATCCAATATGACTTACGACTCAATGCATGATGTATACCTTAAACATTCCACTATTCTTTTCTGCATGCCTCAACTGTTGACATGTGTAGGATTGTGTTGGTTGTTTTTCTTATATTTATAGTCATGTCGACACACACCCCAACAAGTCCCATTTTATATGGTGCTGTATGTATTGAATATTTTGTTCTAGTTATGATCATGACTGGTTCTCTTAAAAAAAGAAAAATTGCCGTTATAGTACATTATTACTTAATTGATCCCTGTTAAATTTCAATTTGGTTGTTATATTATTCGGTAGAAGTTAATCATGACAAATTGGATGCATCAGGTTCAAGTGTATAGATTTGGATGGAAATGGTGTCTTAACATCCAACGAAATGCAGTTTTTCTATGAGGAGCAGTTGCATCGCATGGAGTGTATGGCCCAGGAGCCTGTGCTCTTTGAGGATATTTTGTGCCAGATGGTTGACATGGTTGGACCAGAGGTCATAACCACACACACACACTGGTTATCTGCTCATTTTCTGCAATTTATTTTAGTTTAGAGTTGAAATGTTGAATTTCTCTGCAGAAAGAATGCCATATTACGCTGCGTGATTTGAAGGGCTCCAAACTATCAGGAAATGTATTCAACATCCTTTTCAATCTTAACAAGTTTATGGCTTTTGAAACACGTGACCCGTTTTTGATTCGTCAGGTATGTGCTTTTATAACATTGGCCACTGTCAGATCATACCCTCTTAATTGGATAGGAGTTACTCCCATGATAATGTTATTAAGAGATTTGTTATTCTTATTGCGGTGTGATCAGGAACGTGAAGAACCAACTTTGACAGAGTGGGATCGCTTTGCACATAGAGAATATATTAGGCTTTCAATGGAAGAAGATGGTGAAGATGCCTCTAATGGAAGTGCAGAAGTTTGGGATGAATCACTTGAGGCTCCATTTTGAGCTCAAGCAGGTCTGTTATTTTCATGTCTTAATAGATATCCTTTCTCTTTTGAAAATTTCTTGTTGTTTATCTGTTTATTTTCTACCTGTGATATATGATGAGGCACAATAAGATGTATATTTTTAAGATCATTTTTCAATGACTTCTTCTCACCTCATCTTTTACAGATGGGTTGACTAGAAAAATTGTTGGACACTTGCTTGCATGAACACAGTTTGCACCAAAATTGAGATTATCTTCAGACAGGGAATACTCCTACAATCTTAGAAGAAGCAACCTTCAACAACCATTATCGTTATTGTCATGGAGAAGTCTGGGCATGGACATGTGAAGTCTAAACTTGTTATGTGAAGTCTAAACTTGTTGTGCATCTTTCCTGGCTGACAAGCAAGATGAGCTCATGTGTTGCTCATTGAAGAACAGTGAATCAGCAGATTCATCATGGAAGAGGAGCTCCGGTTGTTGATTGGTGATTATTTATCTACATCTCCCAGTAACAACATTGGTTTCAGGATGCATTTTTTGGTCATAATTTTTTGGAAATTCATTTCGGTTATGGTTGTTTTTTCTTTGTAAAACTCGGTGTTTGGTCAGTGCAGGTTGGTGTTTTCGTGTCATGTAGCTTTTGTTATTTTTACTCTTGGGTGGTCCGGATGGAAGTTGTTTGGCCTCTAATCTCATAGTTTTTTTAACTTCGAACTGTTCACCATGGTTCTCAAATATTAATATACTGCCCTTGTTCCCTATACTTCAATGACGACTTAAATTTTAGCTACGGCAAGCCTTCAAGCAAAGGACGATGTCGATGTCCTCTGTAAAGTGGCGGATTGTGTTAAACCTTTTCCACCCTTATTAAATGTGAGTCGAGCTTTTTAAGGAAACCAATAGGTCTTTATCTAAGCTGGCACTTTCAGGTAGCCGTATCTAGTAAAAGTTGTAATTTCCTGTGAAAAATATTGGTAGGAATTAACGTTTAATCCATATATGTTCTAGTCCTACCTTTAAGCCATATATGTTCTAGTCCTACCTTTAAGCCTAGTACTAAGTGGTGGTCCGAATTTACTTATTTTAGAACGAGTTAGTCCATTTGTGAACGATTTAATCCAAAATAATATTTTTTGATGACATAAATGGCCCTTGAATAAAAACGACATTATGATTTGTTCCCAAATCATTTATTCGGTGTCTTCCATCGGCAAAGCTCTGCTGAGAAAATGAAAATTTAGGTTTTGGTTCATTTTGTTTCAACTATTTATTTCTTTCAAAATTGCTCTGATTTCTCTCGCAATCTATAGTTCTTCTCAGTCTAGTTTTTGCCTGAAACCTTAGAAATTGAGATCCAAATGGTGAATCAAATAGATCTGTTTGATTGGAAGGGAGATGTTGATTACTGCAACAATCAAGCATCGTTCTTCTAATTTCAGTTACAATTCATGGGCGGTGTGATACTTATTTGCACCAGCAGAGATGATTCAACCTTGTTTTGAGTATAAATTCCTAATCGCGCAGTCGCCATATGAAATACCAAAAAATTCAGAACTTCTATATGTGAGAATCAATTTTTATTTGATCTATTTTTTTTTTGATTGATACCAAAAGTTCTGTAAATTCTTTCTTTCAATTATAGTTTGTTTTGCGAGATTTTTTTGAATCATTGGTTTTCCGAGATAATCATGCTGAAAAATAACAATGCTATCTTATAAAATTAGTTTTCATAAGAATCCATTCAAACTTCCCATAGATTTGGATTAACTCTGTCAATATCTCCTAATTATTGTGCAATTTTGAAATAGTAATTTATAGAAATCTAAAGCGATTGTTATCAATGGCGAGCGTTTGGGGTTAATGGATTGTGTATTTGAACCTGGCCTCAAGGTGATCTTTTCTCTATTTATGTTGGTCTTTTATTCCTTTTTGATTCATGGTGAAATGTTTCCTGACAAGGCACTTATTTTTTGAATTTTTCAGCAATTTCTTTAACATGTAGTAGCCATAGAAGGTGTATATGGAGTAGTTACCGATTGGAAGGGAAAACAACTATTTTGGTAAGCGTCTTCTCATTCACCAACACATAGTATACTCATCCTAACTGATCGGTTTAGAAATTGGGTTTACCGTTGATTAGTTGTCTCTAAGATATGTTCCATACGTATTTTCTGTTTCTATGTCTTATCTTGTACGATGATCAACTTATCATTACATTTGTTTGTATTTAACTTGTGGTATTCATGGCTGATTTTTGACCTCGTTCATTTCTGGAACTCCCATTAAGAAATTGTTTTTTATGGCATGCATAGCTATCGAGTTTTTTGTTAACATCGAAAAAATAAATAACTGGAACAGAGGCATTGAATTGAATTTGGTGGTGACGATATTACCATTTAGCATGCTCCAGACCTGCTCAAGCTCATTGAAAAAGATGGTAAATACCGATAATAAGACTTCTACTAATCTGGAAAATGCTTATTGGTTCATATTCTTAGAATGAGCCGCATATCTTAAATTTAGGCACAACCATAAGCTTTGGTGCACATTACGCACTGAGCACGAAATGATGCAAGATTAAGAACCACGAGGGTCCCCATTTAAGGACGGTAACCAAGCACACATTTTATAAGGCTTACAAGAAGGGGATTGTAGTGAGAGATATTCAATCTTTTTATAAGTGAAAAATGTATTATTGATGAGTGATGACGATATTATTACTAGTTGGTGTGTTCTTGCATTTTGTATTAATGGCTTTGTGGTGGCCATCCTTGTTACAGGCTTAATATTATGTCAATTTACCTTGCCAGTCATAGTCGGTACACTCTACGGTTATATAACATGCATCTGCAGTGCTTTTGCAATGTGTATTCAAATTTATTTTGAACAACGAAATCAATGAAAAGTTTAAGCATATATGTTAAGCATTACTTAAAAGTCAATAATGGATGCACACAATGATTTGATGCTAAAACTTTTTTTTTTTTTGTCCTTAACGGAATATGATTGATTCTTAGAGTGTGCCATTGGTTGATGAATTCAGTGCTGTGACATTCTCTGTATGTATGAGGTGCTTATCGATTAGTTTCTCCCTAGGTACGATGCTTTACTAAAAAATATTCAGTTTTTCCCATCCTTAGTCAGGAACTCTGTTCTATCTTTTGTTCATCGTACATGCTTTACTAAGTCTCTCTGATGCATTTCTACTTTCCTTGTAGATTTGAACTACACTCTTCTTACAGTTGTATCTGGACATAATTAGCCCCTATATAGTCCTAAAGAATGATTCTAGAAAGAAGTCAATTTCATAGTTGATACAATAGAGTTATGAAGCCAGATTCGTGCACGTGGGGAGAATTTCACCTCGCCTCCAAAGCCTATTTATATGGCTTTTCATGAAGAAACTCCTTATTTTTTGTCTTGATTTTTAATGTGTACATAATTATACACATGTTGATTTTTCGTGTGTACATGGTTGTACACCTGTTTTCTTAATGTGTACATAATTGTACACATGTTAATTTTCAGTGCGCACATGGTTGTACATCTCATGATGCATTCTTTTGAAGCGTCATTTGTTAGTTATATAACCCAAGAATGTAATACGGAAGTTGACTGTACATCATAGGCATGTGAATCATTAAGTTTCTTATGTGTGTTGTTGTATTGATCGGAATGCAGACATCAAGGCCAGAGTACAATCAAATTCTTGTGAAGATGCCTGGGGTTGTGACTTCTGAGGAAATTGGGTAAAAACATCCTTATTAAAACAGTTTTTCATTCATGTGCAAATATATGACATTTTACTACGCATTTATGTACTAGCTACACGCGGTGTACATAGAAGTGCATTTTTTTTGTCCTTGTTAAGAGGTGTATATGCTTGTACACTTATATGACTTCTTGTACATTCCACATGGACTTTTTAAGTTTTATATATGAAAAACTTGGCCTTCCTCTGTGATGAGATGGGTATCGTAACGATCTTTATGACTTCTTACAGATATATTACCACATGTTATTGTATGCTTGCATTAATTAACTGGGATAAATAAGGGTAGATTCATTTATTCATTTCTCTTCTTTTGTTTTTCCAGAAATGGCCGAGAACAAAGGTCATGACTACTCATCTGGATGGTGAGAATTCTTTTTTGGGTTCCACAATTGGAAGTCGAGACGCAAAACGAAACATTTTAAAAAGGTATTACTTAAGAATTTCCACTCTTCTATTTGTTTCTTTTATTTTGCATCCTGGTTATTCTATTTGTTTGTTGTTAAGTACATAATTATAAAAAAGCAATCCAGATTCCTGCACCTTTAGTATTATCGCGTTCCTATTTTACTCAAGCTAGAAGCTCACAATGTGTGCTGCGTTGTGTACATAGTTGTACACATGCTGAAGATTAATGTGTACATAATTGTACACCTGTTTGTTGGGTGCGATTTCAAGTGCTGATCGGCAATTCAGAAATAAGCTTTGGTTAATGTTTAATCCCTCTACTGGTAATTATTACTCGTATACTTTTTTTTTCTTCCAAATTTCAATTCGGCATGAAAATTTGATAATGGTAGACTGGAATTTATATCAACAGGTGAAACACTATCGTTGGATCGCAATTCAAGATTTGTTATGAGGTCAATACCATCTTGGCTTTTGTTCTTTTTAATTATTCACTTTGTCTTAACTCTGGATAACTGAACTTGAGTACCTTTTATACATATATGGTGCAAAGAAATATTTTCCCACTAAACTCTCTACTTGCAACTCCCGTTGAGAAGTTTCATGTGAAATTACTCAGATTAACCGCTTGTTTAGGATATGCCCAATTTTGTGTTTTTTTTTTCTTTCTTTTTGTTGTAGACTTTTTATGTGTAGACGATTCTAGTTGTTTATGTGTATAAACTTCTGCATTTTGTTCCTTATCATGAATATACGACATGTTTTGTGTATGCGGATTGTTAGATTTTCTTGATTTTGTACATGTGTACATGGTGTACACTATCGTCTTGTCTCATTAATATATGGCATTTTTTATGGGTATGGATGTTGAATTTTCATGATTTTTGTAGATGTGTACATGGTGGTACACCACCATGTGTACATATTTGTACACCTATAATATAAGTGTACATTGTTATACATATATGATAAAAATTACATGTGTACATAGTATTCCATTTTAGGACTCTAAATCAAGTTTAATTTAGTGAACAATCTTTTTTCACATAGTATAAACACAGGCCAAGTGCAGTAGTAAGTTAAACTAAAACCCAAAATTGTTGAGGAACTAGATCAGATTCACATAATATAAACACAGGCTTGCTAATGTATCAATCCAGCCAAATAATCATATCTACTGTAGCTTTATAAATGTTGCTTCTATTTGACCACAAGAACTTCTATCAATGGATGCAACCCAAATTGGGAATAACCTCTCGAATCTCGGTCAGATATACAACATAAAAGATCATTTAACAAAAGTATTGGTAAGCATATATTTTTAAAAGTACGTAAGAATTAACAGGTATATTTTCTTGTACACCAGTTATATGGGTGCATATAGAAGTGCACCTTTTTTTGTGTTTTTATATGGGTGCATAAAGTGCACCTTTTTTTTTTGAGCTGCAGATGGCTACGAAGCAATTGCAAGTGATATTATGGGAAATTTGGAAGAATGGGTTTTCTTCTATATTGCAGTACAAAGAATGATGCAGTTGAGTAACTAGTGCTACTGAGATGGTAGAATTCTGAAGTGGTGATCTGGTGAATAATTATGAAATGTGCCGATGGAATTGGAAAGATGAAATCTGAAATGTGTGATGTTGGTGGTACTGAGGAGAAGGAATTTATGTTGTTGTTGGATGGGTAATGTTGTTGTAGAGAAGTGCAACTAAGATTGGAAAGCTACAGGATCGGATAAATTTTTTGAGTTGAATGGTTGTTTTAGTTGTTTGCAACAGCATGATTAAGAGTGGTTGAGCATTGGAGCTGGTGTTAATAATGAGTTTGAGTTATAAACAAGTTGTATTTTTGTAGATGTGTACATGTTTGTACACCAATCTAAACTAAGTTTTTTAAAAAATGAGAATTATAGTCATATGGGTACTCTTTTTGTAGCTCTCGGAAAGAGCTTTCCGAATATATAAAATTTACGAATTTTGGAAAAATGGTTCTATAGATAAATTGATTTTTTTTTATATTATTTATTTAAAACTGATGACATTATCATGAGTCACTTTGGACTAAACCCCAAATATTTGGACTAAATTGTAAACCAGAAAATTATTTGTGTACTTTCCATAAGAAATGACTAATTTATAACTAGTTGAATAAATTATGACTAAATAGTATATTTGGATAGGATTTTGGACTAAACCGTATTTTTCCCAAAATATTGTCATTGTGGCTAATCTAAGTCGTGCCTCCATACGTACCACAGTTTATTCAGTCTTACATTTTCTTGTGTTCAAACTTCGGAATACAAAATTAACTTTTACATGCCCCATTTACTTTCAAGTAGCAGTCGTTATGCAACCACAGTTATTTAATTTAATTTAATTTTTTTTTTTAGTGTGAAAAGGATAATGAGGAGGATCCATGAACTATCTTATTTGCACACCATCTCAGAAGATCTGCATCAATTCTTTTATGAAGCTCGAACGAAAACGAATTTAAAGTTAATATTTTGATGAAATGTGCTTCTTGTAACAATCTAAATTTAAACAAAAAATGAGTACAATCCGAGACGAATAACACCAACATCTACCACTTTAAAAATCATCCATCAAAAATTAAAAATTGAAATTAAGATAGTTAGATGGTGGAGTTTGGTATTTTGGATTGTGCTCAATTTTTTTATTAGAAATGTAGAGTTTTAGAAGAGCGTATCATCAAAATTGGTGCAAATCTTGTGAGATAGTGTGCAAATAAGATTGTCCATGTATATCTAAAAAAGTCAAGAGTGCTGTGAGGGCGATTTTTAGGCGACGTTGACTTCAGACTAGGGTTTAATTTTTCTTCCATTTCTTCTGAATTTGTCCTTCGATCTTGATTATTTAGTGATTGTCTTTGATTCTCATGATCGGTGTTTAACTTATCCGATTTTTTCTTTCCTCTTTTCTGATTATGGTTTCAGTTAATCCTCAATCTGGTTTTGGGGTTTCTTCTTCTTCTGGAATTGGTAGTGCAAGTAATCATTCTAGGCTTACTGATGGGTTGATTAAAGAGTCTCCTATGGTAGAAGGTTTTTGGTATCCTCCTAAGCTTGGATCTATGGATGGTCTTCTGTTTTGGACAAACAACAATTTGAGATTATGGTTTCTGACCCCATGGAGTTTCGTGATTCTTCTGTTGTTAATGGTGAAAGGGTTATGGTAGTTGAGGACGATGATGTTGCTCCTGATATCAAACGGTGTGAGGGTTTGGTTGTGGGTTGCTTTGTTGGTAAGCGTTTCCCTTTCATGCTTGTTCAGAAGTTCGTTCAAAAAGATTGGAAGCTTACAAGTAATTTTCAAATGGCAATTCATGGTGATGATGTTTACGTTTTTCAATTGGATTATTAGGAAGATAAAATTTCTGCTTTTGAACATGGTTCTTGGTACATTGCCGACCAACTTTTCTTAGTTAGAGCTTGGACCCCTCTTTTGGAAAGAGAGATTATTGAAATGAAAACTTTGCTTGTGTGGGTTAAATTGTTTAAAGTTCCAATTCATATGTGGCATGCTAAAGGTTTAGCTATTATATATACCCAATTATCTAGGTAATCCTATAATGTCTGATAAGATAACTCTTTCTAGGCAGAGAATGAGTTAGGTTCGTGTGTGTAGAAATTGACGCTCAATGTGAATTTCCTTCCATGATTCCTATTATTATTGGAGGAAAACGAGATGAAATCCCTGTGGAGTTTTCGTGGAGACCTCGTAGATGCTCTTATTGTTGCATTTTTGGCCACTTTATAGCTAGATGTAGTAGGAAGTCTATAGTTCATATTATTTCGACTACTACCGCACCCGTTGTCAACTCTGGAAACCCTCCAAAGGAAGTTTGGGTTAAGAAAGTCTCAAAAAGAACCATGAGTGAATCTTTTAAGAAAGCCGATGATATTATTGAAAATTCCTTTATTTATGGCGATGAAATGATTATGGAAGAAGGTGTTGAATATGTTGTTAAGGGTTTTGTTAAGGAAAAGGTTGTTCAGTTCTCCAAGAGTACCCACAATGTAGTTGGCAGTTTATCTAATTTGATTAATGTACATGTCACTATTACTAATAAATTTGATATCCCATCTGACAATTCTTCTATTAAGAATGGGGTTAATATGGTGCAAGATAATGTCTGAAGGGACTCTACCGTTATCTATGATTCTGCTACTAACTCTTCTAGAAATGAAGATATGGTACCTGATGAGCTCAGTCCTTCTGATGAAGCCGCTGGTGGAATTAGATCTCACTTCAATTAGAAATCCTCGAGTCAAGGTGTTTCATAGGCTTCTTTGAAAGTCGCAGAAAACAAAAAGTCTGGCAAGAACAATAGGAAGGTACACCCTCTTATGATCAATAATGATTAAATTCGGTTGTTGGAATATCAGGGGTCTAAATGATCCCCTAAAACAAAGGGAAGTGAGTAGTTATATTAGTGAGAATAATTTGTCTCTTGTTGGTTTAGTTGAAACTCATGTGCAGAGTGTAAACTGTGATAGAATAAGAAGCAAAATTAATTATAATTGGCAATTCTTAGATAATTATGCTTATAATAACTCTAGTAGAATCCTGAAGAGTTGAAGGTTTCATTGATTCAAAGTTTTTCTCAGATTATCTTTCTTGAAGTTCTTTTTCCGACGAATAAGAAATGCATTGTTTCATTTGTTTATGGTGATAGTGATGGTATAGTGAGACGTTCTTTATGGGCTGAGATTGTTTCCTTTGCTTCTTCTAATAATTATACCTGGATCCTCTTAGGTGATTTTAACTCTATTTTAGAAGTAAATAATAAATCTAGTCGAGCCCCTATTCTTGCTTCTGAATATTCTGACTATTGGGACTATACTCAAGATGCTCATGTTTTCGACTTCTCTTATTATGGTTGTTATTTTACGTGGAGTAATCAACAGCAAGGTGAGGTCAGAGTTGCTGCAAAAATTGACAGAGTGTTGGTCAATTTTGAATCGTTGGTTGATTTTCAGGATTCTAATAATGAATTGTTACTTCCTGGCATCCCGATCATAGTCCCAATGTTGTTACTATTTTTGAAGGAAGGAATCATGACCCTCCACCTTTTTGCTTTTGAAACTTTCTTTCTGAAGATACCGATTTCCTTGATATTGTTAGGAGAGAGTCGTGGGACTTGCCGCGGAAAATAGCAGATTCGTGGGGACTTGCCACAGAAGATTCTGATTTGCCTGATATTGTTAGGAGAGAGTCGTGGGACTTGCCCCAGTAAGTATCCCCCAGTTTGTGACATGTTTGGTGTCTCGAATAAGTGGATCAATTCGTGGGATTTGCCGCTGAAAATAACATATGGTGCTATTGGGTGAAACAACTAATTAAGTTGTTTATGAGGCCAACATAAAATATCGTATGTATTTGATGCATGTAAAACATCGCATTTAAGAAGCTAAAATTAATAAATGTGTATGAATCATCGTTGTTTTAGAGCTTGATTGGATAAGTCGCGGATTGGGCGTCTTAAAAAGGTAACATGATCGGCCATCTTCGGGCGATCGTTTGAAGGCCGTATGGACAAGCCATCTCTTGGCCGATTGCTCCCCATGAAAGAGAAGTGGTCGGTGATCATTAAGGTACCTCATTGATCACTTAACATTTGATCTAAGCCGTACGACCAAAATAGCAAAGTCGGATGGACAAGATGGTTTGCGGCAGATGTTTGCTGCCGTTGATTCAAATTAGGGTTTGGAAACCAGGTGGAGTTTGGCTAGTCGAATCAAAGCACTAGGTGTTGATTCAAACGGGACGACTGGGCATGCGCGAAGATGAGCCGCTGGCATGCATTTTGACATCTCCTGGGCCATCCAAAATCAGATATAAGCCATTCGATTCATCCGAAGAAGATGAGTGGTCACGATCGATTTGCGACAGAAACATACTGCCGCAAACGTAAACTAGGGTTTTAGAATGGCTGCGACTATCCTAGTTCAATCGAGAAGTTCGATGCATCATTTACTTCCCACGGGTAAGTCGATCGAATGGGAGCAATGTTGGGCCGGTGGTGAACTCATGTGAACCTCCTTGATTGTCCAAAACGCAATCTAAGCCGTCCAACTAGGCTGGCTAATTTGGATGGCCGTGATCGATTTAAGACACTAACACATTGTCGGGTCCTAAATTAAGGTTTTGAAAGCATCGTGCTTTCCCTAGTTTGGGCAAACGATTTATTGCCCTACATGCTTGTCGTGGATGAACTAATCGAGTAGGGGGAAAGTTGGGTTGCCGGTGTACATGCAGGAATTCCATTAATCACTCGTAAGAAGATCCAAGCCATCCAACCAGGCTAGAAAAGTTGGACGGTCGTGATACTTCTAAGACTATTTTGAACAGTCTAGCTCGTTCGAGCTTCCTTTAACAACGCGAACACCCTGTTTAGGGTTGGCGTTTGACAATACTGGAATGTGTTTAAACAAAGTCCGATCAGTTGGGACACTAGTGGGCCCACCGACGGTCAATGCGGTGATTACCTGGTTCTGTCAAGAGTGGTCTAGGTTTGCTAAAACGCGCGTCCAAATTGTGTGGTCGTGATCGTTTCTGAGACTGACATTATTAATCTAGATTTTCCTTAAGGAATTTAAACATGTTCGATCGAGCTGACTTTAATTAAAAGCGCGTCGATACGAGATTCTCTTTGTCAGAGAGTGAGGTAGCCTGCGTGGGTATTTTCATGCAGATCTCAATACTTACACTATGAGAGATTCATGCTACTCTGCTGAGAGTGAACACTTAATCATCAAGTCATGTCAATGATGAGAGTTTGGCTGAGAACATAGCACGGAAAAATACTAGGCAAATCATGAATTAATTAACAATACTGAAATATAAAATTTAAATCACAGAATATTTGGGATTGCTACTACGCGCACCATTCTGGATAAATTTTATATATAAATGTATTGAATTACTCAATACATATGTAAGTTGAGAGGTTTGAGCACTCATCACTTTTAAATGGCTCAACCTCTTTGCAGAGTGATGGCACATTAAATATACTGAATTGCTCAATACATATGTAAGTTGAGAGGTTTGAGAACTCATCACTTTAAATGGCTCAACCTCTTTGCAGAGCGATGGTGCATTAAATACAGGGTTTTACAATTTAATCCCAGAACTAAAAACCACCATCAACACCTACGAGTTTTGTTCCGTCTTTTGATAAATCAAGGTGAACAGGAACTAATCGATAACCTAGACTTATATTCCCGAAGAACAGCCTGGAATTATCAATCACCTCACAATAATCTTAATCGATTAACGAAACAAGATATTGTGGAATCACAAACGATGAGATGAAGATGTTTGTGATTACTTTTCTATCTTTACTATCAGAGATATCAATATCAAGCCAATATTACGATTGTACTTAGCACGATAGAAACAACAAGATCAGATCACGCAACAGAGAAAATAGTTGGGTCTGGCTTAACAATCCCAATGAAGTCTTTATGTCGTTAACCTACAGTGTTTCGTGAAAAACCTAAGGTTAAAGGAGAATTGACTATATCTTATACAACTAGTATCACACATGAGGTATGGGGATTAGGTTTCTCAGTTGCCAGAGTTCTCATTTATATAATCTCCAAGTCAAGGTTTGCAATCTAAGTTACCTTGGTAACAATTCAATATTCACCGTTAGATGAACCTGATTAGATTCAAGCTAATATCTTTCAATCGTTAGATCGAACTTAGCTTGTTATACATAAATTAAATGCACTTTCATTTAGGTTTGGGTAATTGTACCTAAACATGTACACTTAGTTGGTTCATCAATAGTTAACCAATGGTTATCCATATGAGCACTTTCATATCAACCTTATTCATCTTCACCATAACTAGTTCAAGTGACTCAAATGAACTAGTTAGAGAGTTATTAAATTGCTTAGATCTCATAGAAGTATACAAGACACAATTGAAGCAAAATCAATTTTGATTCACTCGAATCAATTTATGAACATTATAGCTACGGTTTGCAAAGATTGCATTCCTTAATATATAAATTTTTTAGTTTATGAACAAACCGATTTTAGAAAGTAACCTACCTAAGTACGCAAATGGGTACGCATTCTTAAGTAACCGTATTGAGTTTGTTTTTCACTTTCAAACTCCAGCAAAAATTCACGTACGTGAACTTTCCGCTAGTATGCGTACGGGTACGCATGCTCACCCGGATTTCCAACAACCGCCAGTACACGTACGGGTACGCATACCTTGAGTTCCCGGTTTTGGGCTTTTACACAAATGTGAGAACACACTATGTTTATATCCCAAGATTGTTACATGTTCTAAACTCTCATTTCAATCATTGAAACTTTATTAGAGGATGTTATATAGTTGTTATTCACAAACTATTTTTCATCAAAGCGATTTTCAAGTTATTAAAATAATCAACATGACTTTCGTCAGTAGTAAAGATGAACTTGGCCAAAGAGAAAGCTAACCAACACATATTTCTAGGAACAGATAAGTGAGTTAAACTCGGTTCGAAATAGCACATGTGTATAAATGAAGTCTATATATCAATACGACTTTTGTCTCAAAATAGGAGATAAAATAGATAGACTTTTGAGTGATAGATAAGTTCAAATATCCACATACCTCTTTGTTGACGAAGTTCCACAAGGTCCCTTGAGTAGTTCTTCGTCTTCATTCGATGAACGCCGTGGAGTCTAAGGCTCAACTACACTTACTATCCTAATCTGAGACTTAGCTATAAGTAGACTAAAAATCAAGACTTATAGTTTTTGCAACTAAACTTGAAAAACAAGCTTGAGATAGCAACATTTGCGAGTTAGACCGAGCAATGCTCTAACAATCTCCCCCTTTGTCAATTTCAGTGACAAAACTATCAATACATATGGAATAAAAAATAAATAAACTTTATAGCTTCTCTTCCAAATGCTTGATCTCCTTGGTTCTTCAACATTACTCGAAATCTTCGTCACTTCCAAGTACTCCAATGATTCCAAAGGTATTTAATTCAACGTCATTGTTGTTGAAGATCCGTATCCATAACAATAAGAAAACAATATCTCTCAATCATTGTTATACAGTGTCATAGAATTATTGCACAGCATCAAAGTTCAATTGTATCACAACTTTGACAATAATACTACGGTGATATGTATCACCCTCCTTAGTCAATACTCCATATCACATGAAAACCACCCCCCTTACATAATGATCCGAAAACCATATGTATTTGTAGTGCAAACTACACATTAATTTTCCCCCTTTTTGTCAATAAAATTGGCAAAGGTATGAAAATTAGTGGGATCCTAATGAAATTTCCATAGAGACACTTCATGACCAAAAGAAAAGCCCATATCAACTTTTTTAGATGCAATCATATGG
Source organism: Papaver bracteatum (assembly GCA_023529315.1). Lineage (NCBI taxonomy): Eukaryota > Viridiplantae > Streptophyta > Magnoliopsida > Ranunculales > Papaveraceae > Papaver > Papaver bracteatum. The sequence goes on along the minus strand of JAJJWX010005269.1, from coordinate 831,463 downwards.
CCGAAACTAAATGTATTCATCAAGGAGTTTATAAAGATACAAGATAACCCCTATAATATTCCACAGTCGCACTCCCCACAAAGATTTGGCAATTAAACACAAGTTCAATTAGGAACTCTCCCCCATAAAATGTCATTCCCGAAAGAACAACAAGAGCGACCTTACTTTCACAAGAAAATAAAGATTTCTTTGGACATTAACAAATCACATAAAAATATAAATTTGTATCAAAAAGATCTCAATTAAATTTACCATAAGAGAACCCATGATTAATTTAATCGGAAATGCTCACAAAAGAAAACTTATGGAGCCGCACAATATTTACATAAAAAAATATGGATCATGGAAGATCAATACTGCGGAATAAACAAAGATTCATTCTATTTTCTATCACTATTTGCACAATGACATATAATAGATTTGAATCTTTGTAAACAAAAGTTCATCCTTTCTTCCATCAATATTTCCATAATGTCATAAAAGGCTTAACTTTTGTTTGTCAAAAGTTCATTCAATCTTTTATCAATACTTGCATACTAACATATGAAAGACTTAACTTTTGACCACGTATGGGACAATCACAGTTCACGTACGCAAATCCATATATCCCATAACAAGTTGCAATATATAAAACCATAAAGATTAATACTGCAAAATCATCTTCCAAATCAACTTTAAAATTTAAACAAATATATCTAAAAACATTGCAAGATGAAAAACGTTGGAAATAGTTATGTGTACTCACAATAATGGCTTTTCCAAACCCTAGTTATCCTTCTTAAAAAACAAGAATAAATTCTCGCAAATCGACAACCTTCATCTGAGACCATAAGAGTGGCTTGAATCTTATCCATGCCATCCTTGATTTCTGGAAACTTAGAAGCAGTCACAAGTAATTGTTCTTGCATATACCTTACCTTGGAATTAATCTTACAAACACCTTTGCAAATTTTGTGAAGAAGATTCATGAAGGAAGAATCACATAAGCCATCAAGGGTGTCACATATTTGTCTCTTGCAAGCATTCTCCTTCATACGCTTGAATGTACAAGGACGCACAAGATTGGGAGTTCCAATGGAGTTGCCAATCGGAGCTATAGATAAGGTGCGACAAATTCGCTCAATCAGGCAAGGATAACCTAACTTGTTATTGGAAAACGTCATCGAAAACATTTGATATATGATAAACCCACAAATGTCGAGACTTTGAGTTTCCAACTCAAGGAAATAGACCAATTCCGCAAACTCATGGCTCCAACGAGAATTCTCAATCGTGGAGGGACAAAGATTAGATATACCAAGTTTACCAAAGGACATCAAAGAGAGATTAAGATTATTCGTAGGGAATTTTCCCATATTCCAATCAACACTCTTACCACAAAGATCAATAAAAATGGTTTCATAAGAAGGTCTTTCATGACTAGGTCTTGGTAGGCGAAAACTCCCTAAGGGAATTTTAGTAATCCTTGAAATTAACTCTCTATTAACATGAATCCTTTGTCTATTTATCATGGTCTTAAATTCCATGTCATCACAATTAACATCATAGATGTTAGCATAGAAGATTCTTGTAAGAGTGTCAAAACCTTCACCAAGACCATCAAAGATGTTTCAAAGATTGAATTTTTCAAAACAAATCAAATCCTATTTACGGCCACTAGTAAAATCCAACTTCTTTTCTAGAATAAACCCATTAGATGAAATTCTTTCAAAAACATTTTCACAAGAATCATTGAAAAATCTAATTCTAATGAAACTTTGATCTATTGGTAAGTTCATGCTAGAAGAAGATGAAGAACCAAAGTTTTTTGAAATCTACTTTGAAACCTTGAAATTCTTCATGAGATTTAGAAATTAAGAGATTAGAGGAAAAATTGAGGAAGAGATTTAGAAAGTTTTTAGATTTTTTTTTTTTTTTTTTTTTTTTTTTATAAAAACAAAAAAGAGATTAGAGGAAGAATTGACTTACTTGATATGTTCCTTGAAAACCATTTTTCTTTTTGATCTCCAAAGGTGATTTAATGGAGAAAAATCATGAACCCTAGAATAGTTCACGTACGCGGACAAGAAGGTAGGTAAAAGAAAGGTACGCATACCACTACCTTCATATACCAGCGGATGGGCTTGGACCCGTTCCTGAACCGTAACCCACAAAAGAGTAGGATTTCTTAATCCAAGGTTTACACACTGAAAGGAACAATACCGATAAGTAAGGGAAAGTAGGAAGAACTTCAACACCTTAATTTCCCTTGGAAAGGATGAAAGAGAAGGAAATAAAAATTAACCCAAACAAGATTCAACCGTTACTTGCCCCATCTCAAGTTATATACAAATGGGTAGAGCCAAGCTTGTTACCAAGAGGCAAAATGTGCAGAGAGATTCTCATGCAAATTTTCCGGTTGATATTTTTGAAATGAACCAGTAGTATAATCATAGTAATGATGATACTCAGGTTTAATGGAATTCTTTGAATTTCTTTTCTGATGACCAAGATAAGACTTTTTTGACAATTTGAACCTATATCGAACTCATCGGACATATTTTTATCGATTTCACATGAGTTGGTAGTAAGTCAAGTTCGTATATCATGAACAGGTACAGACCTTTTATCAGAACGATTCTTATTCTTAATCGAATAAAGTTTTTCTAAGAATCTAAAAACGTTTTCAGAAGCTCTAAATAGATCTTTGTCAATCGATCCATCACGATAGTATTCCTCAAAAAGGTTAAGATATAACCTAGTGAGATTTCATATCTTTGAGCGTTGCCCATGTTTTTTCAAGCTTCATTTCTTAGAAAAACTTTTAATTATTCCTCTACATTGTTTCTTATCATCTAAGTTTTCCAAAGTCTTAGATGAAATGAGATTATCATGAGAAACCATATTTTCAGTCCATAATAATCTCTGAAAAATCTATAAGGAATTCTAGCATGCGTTACAGATGCCAAGAGCAAGTTTCCTAAAGAAATTTCCCATAGGGACAAACTTTAAGGATCAGTAAAACACAAACTTATCAGGTTTATAGTGTTTGCATGCTCTGATACCAATTGAAAAAGCGGGGGTATAACAACCACACCCAATATTTCGCATAGAAATCTATATGGACTAACTACAATATACTTTTAAGAGAACCAACTAGACAATCAGACTCAATCTTAATAAAAGTATATCAAAGAGTTATATCTCAATTTCTCGATTCAATCCACACTCAAACAAATAGGAATTTGCGAGCCAGATTGAATAAAAGAGAAATGACTTGAACGGTACCAAAGTCTAATGTTCAAGGATTAATCAATTTCAATCAACAACCAAAGGTTGGATTTACCAATTGATCGATTCAACGCACAACCTGTGATATTTTAATTATATAATAAAATATAATACGGAAAAGAAATAACACAGACACCAGAAGTTTTGTTAACGAGGAAATCGCAAATGCAGAAAAACCCCGGGACCCAATCCAGATTTGAACACCACACTCTATTAAGCCGCTACAGACTCTAGCCTACTACAAAGCTAACTTCGGTTTGGACTGTATTTGAACCCTAACCGATTTCACACTGATTCAAGGTACAGTTGCGTTCCTTACGTCTCCAATCCCAGCAGGATACTACACATTTGATTCCCTCAGCTGATCTCATCCACAACCAAGAGTTGCTACGACCCAAAGTCGAAGTCTTGATAAACAAATCTGTCTCACACATAAAAGTCTATTGAATAGATAAATCTGTCTCCCACAGATAAACCTACGAGTTTTATTTAGTCTTTTGATAAATCAAGGTGAACATGAACCAATCGAAAACCCATACTTATATTCCCGAAGAACAACCTAGAATTATCAATCACCTCACAATAATCTTAATCGATTAACAAAACAAGATATTGTGGAATCACAAACGATGAGAGGAAGATGTTTGTGATTACTTTTCTATCTTGCATATCGAATATATCAATCACAATCCAATCTTACGATTTTACTCAGCACGATATAAATAGCAAGATCAGATCACCCAACTACAGAAAAAAATAGTGGCTTCTGGCTTCACAATCCCAATGAAGTCTTTAAGTCGTTAACTTTCAGGGTTTCGTGAAAAACCTAAGGTTAAAGGAAAATCGACTCTATCTTATACAAATAATATCACACAGGAGGTGTGGGGATTAGGTTTCCCAGTTGCTAGAGTTCTCCTTTATATAGTCTCCAAATAAGGGTTTGTAATCTAAGTTACCTTGGTAATAAAGCATTCAATATTCACCTATAGATGAAAACCTGATTAGATTCAAGATAATATCTTTCAACCGTTAGATCGAACTTAGCTTATTATACACAAATGAAATGCACTTTCATTTAGGTTTAGGTAACCGTACCTAAACGTGTACACTTAGTTGGTTCATCTGAAAAAGCAGGGGTCTAATAACCACACCCAATATTTCGATTACCAATCTGTATGGACAAACTCCGAGTTACTTTACTAGAGAATCATATAGACATTCAGACTCAATCAAGATAAAAATATCTCAAGGAGTTATTATCTCAATCTCTCAATTTGATCTATAATACTCAAGAAAATAGAATCTGCGAGTCTTTATCAAAGAGAGATAACTTGGATGGTACTAAAGACCAATATCCAAATCTCAATTAATTTAGATCAACAACCAAAATGGTCGGATATTCTAATTGATTGAACAACGCACAACCTGTATTATTTCAATTATATAAAAAAGTATAATGCGGAAAAGAAATAACACAGACACCAGAATTTTGTTAACGAGGAAACCGCAAATGCAGAAAGACCCCGGGACCTAGTCCAGATTAAACATACACTGTATTAAGCCGTAATAGACACTAGCCTACTCCAAGATAACTTCGGTCTAGACTGTAGTTTTACCCCAATCAATCTCACACTGATCCAAGGTACAGTTATGATCCTACACCTATGATCCCAGCAGGATACTACGCACTTGATTCCCTTAGCTGATCTCACCCAAACCAAGATTTGATACGACCCAAAGTCGAAGACTTTAATAAACAAATATGTATCACACAGAAAAGGCTATAAGGATATATAAATTCGTCTCCCACGAATAAACCTATGAGTTTTGTTCTGTCATTTGATAAATCAAGGTGAACAGGAACCAATAGATAAAACCAGACTTATATTCCCGAAGAATGGCTCAGCTTTATCAATCACCTCACAATAAACTTAATCGACGCAGCGAAGAAGATTATTGAGGAATCACAAACGATGAGACGAAGTGTTTGTGACTACTTTTATATCTTGCCTATCGGAGATAGAAATCTCAAGTCAATTATTATAATTGTACTCGTACGATAGAAACATCAAGATCAGATCACATAACTACAAGAAAAGTAGTATCGGTCTGGTTTCACAATCCCAATGAAGTCTTTAAGTCGTTAACCTTATTTTAGAAGAAGATAACCAAAGGTTAAAGGATAAATGAGTCTAGCTTAGCAAACTAGTCACACATAATATGTGGGGATTAGGTTTCCCAGTTGCTAGAGTTATCCCTTATATAGTCTCTCAAATCAGGGTTTGCAATCAATGTTAGCTTACTAACAAAGTATTTAATATTCACCGTTAGATGAAAACCTGATTAGATTCAAGCTAATATTTATCAACCGTTAGATCAAAAACATTGCTTATTACACACACATGAAATGCACGTTTTGTAGGCTTGTGAAAACCGTACCCAAACTTGTACATTATTTGGTTCAACAATAGTTAACCATATTCTTCTTCACCATAACTAGTCCAAATGACTCAAATTAACTAGTTAGAGAGTTGTTCAATTGCTTAGATCTTTATGTACTACACAAGACACAATTGAAGCAAAAATGACGTGATTCACTCAAATCAATTCATGAACTATAAAGCCACGGTTTACAATAGCATTCCTTAGCTTATTAAGATAATTTCACAAACATCGTTTTTAGACATAACCTACTCAAATTCGCGGACGAAGTTCACAAACTCCAGCAAAAATTCTCGGGTTCGAGAACTACGCCAGTTCGCGGACTGAACTTGTATGTTGAGTTCGCGGACTGAGCTCACGCATTACTCCAGTTTCACTTGATCAACAAAGTTCACAAACTTCGGTTCAAGCAATAAGGACTTATACATATATGTGTTACAAAAAACAATGCTTATATCCTCCAATGGTTATATTGTCTAAACTCTCATTTCAATCATTGAAACATTCTCAGAGGGCGTTATATATTTGTTATTCACAAATTATTTTTCGGCAGAGCGATTTTCAAATGATTGAAACATAACATGACTTTCATCACTAGGTAAAGATGAACTTGGATAAAGCGAAAGGTTTACCAGCACACATTTCGAGTGGGACGTCTGGGACGTGTGCCGCACATGTTTGCTGAGTTTGGGATACTAGTTAAAGCATGAATAACTTAAAGAAAGAAATTAATCCCGTGATTCACAGTTGCAGGGAAAAGAAGGAAAGAAAATATGGCGAGTTATGGAGGATTATCGGGAGTTAATGAACAAGATTTCTTAGTCCTGTTTAGTATATAAAGGGTGTTTGATGTCATAGGAGGGGCTATGGATAGTTAGGAGAATATTACAGAGCATCTAAGAGGCGAAAGAATGATCACCAGAGAAACCTGCTGCTGTTGTTTCCATTGAAGAACACGAAGAACATTGGACGCCTAAGAACAATCGTTCATGCTACAGTGATAACGACTCAAGCTGAGGGTAATAGTTCAGGAGACAATCTTAAGGCAACAGTAACAGTGACATGAAACTTTTATCGTTCTCTGTAATAGCTCGGTTTGTAACAAATATAACTGTTACAAACCCAGTTTTCATTATATTTCTCCCATTTTCATCATTTGTAAACACTTTGAGCAATAAAAATAATTTTTGAGCGTGTTTCCAACATGATAATGAGCTAATTCTCCCACAACCAAGGCAATCAGGAAGCTACTTATGCATGAATAATTGGTAATTATTTATTTTCTCTAATTTATAATTTATGATTCACTCAATCACTGCTTTTGCAGAGTTTTTAATTGTTTGCATAATTTCCTTCATTAGTTGTGATTCAATTAGATAGGTTATGCTTTGTATTAAGATAATCTATGCTTAGGGGATATAATTAATTGTTGAGAATTTGTCTGATTATATGTGAATTAAGAAATATGGGACTTAAAAGATAATTAGAGTTTTGACTTATTTACCATAATTTATTCAGTGTAATAGTGGAATAAGTGTCTTGGTTATTCCTAATATTTTGTATATTTTTTTTTTATTTTAGTTTATTAATTCTTAAAATCAATCTCTTCAAGTCCGAGTGAACGACAACTCTACTTACCACTATCTAAAATTACACCAGTGAACTTTCCGCTATACTCACCCGAATTTCCAACAATCGCCAGTACGCGTACGGGTACGCATACCTTGAGTTCCTGGTTTTGGAATTTTACACAAATGTGAGAACACACTATGTTTATATCCAAAGATTGTTACATGTTCTAAACTCTCATTTCAATCATTGAAACTTTCTTAGAGAATGTTATATATTTGTTATTCACAAGCTATTTTTCATCAAAGCGATTTTCAAGTTATTGATATAATCAACATGACTTTCGTTACTAGTAAAGATGAACTTAGCCAAAGAGAAATCTGACCAACACATATTTCGAGGCATAAATAAGTAAGTTAAATTCGGCTCGAAATAACACATGTGTATAAATGAAGTCTATATAGCAATATAACTTTTGTCTCAAAATAGGAGATAGAATAGATAAACTTTTGAGTGATAGATAAGTTCAAGTCTCCACATACCTATTTGTTGATGAAGTTCCACAAGTTCCCTTGAGTAGTTCTTCGTCTTCATTCGATGAACGTCGTGGAGTCTATGGCTCAACTATACTTATTATCCTAATCCGAGACTTAGCTATAAGTAGACCAGAAATCAAGACTTATAGTTTTGGAAACTAAACTTGACAAACAAGCTTGAGATAGCAACGGTTGCGATTTCGACCGAGCAATGCTCTAATAATTTCCCCCTTTGTCAATTTTAGTGACAAAACTATCAATACATATGGAATACAAAATAAATAAACTTTGTAGCTTTTCTTCCAAATGCTTGATCTCCTTGGTTCTTCAACATTACTCGAAATCTTTGTCACTTTCAAGTACTCCAATGATTCCAAAGGTATTCAATTCAGCCTCATAGTTGTTGAAGATCCGTATCCATAACAATGAGAAAACAATAGCTCTCAATCATTATTATACATTGTCATAGTATTATTACACAACATCAAAGTTCAATTGTATCACAACTTTGACAACAATACTATGGTGATATGTATCACTCCCCCTTAGTTAATACTCCATCTCACATGAAAACCACTCCCCCTTACATAATGATCTGAAAACCAAATGTATTTGTAGTGCGAACTACACATTAATTCATCCAAATAAACTTTAGAATTTAAACAAGTAAATCTAAAAACATTGCAAGATGAAAACGTTGGAAATAGCTATGTGTACTCACTATAATGGCTATTCCAAACCCTAGTTATCCTTCTTAAAAACACAAGAATAATTTCTCATAAGAAGTTTCCTAGACATAAATCAAAAGAACAAAAGCAACTCTAAAATAAAACGGATCACAAGAAAAGATCAACGTTCACGTATGGAAGCTTGATGGATTTCAAGACCTTCAAGCTTGTGATAGATGGTATCGACTGTAACTTTGGACAAGATATTCTTCTTGAGACGATCCTTAACATGTGTTTTCAGGAGAGCAAGGTCAGAGTTAACCTTTTTCAACTCCGTTCTTAACATATCAAGGTTTTTTAGGGTATCTACAAGAAGCAGCTTTGCATCGTTAAACTGACTGATAAAATCTTGAACAACTTCAGCAGAAATCTCTTCATCATCCTCAATGTCTGAATCATCAAGAAATTGAGTAGAGGTATCATTAACTTCCACAAGAGTTATTTTCTCCTCTCTTTCGAAACCATAACCCTTATCAAGAAAACCTTTTGCAAAGTTACAAGTTCTCGGATGCGATGTCATTCTGAAGAAATTTGTTTAGAGGGAATTCACAGCCTGTTAGTAATCTATTTATAACCTTCAGTTATCATTTTTAGATTGTCTTCCATCTCCCCATTTTTGATTCCTTCTATTGGTAGCTTTTTTGACATCTTGAACAACATTATCTCCATTTTTGATAGAAGAAAACCCATGAGTTCTTCTTGAACGAAATGGTTTAGGAAGACTATTTTGTAATTGAACATTTGAGGAGCACATCGAACTGACTTTCCTAGCGGGGTACACAGGGTGAGTACTAAAACCAATTGATTTAGACATACGAATGTCAATTACACCATTAAGAATCAGATCTAAGGTGTGTTGAAGACGATCAATAGAATTGTCATTCAAATTAGATTTCCTATTTTGTTCACCATGTCCTTTTGAATCACAAAATAGATACACTTTCTGATCACCTGAGTCATTAGATAGAGCAGTCTTAATACCATTGTTGGAAGAAATCTTCCTTCCAAGTGATGTGGATATTCTTTGATTAGAGGAAGATATATGCACATCTTTTCCAACAGGAAGGAATTTTGATTTTGCTTATGGAACATAAATTTTTCCAGTTAACTCAGAAGCAGCTGGTATAGTGTACTCCTTGGAACATTCTGGAGAGAGTATACTCAACAAAAGTTCAGATTCCAAAGTATCCTCTTTGAGATTTCCCTCAAGCTTAGTTCATGAAGAACATACTGAGGAGATTTCATCACGAAGAACCTTCAGAAGAGAGTCACGCTCATTTACCATACCAACAAGGACATTGACTTTGTGTTTCAACCGGTTGACATCAGCAGCCTGGATTCTAACAAGTTTTAGAATCACTGCACTCTCTTTGGCTGCTCCCCTTTCAACTTCAAAGTCAGATTCGTCAGTAAGGTAATCCGGGTAATACTTGTTAATGGAAGTCTGTTTCATATGAACACTAGGTTCGTCTATATTTGAGATCGACAAATCTTTCTCTTTAATAGATTTTATAGAAATAAACCTTTTGTTTCTGGTAATGCGTTTATCAGAGATAGCACTTCTCAGATTGCTACAAACTCAAACTTATAATGTCTTTAATTTGTTTGCCTGCTATGATACCAATTGAAAAAGCGGGGGTCTAACAACCACACCCAATATTTTCGTTTGGCAATCTGAATAGATAAACTCCAATATACTTTCAAGAGAATCAACTAGACAGTTAGACTCAATCTAGAGTAAAGTATATTAAAGAGTTTATATCTCTGATTCATAATGTAATCAGCAAATCAAACAGATAAAAAATACGTGAGCCTGATTATTATGTGAAACCACTTGAACGGTACCAAGGACCAAAGTTCAAGGATCAATCAATGTCAATCAAGAACCAAGGGTTGGATTTACCAATTGATCGATTCAACGCACAACCTATGATATTTCAATTATATAACAAAATATAATGCAAAAAAGAAATAACACAGACACCAGAATTTTGTTAACGAGGAAAACCGCAAATGCAGAAAAACCCAGAGACCTAGTCCAGATTTGAACACCACACTGTATTAAGCCGCAACAGACACTAGCCTACAACCAATAAACTTCAGACTGGACTGTAGTTGAACCCTTATAAATCTCACACTGATTCAAGGTACAGTTGCGCTACGCACTTGATTCCCTTAGCTGATCTCACCCACAACTAAGATTTACTACGACCCAAAGTCGAAGACATGATAAACAAATCTGTCTCACACAGAAAAGTCTATTGGAATAGATAAATCTGTCTCCCACAGAAATACCTATGAGTTTTGTTCCATCTTGTGATAAATCAAGGTGAACCGGAACCAATTGATATACATGACTTATATTCCCAAAGAACATCTTAGAAATATCAATCACCTCACGATAATCTTAATCGTATGGTAGCGAAACAAGATATTGTGGAATCTCAAACGATGAGACGAAGATGTTTGTGACTACTTTTTATCTTGCCTATCGGAGATTAAATCTCGAGCCAATCTTAAAGAAGATAGTACTCAAATACGATAGAAACAATAAGATCAGATTACACAACTACATAGAAAATAGTTGGGTCTGGCTTCACAATCCAAATGAAGTCTTTAAGTTGTTAACCTACAGGGTCTCGTGAAAAACCTAAGGTTAAAGGAGAATCGACTCTAGCTTATACAAATATATCACACAGGAGGTGTGGGTTTAGGTTTCCCAGTTGCTAAAGTTCTCCTTTATATAGTTTTCAAATCAGGTTTTGCAATCTATGTTACCTTGGTAATAAAGCATTCAATATTCACCATTAGATGAAAACCTGATTAGATTCAAGATAATATCTTTCAACTGTTAGATCGAACTTATCTTGTTATACACAAATGAAATGTACCCTCATTTAGGTTTAGTAACCGTACCTAAAGGTGTACACCATGTTGGATCAACTATAGTTAACCGAGGTTAGCTATATGAACACTCTCATATAAACCTTATTTATCTTAACCATAACTAGTTCAAATGACTCAAATGAAACTAGTTAAAGAGTTGTTCAATTGATATATTCTCATAGAAGTATACAAGAGCACAATTGAAGCAAAATCGGTTTGATTCACTTGAATAAATTCATGAACATTATAACCACGGTTCGAAAATAATGCATTCCTTAATATATAAATGTATTAGTTCATGAGTCAACCGATTTTAGAACTTTAACCACTCAAGTATGCAAACGGGTATGTATACTTAAGTAGCTGGTCTGAGTTTGGGTTCGCCAGTATGCAAACGGGTACGTATACTGATCGCAGTCGTAAGCGTCAAATATAATTCACTTTCTTACTCAACAAAATATAAATGAAGTATAAAGTAAGGAAGAGTTTGTATCCACAGAGAGGCGATTGTTGTTATCAAATTCTAGTTTCTCAGTAACCAAAAGGGGGGATTTCTGATTTTTGTAAAATAAAAGCAAAGTAAATAGTTGGAATTAATCAATGAGAGTAAGATATTGGTCAAGGAATTCATCTTCAATCTTAAACATGTGCTTGCATATATGATTAGAATTACAATTTAATCTCTTTTATTATCAAAAGCCTAGAATATCAAGAGAGCAAGATAATCTGAAATTTCCTAAGTTCACCAACACACACATTAGAGCTACGTGTGCGAATTCTACCTAAAGAATAACCTAACGCCTTGCGCTAATTAAGTTCAATTCCTATGAGAATTAAGTTTGGGAAATATGCTAATCAATGCAATTGTCATACATTGTGCATGACAATTCGGACAATGGTCAAACTCTACATATGATTACAAACTATAATCATATCATGATACTTGTATTTGGGTTATCGCTTGATGAAAAACCCTAAAATAGCTATGGACAAGATGCAAGTTCAATTAATTGGCCACTTAACTAACCAAACATCTAAATCCTATCACAATACATCAATCATGTGTTTATTAAAAGCAGTAGAGATTTGAACGAAAAAAAAAAGAGAAAACTAATACATAACTCAAGCACAAGTTTTATAAATAGGACTACATCCTTAACCAATAATATAAGATTTGGCTCCTCATATCTATGGAGTTCATCATAATCAATAATCAAATAAAGAAGATGAAAAATAAATACGAAAGCAAACCCTAGTTGCTGTTCTCTTCCAAAGCTCAAAGAAAATACGTGATACAAAAGTTGTTGAAAACTTTTCTTTTTGTAGCTTTTCTCCCTTCCAAAACTAGGTCTTCAAAGCCCAAAGTCCAATACAAAGATGTTCACCAAGACCAAATGTGAGAAAAACCCATGTAGAAAATATGCCCCAAAAACGGTCGCCGGAGAACTGGTGTAATCGCCAGAATTTGGCCGGAATCCGGCACCGGAAAATATATCAGGTGACCGGCAAAGTCCACCAGTCACTGGCCAAAGCTAGCCAGCCGAGTCAACTCAGAAAGTCAGACCGAGTCAAATGATCCAGAGAGTCAGCCAGGTAGATGAGTGAGTCAGATATGAGTCAGCATCTGATTATGCTGAATCACTTAGGCCTAAGCCCTTTGCGCATGTCAGAGTTATGTTCCATAATCATTGAGCATTACCCCTACATACCCAGCCATGATGGCTGTGCCAACTGTAATTCCTGCAACATTTCAACTTCTTTCCGCATTCCTCTGTAATCCTTCTTAGCTCAATAATGAACTGAATGCCTTCTTTGTTCTTCCTCCTAGCTTGGCATCACCAATGCTGTCACAACCATCACTGCAAACCAAATCCACCAGTACCTAGCCATCAGAACAGACTCCACCTTATATCTTTTCTCGACAATAAAACAAACCCAAATTCATCTAAGCCAAGCCCCGGGTCACCCACACACAACCACTAAAATCACAGCAGCAACACAAGTCTCAAACTTCCATTGAACCATGGTTACATCACTAGTTTCTTTGCATGATCTTAACTTGGACAAAACTTCATATACTGGAGCCATACTGCCAGATTTATTCTTACCGACTGCCACCATTTCAAGCCATCTATGCTGCCTTCTTTCATGCTCAAATATCTCTCAAAACCCATGGCAAACACCCACCTGCTATCACTGAATTCTGCACACATCAAATTCTTGTCTCTTGCATAGCCATCAAACCATAGCCAACAACTGCAATTTCAATTCAATCATAACTCAAAAGTCATTCAACATTCATACACCTTCACATTCAGTCCCATGTCTTCTCTGCAAAGCTTTAAAATACTGAACTGCAACCCATTCCCATGTTATCTTCAAACATAACTCCAGCCCAACTGAGCGGCACTACCTGCAATGCCTCGAGCCTTTCAGATTCACAGCTTCATCTCTTAGTTCTACCGCACATTTCCTTTACTCCAACCGCCTTCTGCTCGTCTTAACCCATTAAGCTTCGCCTTCTCTCGCAACTGCAGCTGTAACTTTTAGTCATATAACTTCAGTTCAGCTACACTACCTCTAGAGCTCAAGTCCCAGATGCACAATAATTCTGTATCCTCACTGCAGCTCACTGATTTTCAGCCATTGAGTCTCTTTGATTCTGCCCAAAATGCGAACCCTAAATTCTGCCAGGGTGAAGAACCAATTTCCCGCCAAAACGTTCTTTTTGAATTCTTGAAGATGGTGTCCCCCTAACCAAACCCGGGGTACGAATAGAAGATGTCCAATGGGGTGCCCCTTAACCAAAGTTGGGGTCCGAATAGTAAGTGTTCTCCGGGGGTGTTCCGAGCAACTTTTTCGAGCCGAATTTTCCACACAAGTTTATTTCTCCAAAAACACCTATACATACACAAAAACACCATAATAAGTACAAAAATCGAGACTAACAATAGAGACACTGAGGACAATTCAGACACAAAAATGTGTCTATCACTCACCACAGCAACTACCATGGGATGACTGCAGTTACACAACTCCAGCAACCAATTCATCCACAGACTGCAATCTCATACTTCACAAAGACCACCACCTGCAACAAATTCACCCTGGAAAACAACAAACAACACCACATCATTCCATTCCTTTAATTCTCTAATGCAACATTCTTCTAATCAACATGAATCCGGTACCACCACCAACATAGTAAAACCATCTTCAAGTTCAGTAACATCAAGTTCAAGTACAACTGCAATTCCCATGTGCAACTTCATATTCAAATCCTAAACATACATCTTCACTGCAACTGATCATAACCAGCTTCATTAGTATCAACTCCAAGCTCTCCCTGAAACTCATATCAGCTGCAACTCCAAGTTCTCGATCAAAACCCTCATTCAGTCACCAACATCAGCAGCAAACAAAAATCACAGATCCATTTGATTTTCGAAATGAACCAAACCCATCAGCTCAGATTCCTAAAATTAACACAAACAAAAATCTCAAAGAAACAACAGTCAACCCTGGCGTCTCACACATTTCCTCTTCTCAATACCCTAACATCTCAATTCCTTCATTTCCTTGTTCTCAACAGTAAAATCAACAAAACCCCGTCAATTTCTTCTGCAAATCGAGCCTATAACTCTTCTTCTTGCTGATTCAAATCCATGAAAACATCATTAATTTCTTCTTATCAATCTGCTCATCAAAATCTCTTCCACATTTACAGAAACAACAACTCCAATCGAACCTAGGTTATCTTCCAATCTCAAATCATCAGTTCCATAAGCGTCTCGATTCCATCTCCTTCACCCCCTGTGTTTATCGATCTCAGACAGTTTGTTCCTCCCTGTCCTCTCTTCTCTGCTTCTCTTGTTCAACAACCGCCAGCCTTCTCTTTTGATTTCAGGTGGAGAAGAGAAATAACAGCTAATGATGGGAGGAATTGATTTTTAGGTTTTGTGTAGGAAATGAAAATGGATTTATGCACCCCAGGTGAAGTAGATAAGGAGTAACCAAGGATGTTAAATTGCTTGTCGGTTCCAGAGAACTGACATGCCTATTCTCTTTTTTGCTCAACCGTAGCAAGCTTCGCTCGCCTGTGAATTGGTCTTTTTGCTCCTTTTCGCTCCAAATGAACGCTTTCTTCTTCTTTGAATACTTTCACCAACAACAACCATCTTTTACTTCTCAAGTCCACTTCTTCTCTTCAATGTCTCTTCACCACTAAAGATGTCATGCTTTTCAGACATAATTTGCATCACTAAAGCCGACATACTTTTCAGACAGAGATGAAGAAATAAAAGAAAATACTGAGAAATAGTCCGCCTCCAACACTTTTGCCCTGTTTCCTCTTATTTTGTTCCAAATGACACCAAAGTACCTAAATACTCAAAAACAAGCATAAGATACATATTTTACAAGAAAACTAAGCAAAGAAAGCATAAATAATAGATAAATATTAAGGTGTTTTAGACACCTATCACATACTTAGTACACTTCAAAATCCCAGCAGAAACACCCGGACCTATACTTTACACAAGTATGCGTACCGGTATGTGTACTTGGTGCACGGAATTTGACAACTACAAGTATGCATACTTTAGTTCCGGTCATGGATCACATACATGCAAGAATGCACATTATGTTTATAATCCAATGATGGTTAAGTATTCTAAACTCTTATTTCAATCATTGAAACTTTCTTAGAGGATGACAATAGCCGTTTTCACACATTATTAGCATCAAAGCAATTTTCAAGTTATTGAAATAATCATAACGAAACATTCCAAGTCTACACCAAATGATTATATCATACAAACCATGTAAGATGTTACTCGGTGATTTTCACATGATCATCTTTTGACTTTCGTCAAGAATATAAGATGAACTTGGTTGAAGCGAAAGCTTCCCAACACATATTCCGAGAAATATATAAGCGAGTTAAACTCAGCTCGAAATCTCAAATGTGTATAATCGACAACTATATAGTAATACGTCTTTTGTCTTAATATATGAGATACAGTAGAAATAGACTTTCCAAGTGATAGATGATTTTTAGTCTCCACATACCTTTTGTAGAAGAAATTCCACAAGCTCTCCTTAGTAGTTCTTCGTATTCAATTGATGAACATCATGAAGTCTAATGCTCAATTAAACAATCTATCCTAGTCCGAGACATTACAATAAGTAGACTAGAAATCAAGACTTATAGTTTTGATCACTGATATTGACAAACAAGCTTGAGATAGCAACACTTGCGAGTTCGACCGAGCAGTGCTCTAACACTTTCATTTTTTCAGGAACTTCAAAACTAGGAGATAGTTCTGACACTATATCTGACACAGGAGCCATAACTCAAAGAGAAAATACTTATAAGCGTTGTTCACTTTGTGACAATTTTGGTCATGTTCAAGGAAGATGTCGAGGTTTCAAGAAAATTAACAAGCTTGTTAAGAAACTTCAAATCGATATGCTGTCATAATCCGTCTTTCCAAAATACGCTTCCGTTAAAACCGACTCTCTTAGAGTTGGGTATATCCATTTTAGGGTGTATCGTCTTAGTAAAATCTAAATAAGATTAAAGATTAAAAATAAAATAATAATAAAGATAAAATAAATCCATATTAACAAAATTCTTTTAATGTGGTTCTTTTAAGTTTGACATTTAGCCAAACGTGCCCATGAGCTATTTCTCATATTTAGGACGTGTGAAGTAGGGGTGAGCATTTGGCCCGTAATCCGAGGATTTAACCGGGAACAACCGTTCATTTGCGGATGGGTGTCCGGACCGTTCGTCAATGGATTGGATGCGGATGGAATTTTTGAAATCCAACGGATAACGGATCGGGCCCGGATGCAACCTTGAAAATCCGTTGGACATCCATATCCGTTAAATTAAGGGTATTTATGTAGTTCTAGAAAATACTATGGATCATTTAGGAATTTTTAAGATGTTTGCTTGGGGTGTTGTATATGGCATTTTTTTATTTGTATACATATATAGGATATGTAGGTTTTATAAGGAGTCATTTGTGTTAGCTTTATTTTCTTTACTATAAATTTTAACCAAAACAAATCCATTGGATTATCCGCATCCAATCCGTCCATCCGTGCATCCATTGGATGCAAATCCGTTGGATATGGATTGGATGCGAATGCTAAATTTGAAATCCGTAGTGCTATGGATTGGATGCGGATGAGGCGAAAACCGGTCCATACCGGCCCATGCTCACCCCTGTGAAGCACAAATAAGGATGCACCTGAAAGCCCAAAATGTATATTGAATAGATACTTTCTTTTGGGCCTTTGACCTGATTGGTTACTCTTTTGTTCTTCCAAGAATTGGACTACCCCATAACTGAATTCTTAGGTTTCCAATTCTCCCAACCGAACGGGCTATTAAGGACAAGTGGACAATAAGCAAATTAACAAGCTATAAATGGAGGTACAAAATGGAGTACTAAACTAACACTATTACTTCACTCCTGTACTGAAGCGGACATGAGACATTATACAGTTACGAAACTGACATTAAATGACATGGACATGAGACATTATATAGTTACGAAACTGACATTGAATGACATCCTCAAAGATGCCTTGCCACTTCTGAGAAGATTTGAAGCTGCTCATTGGGAAGAATTTGCTAACCGACATTTTCTTTTATTCGCATTTTCTTTTATATCATGCTTCTCTTTTGCAGATCAGAAAATGGGCTATATAGCCAAAATGACAAGTTTTCTGGGCCATATGGACTGATAAGAATTAGGCATGGGTCAAATGTCCAAAGGAATCTTTTAATAGAGAGAGACTAAATTACCCTTACTTTTTTTCTCCCTCTCTGGATAATATCGATCTCTTATGGAAAGTTAAAGAACAAAATCATTCTCTTCTTCATCTTCTCCCTTTTTAACTTCAATTGAGTTTTCAGTGGGAATTCCAGTTTGTTCCATATTGTTGATCTAAGCAAATTTCTTCCAGAGCGGATCCGTGTTGGATTTTCTGCTTCTACCGGGAAATTGATCGAAAATCATAACATACTTTCTTGGAAATTCAGTTCGACATTAGAAGTCGCTATTAATAATACTCAAGGAATTGAGAGTACTCCTAAAATAATTGACAAGCCCAAGAGCAGTAAAATTGGATTGGTGGTGGGTCTTGTTATTGGTGTCGGTGTTTTAATTTGTGGGATTGGTTTTTGTTTGTTTATTCGATCGAAGAAGAGGCGAAGCTCGAGCAACTTCGAGGATGATGGAGCGAATTCCAACATGCCTATGGACAATTAATTTGAGAAAGTAATGGGTCCGAAGAAGTTCTCGTACAACGAACTGGTTAGTGCAACAAATAATTTCGAAGGGGAGGCAAACGTTATTTTAATTTCAATCAACTCTCAATTTAAATTCCAATCTTCACTCAATTCAATCACCATTTTTTGATTTTGAATCTGTGTTTTTGTTAGTTTAAAAATTGTTTGTTTGTGATTTTGTTGCAGGTGAAAACGTGACAGGACAAAATCACTTAAACCTTACATAAATTTAGAGAAATTCTTCCTAACAATCATAGCATCCTGGTTAGTCTCCTTGTCACCTTTTTGATCCATAGTGAAGCAAGTCTAGGTATTCTTTTCATACCATCCTTGTAAAATAAAACTTGATTCAGTAATAGTGGTGGTTATGTCCATGATTAAGTTAATTCAAAAATGATGGTGATGATGAAATTAGCGAATTAGTTTGTTTTGAAATTGATTTCATCAATGTTTGATAGTAACATAAAATTGGTTTCATCTGTTCTGGATTGACCTGAAATTGATCTTATCCATGTTATAGTAGGATGAAACCAGTATCATCCTATGTTAAATTGACCTGAAAATTACTTTCATCCATGTTATACTAGGATGACACTGGTTTCATCTAGTTATAAACTAATATATAATTGTATTTTCGTCAAAATACTCAAGATGAAACTAGTTCCATATAGTTTACTCATTCATATAACTTAATTTCATCAAAATACTCACGATTAATATGTGTTAATGCCATATTATATATGAGTCATGTCTTTGTTTCTTCTGACCATGTTAATATGTGTTAATGCCGTTATTATTGAATCATCAAAGATGAGATATAGAAACTGGGTTTCATCTAGCTTTAATATATAGGATGTATCTGATTTTTATCTGATATCTGCAGAAACTGGTTTTCATCCATCTTTAAAATATATGATGAAGCTGATTTTCATCCAACTTTAAAATAGGATTTAACTGGTTTTGATTTAAATTTTTGCTGGAAGCAATATCAAGAAGGGTGCTGGTGCTAAAAGAAGTACCAATAATAGGCATGATGTAAACATGGGGTGGTGAATCAAGCAAAAGGAATATAGATGATGTGAATATGGATGGCGAAATGGATGATGTGAATGTGGATGGCAAACAAATCTCGCATATGAAATCCTCAATGATGAGAATAGTTTCTGGAAAGTTTGATGTATTTAGGTTGTTTAGCAAAATAGGTCTTTAGAAAAAATTTATTAATGTAGTTCATCTAGAAGTACTTTTCTTTTGTTGAACTCTGTCTTCACATACATTTATGATCCGGGATACTTCTATATCTTAATTGTAGTTCATATGTGTTTGAATATGTTAGCCAGAAATGATTAAATTTGCAGGTTGATTTTTTTTTTGTAAGAATGTAACCAAGCTTGGATGAAACCCAGTTACATCCTAGCCTGTACAAAACTGCAATTTTTTGTCAGAATGTAACCAGGCTTGGATGAAACCCGGTTACATCCTAGCCTGTACAAAACTGTAATTTTTTGTCTGAATATAACCCGGCTTGGATGAAACCCGGTTACATCCTAGCCTGGCCAAAAAATCTATTTTTTCAAAATATACAGAATGAAACTGGTTTCATCCAAGTCAAAATATGTTACATCCTGATGAAACCAATTATATCCTGATGAAACTTTTCAGAATTTACAGGATGAAACCAGTATCATCGTGAACAAACTTGTTTTTTCGTCACCTGTATTCATTGAAATTTGAACATAAAAATTGTAAAGCTAAGGTTGATTCAGAACTAAATTACACTATAAAATTAAACTAAATTACACTAACAATTTGGGAGTTACTACTATAAGTAACAATTTCAAACTTCTCATTATTATGTTGCTTGAGCTCCTTAACTAGCCTCCATTCAAAATTAAGCACTGATCCTAATTTTTAGTTCAATCCGTTAAGGAAAACATGTATACAATGTGCAGAACCTTCAGGTAAGTGTGTACTGATAGCAATAACTCTTAAAACTTTAGTAGTGTGCAAGACTCCGTTGCGCTTAGGAATAAGAATTTTAGAAATAGAAGACGTGTCTTTGAACTGCCCCAGAACTTTGCTATGGATCTTAACACTCTCTTGTCGAACTTAGGTCTGATTAGCGTTATAAAATTCATGTGAGGGACTTGGATAAACCGATTTCCAATTATAAACAATTGTCCTCACATTTATCACATTTAATGCCATGACTAGATGCGAAAATTTTAGTAAAGCATGTTGTGGGACATTTCCATGTGCATGTGTGCCCACAATAACCAGTGTCTTAGCACCTCAACCAAGCTTCTAAAAACTACCAAATACACCTCATTGAACCATGGCAGCAGTAACCTTTTCAGCTTGTCTCAACTGCACAACAGTAACCAGTCCTTCGCTGTAGCTTCACTAGAGCAGCAACTAGCAGCTCCAACTGCTTGCACTATGAACCATAACAACACCATCTCATGCCAATTCTTGCAAGTACCAAACCCTTGAATATCAACCTCAAATTCCATCAGCAAACACCCATGGAAAACCAGTCTGCACAAACACCTTCCACTAGATTCATTAACTACTTTGAACCCTGCTCCAATCAATTCGACAAACAGCATCAATTCCTTGTCCATATTGGTCTCTTCTTGGCCCTGAAAACACTAACTTCACCACCATTCTGTCCCACTCTGTGCAGCAGCAAGCCATCTTCTCGCTGCCAATCATGACAACACGCGGTTAAACTATCAGTCAAGAGCTTCTCCTTCAGGAATTTCTACAAGCACAATGAGTGCGTCTCTGCTGATGATTCAGACATGAAGTCGTTGGTGGTTTCTATCACCACTATACCTTCTTCCCTGCAGACAGTCGCATATTCAAACAACAACCCATCACTCCATTTCTTCCAGGACTAAAACTAGTCAAAATCATCACCATTTACTACCACAAACAACCATGGAAACAGCTCAACTCCAGCAACACAGTGTATGTCTCAGTAAGCTCAATCCTTGGTTGTTAACTCGTACCACCAGGCACCAGCTCCATCTTCTTAAATTCGAACAAGCCATCAAAACCCATTCATTAATTAAGCTCATATTCCTTTTTCTTGACTGATGTTTATCCAACCAGTTTGTATCAGTTCAACTCCTATGAACCCTAATTATTCAAAAACAAATCCAATTAATTTGATATACTCCCAGCAGCACCAACAAGTTTGTTCTCGGCATCAACACCATCTCCTTCATCAATCACATACCCATTCATTCATTATTTCAGAACCGAAAGCAAAACCCCAAAGAAATCGAGAGGAAGAAGAAGAAGAAAGAAAGGGAAGAAGAAGAAAAAAAATTAATTTGGTTGAGTTTACAGTAGAGGGTTATTTTAGGTAGAACCTATTATTTTATTTTATTTTTCCTGGGTGAAATATCCAAATTGGTTATTTAAACAGTATATTTCTGATTTTTGGCTATATAAACAGTATCTAAACCTATAAATCTATTTCACCCAGGAATTCTTGCCTTTGGTCTTTTTGACCAATTTTTTGTTTGCAGATTTGGTAGCATTTCGAAAGAAATTTGTTCTGAATCTTTTTCCTTAAATGGGTCATATGACCATGGGCCATAAAGTGTGAGAGGAATAAACTTGTAAAATATAGGTCTGGGTGAAAAAGACATAAGAAATTTAGCCATGTATACCCTTAAATTTTAACTTTATTCTTTATCATATTTCTTTCTCTCTCCTATTTATTTCTCACTTTAATTTAAGATCAATTACGAGAAAGGTCTTAACTTCCCAAATATAAGTCGGATTTTAATTTTTTTTTTTTATAGTTTTGTAAAGGGCTCGAAAATCTCTACAAAACAAGATCCATTGTTGATATGAAATTCGAAAAATAAATAAATTTAAACGAGGTCGTTAATACATTATGCACCCAGGTGCAACCTGGCCAAAATTTATTTCCTATAGAAGATGCATTATGCACCCAGGTGCAACTTGGTCAAAATTTATTTTCTATAAGAATATGCATTTTGCACCCAGGTGCAACTTGGCAAAAATCTAAATCATATAAGAATATGCTTTATGCACTCAGGTGCAACTTGGCAAAAACATTTTTCTTATAAGAATCAAAAAAAAAAAAATGCATTATGCACTCGGATGCACCTGGCAAAAACTTATTTCTTCTAAGATTATGCATTATGCACTCGGGTGCTTCTTGTGTATTTCGTGGAAAAATATAGGTTTATCCCAAAAATCACTTACAATATATGCTATACAACCAAAATCACTATTTCATGATCTCATTCAATAAGTCCACTACCATTATCATCACATTCACCATTAAAACATAAACCAAAACAAGTATTAAAGAAGAAAAATAACAACAAAAAAAATAAAAAAACATTATGCACTCGGGTGCATCTTTCCCGAAGCCTATTTCCTACATAAATAGACATTATGCACTTGGATG
The DNA here is from genome assembly GCA_023529315.1 of Papaver bracteatum. Lineage (NCBI taxonomy): Eukaryota > Viridiplantae > Streptophyta > Magnoliopsida > Ranunculales > Papaveraceae > Papaver > Papaver bracteatum. The sequence continues at coordinate 808,270 of JAJJWX010005269.1, read as the reverse complement.
CATTTTGTGCATTTCGTAGATAAATCTAGATTTAACCTATAATCCCCTGCAAATTAGCATGACTATTATACAAAAGTAAAAATCATTATTAATTTCATAGCCAACGAATGGTATAAAGCAGCAAAGAAACTATGTTAGATAAAGAATTCCACTATTAACATCTAATCTTTATTACGACATGTTAGATATTCTTTAAATACGCAATAGTGCTAAGAATGTGCATCAACTATCAGTGTATCACTAGACATCGTTTTCTAGTACTTCATACTTTATGAAAGTAGATTCAGGACCATTTATTAGGTCTTCTCATTGGTACCCAGCAGTAAAAATGACAAATAGTGGATGGAGTTGCATAAAAGATATTTCTGAAAATCGATCCTAACCAACGCCAAATTGTTGTAGCAGAAGAGCACTCAAAAAAGTGGTGGTGAAAGTCTCCTAATGATTGTACCTGCAACACAACAAGACACCACAGAAAGCTCCACACACAACATCGTCAACCAATTCTATAAGAAAGTACAATTGTGATCAATATGTCTTACTCTTAACAGTCGTGTATCTGCGATTTCGCTTATAATACTAGCAGGTTCAGTATTACCAGTTTATGGGCATATAACTAAGCATGTTCAACCCCCATGGTTACCATCTTCACGCCTTGCTTCAATTTTATAACTGGTAATAGTGGAAGTGGGACTTCACTAACACTTGATTGTTGTTGTGTCTGCCTTTTGATTACATGAAGTGTTCTATTTCAGTTACCAATCAGTCCAACATTTATCGAGTTTGCCGCATAGTTTTTCCGTACTCGCGAAAACAAAACTATACTCCCACATCATAAACACAACTGCCAGTTTCTATCACATAAGCATCTTAATCCTAATTGATCAACAACAAAAATTCAAAAAGGGGGAAAAGTACCTGTCCATGCTTCCATAGTTCCATTGAGCAACAACACCAGATTGAAGTATACTTAGAGCTTCATCAAATCTCTCAGCTGATATATGCCAAGATCCCCAATATTAATTCAATTACAGTTCAAATGGAGAAACCCAAATCTGTTGTTGTAAACACCTTCAATCAAGTCTCAATAACAACCCATACTACCACCAAAACTCCTACTACACTGAAATTTCAACAAAGGTTCATATAATACAAATCAATGAAAAAAAAATCGTTAACCCAAACTTACTAAACAAAAATCATTATTGATCAACAATCCTACTAGACAAATCAAGTTAAACCTAACATAATTAATTTATTTCAACTCCCCAAAATTACACAATTAATTCAAACAAATCAAGTTAAGCGAACAGTACAAAACGAGATGTAAAGCAAAAAATTCAGTAGCAACTCAATTCAAAACCAAAATTATAGTACACTAGCAGATCAAAAACATAAATCGATTAGGCTCTGAGCTCTTTCTCCCCCAATTTTTAACTTGTCCCTTAATGTACTAGTTGTGGCGTTGGCTCTGCTAGTGACGGTGGAGCGTTGGCGTTGTGGTGGAGGTGTTAGTCGCTGCTAATGTTGAGAAGAAGAATTGAAGATCTGAAGAGGGAGAAGAGGGTGTGGGTGGTGGAGAGATGATAAAAGGGTATTTCAGTAAGTAGGATATGAAATCAGTTATAAAGGTTGGGTGAAATATCCGATTTAGGATATTAAAACCATGAAACTTGGATTTGGTCTTTTTGAGCGACATCCATATTTTACAAGTCTTTTACACCTAGGAATTCAAATCCAAGGACTAATATACCAAAAAACTGTTTTCCTTATTCAATCATATGACAACTTAACTGAAACTATTATTTTTTTTCTCAAAATCAAACTCGTACAAAATGCTACTTGAACCAAAAAAAAAAAACTGCTTTTGAAGTTCAAACAGAAAGAACATTAAATCATAACATAGAGAATATATCAAAGAAGCCTAATGATCTGATGTAGAAACTGTTATAACAGAGGAACAAAATGTGTCTGTGTAATAGCATAAAAAGATTATCCTTAATACTTTTATTAACTTCCCTTACTACCCTGCGGCGCGGGTGAATCCTCGGATTTCAAAGTCCAACCTCAACCAAACAACTAAAAGTGCGGATTTGTAAAAATCCAACCGTGTCCGGCCCATAAATCTTGCGGATTGGTTTTTATCCGTAATTTTTCAGACGAATACGGGTGAAATCCGCGGTTCCGGACTTTTTGCTCATCCCTACTTCTCATATACCTTCCTAGGGTTCTCACTTTGCATGAGACGTATACATAGTGTAAACAAACATAATTTTGGTGTTTTCTTCTCGAGCGAAACCTAGTAGCCGCCTATTATTCCACTTTCTTTTCTTTTCGTTCCTCTTTTGGAAAATAAAACCTAAGCAACAGTCGTTCATCATCGTCTCTTCCCATATTATTTTTTTCTGTATGTAAACTATACAAAGAACAAGCAATGGATTTCTTTTGGTACGCGGCGTAATAATGAAATGATCCTGATTTTTCTTACCACGGAGTATAACCATCGTATTTGGATTTAAACGATTTGAGGTAGGGATTTCTACGTAATAGTAAAAACTAAACAATTTTGGCATGGATTTTTTGTTTGTTTGCATCATCATCTCTACTTTTTGATGTGTATGGGAATTTTTTTGTATAATACAAACTAAAACCGATATTAACATTAATATTTGTTGTTTCGATTGCTATTTTTATGTGTTGTATTGCGGCTAGATAATATACACGTCTGTGCTCCCGTTGACCTCATTGAATTTGATTTGTTTTAAAACAACTAGGATTTCTACGTGCATTTTATAAAGATGATTTTTGTATGCACGTACGTTATTACAGTATTTTTACTTAACCTATCCAGGTGTTTGGGTGTTTGTGTTGGAAACAATGCAAATATTCACACAAAAATAAATCTCAAACAGCTGAGTCGCGGACTAGGTCGCTATCTTTAAGGTGTTTCGCGACTCTGCCTCTTGATTGTGTGCTAGCAGTCAATTCTTGTCGAAAACCCTATGGGATAAAACAGCTGATAACTCTCTTGTTCGATTTCTCTGCACTATGAGAATCGAATCACAATACTCTTTCTAACACTTGCTCAGAATCACAAAAATAGATGAAAAACACTTATTTCATCTTCTCCAGAAACTTTTCTTTTATAACTCAAAGGAAATCAATACGTTATAATGCAAATCAATTTCGTAATAACTGCCCACTAAAAATCCTCCATAACAGTAATAAAATGGTAACATTATAATTACCAAAAGTTAATAGAATTTATTAGGGAATATTAAGTTGAAAAACGTTTTTAGAAATCAAGAGTTAAAAACAGCAAAAAATAAGTTTCTGGATCAGCAGACCTCCCAAGAGTTCCAAGGCCCCAAGGCCCCGCTCTCCCGGATTTTATTAAATAATATAGATATATAAATATACCTAGTCAAATGCATGGGGTGAGACTTGAACCCAAGTCTACAGTGTGGGAGCCCAAAATTATACCACCACACTATTTCTCTAAGTTTGATATAATATTACAAAACTATGTTTTTAAATATATATATCTCCCAACAATCCCCCACTTATATTTTAAAAACATTGAGCAAGTGTTATATAGCTATGCATAAGCAAAGGTGCCTTTCGACTTGAACCTCTACATAGTGTTAAACTTTCTAAGTACCAGGTGACTAGAGTGACTCGCGTCTTGAACTCTAACAAATACTAGATTATTTAACACACACAACTATTTCTAGAGTAAATTTCTTAAGTTCGCACATTAAGGCCATGTGCTTATCCCTTTTTTAACAAATGATCTAGAGAAATGCCCAATTTCTCATAGAAGGCGGCCACACCTTCACATTCGTATAGGTGAGTCTATCAAGGATACTCCTGTGTATCCCACTCTAACTTAAGAGCTATAGCCATCATTAAGAGTTAAACACTCAACTTGTTTCCACTTCAGGATATCATGCTATGGGAATGCATAACTCTATCATATCATTTGTAACTTCGTCTAGTCCCTTTGAACCTATTTATAGGTTGGGTATCCATTACAAATGACTCAACTTCTCACGGGCAGAAGTCCCATACTTTTAGAGACATTCCATACCTTTTCTCTAGCTAATCCTTTCGTCAAAGTATCATCTATATTATCTTCAGACCTTACATGATCTACTCTAACAACACCAGTTGTGAGAAATTCTCTAACCGTGTCGTGATTTCGACGTATCTGTCGATTCTTATTGTTATTATAACAATTATCTACTACTCCGATAGCCGCGGTACTAGCATAATGAGATTAATCAAAATTATGTTTGGTTTATAAAAAAAAGGTAGGAAAGTTACAACCTGTAACGTTAAGGGGATTAGTCTTAACATATGATTTTGGTTTCACAACTTCTTGTGATGCCCAAACAAGAACATCTTGAAGATTTTCATTCCTTATACAGAAACGACATCTCCTTTCCAGGTGATCTTTATTTCCGCAATAGTGGCAAACATAAGGAATGCTCTTACCTTGATCCGTGTGTGTTGACTTTGGAGGTTTATATACTTTTCTCTTTTGAACCTTAACAGCCGGTGAAGGTATTTCACTTTTTCCATCAGTGGAAACCTTTTGTTGAGAAGAATCACTAGCATTGACAAATTTTACCTCTTTGCTAATACTTGGAGCATTTATTCCCTTATAGCCCAATCCTCATATATCACGATGATTTTTACTTGCTCCTAACATAGTAGTTAATTTGCTTGAACTAGTATTGAATTTTTTCAAGTCATCTTCCAATATCTTTATTTTATCAAGAGTAGCAGCTAAATCAGCCTCAAGGCGTTTTTCTCGAGCGAGAAAAATGCTTTCTCTGTCATCAAAACCTGCTTGCTGAGAGTTAATTCCTCCTTCAATTTATGCAAGTTTCTCTTCCAATAAGAAGTATTTTTGATAAACACGATCACATTTAAGTGACTTTCTACTAAGGTTTTCCTCGGTATCTTTGAGGACCGATTCGCAAGAGCGATTCCGACCATAAAGACCTCCGTAAATCCTTTTCAATTTCTTATTTTATCGACAAAGAGGAGTCAGAAGAGGTGTGACATGAGAAGTTGGAATCTTTTTCATTTTCAACGAATCCAAAAACTTAACATACTCTGAGACTTCCTCATCTACATCTCTATCAATATCGAAATCACCTTCATCAAAAATTTCATCAAATTGTTCTTTTAGGTGTGTTTCCCAGATATCAACAATTTCTGCATCACGAGGATGTTTAGATGTTGACATAGATGTGATAGTTCTCTTATGTGAATTTAAGATTTGAAAAACACCTTGTAATTTCTGAACTAGTACGTTATTAGAGATAGACTCGTCCATAATCAGATCGCAAGAAACACAAACTTATAAGTTATTAAATGTGTTTGTCTGCTCTGATACCAATTGAAAATGCGGGGGTACAACAACCACACCCAACATTTTGTTTGGAAATCTGAGATAACTTAATCCAATATACTTTCTAGAGAATCAACTAGACAGTCGTACTCAATCTAGAAAATAGTATATACAAGAGTTTATATCTCTAACTCTTAATTCAATCTTCAATCAGCAAATAGAAATTTGCGAGCCTGATTGAATATAAGAGAAGTAACTTGAACGGTACCAAAGATCAATGTTCAAGGGTCAATCAATTTCAATCAACAACCAAAGGTTGGATTTCCTAATTGATCGATACAACGCACAACCTGTGATATTTCAATTATATAACACAATATAATGCGGAAAAGAAATAACACAGACACCAGAATTTTGTTAACAAGGAAAACTGCAAATGCAGAAAAACCCCGAGACCTAGTCCATCTTTGAACACCACACTGTATTAAGCCTCTACAGAAACTAGCCTACTACCAATGAATTTCAGAATGGACTATAATTGAACCCTAATCAATCTCACACTGATTCAAGGTACAATTACGTTTCTTACGTCTCTGATCCCAGCAGGAAACTACGCACTTGATTTCCTTAGCTGATCTCACCCATAACTAAGACTTGCTATGACCCAAAGTAGAAGGCTTAATAAACAAATATGTCTCACACAGAAAAGTCTATTGGAATAGATAAATTTGTCTCCCACATAAATACCTATGAGTTTTTGTTCCGTCTTTTGATAAATCAAGGTGAACATGAACCAATTGATAAACTGGTCTTATATTTCCAAAGAACAGCCTAGTATTATCAATCACCTCACAATAATCTTAATCGATTAACGAAACAAGATATTATGGAACCACAAACGATGAGACGAAGGTGTTTGTGATTACTTTTCTATCTTGCCTATCATAGATATAAATCTCGAGCCAATTCTTACAATTATACTCAACAGAATAAAAACAGCAAGACTAGATCACGCAACTACAGAGAAAATAGTTGGGCCTGGCTTCATAATCCTAATGAAGTCTTCAAGTCGTTAACCTACAGGGTCTCATGAGAAACCTAAGGTTAAAGGAGAATCGACTCTAGCTATGCAACTACTAACACACAGAAGTGTAGGGATTAGGTTTCTCAGTTGCTAGAGTTTTCCTTTCTATAGTTTTCAAATCAGGGTTTGCAATCTAAGATACCTTGGAAACAAAGCATTCAATATTCACCGTTAGATGAAAAACCTGATTCAACCAAGCTAGTATCTTTCAACCGTTAGATCGAACTTAGATTGTTACACATAAATGAAATGTACCCTCATTTAGGTTTATATAACCATACCTAAACATGTACACCATGTTGACTCAACAATAGTTAACTGAGGTTATCCATATGATCACTCTCATATCAACCTTGTTCATCTTAACCATAACTAGTTCAAATGACTCAAATGAAACTAGTTAAAGAGTTGTTTAATTGTTATATTCGCATAGAAGTATACAAGAACATAATTGAACCAAAATCGGTTTGATTCACTCGAATCAGTTCATGAACATTATATCCACGGTTTCCAATAAATTAGTAGTCAGTAAATTAAATTAATATTTTATTCATTCCTGCTACCAATAAATTCATCAAACGAGCAATATTTTCTCAAACTGGAAATATTTTCTCAAACCGGCAATATTCACTCAAATTAGCAATATTCGCTCAGACTAGCAATAATTTCTCAGATCAAAGAATTCAATATTCGACAATTCAGCAACACAGTTTGCTCGTTTTAGGCTATAATGGTATCTCGTCTCAGCAGACATACATTTAATTCATGAGTTTCAGAACATTTGCTAAAACATGTTCAACTCAGCATTACCTGGACTCATTGTCCCACAAAGTCAGCAACTGACTCTACGAGATTTTAATCGTGTCACATGGGGGGATATTAACCAGGGTTTTGGTATGGCGGTCTACGGCACGTGTGTTCACCCACGATGAGAATGTGAGCAAGTCGTGCAATCAGTTGGAAGAGTTAGCAAAATAGTGGGTGGAAAATTAACCAAGTCTCCGCACGATAAGTAATTGGTTTAACACGATTTCCTACTTTCCCACTCTCTGATTCCAGCAAACTGTCACACTTCATGGGATCATGGTGTTTTCAACTCCGGTATTATAAAATGTCTCTGAATCCTGATTAAAACAACATTCGAAGATTCTAACACTCGAACATTCGTCTAGCAATTTCTCATAAAAGTTCATACATACAATCTTTCGTCTATACGAACTCAGAGAAATCACTCTCAATTGAGCAAAAATTAAATCATTCAGAGCATTTTCACGCTGAATTCACAACATACCTACAGTCCCAGATCATCATTGATCTCACGCATTTCTCAGCTTTCCTCATACAGATCAACCCATCCTCTCTTGTGACCGAATTGACTCTGGAACGGCCATTGTTCTTGGTTTAGGCCGGAGTCTTACAGATTGATCTCTCGAACTTGAAGCACTCACTTTTCGCAGTGCATCTGTGTGAGGTTCAACATTTTGCTCGGTTCAAGGAGTCTCTACACGGTCGACTCTTCAATCCCGTAAAAGCCAGCAAATTGTTTTTCCCCATCTACATATTGGCGACCACAGTGGGATATTAATCTCTCGGTTGCAATCTCACAATTTCACAATATGGCTGGTCTTAGGTCTGGGTTAGTCACAGGTTCCAATACCAACGGTGCTAGCACTAGCAACAACGACAACAACAACTGCAACGGAAATGAGGATATTCCGGAAACAATTCCAACCATAAATATTGATGGTGGTGATACTTCTCCTTTATTCGGCCGACACCTTAAGGAAATCATAGGAAAGCAACCACCTACCATTGCTGATCTCATCAAAGCGCAGGAAATCTTTGCACAGAATCAGACAGATATGGCTGCTGGCCAGAAAAAGCTATTTGATCAGTTGAAAAATCTCACTGACAAGATGTCAGAGAAAATTCAAGAAAAAGTAAAAGAGAAGGAGAAATCCTCAGATGACTGAGGTAATTCTAATTCATACAGTAGATGATGATGAAGCCGGCAAAGCTGTAGTCGATCCATAAACAAAGGAGTCATAAAACTTTATTACTCGTGAAGACTTGGAGCGTCTTATGGAGAACCGTGGAAAGGGAAATACATCACATGTCCATCGCCACCAACCTCCTTATCCTGCCTCTACTCAGAGGATTCCTCTTCCTAAAGGTTACATTTCTCTAACTTTTACTCTGTATGATGGAACTGGAAACGCTCGAGAACACGTCTCTCGTTTCCTCGAAACCTTGGGAGAGCATGAACATAACCATGTTGTTCGGATCAAGGAGTTTTCAAAATCCTTGAAAGGCAGAGCATACACCTGGTACAACAACATTGCACCGGGGACTATCAATAATTGGGGAGAAATGATCAACGCCTTCTACAGGAAGTACTTCTTCGTGTCAGAGCAAGTCACTCTCGCTGACCTTGGAAGGATGTTTCATAGGGTCAGTTAAAATCCCAATGACTATGTGAAAAGATTCTGAGTCCAAATGTCACGGAACAACAGCTGGTCGATTTGTGAATCAACGGCATGCTCCCGGTTTACAGAGCTCTGCTGGAGAATCTTCGATTCCAGACTTTCTCAGAGCTTCACGAAGCCGCGAAAATAACAACAACCACTGCACCTGCTCTGTTGGAAAGAGAAAAATCTACAAAGACTGAGAAAGCACGTGACACTCGAGGAAGCAGATGTTTGATCAACAAGCAGTACTACTTGAAGCCCTCTACAAACGTTGTTGTAGACGGGAGAAAGCGTAAGGATGAATCCCCGAAAAAGCATGCTGCATCTCCTCCAAAGACGCAAAATAAGGACAAACCAGAGACACAGACTCCTGGACAACGCACAGAAGCTCCTAATGATGCACCTAATTTTCTTCTCTCCATTGGAGAAGTGCTTAAACTGTTAGATGCCTGGTTCTAAGATGGTGCAATCAAATTGACATACGTCAGGAGAGACCCAACTGAGGAAGACATGGAAAATCCTCGTTATTGCCGATTCCACCGGTTCATGAATCATCCAACAAGCAGTTGCAAAGTTCTGAAACGCATATTCAGAGAAAAGGTTGAGTCAGAAGAACTTAATCTTGGAGCCGAAGGAGTGCACAAAGATCCTCTTCCTGTCAGGACTTTCTCTATTTCTGAAGCACCAGTCAAGGAAGCAGTTCAGTCATTGATAGAGCATGTCTGCGAATTACTCTATCTGTCGAAAGCGCAAAGTGGATACATGTTCACGGCTTTGAACCACATAGTTTTTGGGAAATACCTGCTGATTCCAGACGTACCTCCTGAACCTTCAGCCACCGATAAAGAAATGTATGACTGGGGACTTCTCACCACAGTGTACATTAAAGGAAATGAGTTCAAGAGGGATCTTGTTGATGTTGGTACTGCCGTTAACATCATCCCTTTGAAAACTCTCAGAGCTGCTGGCATAACACGACATGAGGCCACTCACGCTCCCACATAAATCAGAGACCACGAAGGGATTTCCAGAGATGCATATGGCTTCATCATTCTCAAAGTTACAGAAATTTTGGTCTGCACTGAGACCTAGTTTTACATAATCCGGGAAGACCCTGGATATGACCTGATCCTCGGAAGAACTTGGATTCATGCTGGAAGGATAAACTCTGATGCCTTCAGCACACTCTACTGCCGACAAAGACTCTGAGTCAGAAGAAGAAGCAGAAGATGCTCCACTATTTGAGCATCTGGAGGAAATTAAAACCTTGGTGGAACTTACACAAGAACCTGGAGAAAGTCCACACACCTTTGTCAAAAGGTTTGGAGCTCAGGAAAGTCTTATTCCTCCTCACGCTCCAATATTACCAATGTTCAAATATGCTACGTTGATCCAGGGACTTCTTCCCATGAATAATTTAGTAATGACTAAGAGTTACGAATGGATAAATTCACCTCGGTAATATTATACCCAATGGTTGGGTTCAGAGTATCTCCATGTAGATCATTCTATCAAAAGGTTTATTGCTGAAGACTTGGCTAAGCACGACAAACAGTATGCTGGATACTCTCTTATGCATGAGTGTCCATATGTGCCACAACTATGGAATCAACGTAAAATATTCAAGGCACGGGCTACAAAGCCGAACATATTCAAGGAATGATATTTGGTTCTCAAGGAAACTAAACGGGATCTCCATTCTGCAAGGAGCTCCAATTGGGAAGGACCATTTATGGTTGCTAAGTCCATAGATGGAGGATACTGTAAATTGATCAACACAGATGGCAGAACCTTGCCAGTAATTCACGAGAATTGGCTTAAGATATTTCTCTGAAATTATTAGACATTTGAGGTACTGGGTGTTTGAGTACTCGTGATGTCTGGATTTGGCATTTAGGATTTTCTTTCATTGTATTTCAATTCCTCCAAAATGTTTGCAATACTTGCAATCAGTATTTGAATTCAACAATTTATCAAAAATTTAATTCACTTTACTTAAAAGAAAATCTCTATCAAATCAAAAGAAAATCCTCAGTCATAGACTCAACACCTATCAAAAATCAAAACCCAAATAAAATCTCACATCTCTTACAGAGTTCATGTTCATGAGATTATGGAAAGGAAACTAAAGAAATCCCATCAAAGAAAGGTTTCTGCTCCTCTGTCTTCTCCAAGACTTCCAAGGCTGCCTTTTCTGCCTCCAGTTTCTTGGTTAGCTCGGAAACTGCATTCATCTTATTCAACACAACATCACTAGTAGGAAAAGGAGCATGACCCTTTACTGCTTTCTTGATAGCTTCAAGTCTTTCACGGAGCCACTTCAGATTGAAGCCAAGTTCTTCAGCATTCTTCAAGTTGTACTCTCAATCAAAGAGTACATCTTGGGAAACATCATTTCTAGTTGTAACCTAGATATCATTTATAACATGCAAGACAGCCTCTACTTGTTTCGTCAAGAAAAAACTATGTCCTGGATCCCGATTAACAACAACGTATCCATACATTTCCCACAGTTCCTTGTACACAGCAGCATATCCGATGGGAACGCTAAAACCTCCAACAAGCTGGTGGTATGGGAGTAACTCACCAAATTGAGGATCAAAGGAAATCCCTGCAGTAGGATACTCGTGTACAATCATCTGGTTCTCAGTTACTGGAGCGGTGCCAATGATCATAGAGACAACTCCAGGAGAAGTAGTTTCTGCTGTTTTGGGTTCGGGTTCCACCGTCTGAGGCACAATTGGAGTTTACACCACCATCACGGCATCAGAAACCAGCACTTCATCATCTTGAGGTATGGCTATGGAATTCTTGTCACAAACAACTCCTGGATCGCCCAAATCATCACTATTGGATCCATGATTCCCAACTTCGTCATTCGGTACCTAATGCGAAGATTACATGTGATTAGAATGATTCAAGGGTGTAAGTCCAATACAATCATAAAATTAAGAAAGTAAGTGAACTAACGTCATCTAAGTTCCTTATTATGCATCTAAGATATGTGCAAGTAGCACCAAGGTCATGAAACACGTTTTCAAAGAAACTCAACTGAAGAAAATTTACACTTACCTGTGTTCAAAGACGAACTGGGATCAATTGTTGTGGAGTATGGAGTTGGGTTATATACCATTCTCTCCATATGGAAGTTCTCTACAAGATTTCAAAATTTCATGATGATTGGATAAATGAGCAAGGAGATGTGGTCACAACATTAAGCAATGCGCAATATGAAAAAGTTCTGAAATTCTCCTGGAAGTTTACTATTTCGCCTTTTTCAGGCCCTGAACGTGCTGAAAACTTAAAAATATTCTTCTCTAAAGCTTGGAAATTTCCTGGGCTTGAGGATGCATATAGAGATATTAAAAATCCGATTTCGGACGAAGGTTTTATGGTATTTTCATTAAAAGCTGAAGCCTGAAATTTTTTGACGACGTATTTCACCGAAATTATGTGCATATTCGCATGGGTTTTCATTCATTCATGTAAAAATCAGAAATTTTATACTTCTATGGAGAAGCTATAGGAGGAATACTTACTAGGGGAGTCTCCAAACCATTTAGAGTCTCGGCAATGTTGGAATCATCATCGACAACTCGGTTTTCTCCATTCGGTTCAGAGATTTGAGAACTCTGGTATTTTCATTCGACTTAGAATTTCGGGAGCTTTCCGCATCCTTATCACTCAATGAGGAATGTGGTGCATCAACATCCTCCTCATCCGCGATAAATTCCTCCTGAATACATCAACAATGGTCACCATCAAATCATCCAGAGGCATATTATACTGGTTTAATTCGAAAAAGGGATACTTACATCAATTTCCTCGTCAGTATTGTATCAATAACAGACGGAGCAAAATTCTACAACCAAATAACAAATATTGGTCCTGGTAAAGTGGGTAGAAGAAGTCATAACGGAAAAGTAGCAACAACTCACCAAAAGAGCGACTGGGGACTTTATGGTGTTAGGCACCAACTTGCAATTCTTGCTCCTGCCTTCTCCACCGTGAACAGTTTCCTCTGCTTCTGAGAAATTCACTTCAATTCGAGGTCTCACAGCATGACCATCATGCAAGAGGAAATTGATGTGATAATTCAAGATAATTATACAAGTTATATGAGGAATACGCGAAGAATACATACCAGTGAACTTCCTGGAGACATCTTTCGCTTATCACCGCCAGAAATATTTCTCAATCTTGGACGAGAGGCACTCATGACAGAAGAAGGAGGCTCTTTCACTAAAGGTTGGGAGGCCATCACATAATCATTTAGATGTTCAAGCTGTTGGTCCCATAATTCTATGTAACCTGGAGTCGCATATGTGGTTCTATCAGCACAAGGGAACCAAATAGAGCTTCCTTCAGCATGTGTATGATCTAAACAGGTCTTAAGTTGTTCCACTGATGGTTTTCTCCTTCGAAAAGTCGGGACGCATTGGTCCATACCCATATGGCGGGAGGTTCTATCAATGTTGTACTCCTCCACCGAAAAATATCCATATGTAGCTGATAATAGATGACCGGGAGTGCAACTCAGCATGAAAGATCTTTCACCATCGCTCAAATCAGCACCAAATTTCAAATACTTACTTTCTCCAGTATTGAAAGTTGTCAATTGAGAAATTTAAGGAGGAACCACCACCCAAGGACGTAAGTTGAACTCAGACTCATCATCTAGTACATCAACGCAGCGTGTCTTTGACTGAATTTGCTTTGTGGACCAGCACATGATTCTAGTGTTGTAATTCTCATGGAAAATACGTCGAGAATCAGCAGAGTTCAGACCTTGCAAGATACTATGGGGAATAGGCGCATAACTTTTGAAATGTTCCCACATCAGAGCTTGGAAAAACATCGTATTGGCGTAGCATTCAATCTTCATGAAGCCGTTCGAAACACTGGAGTCTATAACCAAAGAATCCAGGTTAGAATACAAAGAGCCCAGTAATAAGCTACCTAGCGGGAGTTGTTCACCTTGAGCCATCTTAGTAGCAAAAGGGATTACAAACGGTTTCAACAAGGTTCCAGCATCTTCAAACACGTCCCTGGACATCAATAAGCACAAGAAAGCGGCAATGGAAAACATACCGTCGGGTTCATCAAGAGGGATGTCTCGTGGCCACCAGTATGTTAACCAATGAGCATAACAACCTTTACCAAAGACTTTGTTGATTCTCCCCATCTCAAATGTTAATATTTTGGAAGCTGCTTTATTCTCCGCCGTCCAAAGTTCTCCAGGAAAGTTACCTGTAATTGGAAGATGCAGTAAAGCAACTACATCCTCCAAGGTAATAGTAAAATCTCCCCAGATGCATATAAATGTGTGAGTTGGGATGCACCGGCGAGCAAGAAGAGCTACAATACCTCGCATATCGTGAAAGATATATAAATCTCCAGACGTCTGGATGACCTTGGTAATTTGTGCTCTATCCAGCATATCTCTAACATGAGTAAATCCCATCATGTGCCTTTCCCATCCAGAAAACTTCTCTAAGGGTCGTCGAGAGAGCTTGAATTCAATCATTGAAGCTTGGAAGAGACCTCGTTCAAGACAAAACTGGATAGCAGCTTGGGGAGTAACCAGTTTCTTTTGAGTGACTGTTCGGGGATTAATCAAAAGACGATACACTGGGGACTTGAGATGATGTTCAGTCTCCTGAAATCGAAGAATGCACCATCTATGTTCGGAAAATTCTTGACTCCAGGTGTTTCTTCTTCTTCACCAATAGAAGTCTCATCCATACATGTTTCTTCTCTGGAGATGTCATCATCTACACACATTTCATCTCTGGAAGCATCATTGGCTGGAGAATCAGACATCCTTTCAAAGCAGCTGTGAAATCCACACAATAATTATTTTCAGTCGTCTGAATGCAAATTTGGCGAGATGATGGATTCATGCCAACGGGAATTCCAACATTTAAAAAACTGTAATTTTTAACTCTTACCTCTTTCAATTTCACTAAGAGTAGTAATTTTTCCACAAGAGTTAGCACGCAAAATTAATTCGTTCTTTGAAACCTGCAGTAATGAACAAAACTTCATTAGTTCATGAAAAATGATTTTCTCATAAAATCATGGACATAATTTTCATGATGTGAACATTCACTCAACTAACCTATGAAATCTACAACAAGACATTATTTCATCATAAATAAATTGTCCAGTTTCGAAGGATACTCAAAACCCACGTCTTGATTTTTATAAAACAATAATTAGTGCTATTTGTTCACGTAAATTTTCAAAAATTTATCTAATAAGAACAAATCCATGTGAATAAAATATGTCATCATATCCCACATTATATGTCACGGCTACATATATATTTAAAAAAAAAATTGTTTTCCTTCGTATTAGCATTTTCTTTAAAACGAAGGTTTATGCTAGTTTTGTGAAAGCTCACACCTCTTGTGATGAAATATTAGTTCTCATGAAAGCTCATAAATAAGGTTTTATCACTGAACATAAGTTTATATATATGAAGAAAATCTATTTTCCCTCGTATGAGCATTATTTTCTAAGACGAGGTTTATTTCGATTTTGTGAAAGCTCACATCTCTTAGCATTAGATTTTGTTTCCCATGAAAGCTCATAAACAAGATTTTATCACTGAACACAGGTCTATTTTCAAAGAAAAATCTTTCCTAAATCAGGGATTTAATATTAGTTTCAAAACTAACGATTGAACGAACATACGTTTAATAAAATAAGGGCTACAAAACTCACATTAACTCATACACATGTATAAAATTTCAATATGATGAAAGCATGAGCAACTCATGAAATCAGCAAGTTTTTTTTTTTTACTTGGTCGGAGTTGGCTGGGATTCGACCGGACGGTGACTGACGGTGCCGACGATCAGCAACTCCGGTGAAAATTCTTCTGCTCCTCCTGGTGCTCGGACGTGAAGTGAAGAAAATGAAGGAGGTGGTGGACATGAGAAATAAAAAAAAAATAGGAAAAGGATTAATCCCTTTTATACCTAATTTTATTTCCAAAACCTAATTCCTTGAGGATTTCCTTTTTGGGCCCGACCCGTGAATCCTAAACTGACCAAGGTTCCACCATCGAATCAGCGGTTCTACACCAATTTACATTTACTAGATGATACCCTATTATGCAACTGGGTTTCCGCTCAAACCATAATTTGCTTATTCAGTCGAAATCCAGTAATATCTTATCTTATAACTAAGTTCAATTACTTATTATTATTTATACCTGGAAAATCACCATTCAATGCTGACTGAGGAACATGAATGTTCCTCACTAAGCAGGGGACTTAATGTAGATAGAGGATTTTAGACAAAGGGTAGAATTGTAAAATTATGCTCCAGATTCGGCAACCGGATGAGTATTGAGGCTCATATATCTCATTAAAGCATGAAAGCTCATGCCATGAATCTCTGACTGAGAAGGCTGTCTCTCAGAGTATGTGTAGATGTGTGGTCTCTCAGCTGAGGCCGCGGCATATCTCACGTATACTGAGCAATTTCAGTAATTACTTCGGATCTGGCAATCAGATTAGTACCGAGACTCATGTCTCCAAGCATGAAAGCTCATGCCACAAACCTCTGATGGAGAAAGTCTCTCAGAGAAGATGTAGATGGGAAGTCTCCAGTTGAGACCACGACACATCTCATATTGTATAGAATCGAAAGATTGGACGACTCCTAGATAGCATGCCTGCTAGTATAAAGCGACAACGTCTTCGGGATGCAACCAGGTTTTCCCCGACTATGCAAGAGGAATATGACACTCCAGCAAGTTCATGTTGCTCAACCCTCAGATGATTAATGCTCCTAGAGAGGAAGACCTTCTGGTATAGAGCCATCAATTAATTGTTTGAAATCGTCTGAATATCCAGCAATATTCTTTGAACCATCGTCTGAATATCCAGCAATATTCTATGATTCTTCGTTATATTTCGTCACTTCAATTCGTGGTTCTTCCCAGCAGAATGCCACGGGTTAGTGATAAATATTCAACGAAACATGCATCTGAGCATCGAATAAGCCCTGACAAAAATGGTGCAAGTGTAATTAGCAAGTAATGCACAGACCAGCATTTTGAATGCACGAACGAGCATTTCAAAAAATATGAATGAACGAGGAACCTGTGCAAAATAGGAAGGAAAAATTATAGTAATAAAATATTAGTAAAAGCGCCAGGGGACTAGGCTCACCAGCTGGCCAGTCATACCGTGACCAGTCCCGCGCCCAATTTTGTGTTTTATCATACTTTACTATTTTCCCCTGATCTCACGAAAATTCTCTCGTTCGAGCAAATCTCATATTTTTCAAAGAAATTATCTAAATAACATGATTTCATCAAAAAATAATAAAATTAGGGAAAGGTGTCATGGAACCGCCGGCCGGCCGGTCATGCCTCGGCCATGGCCGGTCCACACCTCACATCCCCATTATTTTATTATTCTTCTCAAATTATGAAAATTCCTTGATTTTATGAATTTTCTCTAAAATCATGAAAATTACCTAATTTCATGTATTTTTATCTAAATCACATGATTTTATCAAAAAATAATAAAATTAGGGAAGGGTGTCATGGGACCGCCGACCGGCCGGTCATGCCTTGGCCGTGGCCGATCCCACACCTCATGTCCCCATTATTTTATTATTTCTCTCAAATTATGAAAATTCCTAGATTTTATGAATTTTCCCTAAAATTACCTAATTTCATGTATTTTCTCTAAAATCATAGAAAATATTAAAAAAATAGATAAAACTTGTGGGATCTGGTTCTAGCCGTCCGGCCATGCCCTATCCGGTCCCACATGCCTATTATTTTATTTGATGTTTTATTTCATGAAAACTCCCTGATTTCAACAAAATATCTTGGTTTTCAACAAATCCCTTTGATTTTATGAAAATTCTCTAAAATCATCAAAATTTGGTAAAATTGGGAAGAGTGGCTTGGGACCCGTGCACATTGGCCGGCCATGCCCCAGACATTGCCGGTCCCACACTCCCATTCTCTATTTATTATTAATTTATTTCTCATCTCACGGAAGTTCCCTAATTTCATCAAACTCTCTTGTTTCATGGAATTTCCCTCAAATAAGAGAAAATACATAAAACTGGGAAACCATGTGGGACCGTGCTTGTCAAACCGGCCGGTCATTCCCTAGCCGTGACCAGTCCACACCTTGTAATTCCCTGTTTTATTTATTATTTTCCCTCATCTCATGTATTTTTCCCAGTTTCAGCAAAACCATGGATTTTGCATATTTTCTCCAAATGTTGCCCAAACGTGCACCAGAAAATATCAAAATTCTCAGGACTGAAATGAGGACGTTATGGTGACACGGTCACATCCCCATGACCGACCAAGGGTGACCCTGAGGCTTGCAAGCAGCTGGTCCCGCATGTTTTAATAATTTTAACCTAATTTGTTCAATTGCTCATTTTAGGTTCAAATTATTTCCAAACAATTGGAAGTTTGCTCAAACGACCATCCACTGGTCCCACACCCACCAAGAGCCGGTCTCATGACCTCTTGGTCGGTCCTTCATATTTACATAATACTAGGTTTTATTATTTGTCGCTCACACGAGTATTATTTCACAGATTAAAACAACATTTAATCATTATTTCACCAACTGGTCCTCAAAAGGCTTTGGTATTTTTGCTCATTCGAGCATCTGGGCATTATATGGTGAACCCGTCATCCCATGTAGCTGGTCCCGCATTGATTTGCAATAAATAATCATTTCGGAAAAATTAGGGTTTTGAATCCAGAGCTCTGCAGAAACGTGATTCTGAGCAGATTCAAACACTCTGATAATTTTATGTTGATTCCATGATTAACATTTTTATTTATTTTGCTCGACCCAGCAGTCAGTAAATTAAATTAATATTTTATTCGGTTATGCTACCAATAAATTCAACAAAAGAGCAATATTTGCTCGAACCAGCAATACTCACTCAAATTAGCAATATTCGCTCATTTTAGCAATATTTGCTCAGATCAAAGAATATTGGTTCAACTATCAATATTCGACAATTCAGCAACACAATTTGCTCGTTTTAGGCTATAATGGTATCTCGTCTCAGAAGACATACATTTAATTCATAAGTTTCAGAACATTTGCTAAAACATGTTCAACTCAGCATTACATGGACTCATTGTCCCACAAAGTCAGCAAATGACTCTACGAGATTTCAATCGTGTCACATGGGGGGATATTAACTAGGGTTTTGGTCTGGCGGTCTACGACACGTGTGTTCATCCACGATGAGAATGTGAGCAAGTCGTGCAATCAGTTGGAAGAGTCAGCAAAATAGTGGGTGGAAAATTAACCAAGTCTCCGCACGATGAGTAATTTGTTTAACACGATTTCCTACTTTCCCACTCTCTGATTCCAGCAAACTATCACACTTCATGGGATCATGGTGTTTTCAACTCCGGTATTATAAAATATCTCTGAATCCTGATTGAAACAACATTCGAAGATTCGAACACTCAAACATTCGTCTAGCAATTTCTCATAAAAGTTTATACAGACAATCTTTCGTCTATACGAACTCAGAGAAATCACTCTCAATTGAGCAAAAATTCAATCATTCAGAGTATTTTCACATTGAATTCACAACACACCTACAGTCTCAGATCACCATTGATCTCACGTATTTCTCAACTTGCCTCCTACAGATCAACCCATCCTCTCTTGTGACCGAATTGACTCTGAAACGATCATTGTTCTTGGTTTAGTACGGAGTCTTACAGATTTATCTCTCAAAATTAAAGCACTCCATTTTTGCAGTGCATCTATGAGAGGTTCAACATTTTGCTCGGTTCAAGGAGTCTCCATACGGTCGACTCTTCAATTCCATAAAAACCAGCAAATTATTTTTCCCATCTACAACAATCTACGTCATAGTCTGAGACATCTATAAGTAGACTTGAAATCAAGACTTATAATTTTGATAACTAACATTGACAAACATGTTTGAGATAACAACACATGAGAGTTCGACCGAGCAGTGCTCTAACAATGTAATTTTCGGACTTATCGCGTTGTACTCTTTCTTTCGTCAAGGCTTTTCCCTTTGGGTTTTCCTTGTCAAGGTTTTAACGAGGCAACACATGCGTGTCCAACACCGGATCTCTTTCAGGTTTTGTTCCTCATTTTCTAGTAATAACTCTTAATTTGTAATTAAATTTTCGTATCAAAAAAATAAAATAAAAAAATAGTTGAATACGGATTCTGCTTCTTGTACATAGTTGGTACCAAAGAGAGAGTAACGGAGAAAATGCTTTTCGGCAGAGTAAAATCTAAGGAAATGAAAAAGTCAAGCACATCAGCGCCACATCAGCGGTGGGTTTGATGGTGGGTTTGAATTGGCAGGCTGAATAGAATTATTGAATTTGACAAAGCTAGACCATGTATGTCACGTGTCACTCATGCTAGAAATATTTAGACTTCTCCACAATTATATTCTACTAGCCGTACACTCTAAATTATTAAGGGATAATCTATTAAGTTCGAAACACTCATCCTAAAATTTAGGGGCAGTCACCATGGCTACACGCGCCCAATATTAGGATTGCATGAGCACACTATGTATACAGTTCTAGATTCCGACTCAAATGGGTTGAGTTCAGATCCAAAGATAAAAAGAGATTTTTGTGTCGTTACATGACTGAACCTTAATCTATGTGAGACTTGGTTAGGGCTCAACTATATTCCAGTCCGAAGTTAACTTGTAGTAGGCTAGTGTCTGTAGCAGCTTAATACAATGTGGCGTTCAAAACTGGACTAGGTCCCAGGGTTTTTCTGCATTTGCGGTGCCCTCATTAACAAAATTTATGGTGCCTGTGTTATTTCTTTTCCACATTATATTTGTTTATATAATTGAAATATCACATGTTATGCGTAGTTCAATCAGTTGATAAATCCGACCTTGATTGTTGGGTATAACTTGATTGACACTTGGGCATTGGTCTTTGGTACCGTCCAAGTTATTTATCATATCAATAAGGCTCACAGATTTTTATCTGTTCGATTTGCCGATTGCATTAAAAAATAAAGATAAAGCTCTTTGATATATTTCTTGATTGAGCTCACTTTTAAGCTGTGATCTCAGAATTATATTGGAATTTAGTCCATACAGATTGCCGAACGGATTATTGAGTGTGGTTGTTATACCCCCGTCGTTTCAAATACCTTAGTTGGCATTAACCTATCCAACCTGAGATTACCTTGGACTAGCGACATACTTAAATATTAACTATTGTCTATTATAAGGCGCAAGAACACTTCACTGGCTGAATATCCTAGTGTAATTCATGTGGTGAATTTTATTGTCCTAGTGTCTTCATTAAGTGTTTTAATCCTTTATTTTATTTTTTTCTGCATACTTGTTTGTATTTCTTATCTACTATTTCTTCGTATCGAAAACCCATTAATCTGAATTAGTATTAGTTTAGACTTAGAAATTCAAGTTCAAACCAACCTAGTCTCTGTAGGCTCGACCTGTATTTACCCTGTCCTACATAGTAGATATTGTGCACTTGCAGTTTAGTTTAATTAGAGGTATGCTTCTTAGCCTACCAAGTTTTCGGCGCCGCTGGCGAGGACTCGACAGCGGTGTAATTGAATCTGTAGTTTACTTTAATGAGTTTCAGTTTAGTCATGTATATATGTGTTTAGATTTTATATTTTCTATATGTTAGTATAGCTAAGTTGATTAGTCTTAGCATTCTTTAGATTTTTAGCTTGCAGTAAGTTGAAGATTTTTGATATAGTTATTGTAATCCTTTCATATCCTTGTTAGAGCATTGCTCAGTCGAACTCGCATGTGTTGCTATCTCAAGCATGTTTGTCAATGTTAGTGATCAAAACTATAAAGTCTTGATTTCTAGTCTACTATAGCTAAGGTCTCAGACTAGGATAGAAAGTGTAGTTGAGCTCAAGAACTCCATGGTGATCATCATACAAGACGAAGGACTACTCAAGGAACCAGTGGATCTTCATCGACTAAAAGGTATGTGGAGACTTGAATTTATCTATCACTCAAAAGTCTATCTACTCTATCTCCTATCTTGAGACAAAAGTCATATTACTATATAGACTAAGATTATACACACGTGATATTTCGAGCTGAGTATATCTCGCTTATCTATTTATCAAAATATATTTTTGTAAAGTTTTCGATTTAGCCAAGTTCATCTTTACCTAGTGACGAAAGTCATGTTATGTTTCAATCATTTTGGAAATTGCTCTTACGGAAAATAGTTTTTGAATAACAACTATATAACGCCCTCTGAGAATGTTTTAGTGATTGAAATGAGTATTTATAAAATATAACCATTGGAGGATATAAGCATCATTGTTGAAACACATATATGTATAAGTCCTTATTGCTTGAACCGAAGTTTGCGAACTTTGTTGATCAAGTGAAACCGGAGTAGTACGTGAACTTCAGTCTGCGAACTGGCATAGTTCTCGAACCCGAGAATTTTTGTTGGTGTTTGTGAACTCCGTCCGAGATCTTAAGTCCGCGAACCCAGTCCGCGAACTTGAGTATGTTATATCTAAAAACGATGTTTGTGAAATTATCTTAATAAAGTAAGGAATGCTATTGCAAACCGTGGATTTATAGTTCATGAATCAATTTGAGTGAATCACATCATTTTTGCTTCAATTGTGTCTTGTGTAGTACATAAAGATCTAAGAAATTGAACAGCTCTCTAACTAGTTCATTTGAGTCATTTGGACTAGTTATGGTGAAGAAGAACATGGTTGATATGAAATTTATCGTATGACTAACCTTTTGGTTAACTATTGTTGAACCAACTAATGTACAAGTATGGGTACGGTTACACAAGCCTATAAATGTGCATTACAAGTGTGTGTAACAAGCTATGTTTTCGATCTAACGGTTGATAAATATTATCTTGAATATAATCAGGTTTTCATATAACGGTGAATATTGAATGCTTTGTTAGTAAGCTAACATTGATTCCAAACCCTGATTTGAAGACTATATAAGGGAGAAATTTAGCAACTGGGAAACCTAATCCCCATACATTCTGTGTGATACTAGTTGTGCTAAGCTAGAGTCGATTCTCCTTTAACCTTTGGTTTTCTTCTTCTAAAACTAGGTTAACGACTTAAAGACTTCATTGGGATTGTGAAGCCAGACCGATATTACTTTTATCATAGTTGTGTGATCTGATATTGTTGTTTCTATCGTACGAGTACAATTGTAATAATTAGCTTGAGATTTCTATCTCCGATAGGCAAGATATAAAAGTAATCACAAGCACTTCGTCTCATTGTTTGTGATTCCACAATATCTTTTTTTGCTGCATCGATTAATACTATGATGAGGTGATTGATAAAGATGAGCTGTTCTTCGGGAATATAAGTATGGTTTTATCAATTGGTGGATGTTCACCTTGATTTATCAAAAGACGGAACAAAAACTTGTATGTATATTCGTGGGAGACAGATTTATCTATTACTGTAGACTTTTCTATGTGATACAGATTATTTTATTAAAGTCTTCGACTTTGGGTCGTAACAACTCTTGGTTGTGGATGAGATCAGCTAAGGGAATCAAGTATGTAGTATCCTGTTAGGATCAGAGACGTAGGAGCATAACTGTACCTTGGATCAGTGTGTGATTAATTGGGGTTCAAATACAGTCCATACCGAAGTTAGCTTGGAGTAGGCTAGTGTCCGTAGCGGCTTAATACAATGTATGTTTAATCTAGACTAGGTCCCGGGTTTTTTCTGCATTTGCGGTTTCCTCGTCAACAAAATTTTGGTATCTGTGTTATTTCTTTTCCGCATTATATTTCGTTATATAATTGAAATAATACAGTGTTGATGGTGGATTTCTATTTAAAGGCTAAAATTGTAAAAATCCAATATTTGTAAGATGACGTCCTGCAAAGGATAAAGCCTTCAGGTGATGAATATTTCTCTCCATGATAATTCATTGGAGCATGTGCAACCATCCCTGAGAATTATAACCTACCCAGAGCGGATTTGTGTGCAAGCTTGGACGAATGACTTAGGGTGCGAATCAACCAGAAAACAAGGTATCACCATGATCACCATCCGTCACTCTTCTTCACAGGGTGACCGACCAAAGCGTGGCATGCCCATACAGCCTCCAAACGGTCAGCTGAAGATGGCTGCATGCGATGTCATACCAAGTTCACGATTCACCCTGCACTATTTTATGTGGGTCCCACGATCCACACACTCGAGACATTAATCACGTCACAACTGTGGGATACAAACTGGGGTATTGGTCTGGCGGTTTACAGCGTGCAGCGTGCAACACGCCATCACAAGATCGTGTCAGGGAAACATGGGCGGTTAGCGATGATAGGAGAAGTGGGAAAGAAACCGTGTGACACTAACACACAAATCCACTTCCTCCATCACTCCACTTCCTCCACTTTCCCACGAGAGACGTGATGAAGACTTATCGACTTGTATAAATAGGTTCTCCTCCCTATTTCCAAAAAAAACACACCGAAAAACCAAGTGTTAATACCATCGTATTCAACACCCAGAGCCTGCCTGCAATATTTGCTAGCCTGCTCAACCTTCTGTTAACAAGTCATCAAATAGCCTTCACCTTCATACTCTCAACACCTTCTTCACTTCCCTCCCTAAGATCAACCTCACATCCTTCACCTGTGATCGAAACAAATCTGGAACGGCCGTGTCTTGGGTTTAGGCCAGAATTGTACAGATTATCTCACGAATCAAAAGTGCTCATCGTGCAACACATTTGTTGAAGGTTTAAATTCACTTCTCATCCACACACATCCAAAATTACCTAAACCTGCAGAAGTAGTTTTCTCCCACAAACAATTGGCGACCACAGTGGGAGGTTAATCTATTTGTTGTGAAGTCGATCTCTTCAATACCATTTCAATTTTCAATAATGGTGGATCTTAGATCTGGATCAGCAACCAATCCCGAGGGAGGTAGCACCGACAACACTTCTAGCGATGATATCCCAATTACTGGTATCACTATACAACCCGCCAGTATAACCAACGTGTCCCGTGGAGTTGCGTCTTCTACCATCAGTACCACCAGTACCAGCGGAGCAGGAGCGAACATTCCAGTAGGTGTGACACCTCCCATTACAAGAGCTAGAGCGGCTGCAAATCCAGGCATTTCCTCAAGCATGACACCTCCGTCCGTCACCAGAATGACTGCTA
Source organism: Papaver bracteatum (assembly GCA_023529315.1). NCBI lineage: Eukaryota > Viridiplantae > Streptophyta > Magnoliopsida > Ranunculales > Papaveraceae > Papaver > Papaver bracteatum. The sequence goes on along the minus strand of JAJJWX010005269.1, from coordinate 783,140 downwards.
CTCCCCCTTCAGGACGAGGATCTGGAGGACCCAAAGGAGGACAACCTCCTATCACCATGGTAGACTTGATGGAGAGACAAGAAACCCTCGATAAAGCTCAGGCAGACATGGCAACCACTCAGAAGGAGGTACTCACCTTCCTTAAAACATTAACCGATCGATTACCACAAGAGTTGAGACATCCCCAAGGGCCAACAAGAAATACGTTCAGCAGACCTGGAGCAGGTGCCTCGATACGCAAGCCTACCTGAACGAAGAGTCTTATGCTGCTGACCACGCAAGAGAAAGGGACCAGGAGCATCTCAGGGAAAGGAGCCGATCGTCCAACTTTATTACACGTGAAGATCAGGAGAGACTCCTCCAAAATCGTGGCAAAGAAAATCCGATGGACGCGCATCGACACCAGCCTCCATATCCACAAGACGTGCAAATGGATTCCTCTTCTCGGGGGATACACCTCCCCTCAATTCACCCTTTACGATGGTACCGGTAATGCTCGTGAACACGTCTCTCGATTTTTAGAATACTTAGGAGAACACGAATACAATCACGTTCTCCGCCTGAAAGAATTCTCCAAATCACTTACGGGGAGAGCCTATACGTGGTACAACAACATCGCACCCGACAACATATCCAATTGGAATGAGATGGTCAGCGCGTTTTACAAGAAGTACTTCTTTGTATCTGAGCAAGTTACTTTATCAGACCTGGGGAGAATCTCCCAATGGAACAACAAACATCCAAATGATTTTGTCAAAAGGTTCAGAACACAAGCGTTGGACTGCCATGAACCAAATGTCACAGAACGACAGCTGGTGGAATTATGCATCAACGGAATGATACCCATATATCGCGCCTGGCTGGAAAACTTGGGATTCCAGACGTTCTCAGAGCTCCATGAAGCAGCCAAACATTCAGCCACTACTGCCCCAGCATTATTGGAAAGAACCAGGATCGTTCGGAGCGACGATTCACGAGATAATCGGGGAAACATGCGCCTCATCAACAAATAATATAATATTGGCTCTTCTGTCAGTGTAATAAGCGAAGGCGGAAAGAGAAAAGCTCCAGCGGCGGCAGAACAACTACCCAAGAATGTGGCTCAAACGCATAAAGTTTCGCCTCGAAAGGGAACAGGAAAAGATCCTGCGCAGAGCACCGAAGACACAAGCTTCCCATTTCCGATAAATGAAGTAATGGAACTCTTGGAGGCATGGATTCATGATGATTCTATCAAGCTACCTCCTATCAGATGTCCACCAACTGAGAAAGACATGGCAGACCCTAAGTACTGCCGTTATCATAGGTTTGTCCACCACCCAACTAAGGATTGCAACAAGTTGAAAGAAATCTTCAGGGAAAAAGATAGCAGCGGGAGAGCTTCAATTGGGGAATGAAGGAGTTCACAGAGACCCTCTTCTGTCCGAAGTTGCATGATCTCTGGAGACTCAGCGCAATCGCACAATCCATGATGGAACACCTGTGTGAAATCTTGTACCTTTCCAAGGTAAAACGTCAAGATATTTTCATGGCCCTCAACCGTATTGTGTCAGGCAGGCGCTTGTACCCAGAAAAAGAAGTCGTTCCAGCATCTCAAGCCTCCTTGGAAGATAGCGCCAACAAAGGAAACTGGGGACTTTTGATCATCGCCCATTTGAAAGATGTCAAGTTCGATAGAACATTAATCGATACAGCTTCTGAATTCAACATCGTTACTATCAAGACCCTGCAAGCTGCGAAAATCTCAAAGCAGGAGGCTACCCGTGGTCCGACTGTGATCAAGAGCCCAGCATGAGAGTTTGTAGATGTCTACGGATACATTGACATTGATGTCAAGATCGGTAAAACTCCAACACAAGCCAGATTCCATATAATTAAGGAACATCCGGACTACGACATGATTCTGGGGCGCCCGTGGGTACACAAAGCGCATTCCTTACCAATCTCCGTACCTGGAAGAATCTCCAACAAGCCAGCTCCGATGATTTCCAACAAACCTTGGAGAATCGAAGACTGCCTAACTCACAAGCATAACGCAACTCCCTGGAGAAAGCCCTTTGTCCTATGTCAAGAGATTCCGAGCCCAAGTAAGTCTCATTGAACAACCCTCTTTGCAAGTAGTGGATGATTGTCCTATTGGACCGCAGGGGACTGTTTCACCTGACAGGCAGGCCACCACCAAGAGATGTGAATGGAGTGCTGGCCCCTTTAATCGCTTCACCAAAAGTTTGGAAGCAGTCAAGAACGACACGAGTCAGAAGCAAGATGTTATACCAAGTCCAAATTCGTTTCAAATTGGAGATATGGTAGCAAAGGTAACTACGTTCCAAGTTGGAAATATGACAGTAAAAATAACTGCCCAGCCTGATATTCCTGCAAAGGAAGAGGAAGTATTCTTAGTGGCAGATGTTATCTTGGGCGGTTACTGCAAGATCATCAATGCAGACAAACTCGAAGGTGTGGTTGTTCACTCACGATGGCTCAAGCCCTACCTCACTTGAAGACACAACATCACCTCTCTAATCCCCCCGGGGGATTCCTCCAACAATTTTCCTTTTCACAATATTTGTAATTCCTCCAAAATGGTGGCACCGCTTGCATTCATACTTATTAGGGTTTCAATATTTCTTCAAGTAATCAAGATTTCATTCCTTTGATAATTTCTCATAAAATCACACAAAGTTATGAGTCACCTTCAAACCACCATTACCCAGAAAGAAAACCCTAAATCCTCATACCAAATCTTCATACCGGCCTGGTAATATGGGAGGAATAAAACATGTAAAAAGGGGAGGAGGAAGGTATCCTACATGATCTACTTCAACGGAGCCAGACTCACGTCAGGGGGCACAAGCAGAAAATATATGCATGTTTTGAAAGCATCATTAAATAAAACTTTGTTCAAGACAAGCAAGCAAAGAGGAAAACTTCAAACTCAGCCGCCACTGAGTATAAAAAATATATACAAAGAAGAATAACAGGGAAACTCAATTGCTGGTTGCGTCTTCATCACTGTTGGGATCCACATCTTGTGCCGCTTTCTCCAGAGATTCCTCAACTTCTTCTTCGGGCACAGCAGCTACCGCCTCAACATCTTCAGCATGCGTATCTTCTGCACCTTCTACAGAATTCATTGCAACTTTGGAGATCGTGCCAATCACTTTCGGACGTTCAGTCTCATCAGTATCAGGGTCAAGGATTATCACACCACCACGTATTGGGTAATCACACTTCCCATCACCCGCAGGACGTTCGTGTTCAACCCTTCATCTCTTCAACCGAGCCGCAAACCCTTCATATCTCGAGCTTACTGGTGCTTGTGACGCCTCGCATTTCCACTTCGCTCGCAATGCTTCTTCATGTCTTTGTTTCTCCTCCATATCGATTGCAACTGAAAGAGCACGGAGCCGCCCCCTGACAATGGTTAAATGCAAGACATACATTCCATGTACGGCATGGACGACTTCACGAAGTGGAACATCAATTTTAGCCATCACCTCTTCATGCGCGTTAGCTTCTGGTTTATCAACTTCAAAACTTTTTTATGAATAAGCTGCAGAGTGATCATCACCAACACCTTTCATGATATACTACAAAAAAGAGGGGAAGATAAGTTGCGGCGGCATATAAAAAATATTCTAATCACAACTATCGCCGATCAATTAAGAAATCAACGTATGGAGCAATACCTGAGATGTTGAAGAAGACGATCGCCTAATGAGAAGAATACAGGAAAACTTCTTTATATGCTTCACGATCCAACAAGATCCCCAGGAGAAAAGAAGTCCACCTTTGCCGCTCTCTGAGGCTGTTGAGTCGGGATTGTGATCAACAATGTTTATCGAAAGCTAGGCATATGAGAAGGCACACAAAAAGAGGAAGACAAAGGTGCATCGACCCACCAAACTGTACTTCCCCAGGCGAGCTTTATCATTGGAAGGATCAACTCAACCGGCTCCAAGGCATTTAATATACATGACATACCTCCTCCCACGCAACGAGACGATCAACCGAAGCAGGCACAACAAGCCCATGTTCGATCAGACAGGCACATGCCCCCACATGCCTATCAAGCAGGCGGAACAGAGTGACGTTGTTTGAAGCATATACATGGTGGGGTCCATATTCATCTAGGGTTACATGCACAGCTGCCCATGTTCAAAGCAAGAATGCTCGCATCTAGACAGAGGCAGGCATAGCAAGGACAGGACGAATCGTCTCTCATGGTAGCATCAAACTTTATCTCAAAAGTTTTATCTTTATTAGTCACCATCTTACGCCTACCCTGCAATAGTGTAATCATTACATGCTAGGCAGGGGACTTAATGTTGATGGTGGATTTCTATTTAAAGGCTAAAATTGTAAAAAGTCAATTTTTGTAAGCTGACGTCCTGCAAAGGATAAAGCCTTCAGGTGATGAATATTTCTCACCATGATAATTCATTGGAGCATGTGCAACCATCCCTGAGAATTATAACCTACCCAGAGCGGAGCATGTAGCAACCATCCCGATTTTATGTAGGTTTGCAGCATTACTGCCTTAATTAAAGCCTTGTGTTCGACATGCAAACACCCATAGGCTACCTGATGGCGGGTTATATTATCCCCGTTAAATGCAGGCAAGACTACCCATGTTAGTCTCACCTGCTGAAAAAAAACTCAAAAATAGATTTCAACCGTCCAACTTCGTAGGCATAGATGGAGGGTGTAGATATAGATTCAGGGGGTCCTGAGCATGCTACCATGATCACCTCGGACTCAGCTTCATGCATGACCGAACGGTCAAGACCAACTACAGTTGGTCCTTCCAAAACGTGCACTCAAAGTGAGCATGACGCACGGCTGGAACCTAATTAGGGTTCCTTTTAATCATGAACGTCCAACTTCGCAGGCATAGTTGGACGACTTAGATTATACCCTAAAAACAAGTAGTGAAGTGATGGTACACCATTGACAGGCCCTATTTCTACCTACATGACCGACTCTCTCATAGGCAAGCCGTGGTGCAAGAAACGATTGCTCAAACAAGGCTAGGTTAACGCCTTATGCAGGTTGAGAAGATCCAAAACGATCACGACCATCCGACTTCGCAGGCATAGTTGGATGGCTTAGATTGCGCCCAGGGTCATAGAGCAAGCATGTACATGCTCACTGTCGGCCCAAGATGTTGCATACATGGTCGGTCTCCCTAAAGGAGACGCACGCAACCCAAAACCGATCGCCCAAAGTGGCCGGTCCAAAATCCTAATTAGGGTTTGCGGCGCATATGTCGCAGAAACATCTCTAGCGTCCATCTTCACAGGCTTGGATGGAATGCAAAGATGGAGACTTAGAAGGAACCGAGCATGCTAGCATGACCACCGTGGGCCCGACTTCACGCCTAGCTGATCGGCCAAGACTGGCAGTGGTCAAATTCCTCGGTACGCATGCCCAAAGGTGTTATGTCACGGCCCCTCCATAAGTTCTAATCTCGACCACCTGTCTTTGCCACCTAAAGTGAGTGGATTAGATCAAATCTTTGCAAGTCAAGCAGGCATGGACGTGAACACCATTGTACCACCTCCATGAAGGGCCAATCGGTTCCTCCATAGAAACTCCCTTAGCATGCAAACGTTTTGGTTGAAAGAGGCAGCATGCGCGCCTCCCATCCAACGATCGCAAGTAGGGTTGCAAGCCATCTCGTCCGTCCAACTTTGCAAGCTTGGAATAATGACTTAGGGTGCGAATCAACCATCAAACAAGGTATCACCATGATCACCATCCGTCACTCTTCTTCACAGGGTGACCGACCAAAGCGTGGCCTGCCCATACAGCCTCCAAACGGTCAGCTGAATATGGATGCATGCGATGTCATACATAGTTCACGATTCACCCTGCACTATTTTATTTGGGTCCCACGATCCACACACTCGAGACATTAATCACGTCACAACTTGGGGATACAAACTTGGGTATTGGTCTGGCGGTTTACAGCGTGCAGCGTGCAACACGCCATCACAAGATCGTGTCAGGGAAACATGGGCGGTTAGCGATGATAGGAGAAGTGGGCAAGAAACTGTGTGACACTAACACACAACTCCACTTCCTCCATCACTCCACTTCCTCCACTTTCCCATGAGAGACGTGATGAAGACTTATCGACTTGTATAAATAGGTTCTCCTCCCTATTTACAACAAAAAAACACAGAAAAACCAAGTATTAATACCATCGTATTCAACACCCAGAGCCTGCCTGCAATATTTGTTAGACTGCTCAACCTTCTGTTAACAAGTCATCAAATAGCCTTCACCTTCATACTCTCAACACCTTCTTCGCTTCCCTCCCTAAGATCAACCTCACATCCTTCACCTGTGACCGAAACAAATCTGGAACGGCTGTGTCTTCGGTTTAGGCGAAGAATTGTACAGATTATCTCTCGAATCAAAAGTTCTCATCGTGCAGCACATTTGTTGAAGGTTTAAATTCACTTCTCATCCACACACACCCAAAATTACCTAAACCTGCAGAAGTAGTTTTCTCCCACAAACATACAGGTTATGCATTGTTCAATCAATTAGAATATCCGACCTCTTTGGTTGTTGATTTAAATTGATTGACACTTGGAAATTTGTCTTTGGTACCATCCAAGTTATCTCTCTTTGATAAAGACTCGCAGATTTTTATTTGCTTGAGTATAGATCAAATTGAGAGATTGAGATAATAAACTCTTTGATATCTTTTCTATTGATTCGGTCTAATTGTCTAGTTGATTCTCTAGAAAAGTATATTGGAGTTTTTTCATACAGATTGCTAATCAAAATATTAGGTGTGGTTGTTAGATCCCCGCTTTTTCAATTGGTATCAGAGCAGGCAAACACGTTCAAGACCTTACAAGTCTGCGTTTGTAGCGATTTGACTCTATGAACAAGGGTAGTATCTCTGATAAACGCGTCACCAGAAATAAAAGCTTTGTCTTGTCTATTTCTATTAAAGAGAAAGATTCTTCAATCTCAAACATAGATGAACCTCCTGTTCAAACTTGACAGACAGAATCTGACATGTGTTGTCCCGATTGCGTTTTGAAAGAGTGTATTTCTCAAAATAAATGGGAAACAACGGAAAAGAGTGAGTTGATTCTAAATCTTGTTAGAATCCAAGCTGATAGACTCAATCGGATGAAACAATAGGCCAGTGTTCTCCTTGGTATGATAAGAGACTGCAAATCCAAAGAAAATAGCGAAGATCATCCTTCGTGTATAACTCGAGGCAAGCCCTAAAAAGGATGCATTGGAAATATAATATCTCTTAAGTAAACTCTCTATACAAGGATGCTCTAAGCATTCCAATATACCAATTACTTATGATACAACTGAAAATGCTCCATCACCAGAAGTAAAATTGGAGTCCCTTCCAATTAATCAAGGAAATTCCACACCATATGGAAGGAAGAAATCTCCTGACAAGAATGTTAAGACTGAACTGTCTAATCACTAGTGTGATCAGAAAGTATGTCTCTTTTGTGAGGGAAAAGATTTTGTTATACAGAAGAGAAACTCTAGGTTGAATAAAAATTCTCTTGTTCAACTTCAACACAGCTTAGACTTAATCCTTAAAGGTGTAACTGACATTCGTATGTCGAAACCCATTGGTTTTCATACGTACCCTGTGTATGTTACCAAGATGGTCAGTTCAATGAGTTCCTCAAATGTTCGAAGACAGAACATGAGTCTTGAATCGTCTAAGGAAAGACCAAGATGTTGTTTCTGAAAATAACATGTCCCTTGATTTGAAAGAAATTCCAGGAAAAAGAAGGAAAAATGATGATGTGAGAAATAACCTAATAAAGATAATTCAAGGCTACAAATAAATTGTCAATAGGTTGTCATCATCCTCAATTCAAGACTCTTTTGGTAAGAACTTAAACTACGTCTCATATTTTGATGACAATAAGTTTAGTGATAATTTCTCAAATCAAAAGGGATCCCTCTCACAATTCAGGAGGAAAAAGAGACTTGATCATAAACATAGTTCCTTGAATGAGCTCAGAGCTCAGACTTGTGCTAATTAATCACAAGGGTTAGGAACTTGCTCATAAAAAATCCCGTTGAGCAAGATGTGTAAAATTCAGGTGTACTTTGGCAATTTGCATTTTGCCTAGTTGAGATCTTCTCTTATCATTTATAGATAAACTAGTGCCAACAGACAATATTGCCTAAAAGTATTTGCAATGTCTTTTATTATTTTCATGTTTAATTGTCTTGTGTTTTTCCTTATGGGGTGTACTGTGTTCGAATGTGTACACGGGTTATCATCTAGAGTCTACATCTTGCAAAACCCTAAAATCCCTCCTTCCTAATAACCTTTAAATAACTGACCTATTGAGTACATAAGTTACGTACGTATACTCTAGGTTATCTTCTGGATTATCAAGAATGCCCTCTTCTTCATCTTACCATGGTGTTTTTGCTAAGAGATTTCTTGAGAAAGGTTTTGGTTTTGAATCAAAAGGAAGGAAGAAAAGAACTCTTGTAGAATATGGTGCACCTAATGCCTCATGCTACTATTCCTACTCACATCAAGATGTTGAGAATGAGGATATGGTTTTTGCTGAAGTGGTTCATGACTTTCTTAAATACTTTGAGAAAGCAAAACTGCAACTTGTTGATACAATGAAGGATCTTGAAGCGGTTATAAGTGAGTTGAAAAAGGTTACTGCTGACCTTGGTCTCATGAAGTCACATGTTAAAGAACCTCTAAATAAGGATATCTTCTCCGAAGACGCAGTTGATATTATGAATCACAAGCTCAAAGGTCTTGAAAACCGTGAAGCTATCGAACGTGAACCTTAGCTTATGATCGGTTTTTTAGAATATATGTGTGAGTTGAGTTTTCCTAGTAAATCTTCTATTTTTCTTGTTTTTATTTAGAAGAATAACTAGTGTTTGGAATAGCCATTATTGTGATTACACATAGCTATGTCCAAAGTTTTCATGTTCTTGTTTTTAGATTTATTGGTTTAAATTCTAAACTTGTTTGGAAGATGATTTTTGCAGTATTAATTTTTATGGTTTTATATAGTGCAATATTGTTATGGGATATATGTGTATACGTCCGTGAACTTGATAGTCCCATACTTTGTCAAAAGTAAAGTCGTTCGTGAATTGATATGCAAGTATTGATAATATAATGAATATACTTTTGACAAACACAAAAGTTAAGTCTATATTGTCAATCATTGGTGAAAGATAGTGTAGCTATAGGAATTCCTACACTACACCTCTCATAAGAATTCACCATAATCAACACATATTTGAAGATTAAGAACAACACTTTTATTGATTAATTCTCAGAAATGTTACAAGAAATGGAAGAAGCCAAGAATACAACCGCTCACAAGAACTTTCTCTCTCCTCAAAACTTTCTCAACACTCTAAAATTGATCTCTCCCTTTTCTGAATCTACCGGCTCTCTTTATATAGGGTAGTTACATAATGGATGACATCTAAGTTGTCCTTTAATTTCGGATCTGACTCGCGATACTCTCGCAGTAGTTATAATGTTAACTCTCGCAGACGCTGTAATCTTCGCAGGATCGTCATGCTCTTCTCGTGTTTCTGCTACCGTCATCCTTTACGTCATTTTTTGAATCATTCTTTGAGGTACTCTGAGACGCTCGCAGAATGTTGTTGAAGAGCTCGAAGAAACGTCGTAAATATCATAGGAATATTGTTGTAGCGATATTATGATCCTACATCTTGCCTCTTCTCATGTATTTTCTGCGAAGGGGAGAAGATCATGAGAAATTGAAATCTCTTGAAATGCCGCAACTTTCTATCTTTTCACATTCTTTTGTTCTGACACGTATCTGCATCCCTCTCCATATTTATTACACGTATCGTTTTATCCATTCAACTTCCGACACGTCCTTTTCAACCGCTGCGATCCAACCGTTCACGTCTTTTCTTTGTATTAATTACACTTATCTTCTCGAGAACTTTTATCTTCTATATATATCTTCTTCGCTCTTCACTTTTCTTCTTTTTAATTTCTTCTTCCTTCTCCCTACAATCTCTCTGCAAATTCACTGTTCTTCTGTAAATTCCGTATCTGCTACTGTTATAACTTTTCTCTCATTCTTCTAATCTTATATTCTTTCCTTCATTCCCATACTAAAAATGCCTCCAGCAGGTCATAAAAATCAACTTGCCTTTGAAAAAATGCAACAGAAGCTTCAAGATAGAGGTTTTACTTTATCTATTATTCCTGATCAAAACCCTAAAGCCGAACTTTCCATGAAATTGTTTTATGATCATCCATGTTCTCGCGAGAAGATTATAGTCTCGCTAGGTCAGCTTGAAGCTGGTCTTCCCATTCCTCTTTATGATCCTGGACTCCCTTTATTCTATGAAATACTCTCCCATGTGAGATTCTCACGTGCCATATATCAGTTGAGTGGGGATTGCATTCGCATAATGCTGGAGTATGCTACTCGTGGTGCTGGTAAGAAATCTCTTTATCCTGATAAAGCGAAGAATCCTAAATTCAAGGATATTCCAATTATTTCTGCGAAGTACACTGTAGATAATTTCTTCGCGAATTATGATGTTATCCCCATGAGGAAGGATAGCACTTGTTGGGGTGTCCGCTCACAGAAAAAGGATGACATTGCTGAAGATAAAGTTCTTATGTTGGACATTGACTGACATCCGGGCAACAATTCATCTCCTCGCCACTCTAATGATGACAAATGGTGCATCTTCACATTGTTTCTGGAAGATCCATATATTTTTGGTTCCCATGTTTTGCTTGCGAATCTCGCAGAATATAAACCTTGGGTGTTCAGATGGCCTGAAAGAGATATAGAGGTATATCTTCACAACTTTTGTTTAAGTTTCTATTGTTATTTCCTCATGTTTTTATATATACTCTCGCTGATCCCTCTAATTTTCCCAGATTGAAAGCTAGCTACCAGAAGTTTGGGAAACCTGGTACTTTATTAGCTCTTCAGGAAATCACAAATGAAATAAGAAATATTCCTTTGTGATTCTTAACAATATATTGTTGTCTCTATTTCTTATGTTTATCTGTGTTTGTAGGTTATTGAAGAAATAGAACCTGTTAAAATTGCGAGAACTATGGGGAAAGGCAAAAGTGTTTCTCGCGAGGAGAAATCTGATGCTCCTCGCAAGGAGAAGTATGGTGTTCCTCCTTTAAAGAAGAGAAAAGCTCAATATCCTTCTCCTTCAACATCTCAATCTATTGAAAGTTCAAGTGATAATACTGATAATGACGATGGTGATGCTGATATCACTTCCGCGAAGGAATTCTCCCATACTGAGTCTTCTATGGCTCATTTATCCGGTATTTTTGCTAATACCATGCATACAATTGGTGATACTCCTATGACCGAAGCATGCAAATCTATCGCTGCTATTTGTGATGCCCCTATCTTAAAGGACAATGAATCTCTTCTCGGGGTCTCAAGATCTATATCTCCAATTTTTTTGCATTCACTTAACAGCTTGGTAAGTTTTCATACTTTTACCTTTCTTCTCTTCATTTTTATCTTAAATCCTAAATTAATTTCTCAGAAATTTGCTGCATTATTTCGCAGAAATTCGCAGCATTATTTCGCAAGCTGGAAAAGCTTCCTTTGCAGTTGTCTCAGATTTGGAGAAAAGGCGTACAGTTCTCGCAAAGAAAAACGCTAACCTTCGCAAATAGAATGAAGAATTAAAGTCTGACTCTCTTACTCTTCGCAAAAAAAATGAAGAATTAAAATCTGATTCTGTTAATCTTCGCGAGCAGTTAGAATCTGGATTTGTTGGACTTCATGAGAAGATAAAACGACTAGAAATTGAACTCTCTTTTTCGCAAGATAAGGTTGCTAGTCTTCAAGCTGCGAATGACCAACTTTATGGTAAGAATTTTTTCTCTTTTTCTTTTATCCTTGTATTCCTTTGTGTTTTCTTATTTAGTTAGTCCTCTTCGAAGATATTTACGGCCTCTCTGATGAAGTTGTATTCCTTCGTTCTTTTCCAAATCCAATAGTTGATGATACCCTCCGCAATCTCCTTAATGATTCCTTAAACAATTATTCAAATGACAAGATTAAATCCCTTTCCATAAATGAACTTAGATCCAAATTTCATTTTTTAGAAATTGATCACAGATCTAGTTTAAGAGCGGCTAATACATCCAAGCGTCACTATCTTAACTCTAAAGAAGAAATAAAGATTCTAAGAGCCCAAAAAAGTGATCTCATAGATGAAAGAGATCGCATCTCTAGGCAAAGAGTTCAAGCTTTAGAGGATTTCCGTAAAACTCTTCTTGAAGTTCAAGTTAAAAGAGACAGACTTATCTGCGAAAATAGAATTCTTTGTTGAAAAGGAAAACCAAATTCGTTCTCGTCTTATTATTAGTAATGATGATGAGTTTTCATGGGCTGCACAGATCCTCGATAATGCCAGAAATAATTTAGGTGTAGATGTTAGTCTTCAAGCTGACCATTCTGCCTTGATTAAGGATATGATCTTTGAAAGAGAAGGTTGTTACTCTTGTTCAACTGCTAATCCATTTCTTAACTTAATCTTCACCATATGATTAACATGTTGTCATTTTCTCGCAGTATCCAAAGGGAATTTTAGCCAAAGAATTAGAGAATTGGAAGAAGAGAAAAGAAAACTCGCAGAACTTCTGTCTTCTCGCAACGAGAAATGTTCCAAGTTCAAAGAGTAACTTCAAATTATGCTGGCGAACTTTAGCAATACTCTTGTTGGTGTTCGCAATGATTCTATTAAAATGTTCTGTGATGATCATAAAATTCCCCATTCTACATATCCTTACCTTGCGAGGAAATCCCAAAGAATGTCCCTAATCTTATCATATCTGATAGCGAGGCTGAAGAATCTGAAGAAGATGATGAAGATGAAGGTGAAGGGGGAAACTCTGGTGAAAATAATGAAGGATATAAATAGCTTTATCTTCTCTTGAAATCTCTTTGTAATATTTGTACATTTATCCCTTTCTCCTTGTTACACATTGTTGTGAATTTCTATAGCTTCTCAAGTTCCTTGATATATAGATTATTTTTGTTTCTTTCTGCGTACACTTGAAAACAATTCCTTTTTGTAATATGGTTAGTCAATATACTTATTAATTTTCTATCTGCGTAAATCTTTCATATAAAGATGAATAATAATTTTATTATTCTGTTCATTCCCATACTTGCCTCTGTTATTCATCTGTAATATGAAAGATTGAGCAAATTAATTTTGAATAAGATCTGTTTGTAAATTTTTGCTTCTGTCCCTGCGTAAATATCGCAGGTCATATCTGCATAATCTTATGATCGCGGTGTAAATGTCGCAGATCATATTTTCATAGTCTTGTGATCTCTTGTGGTCTTATTTTTCCTTTCTACTTAAAGGTCTTATTTAGCCACGTTTTTTTTTGCGACAAAATCGCAGGACGTTCGTACGCTTGCATGTAAAAACCCATTGATCTTTCCTTATCCATACTTTGTCAATTTCTCTTCGACAATATGAAAAGTCTAAGTTTTCTCGCGAAAACAGAGCCCTATGACATTGCCGTCTTGCGATGAAATCGTAGGACGTCTTTACACTTTCATGTAAAAACCCATTGATCTCATATTAACATTTTCTTTTAGATTTTTGCCTCTGTATAATATTTTCACGCGAGAATATGACAGGCCTAAATATTCTTGCGAACGTAAAGCCCCATGACATTGCCGTCTTTAGACACTCAGTTCCCTAATGGAGGGTGCCGCCCTTATCTTTCCCCTGGTTACCCCTTCAAGGAGGCGTACACCGGCCATACAAGACTAGCTTATCCCATCCGGTTTTACCAACAACCAGTTGTTTTCGCATCCTCTTATCCTTTATTCCTATATGGCTTATAGTTACGAGTCTGTACCCTAAGTGGGGTTTTCTTCGGGCCGAGTGCATCATAGCCAAGACTTGCCGAGAATGGACAGGGTAGTTTCGTACGCCCTGGGCACCCTTGGCTCAACCGTGTACCTCGGCGCCTTGGTCATACTTTGCACTCCTTAGGAGAGACTCTCGGTCGTCCAACTAGGGTATAACCTTATATATAGTTGGAAATCCAACGTACCTATCCTGGATAGGTATCTCTCATAGAGATGGAACCCACTTCTCCATGACTCAGGTTCCAGCAGTGGTATAACCTTATCCCTGAGCCATGCAATCAGATACCCCCTTATATGATGTACTTTAGGTCTTACATTTGCCTCTTGCGAAATTTTATTCGCGAACTAGGGTGTACGCCATAAAGGTTCGTCCCATTCTTATAAATCTCTTGCGAATATCGCCATTTCTTTTTTCTTTGATTGTCTCTTTTTGCATTTCATCTCTTGTATAATTTTTCAATTTCATCTTCTTCATTGAATCAAAGCACATATTTTTTGTAGATTTTTTCTTTGATGAATCATTCATACATCTCTTGTGTTTCACAATTTAGAAATTTTACCTTTTCTACTTACTATCTTATGCTTCTGCTTTTTTGCTGCGCTTTGCTACATTTTCTCCATCTGCGAGACACTCTCCATTTACTCGTTGCAGCTCATGCTGATTTCGAAGAATTCCTTCTTCTCGTCGCTCAACTGTATCAACCATCAATTTGTCACTTCTTTTCTTTTGTTTGATGTTATGTTTCCAGTTTCTGTTCTTCGCAGCCCTTTCCTCGCAAGATTCCATATCAATTTCATAACACTTCTTTCCATCAACCCAATCTCCCTTTATAACTCCAACACCACTAGGATGAGGAAATTTAATACACTGGTGGAAAGTTGACGCTACACCTAGTATCCCATGTATCGAAGGTCAACCAATCAAGGCATTTAAGGTGATTCAACATCAACAACGCAGAATAGAATCTTAGAAGATAACCCCTTTAATGGAATTCACATTGTAATTTCCCCTTTGGGCTTGTTGGCAGTACCATTAAAACCATAAATCTTATATGTCGATGGTATCAGATCCTCGTATCTTCCTCCCATGGTTTTGTAGGCATGATAAAACTAGATATCCACTGAACTTCCAGTGTCAATAAGAACTCTGTTAATGGCCCAAGAATCTTCAGCTCCTTCATCCTCATTTCCTTCATCTTCTTCTTCTATTTATTTTGGATTTATTTCTAATCTGACCACTAGTGGATTATAATGCATCTCGCCAGGTTCAGGTACTTCTGGTGCAGTGAAAGAAATAATCTGCTTTTGCCACTCTTCTAATGGAGAAGCTTTTGCAATGTTTATTATCTCTTTTCCATCCATGTCTCTCGCGAAAACTCTGCTTAGAACATTGTCGTGGAAATCCTCTATAGTCTTGTACGAATGTATGATAAAGTTACAGAACAGATTCTTTGCTTTTTCCCCAACTTCTATCACAAACGTTTCTCCTTCCTTTGTTGTATTCACTCTGCGAATTTCTGGGGCTGGGGGTAGTTGCTGAGGCTGTGGATGTCTTATTAAAAAATAATTTAATTTTCCCTAATCTATCATCCTCAAGATGATTCTTTTTATATTTCTGCATTCATTTATTGAGTGACCATGAAAATGATGAAAAGTGCAAAATTCTGAACTTCGATTATTTGGGTGTGGCTCTTTTCCCATATTCCATGGTACAAGTATGTCTTCCATCAGAATTACAGCTTCCCAAATTTTTTCTATGCTAGCATTTAGAGGTGGCATCTTAATTTCTTCCCATATTATTTTCTGACTTCCTTGCCCTCTATGATAATTTTGTCTCTGACCACCATAAGTCTCTTGCGGCTGATCAAGCCTATGAATTTTATAATTTCCACCTCTACTGAAGAAATTTCTTTCCTTTTCGAATTCTTCTTGATATCTACTTCCCATAACTACTAATTTATGTTGATTATCATTCATATTCTTTTCTTGTTTCACCTGTAAAGTGCTCGCCACTGTATTTATTAACATGGGAAGTAGACTTGCGTTTGCTGCAACTGAACTGGTGTTCGTGATGGGATATGATTCCATCTCGTTTTGTTTCTCCTCCAATGCAATATATTCTTCTTGTAACTCTCGCAGCTCCGTCATGGTGATTGTATTTTTGATTCCGAAAATTCGTATGTACAATAGATTGGTTGCGAACATTGCATTAATGAAAGATAAAATGAGGTATCTCTCATCCACTCTTCCTGCCATCTCACTGCACATTGTATTCCATCTTATGGTTAAGTGTTTCAAGCTCTCACAAACCCTCTGCTTTAACCCAAATACATCTTCAATACCGGGCTACGAAGAATTGTTACTTATATATGCTCCCAAAAATGTATCCTGCAAATGATCGGATGAAGTTATAGTATTTTTGGGTAAATCTTCAAACCATTTTAGCGCCTCGCCAGTTAGGCTGGATGCGGAATATTTTCATAATACAACATCATGGTTTTCCCACTGTAGCATACACCTAACATAAGCATTGAACATCACAAGTAGTTCCATCAAAGATACTGGTTAACGTTGGCAAATTGCATTTTGGGGGTATTCCTCCTAATTGCACCTCTTGAGAGAATGGAGTTCTCGCATCTTCTTCAATGGCTTCATCAAGTTGCCTTCTGCCTCCTTCTCTTATGTTATTTAACAAACCCCTCATTTCTGCTAACTCTCTTAATATCTATTCATTCCCAGCTGAATTTTGTTCCATTGGTCTTTTCAGTACAGCTTCCCTTCTCCCGCGTTCATGTCTTTCTTTCCCTGCAAGATTATGTGCTTCTTCTTTAGCATCTTCCTTCTGCATTCTCCCGCGATTTTCTTCTTCACCTCCTTCTTGAATTCACAACTGATTACGCCTTCCATTTTCTTCTCTGCGATTTTCTACATTTCTCACCATTTCTCTTCGTTGTCTTTCTATTCTCCTTTGTATTCTATCATACTCCTCATTGATATTACCGTTGTTGCGATTTCATGTGCGTCTCCTTTCCTGATTGTCATGATTATTCTAACGTATTGCTTCTTGAAGCTCTTGTTCATCCACTTCTGCTCTTAATCTTTCTCTTTCGCAAGCTAAACGCGCCTGTTCAACATAATGTCTCTCAATTTCCTCCTCAATTATTCTTCGGTTTCTTTGTATTTCTCTCTCATGTAATATTCTTCTACCTTCTTCTCGATTTTCTTCACCATCTTGGTTATTTCCACCTTCTTGATTTCTATTATCACGTCTACCATCCAAAGTTTCACCGCGTGGAATGTAGCGATCATTAATCATCTCTTCCTCCCCATAACGCTGCTCTTCATTTGGATTTTGCATTTCCTCTCTAATATTTTCACCAACATTTCTCACAGGGGAATTTCGCCTTGCTTCTTCTGTAAATGATCTTGAACTTGATCTTGCAGTACTTCTCGATCTCCTACTTTGTAATCTCAAATTCTCCATTCTTAACTCGTGATTTTGTCTTGTTAGATTCGCGCGTTCTTCCGCCTCCATCCTTCTTTCGTCCTGTTCTCTTTGTCTTAATGCCTCTAATGTTTCATTTGCGCCATCTCCATGTATTAATCCTCCATTTACTTCTTGATTTCTTCCCTTTCGTCTTTCATCTCATAATTTTTGATCTTTTGTTTCTTCCATTGAATCTGATCGCCAAGTATGCACGCTTACTCTATCATAATCCACAACTCTATCTTGCATTGGCGTTTGTTGATTTGGCTGTCGAACCTGATTTTCTCCATCATTCCTTGTTATATTTCTTCTTGTTCTTATCCTTGAAGATTCTCCCACTTCATTTGTTTCTCCACCTGCAAGCCTTTTACTCCTCCTTACAGTTATTGGTGGTTCTGATATATTTCCTCTTCTTCTAGCCATTAATCTTAGTGAACTGTTGAAAATTGCGTAAAATCCTTCACTAATTATTCCAAATTCCTTCCAATCACAATGTCAATTTTCACATTTTCTTCAAATAAACATCAATTCATCCCTGTTTAGGGCGCCAAAAATGTAGTTGCAGGAATTCCTACACTACACCCCTCATAAGAATTCACCATAATCAACACATATTTGAAGATTAAGAACAACACTTTTATTGATTAATTCTCAGAAATGTTACAAGAAATGGAAGAAACCAAGAATACAACTGCTCACAAGAACTTTCCCTCTCCTCAAAACTTTCTCAACACTTTTATCGTCATGCTCTTCTCGTGTTTCTGCTACCGTCATCTGTTACGTCATTCTTTGAATCATTCTTTGAGGTACTCTGCGAAGCTCGCAGAATGTTGTTGAAGAGATCGCAGAAACGTCGTAAATCTCTCAGGAATATTGTTGTAGCGATATTCTGATCCTACAGATAGGTTAAAATCTTTTGTGTTTCAAGGATTATGTCCATTGTATGTCATTGTGCAAATGATGATGGAAACATAGAATTAATCCTTGTGTATTCCGCAATAATTGATCTTCCCTGATCTATGTTTTTGTATATTACTGTGAGGCTCCGTATTGTGTCTTATGTCGAGCACTAGACAACCAAGTTGATTATTTTTGTGATTAGCTTAGTTGTGTTCCATAAGGTACTTTATGTCGAGCATATTGAAATAAATTAATCATCTTGTGTGATTATTTAGTTATGACTCCGTAAGTTTGTCTTATGTTTGAGCATTTTCGATTGGGTTGGTTGTTTTTATGATTAACTTAGTCATCACTCCATAGATTTTCTTATATGAGTATAAACGATTAAATTGATTACTTTTGTGATTAGTTTAGTTGTGTATTCCGGTTAGATTAATTATGGGTTCTCTTGTGTTTAATCTGATCGAGTTATTAAGTCTCCATAAGTTTACTTGTGTAGTTGCAGGAATTCCTATACTACACCCCTCACAAGAATTCACAATTATCAACACATATTTGAAGATTAAAAACAACACTTTATTTATTAATTCTCAGAAATGTTACAAGAAATGGAAGAAATTAAGAATACAACCGCTCACAAGAACTTTCTCTCTCCTCAAAACTTTTTCCAAACTCCAAAATTGATCTTTCCCTTCCTTTCACTTGTTCGACTCTTTATATAGGAAATTACATAGTGGATGACAGCTAAGTTATCCTTTAATTTCGGATCTAACTCGCGATACTCCCGCAGTAGTTGTAATGTTAACCCTCGCAGACGTTTGTAAGCTTTGCAACATCATCACGCTTTTCTCATGTTTCTGTTATCGTCATCCGCTACGTCATTCTTTCAATCATTCTATGGCACTCGCAGTGTGTTGTTGAAGAGCTCGCAGAACTATCGCTGTAAATATCGCAGGAGTATTGCTATGGAGATATTCTAATCCTACATATTGCCTCTTCTCATGTCTTTTCTGCGAAGAAAAAATATCATGAGAATTTTCCCTCTTATTGATACCGCGGTTTCCCATCTTTCCGTATTCTTTCCCCGACAAAGTTCCGTAAATTTAGTATAACCGCATATACATGTCAAATATTCCTCTTTTTACCGGTATTCTCATTATTATCCAGTCACCATATCTCTGTCTATAATAGGGGAAACCTAATAAAGAAGTAATCTTCTTCTTTAATTTCTTCGTTTTCCTCATCTCTTCGTTTTATGCAACTTTATTCTTCCAAAGGTTCATCTGCTACTGCTTTCATGGAGTCATCAAGGTATGTGTTCTTCTGTTGTTATTGAATTCGATATTGTTCTTGTTCATCTAATTTATCTGATCTGTTCTTACTCAATTTTATGTAATTCCCATACTCGTTTTTTCTGTTTCAGCAGAATCATTTCTAATTACAAACTCATAGTTCAAAACCCTAATGCTTCTAGGGATTCGCAACAAGACCTCGCTGAGAAGAAAAGAAAGACTGCGAATGATATGGTAGTAAGAAACATTTGCTTTCTTAATAACAATATTGTTGCCTCTGTTTCTTATCTAGATTATTATTCGCAGGATGATGAAAACATTGCTAATCCTCGCAAGAGATCTCGCAAAGTTAAAACTGTTGGTTTTGGTATTACTATTCCCCAATTAATTTCTGCGAGTGCTGTCCCAAAACCTTCGCAGACTAAACCTCTAGCTTCTGTTAGCGAGAATATCGCTACCAGTATCCCTGCCTCCACTGATTCTCTGATAAATGAAATTATTTATATTGTTGTGTATGAAGTTTCTTCCCCTCCTACTGTAGTTACTTCTCAATTTAACTCTTCTTCAATTCCATTTATTACTTTTCCAGATACTTCATCTTCGGATGATGTACTTCCTGTGAATGATTCAAATCTTCAACTCTCCATTGTCACCACTGCGCCATCTGCATCTCCCCCTTCTTCTAAAGAAACTTCTATATGAGTAGATGTTGCTTTTAAAGTTTTATCTGATATTCTAAATGATGCTAGGAGATATTCTACTGATCCTGTCAAGTATGTTGTCTGCGATATTTTGAGCAAATATTTTGGTTCTGGCCGAAATGATTCGCAAGCATCTTTAGAACATGAAGTTGAAGCTCTAAATGAAAGTCTTCAAGCCAAGACTTTAGAATGCGATACTCTTTGCCAAAAGCTTCACAACTCTTCGCTAGACTGTGAAAATCTTCGCATTAAAAATAAGGAATTAAAAGGTATAACATCTCTGCCGCTGTCTTTGATTTTTCTGTTTGGGTAAATTTTCTTCTTTCTGTACTCAATTCTTCTTTTAAAATCCTTTGTTCGCATATTAAGTTTTAAATCAGACACGATTAATGGAGAGGTTTAAATCTGAATCTGCTGCTGAAGAAGGCCGCGCTGAGAAAGATTCGTGGATGGACCAATATAATCGATTAGATAACCTTCATACATATTCCGTTGATCAAATAGATAACCTTACTAATGAGAATGGCCAACTAGTACATAAGATAATTTTTTAAGTAGCGAAATTTCTCGTCTCTCTTATTTGTTAACCCAAGCTAACCTGGCGATGAAAACTTTATCAGATGAAAATAAGACCTTATCTCAAGAGAAGCGTTATTTGTTAAACAAGACGGCGATTTCCTCGCATCAATTAAGTATTCTTCAGAAAATATGTGATAATCAAGAACAGTCTCTTCGTTCGCTGAAGAATGAACTTAAGGAAATAACTGAATCATCTATCAATGAGAAGAATAGTCTTATCCAGGGTAAGATAATTTTAAGTGTGAAGGTTAATCGACTCAAAGAAGAATATTCCTAATTAGAAGAATCTTACTCTTCATTAGTAAAAGAAAATACTTATTTCCTCTCTAAAGAATAAAAAATAAAGTCTCGCCTGAAAGGTATAGTTGGAGATAAATTTGATGACGCCATGGACCGTTGGGAGAATTCTTGTTTGACACTAATTCAAAACTTAACCTCACAAAAGGAAGGTAGTCATTTTGGCTGCCTCAACTGTTAATTTCTCTATTAAATTTCTTTTTAATTCTTCTTGCGAAACATTTGCTTGAATGTCTTTCATGTTTTACTCTTGTTTTTCGCAGAATCTGAGAGGAAACTTTTTTCAACTATTTATACTTTAAATGGCCAACTAGCTAAAATTCGCAAGGAAAATGGATCGCTTACTGCTTGTCTTTTTCATTATCGCGATCACGCAGAAAGAAAATATGATTATCTTGAATACTTCAAAGACATGGAGATTAGAAATCGCAATAGGGCTTTCCTTCGCAAAGTTCATCTTAGCGCTGAAGTTCTTGTGAATGAAGCTTTGTTGGCAAACTCTCTTCCTACTATATCAATCAAGCCTCTAGATGTAGATGGTGATGAGATTCCTCGTCCCCTTAATGCTGATCTTGAATATGAAAGTGGAGAAGAAGATAATTCTCAAGAAGATTCAGTAGATAAAGAAAAAATCCCTCCTGAAGAAACATTTACTAGCGATGAAGCAATAGTTGGCACAAAACCCAATGAAGAAGAAGATCGTAACAAGGAGCACATTGGCGAAGGAAGTATCATGGGCGAAGCTAATGCTGAAATTGGCGAGACTAATAGTGAATCTTGAGTGATGCTTTTATTTTCTCTTCTTTTCCTTTTCTCGCAAGTGATGTACTTTTATACAACTTTGAATTTTAATTATGCTTCTGTTATTTTGAAGAATTCGCGAGAAAGATAATGATAATTTATTTATCAATTCCCATACTTGCCTCTCATTATCTTTCTTGGAATGAACAAATATTTCCTGCATTCTGAAAAGAAAAATAAAATTATTAATGTGTAGGATTATTCTATTGGTCTTATTTTGCCTTCCTAAGTAAAGGTCTTATTTTGCCAATCTTTGTTTTCGCGACAAAATCGCAGGACGTCCTTACATTCGCATGTAAAGACCCATTGATCTTGCCTTATCCATATTTTGTCATTTTGTTGCGACAATATGACAGGTCTTAGTTTTCTTGCGAGAACAAAGCCCCATGACATTGCCGTCTTGCGATGAAATCGCAGGACGTCTTTACACTTTCATGTAAAAACCCATTGATCTCATCTTATCTTTTTTATCATTGCTTTCTGCCTCTGTATATTTATTGCACAAATATGACAAGCCTTGATACTCCCATGAGTAAAAAGCCTCATGAAATTTACGTCTTAAGACACTTATCAGCTCCCTATTGGAGGGTGCCGCCCTTATCTTCCCCCTGGTTTCCCCTTCAAGGAGGCGTACATCGGCCATACAAGACTATCTCCTCCCATCTGGTTTTACCAACAACCAGTTATTTTTGCAGCCTCTTATCCCTTTTGCCTATATGGCTTATGGTTACGAGACTGCACCCTAGGTGGGGTTTTCTTCAGGCCGAGTGCATCATAGCCAAGACTTTCCAAGAATGGCCATGGTAGTTTCATACGCCCCGGGCACCCTTGGCTCAACCGTGTACCTCGACGCCTTGGTCATATTTTGCACTCCTTAGAAGAGACCCTTGGTCGGCCAACTGTTAATATATATATAATTAGAAATCCAAAGTATCTCTCCTGGATAGGTTTTCTTTAACCCCAACATCTTCATGACTCAGGTTCCAGCAGCGGTATAACCTTATCCCTGAGTCATGCAAACAGATACCCCCTTATATGACGTACTTTAGGTCTTACATTTGCCTCTTGCGAAATTTTATTCGCGAACTAGGGTGTACACCATAAAGGTTCGTCCCATTCTTATGTCTATGCGAAATTTTATTCGCGTTTCTGTGAAATTTTTCGCGTTTCTTTATTCTTTCATTTATTCTTCCATTTCTATCATTTCTTTCAATTCTTTATGAGATATATATGCGAAATAATCATCGACTCTTTCCTTTGTGAAATAATCAAAGATATTATGAAGTAACGAAATAATAATTTTTTGTTTCTTATTGTAATCTTGAATAATCTCGCGCCTGTGATAAAAAGATGCGATAAAAATGATCTTGAATACTCTTGCAGTTGCGGTAAAAAGCTGCGATAAAATAATCTTGAATACTCTTGCAGATGCGATAGAAATCTGCGATAAAAAGCTTTCTCAAAATTTGTTATTGGTAATATCTTTTTAGATATAGTCTGTTCCATGGTATGTCAAGTTTTTGACCAACATCTCTACCCTCCGGGTCCATCAATTTATATGCCCCTGTTCCAACAATCTTTAATGATATACGGTTCATCCCATTTTCTCGCTGGTAACCTGGTGTTTCTCGCAGCACTAAATCACCTGGTTGGAATTCACGTTCTTTGACACGTTTGCTATACTCGCGAGCCAACCTCCGCTGATAATTTTCCATATGTTGTAAAGCTTTTTCTCTCTTCTCTTCTAATTCATCAAGTTTACTTAGAATCATACCAGCACTAAGATTCTTTTCCCAAGCCTCTCTTTTTGTTGTAGGGATAGTAACTTCTGTTGGTAGTACTGCTTCGACACCATATGTTATACAAAAAGGTGACATCCCAGTGGCTTATCTCCTAGTTGTATTGTAGGCCCATATTGTATTATGCACTTGTTCGCACCATGCCCTGTGGTTTCCTTCTAATTTCTTCTTCAGTATATCTGCAATTGTCTTATTTGTTGCCTATGCATGTCCGTCGGCCTGTGGATATAGTGGTGTCGACTTTCCACATTTAATATTAAATGCATTAAGTAACAATTCTATATTCTGTCCTTCAAACTGCTTTCCATTATCAGATACCAACTGTGCAGGAATCCCAAATCTGCAAATTATATTTTCAAATATGAATGTAAAAATGTCTTTGTCGCGAATGTGTTGTACTGCCTTTACTTCTTCCCATTTTGTGAAATAATCTGTAGCGACAATTAAATTTCTTCTTTGTCCGGAACCCGGTAAAAATGGTCCTACGATATCCAACCCACATTTCCCAAAAGGACACACACTAGTTGAATATGACAATGGTGCCCCTGCTGCATGTATCTTCTTTCCACATCACTGAAAATCTTCGCAACGTCTTGATAATTGCTTTGCATACTCATGCATATATGGCCAGTAATAGCCATGCATTTTTGTTCTGTATGCCTAAGATCTCCCCCCGCTATGATTACCAGCGTCTCCACAATGCAATATTTTTAGCACCTTTTCTCCCTCTTCCCGTGTCAAGCATCTAAGTGATGGCCCATTAAAGGATTTGCGATACAATACTCCATATCTTAATTCATAATTTGTTGCACGAATTTTTAACTTGTGTGCTTCTAATCTATTTCTTGGTGTTTCCCCTCTCGCCAAATATGCATGAAGTTCTGCTTGCCAATCTGCAATATTTCCCCTTGCTTCTTCTTTGCCACTTTCTATTATCATTACATATGCTTCTTCTTCTTCTTCCTTATTGATTAAGGGTGATACAAGTGTCTAAATTTTTATGCATATCGCAGCTGGATTTATCATCATGCTAGATATGAAAGAAAAAGCATCTGCGAGTCTGTTATCTTTTCTTGATATATGTCTCCATTTTATTTTTGGAATTTTTGCTGACAGCTCTTCAACAAGTTTCTTGTATTTCTTCAAAGATGGTTCATTTGTTGTGTATTCTCCTTTGATTTTGCGAATAACCAATTGCAAATCACTGGTAATTCTAACATTCTCCAACTTCATTTCTATTGCGAATTTTAGAGGATGTATTACAGCTTCGTATTCCGTCTCATTATTAGTGGATGCAAATTCCAATCTAAATGAAAAGGCCATTTTTTCTCCTTCTGACGAGATAAAGACAACTCCAACACCATTACCTTCCCTGTTTGATGAGCCATCCACTAATATTTCCTACCTATTGGGTTCTGTTAACAGATCTCTTGGGTCTCCATGTTCTTCTTCTACATCCATCATCTCTTCTACAATGTCATCATCTTCTAGAGGAAACTCTGCTAAGAAATCTGCTATAACTTGTGATTTTGGCGAAGATAAAATTTCATATTTGATTTCGAAGTGCCCTACTTGTGCATTCCATCTCTTAACTCTGCCTGATCTTTTTGAATTCTTCATTACTGACTCAATTGTCACCTTTGTTAATACTTTTACTTTATGTGCTTGAAAATGATACGAAGTTTAAAAGTTGCATAAACCAATGCCAGAATTAGCTTCTCTATCTTTGAGTAATTTTTCTCTGCGGTATTAAATGTTTTGCTAATGTAATAAATTGGTTTTTCTATTCCTGCGTCCATTCGCAGTAACACTGCACTTAATGCGTGCGAAGTTGTCGCAAGGTAGATCAATAATTCTTCTTCAGGCTCCGATTTCTGTAAGATAGATATGTTCACTAAATGTTCCTTAATTCCTTGAAAAGCATTTTCACATTCATCTATCCACCTGAACTTTGTTCCCTTCTTGAATATATGGAAGAAATGCTTGCATTTGTCTGATGATCGCGTGATGAATCTTCCTAGCAAAGCTAAAAGCTCATTCAACTTCTGCACATATTTTACTGTTGTTGGTGTTGGCATGTCGTGAATTTCTTGTACTTTATCTGGATCAACTTGTATTCCCTTTTTTGACACAATATACCCCAAATTTTTTCCTGAAGCCACTCCAAAAGTACACTTTTCGGGATTCACCTTGATGTTAAAATGTCGCATTTGATTGAAAATCTCCTTCAAGTCCTGCACATGGTTTTTAGCTTCTTTACTCTTGATTAACATGTCATCTACATATACCTCTAATGTTTTATGGACCCACTTCGCAAACACTTTCTCCACCATTCTTTGATATGTTGCACCAGCATTTCGCAAATCGAAGGGCATCTTTGTATAGCAGTACAATCCTCTTGGAGCAAAGAATGCGGTGTGCTATTGATCTTCTTCAATGAGAGGAATCTGATTATACCCTTTATACCCATCTAATGAAGATATTCTATCATTTCCCGCTGCTGATTCGACCATTTGAGGAATATCAGGTAATGGAAAGCTATCTTTAGGACAAGCCTTGTTTAAGTTAGTAAAGTCTATACAAATTCCTATCCCTTTATTTTTCTTTGGAACCACCACCATATTTGAAATCTATTTCGGGTACTTTGCCTGCCTTATAATTTCTGCATCAAGCATCTTCTGTAATCTTCTTCTATTTGGGAATGGTATGTTGTTGCGATTTTTCTTATCCTTTGTTTAAATGGTCTTACATCCTTGTTAATTTCTAACTTATGACATGCAACTGACGGGTCTATTCCAGGCATCTCATCCATACTCCACGCGAAGATGTCTTTATATTCTCGTAAGAGGTTTACAGTACGCTCTTCCTCATATGCATCCATCTTCGTTCCAATTTTTGGCATCTTAGGTTCTTCTTTACTCCCAATATTTACATCCTTTGTTGGTTCTGCTGCGATGTAACTGGCCTCAAGTTCCCCCATTGGTATCGATGTTTTCATAACTTTCACAGGCTTATCTACGTCTTGCGAAATTTTTCTGGGTATTCCTTTTCCTTATTTTGCTCTTATCATGTATACTTTTAATTCTTCTTCTTTCTCTGTCTCTTTTACCATTTTTCTGCGAGCTTTTCGCAGCTTTGCACGTCCTTCATAATTCTTTACTTGAATTTTATAACACAGTTTCGCAAGATCAGTATCTCCTCTAATTTCTCCAACTCCACTGGGCATAGGAAATTTGATGCATTGATGTAATGTTGACGCTACAACCTTGATCGCGTGTATCCATGGTCTCCCTAATAGCAAGTTATATGATGACTCCATATCTACCACACATAATGTTACTTGTGTTTCAATCTCTCCTAGCGGAATTCGTACCACTATTTCGCCTTTAGGTTTTGTTATAGATTTTCCAAAGCCATGAATATGATATGCTGAACAAGACATCTCTTCATCCTTGTATCCCATTTTCTTAAATGCATGATAAAATATTATATCTACAGAACTTCCTGTATCCACAAAAGTTCTATTCAAAGCCCATTCTTCCGCAGATCTTGTTGATTTTTCCTTGTTCATTCGTATAGTGGATACCGTAATTACCAAAGGAGATGTATGATCCAAATTTTCTCTTGGTATTTTTGTTGCTGCGAACGTGATTTTCTGCTTTTCCCAATCCTTCAGAGGCGATACTTTCTCCACCATCATAATTTTATTTCCTTCGAAATCTCTTTTATGGATCCTTCCTTTAATATTTTCATGGAATTGGTTGATTATCGTTTTTGTTATCATATTGCACTCCAACTTCCTGTAATTCTTCTTGGCTTTAATCATTTTTCCTTCAACCACTTCACCAACTCGTTCGATCATCTTTTTAGCTTGAATACTGAATTTTAATCTTGCTTCTTCTACAATTTTCAACTTTCAATCCCTGTTTCTAGCGCCATTATGTAGTTGCAGGAATTCTTACACTACACCCCTCACAAGAATCCACAATTATCAACACATATTTGAAGATTAAAAAAAACACTTTATTGATTAATTCTCAGAAATGTTACAAGAAATGGAAGAAATTAAGAATACAACTGCTCACAAGAACTTTCTCTCTCCTCAAAACTTTCTCCAAACTCCAAAATTGATCTCTCCCTTCCTTTCACTTGTTCGACTATTTATATAGGAAATTACATAGTGGATGATAGCTAAGTTATCCTTTAATTTCGGATCTGACTCACGATACTCTCGCAGTAGTTGTAATGTTAACCCTCGCAGACATTTGTAAGCTTCGCAACATCATCACGCTTTTCTCATGTTTCTGTTATCGTCATCCGCTACGTCATTCTTTCAATCATTCTGTGACACTCGCAGTGTGTTGTTGAAGATCTCGCAGAACTATCGCTGTAAATCTCGCAGGAGTACTGATGTGGCGATATTTTGATCCTACAACTTGTGTTGAGCATATTTAGTCAAATTAATCATGGTTCGCTCATGGTTAATTTGATTGAATATTTCTTTTTGGATTCCAAATTCATACGTGTATGATATTTGTTGAGTCCAAAGAAATCATTCTTTTCTTTTGAAATTAAGGTCGCTCTTGTTGTTCCCTTGGGAATGACATTTTATGGGGGAGAGTTCTTTTGAACTTGTGCTTAATTGCTAAATCTTTGTGGGGAGTGTGGTTGTGGAATATTGTAGTGGTTATCTTGTATCTTTATGAACTCCTTGATGAATGCATTTATCTTCGGCTTTATGATTGCATCTAAACAAGATGATATACATTTACCTTTGGTCATGAACTGTCTCTTACAGAAATTTCATTAGGATCCCGTTCTTGTACCTTTGCCAAATTTATTGACAAAAAGGGGGAGAATTAATATGTAGTTCATACTACAAATACATATGGTTTTAGGATCATTATGTAAGGGGGAGTGGTTTCCATGTGAGATGGAGTATTAACTAAGGGGGGTGTGACGTATCACCATAGTATTGTTGTTAAAGTTGTGATGCAATTGGACTTTGACGCTGTGTAATGATACTATGAAACTGTATAACAATGATTGAGAACTCTTGTTTTCTCGTTGTTATAGCTATGGATTTTCAACAACGATGATGCTAAACTTACAACCTTTGGGATCATTGGACTACTTAGAAGTGACAAAGATTTCGAGTAATGTTGAAGATTAGACATGTGGAATAGGAGCTATAAAGTTTATTTATATAGTTTTTGTATTCCATATGTATTAATAGTTTTGCCACTAAAATTAACAAAGAGGGAAATTGTTAGAGCATTGCTCGGTCGAACTCGCATGCTTTGCTATCTCAAGCATGTATGTCAATGTTAGTGATCAAAACTATAAAGTCTTGATTTCTAATCTACTATAGCTAAGGTATCAGACTAGGATAGAAAGTGTAGTTGAGCTCAAGAACTCCATGGCAATCATCATACAAGACGAAGGACTACTCAAGGAACCAGTGGATCTTCAACAACTAAAAGTTATGTGGAGACTTGAACTTATCTATCACTCAAAATTCTATCACTCTATCTCCTATCTTGAGATAAAAGTCATATTACTATATAGACTAAGATTATACACATGTGATATTTTGAGCTGAGTATATCTCGCTTATATATTTCTAGAAATATGTGTTGGTGACGAAAGTCAAATTCATCTTTACCTAGTGACGAAAGTCATGTTATGTTTCAATTATTTTGGAAATTGCTCTGACGAAAAATAGTGTGTGAATAACAACTATATAACGCCCTCTGAGAATTTTTCAATGATTGAAATGAGAGTTTAGACAATATAACCATTGGAGGATATAAGCATTATTGTGGAAACACATATATGTATAAGTCCTTATTGCTTGAACCGAAGTTTTCGAACTTTGCTGATCAAGTGAAACCGGAGTCGTACGTGAAATTCAGTCCGCGAGTTCAGTCCGTGAACTGGCATAGTTCTCGAACCCGAGAATTTTTGCTGGAGTTTGTGAACTCCGTCCGAGAACTGAAGTCCGCGAACTTGAGTAGGTTATGTCTAAAAACGATGTTTGTGAACTTATCTTAATAAACTAAGGAATGCTATTACAAACCGTGGATTTATAGTTCATGAATCGATTCAAGTGAATCACATAGTTTTTGCTTCAATTGTTTCTTATGTAGTACATAAAGATCTAAGCAATTGAACAACTCTCTAACTAGTTCATTTGAGTCATTTGGACTAGTTATGGTGAAGAAGAACATGGTTGATATGAAAGTTATCATATGGCTAACCTTTTGGTTAACTATTATTGAACCAACTAATGTAAAAGTTTGGGTGCGGTTACACAAGCCTTGAAACGTGCATTACAAGTGTGTATAACAAGCTATGTTTTCGATCTAACAGTTGATAAATATTAGCTTGAATCTAATCAGGTTTTCATCTAACGGTGAATATTGAATGCTTTGTTAGTAAGCTAACATTGATTACAAACTCTGATTTGAATAATATATAAAGGAGAACTCTAGCAACTGGGAAACCTAATCCCCACATATTCTATGTGATACTAGTTGTGCTAAGCTAGAGTCGATTCTCCTTTAACCTTTGGATTTCTTCTTCTAAAACCAGGTTAACGACTTAAAGACTTCATTAGGATTGTGAAGCCAGACCGATATTACTTTTAACTTAGTTGTGTGATCTGACTTTGCTGTTTTTATCGGACGAGTAAAATTGTAATAATTGGCTTGAGATTTCTATCTCCGATAGGCAAGATATAAAAGTAATCACAAAAACTTTGTCTCATCGTTTGTGATTCCACAATTTTTTTTTTCGTTGCGTCAATTAAGACTATTGTGAGGTGATTGATAAAGCTAGGATGTTCTTCGGGAATATAAGTCAGGTTTTATCAATTGGTTCCTGTTCACCTTGATTTATCAAAAGACAGAACAAAAACTTGTAGGTATATTCATGGGAGACGGATTTATCTATTATTGTAGACTTTTCTATGTGTTACATATTTATTTATTAAAGTCTTAGACTTTGGGTCGTAGCAACTCTTGGTTGTGGGTGAGATCATCTAAGGGAATCAAGTACGTAGTATCCTGCTGGGATCAGAGACGTCGGAGCATAACTGTACCTTGGATCAGTGTGAGATTGATTGTGGTTCAACTACATTACAGACCGAAGTTATCTTGGAGTAGGCTAGTGTATGTAGCGGCTTAATACAATGTATGTTTAATCTGGACTAGGTCCCGGGTTTTTCTTCATTTGCGGTTTCCTCGTTAACAAAATTCTGGTGTCTGTGTTTTTTTTTCCGCATTATATTTCGTTATATAATTGAAATAATACAGGTTGTGCATTGTTCAATCAATTAAAATATCCGACCTCTTTGGTTGTTGATTTAAATTAATTGACACTTGGAAATTGGTCTTTGGTACCATCCAAGTTATCTCTCTTTGATAAAGCCTCACAGATTTCTATTTGCTTGAGTATAGATCAAATTGAGAGATTGAGATAATAAACTCTTTGATATATTTTCTATTGATTAAGTCTAACTATCTAGTTGATTCTTGTATGCGTGTCGTAACCACAACAAATTAATTAATACTTTACTACCTAATTAACAAGTAATATAGGGTAGTCAAGGTCGATCCCACGAGGAGCACGAGATTCTAGTTGTAAAATTGTCACACAAAAAGGGGATTGAATTGTCACAAAAAGTAAATAAAGCAATTACAAATATAAAGGAAATCAATAAGATAGATTAGATCAAGGAATCCTTCTTCGCTGCAAAACAATGATTAAAGTTATGTTCTTTTCCACTTTTTATTAGTCACAAATTATCACCAACCGTAGGTATAGCAGCTAGATCAGTGCTAACCCCAAAATCCCTTATATCACCGGATACGGAAGTTCTCGACTACCGGATTCTATTCACCAAACCACCTAGTAGTAGATCACTCAAGATGTAATTTAGTTAAATGCATTAAGATTTATGAATTTATTAGGTTGATATTAGTAGTTAGACTCTTAGATCAAGGTCCACTTGCTAACGTTGTTTTTACACACAATTGCTCCACGGAATCCCTCCGCAAGGTCTCGTGTTTGCTACTTATGTAAAGAGTCAAGAAACGATTACTTATCCCCTAACTTTCACTAGCTATAGATCAAATTAACAAATCAATTTAGTTGCGCACCTAAACAATCTATCAATCAATCATGAATGTATAAACATTCCTATTAGTAAAAACAAACGATAATCATGTGAAAAATTCAAAGTGGATTTAAAACAAAACTCAAAACATGTTAAGAACTAGGAATTCATCCTCAATCAATTTAGTTACTCATATTAAAGAGTTCACACAAAGAGAAAAGTATTGTGTGTGTAAAAGTGTGCAAAAGTATTGTAAAAGATGTGTCTAAGTGTGTATCAATGTGTAAAGAACTCCTTTATTTATAGGCTTCAATGCTTTCCAAATCTTCCAAGGAATAGAATCCCTTTCCCTTTGTAGCTCAATTTACAAATCCAAGCCTTTCTCAAATCTTCCATCTCCTCTTTCCAAATCCAAGTCAAATTTTTCATTCAATTCCAAGTTCAACTCTTCACATCCCATGAGAGAAATTCACACAAAAATCTGCAACTTTGGCTCACCGGAAAACTGGGTTTTTGGCCGGAAATAGGTCGGAATCCATCGCCGACGTTCACCCGAGATTCTCCTCCGTCAACGGAATATTCCGTCAGTCACCCGTTAAAGATAATGGTCAAAGGTCAAACTAACGGTCTTCCATCAGTCAACTGGGTCAAGCGTGGGACTGAATCAGCCAAGTCAGCTGTCTTACTCGTTCTTACTGGATCTAACTCATTCGAGTCAAATCGTTGGATCGGTCATCGGCCTCGTCATCGGCGGCTCACTCGAGTCAACTCACGGAGCAAAATCCGGCCGAGTTTCGCTATTTACTGAGACTTCCTGTGCCGAATTCAAAGCCGATCTATAGTATTCAATCCCGCCACAATCCTAAACATTCATCTATTGTAACTCGGCATTCATTCCATGTAGCAACAGGATTCAAACCACCTCTCATTCTCTCCTCGCTCTTCAAGCTTGAGCTTACTGCAGCACCAACACAACTCGGTTTAGCATCCACCATTTTCTCCTTCGATTCTTCACCACAGAACTTGACTCACAACCAAAAACCCATCTCAATTTGCAATTCTATCTTCACAGTGGTAACATCAACACCACGAATCATCAACACCTTCATCCCTGTTTCAATTCCAATAACAGAACCCATCTCTAATTCGAATTCATATTGTTCTTGATTCTGTAACAACCAACAGTGCCACTAAACTTTCAGCTCTCCGATTCACAGCATCCATCATCACCAGCAGATTCATCAACGCCTCCATCTGATTTCAATAACAGCACCTCACTATCACAAACAACGGCAGCTTCATCCGTCTCGATTAACATCTATCTCAGTTGTAAATACCTCCATTAGTCACAGCAGCTTCATCGATTTCCAATTTCTCAACCTCACGGCAATAGCAGCTCTGCTGCTTTTCTTTCTTAATTTCAGGAGACGGAAATGTGAATGAGAGGAAGTTCTCTCAATTTTAGGTTAAATGAATCGAAAGAAATCCATCTCGATGTAGGTTTATGAGGCGGGTGTGATTAAAACACCCCAGATAAAATACACCCCAAGCTGGTGCCCCATAACAGTTGGTTACTTCTGATAAGGGATAGCCTATTGGCCTCCCCTTAACTTGTGTTGGCTGTTCTTTAGTACTTCTCCAAACATGAGTGCCCCTTAACATTGACTGGGCTCCAGATAGTGCTTGCCCTATGAAATTGGATGATTTCTCCTTCTTTTCGTCCGTGCGACTCCAGAGTACCTAATAACTCAAAAACACACGTAAAATACATAATTCACAAGAAAAGTAGCAGAGAAAGCATAAACTACTAGATAGTAAATTAGGTGTATTCTACACCTATCAAATTCCCCCACACTTAGACTTTGCTAGTCCTCGAGCAAATCAAACTAAAACTTACAACTTCAAAGTGTTCCAGCGTCCCAAGCATCCAAAAAGTTATGAGGACATAGAGTTTCTGCATGCTAGTAATAAGAAGTTAGAAATACTAAAGAACATATTATCATTCTTAAATGTTGAGTGAGAAATAACCACACCATAATGAGAGAACACGTGTTTGAGAAACGATCAATAAGCATTTCGCCTCGACTTCTGCCTTACAAAAGGGTTTTATGATAATTGCACTCAAAAAGACGGCTTTTTTATGGGTCTCACATATGTGCAGGTAGGAATGAAAAGAGAATTCCTGCAACACGTTGAATGGTAGGAAGGATAACTTCCGAAATTTTGAAAAACCTACATCTTTTAACATTTTGAAAAACCATTTTTCTAACGATCTCTAAGAAAGGAAATCAACCACTTATATCGAGGATGAGATTACTTGCTTACCTTCACATCCGATTGCCAATTATGATAACACCACTCTCACGGAATCCAATAGAAACGTCTTCCGCTCCTCGTCTTCATCTTATTGGTCTTCGGCTACAACTATTGATGATAAATACTAGAACTTCATAAATCCTTGACAATTTGTAACCTTTTTCCTCAAAATCCTTATCGCTTGAAACTTCATTATAGATTTTCCTTCCCCACGGCTTATTCAAAACAAAACAATAATAGATATTTCTCTTGTCTCATATATATATATTTATTTATTTATTTTTCATTTTTTTCATGTTTTTTTTCATTTTTTCATGTTTTTTTTTAGACAAGAGAAACACAATACAAATCAAAAGTGAAAAATAAAATAAACCATGGCCGTGGAAAAGTACTTTACCGCTTGATTCTTCACAACTTGTATCGTCTTGAAATCATAAACTTCAATAATTCTCATCTTTTACTTTCTTCGCTCTTGTAAATTAGTCTTCATACTTGAATATAGAATTACCTCATTGTATTGTAAGTCTTCAACTTTGATATAAAATTATGCTCTTTTTCTTGTTCCATTGTTGCTTTCAAACCTTGAACCTTTTCAACTTTCCTTGCAGATTTTGATGTCGCTCCCTTGTTGTTGATGATTATGGTGTTTCTATGGACCCGTTGTTGTTGAGAGAGAGAATGGTGCTAACTGCAAATCGAACTACAAGAAGGAGGCTTTCATCTATAGACGTCACCCACATGATTGACAAAAATTAGCACTCAAGAGATCAAAATAGTGCTGAAATTGGTGTGAAATTGGGTAGCTCACCATTCTACCCGGAATTAACGTACGGTGACACACACTCAAAAGAAGCTCTTTAGTAAAGGAAGAATTTTTGGTCGGTGCCTTGGTTGATATGAAAATGGGTAGTCTCCACTAATGATTGATCAGAAACTCTAATAACGCACTTCTCCCTGCACCAAATTTGCATCACCGGCATGATTAAATCCATTATTTAACACTCTAACAAGCAAGAAATCAAACGTAGTTCACTAACACTTCCAAGTTCAATTATGTCGGTCAGAATTCTCTATGTAATCATACCTAGAAGCATGCTAGTGACTCTAAAATCTCTAAAAGTTGAAAGTTTTAATGCAAAATTCTTTTTTTTTTTTTTTTATGCAAAAAAAATAAAATGCTTAGCCACTCCCCCACACTTAAACCTTACATTGTCCTCAATGTAATTGAATCCTCCTAGCAAAGTCAAGGTGGGAAATCTTAATATGATATAGAACAAGAAAAAATAAACACACAAAACAAAACGCAAATAAAAACAAAAGGATAAGAGATACAAAACCGGTGGGTTTCCTCCCACTTAGCGCTTGTTTTAAAGTCGACGGCCCGACATGGATCTTGTAAGATTCATTCCCCATATACTAATAATCGGAAAATTTGGGGATCCTCCCATAGTACCTGTTTTGCATACAATAACTCCATACAAATATTAGCACAAGTAAATAATAGTGAAATTATCGCCCGATAGAAATTTCCCCCACACTTATTCTTGTCCACACCCGGAAGTGTATAAATAACATAGAATTTGGGAACTTCCATGTATTCCTCTTGGAAAACCTGCATAGTGTTAGCATCAAGTGTTTCCAATGGTGGATATCGAGAAATAAAGTCATTCAAAAATACTTTCGAAGCACATACATTCAAACCAATAAGAGGTAAAGGAGAAGAATCAATATGCAAAGGGTTAGACAAACCTTGCACAATCTCTTGTATTACGGTATCCTCCTCATTCTTAAAAAATTCGAGTGAATTAGTTACCTCTTGCATATCATGGTCCTCTATCAAACCTTGCAACCATTCTTCATCATTTTCTACCTTAACCAAAGTCTCGGCATCATCATAATCATTAGCAAGTTCAATTGGGTCTTCCACAAATTCAATCAATTCGGTTTCATTATAGAGAATCACCTCTTCAACATCTTCATCATCGGAATCGGGCCATTCACTAAAGTGATTTTCGTCGGTAAAAATTGTAAGATCTTCTTGTGAGGGTGTTACATCGTTTACAACAATAGGAAAATCACACCAAATCTCCTCCTTTTGAATAGGTGAAGGGTCGTTATTATGATCCGGAGTTGGAATAACTTCCTCATTGTTGCAACGCTCATACACTTCCGCGGACTCATGTCTTTCCCTAAGGAATTTTTTCCAAGCACTAAATGCATCTTCCTCAAGCTCTACCTTTTGAATAGGTGATTGATCATTATTAAGATCAAGGCTCGAGTAAACTACACTAGCATCATCAAAAGTCTCCAAAGGTTGGTCCTTTTCAACACAATCATCTTCACTTTCGGACTCACCATAATAAGAATCTTCATCGGTTTCCCGACGTCGTTTAAGTTCCATATGAATAGTCCTACTAATTTCTGCGACAAGCTCTACCGAGTCTCCATCATCTTCCAATTTGTATAACTTTTGTGCAAGTTTACGGACATTAACACGCTTACCACCGTGTATAGAGTTTCTAGATTGTATATCCTTAAAAAGTGAAGGAAAAACACGATGAAGAGGAGTATATTCCCAACTCTCCGTCTGCACATTACTAGAAAACAATGTATTAGAAGCATAATTATCCGTCCATCCTTGTAATTTTCCACTTACATACCCGTCATAAGGTTGTTGATATGCATGAGAATATCCATAAGGCTCCGAAGGATTTTGATCATAGCCAAAAGATTGGTTTTGATTGTATCCTAAGGATGGTTGGAAGTTGCCATGATGTTGAGGTTGAAAATCGTATTGATTGTTGAAATATGCTTGCTCTTGTCCACCATACATGGAAAACCGGTACCTGAAAAACAATTTTCAAAAACTAAGTTAGATAAAGAATCCAACAAAGCAAGAATAAAGCAAAAAGTAAAAAAGAAAACAACTAAAATCATCCGATGCTCCCCGGCAACGGCGCCAAAATTTGTATGCGTGTCGTAACCACAACAAATTAATTAATACTTTATTACCTAATTAACAAGTAATATAGGGTAGTCAAGGTCGATCCCACGAGGAGCACGAGATTCTAGTTGTAAAATTGTCACACAAAAAGGGGATTGAATTGTCACAAAAAGTAAATAAAGCAATTACAAATATAAAGGAAATCAATAAGATAGATTAGATCAAGGAATCCTTCTTCGCTGCAAAACAATGATTAAAGTTATGTTCTTTTCCACTTTTTATTAGTCACAAATTATCACCAACCGTAGGTATAGCAGCTAGATCAGTGCTAACCCCAAAATCCCTTATATCACCGGATACGGAAGTTCTCGACTACCGGATTCTATTCACCAAACCACCTAGTAGTAGATCACTCAAGATGTAATTTAGTTAAATGCATTAAGATTTATGAATTTATTAGGTTGATATTAGTAGTTAGACTCTTAGATCAAGGTCCACTTGCTAACGTTGTTTTTACACACAATTTCTCCACGGAATCCCTCCGCAAGGTCTCGTGTTTGCTACTTATGTAAAGAGTCAAGAAACGATTACTTATCCCCTAACTTTCACTAGCTATAGATCAAATTAACAAATCAATTTAGTTGCGCACCTAAACAATCTATCAATCAATCATGAATGTATAAACATTCCTATTAGTAAAAACAAACGATAATCATGTGAAAACTTCAAAGTAGATTTAAAACAAAACTCAAAACATGTTAAGAACTAGGAATTCATCCTCAATCAATTTAGTTACTCATATTAAAGAGTTCACACAAAGAGAAAAGTATTGTGTGTGTAAAAGTGTGCAAAAGTATTGTAAAAGATGTGTCTAAGTGTGTATCAATGTGTAAAGAACTCCTTTATTTATAGGCTTCAATGCTCTCCAAATCTTCCAAGGAATAGAATCCCTTTCCCTTTGTAGCTCAATTTCCAAATCCAAGCCTTTCTAAAATCTTCCATCTCCTCTTTCCAAATCCAAGTCAAATTCTTCATTCAATTCCAAGTTCAACTCTTCACATCCCATGAGAGAAAATCACACAAAAATTTGCAACTTTGGCTCGCCGGAAAAATGGGTTTTTTTTGCCGGAAATAGGTCGGAATCTGTCGTCGCCGTTCACCGGAGATTCTCCTCCGTCAACGGAATATTCCGTCAGTCAACCGTTAAAGATAATGGTCAAAGGTCAAACTAACGGTCTCCCGTCAGTCAACTGGGTCAAGCGTGGGACTGAATCAGCCAAGTCAGCTGTCTTACTCGTTCTTACTGGATTTAACTAATTCGAGTCAAATCGTTGGATCGGTCATCGGCTTCGTCATCGGCGGCTACCGAGTCAACTCGCCGGAGCCAAAATCCGGCCGAGTTTCGGATATTTACAGGACTTCCTAGGCCGAATTCAGGCCGATCTATAGTATTCAATCCTGCCACAATCCTAAACATTCATCTATTGTAACTCAGGCATTCATTCCATGTAGCAACAGGGCTTCAAACCACCTCTCATTCTCTCATGCTACTGTTTTCTTGAGCTTACTGCAGCACCAACACAACTCGGTTTAGCATCCACCATTTTCTCCTTCGATTCTTCACCACAGAACTTGACTCACAACCAAAAACCCATCTCAATTTGCAATTCTATCTTCACAGTGGTAACATCAACACCACGAATCATCAACACCTTCATCCCTGTTTCAATTGCAATAACAGAACCCATCTCTAATTCGAATTCATCTTGTTCTTGATTCTGTAACAACCAACAGTGCCACTAAACTTTCAGCTCTCCGATTCACAGCATCCATCGTCACCAGCAGATTCATCAACGCCTCCATCTGATTTCAACAGCAGCACCTCACTATCACAAACAACGGCAGCTTCATCCGTCTCGACTAACATCTATCTCAGTTGTAAAGACCGCCATTAGTCACAGCAGCTTCATCGATTTCCAATTTCTCAACCTCACAGCAATAGCAGCTCTGCTGCTTTTCTTTCTTAATTTCAGGAGACGGAAATGTGAATGAGAGGAAGTTCTCTCAATTTTAGGTTAAATGAATCGAAAGAAATCCATCTCGATGTAGGTTTATGAGGCGGGTGTGATTAAAACACCCCAGATAAAATACACCCCAAGCTGGTGCCCCATAACAGTTGGTTACTTCTGATAAGGGCTAGCCTATTGGCCTCCCCTTAACCTGTGCTGGCTGTTCTTTAGTACTTATCCAAACATGAGTGCCCCTTAACATTGATTGGGCTCCAGATAGTGCTTGCCCTATGAAATGACCTTTTTGCACTTTTTACTCAAATTGGATGATTTCTCCTTCTTTTCGTCCGTGCGACTCCAGAGTACCTAATAACTCAAAAACACACGTAAAATACATAATTCACAAGAAAAGTTGCAGAGAAAGCATAAACTACTAGATAGTAAATTAGGTGTATTCTACACCTATCAATTCTCTAGAAAGGTATATTGGAGTTTGTCCATACAAATTGCTAATCGAAATATTGGGTGTGGTTGTTAGACCCCCGCTTTTTCAATCCCGTTAATTAGTAATATCCCCCTAAGTAGTCAGTTTCATCTGCAATTTGTAGCTTGGTCTGTAACATCTTAGCTGTAGTTTTCAAACTTCAATCGAACTGCCTCAGTGGGTAATTTTAGCGCAACTCAAATGTTATAGTTTCTCCCTTGTAAGATGAATCTGTAGGTCAAGCATCTAGTGTAGTATAGAGTAAATATTTTCATTTTATTACTCTGTGATTAGCAGTTCAAAGACTTGTTTCGCAGTTCATCTATATTCTTTTTGAAATTTTGCTGTAACACATTGCATTTTGTGTTAACTTTGTCTGGTTCCATTGTGACTTTCCTGTCACTGGTAACTTAGTGTGTCCTGGTTACCAAATCAGTGGGGTAATTCAAATTATTGTTATGCGGTAGAATCCTCTCAATTTTTTAAAATCAGTATTGATACTCCTTGTCTTTGTTTTAAGTCTGCAATTTTTGGTACTAATATTCTCTTTTGAGTATCTTGGTACATGCAATACTGAAGGACAAGCTAAAAATGAGAAGGAAACGAAACGCAGCAAGCTTGTTTGTAGTGCCTAAACCTGATTTTATACCGACAGTATCGTTATCAAACCTCGTTGTACTTAATATTTTTATGAATGATAAACCATAATTTCCTGATAAACTAGATGCCTCACTGTGCATTACTCAACTCCTGCAATTTATGGTACCAATGAGCATGATTCTGTGATGTTTGAGTATAATATTTGCTTGTGAAATTTGTTGTTTCACTGTGCGTATCTTAATCCCTGTACTCACATTGTATATGTACATCCATGAATTAATGTTTTATCCTCTCAAATCTTTGTTTCTATGGTTTTTGCATTACTGCTTGTCTGATCAGTACGCCATTTTGAGTCTATGTGCATAACTTCCAAGGACCATCTTTTGATTCTCATAAGCATTGTGTTCCCTGTATTTCAAATTGCCTGGTTATCTAATTGTTATAACATGTTGATTGATGTTCTGCCTAGGCTATGATTGTGTCTTTTAGTGACCAAACTAATCGACTAGTTAGAATTCATCGAGAGGACATAATTGAGATCCCTGTTTCTGTCGTAGATAGACCTGACCAACCTGAGACAATGGGTGAAAAGTTGAATCAACCGATTACATGTACCCCACGAGGACAAGCCAACCCTCTTGTATTAATTTTTTTTACCAACAACTACTGGTCATTTTGAGTTAAAAGCGAGCATAATACATATGCTCCCTGTTTTTCGAGGGGCTGATGTTGAAAACCCTTACCATCATGTGAGATATTTTGAGGAGATTTGTGGGACTCTCATATTCAATAAGTTGACAGAAGAGTCCCTGAAATTGTGTATGTTTCTTTTTTCTTTGAAGGAAAAAGCCAAATCTTGGCTATATGCTTTCCGGCCTCAACCCATTAGAACTTGGGATGAACTT
This sequence comes from Papaver bracteatum, assembly GCA_023529315.1. Classification (NCBI taxonomy): domain Eukaryota; kingdom Viridiplantae; phylum Streptophyta; class Magnoliopsida; order Ranunculales; family Papaveraceae; genus Papaver; species Papaver bracteatum. The sequence goes on along the minus strand of JAJJWX010005269.1, from coordinate 741,979 downwards.
ATGAAAGAATTTTTCAAAAATTTCTTCCCAGATCACAAAGAAGCCACCATTCGTCAGAGTATAAACAATTTTGTTCAACTGGATGGTGATACATTGTCCAAGTATCTAGAACGTTTTAGTGATTTTTTACTCCAATGTCCTCACCATGGTTTCGAACAGTGGAGACTATCAACATTCTATATGTAGGGTTGGATTTTTCCACTCGAACCATGGTTGAATCTACTATGTGCAATGGTGAGTTCGCCGAGAAAACTCAGCAACGGGAGTTGTTGATGGTGGTTTTTAGCTCAGGCTAAAATTGTAAAACCCTGTATTTAATGTGTCGTCGTTCTGCAAAGAAATAAAGCCATTTAAAAGTGATGAGTGCCTATGCCTCTTTACTTTCATATATATCGAGCAATTCAGTATACTTGTAAATAAAATTTATTCAGAATAGTGTTGGTTGCGAAAATCCAGGATATTCTGTAAATTTTATTTGAACTCCCACCTGCATTATTCACTAATGCATGGCTTTCTGAGTATTTATTCTATGCTATGTTCCCCGGATAAACTCTTGATATTGACATGACATGACAATTAATGTTCGCTCGCAACTGAGTATCATAAATTTCCCGAAGTGTCGGGATTAATATGTACATGGAAGTACTCAATCGGGGGCACGCGAGTTGCGCTGCCCTCTGAGATAAAATTAGTGATTTTTTGTATCAATGCACACAATTCACCAAAATTGATTGATTTTGTGTAGCTCGCAAAATTCAATTTTTCTATCCTAATTTTACCAATTTGCAAAAATTAGGTTTTTTGCGGTCTGCGCAATATCTCGATCCCTATTGGTCGAAACTAAACCTGGGAAAACTAATAAATTAATCCATCATGGAACTAGTAGGAGCAAAATCCTACCTGATAGGTGTAGAATACACCTAATTTACTATCTAAGAGTTTATGCTTTCTTTGCTATTTTTCTTGTAAATTATGTATTTTACGTGTGTTTTTGAGTTATTAGGTACTCTGGAGTCGCACGGAGGAAAAGGAGAAGAAATCATTCAATTTGAGCTAAAAGGGCAAAAAGGTCATTTTAGGGGCGGACACTATCTGGAACCCAGTCAATGTTAAGGGGCGTCTCTGATTTGGGGGTGCACTAAATATAGTCTAGTTGTGGTTAAGGGGTGCCATCTGGGTGTCCCTTATCATTATGAGTAGGTGTAAATATCCTGTGGGGTTGCTAATTAGTGGGGTGTCTGAATCTGACCCATATACCCACACCCATGGGGCGTACCCATCTAGATCCGAAACCGGATCCAAGACCCAACTATATTGACCTAAACCTAGACTCGATCTCATTCACTTGGTACGCCTGAAACAGAGATTTAAGAAAAAGCGGCGTATCTTTTCATTGTTCAAATCGAGAGACCGAAAAATTGAGAGAATAACAAGCTGAAATTGCCGTGTGGAATTCATGGAAGAAATGGAGAGATTGGTGGTATTTGAGGCACGAGTTCAACTGAGGAGATATGGTCCAGAAAGAGATGGGTTTACTTCCCAAATTACAGAGAATTAGGCGATTTAGGGTTTGGAATCGAGAAGCAAATGGAATACAGAGAAGCGATTGAATGGGTTTTGAGATTCAGTCATTGAGCAATGGATTGAATGGGTTTGATGTTGAAATATGGTTGGATCGAATCTGACTGCCATGGAAAGATGTGGATTGAATCTGGTTTTGAGAAGAAGCTACTATGAAGCAAGGAGTTTGGTTGAATTGAATGGAAATTGGGACCTGTGTGTTTGTGTTGAGAAGCAGTTATGAAGATGAAAAAGGGGATCTGAGATGTACAGTAATTGGTTGCTGTTAATCGAAAGATGGAGGAGATGGATTGAGCTAAAGAAGCTGCTGGTGCTTGGAATGGTGTACAGATCTGGTGATGTTGAGTGTCATGGGAAGTGCTGGTGCAGGAGCTACAAAATGAGCTGGAACTGATGTTGAGCAGCTGAGAAGAATGGCAATGAAGTAAAGGGAGATTCAAGATGGTAGTGGTAATGGAACTGCAGGTGGTTTGTGCAAATGGAAGAGCCTTTGCTGTTGCAGGTGGAGGTTATGGAATTGGCTGACAAGTTGTGTTTGAGCTCACAAAGGAGAATGGAAGCTGTGAATTCATGTGGTGGTGTTTGATGGCAGTGTCACAGCTGATGAATGCTTTGCAGGGGAGTTTGTGGAACTGGTGATTATGGAAGGAATGAAATTGGTGAGATAGAGGTGTAACTAGTGCTTAAGTTGAAGTTGCAGGTCATGAGCTTGAGCAAATGGCCAGGCAAGGGTGATGAATTGGTTGTGAGGATACTGTTGAGGCGAATGCTAAGATGAATAAAGAGAAGTTGCAGACAGGGCCAGCCATCATGGCTGGGATTAAAATTATCAGTTGTGCATGACTGGTGAATTGCAGCTAAGTTAGCAGAAGAGGTGGTGTTGTTGTGTGCAAGTTACAGATGATGACCATCATGGTCCGGGTAGCAGGACTGGCATGGCCATCTTGGCCGTGAACATAAGGTTCAGTGCAAGTGGCTTGGTCAGAACTAGTCAGCCGAGTTAGCCAGCTGACTCGGTTCTGACTCGTTCTAACTCAGCCCCTTGACCCTTGACCCTTGACTTTTGACTAACGTTTGACTTACGGTTTTGACCTGTTTGACCGTTAGTCCTAACGGTGGACTGACGGAATATACCTTGACCGGAGGAGAATTTTCAGGTGGCCGGCGGCGACGGATTCCTGCCTATTTCCGGCCAAAAACACAGTTTTCCGGCGATCCAAAGTTGCAGAATTTTGTGTGGATTTCTCCCATGGGATGTGAAGAGTTGGACTTGGAATTGAATGAAGAATTTGGCTTGGATTTGGAAAGAGGAGATGGAAGATTTGAGAAAGGTTTGGATTTGGAAATTGAGCTACAAAAGGAAAGGGATTCTATTCCTTAGAAGATATGGAGAACATTGAAGCCTATAAATAGAGAAGAACTTCTACACTTCCATACACATTGATATACATCTTTTACAATACTTTTGCACACTTTTACACACACAATACTTTTCTCTTTGTGTGAACTTCTTAGCATGAGTAACTAATTTGATTGAGGATGAATTCCTAGTTCTTAACATGTTTTGAGTTTTGTTTTAAATCTACTTTGAAGTTTTCACATGATTATCGTTTGTTTTTACTAATAGGAGTGATCTTAAAGACATTCATGATTGATTGATAGATTATCTAGGTGTACAACTAGATTGATTTGTTAGTCTAATCTAAAGCTAGTGTACGTTATGGGATAAGTAATCGTTTCTTGACTTTTCACATAAGTAGAAATCACGAGACCTTGCGGAGGGATTCCGTGGAGCAATTGTGTGTAAAAACAACGTTAGCAAGTGGACCTTGATCTAAGAGTTTAACTACTAATATCAACCTAATAAATTCATAAATCTTAATGCGTTTAACTAAATTACATCTTGAGTGATCTACTACTAGGTGGTTTGGTGAATAGAATCCGGTAGTCGAGAACTTCCGTATCCGGTGATATAAGGGATTTTGGGGTTAGCACTGATCTAGCTGCTATACCTACGGTTGGTGATAATTTGTGACTAATAAGAAGTGGAAAAGAACATAACTTTAATCATTGTTTTTCAGCGAAGAAGGATTCCTTGATCTATTCTCTCTTATCGATTTCTTTTTAATTGCTTTGTTTATTTTATTTACTTTCTTAAATTCTTTTTAATACCCCCTTTTGTGTGACAATTTTACAACTAGAATCTCGTGCTCCTCGTGGGATCGACCTTGACTACCCTATATTACTTGTTAATTAGGTAGTAAAGTATTAATTAATTTGTTGTGGTTACGACACGCATACAAATTTTGGCGCCGTTGCCGGGGAGCATCGGATGATTTTAGTTGTTTTTACTTTTTGCTTTAATCTTGCTTTGTTGGATTCTTTATCGTATCTAACTTAGTTTTTGAGAATTGTTTTTCAGGTACCAGTTTTCCATGTATGGTGGACAAGAGCAAGCATATTACAACAATCAATACGGTTTTCAACCTCAACATTATGACAACTTCCAACAATCCTTAGGATACAATCAAAACCAATCTTAAACGACGTCGGGATAAAGGTTATGAAACCGATGAAGATTCTTATTATGGTGATTCTGATAATGAAGATGATTGTGTTGAAAAGGACCAACCTTTGGAAACTTTTGATGACGCTAGTGTAGATTACTCGAGCCTTGATCTTAATAATGATCAATCACCTATTCAAAAGGAAGAGCTTGAGGAAAATGCATTTAGTGCTTGGAAAAAATTCCTTAGGGAAAATTATGGGTCCGCAGAAGTGTATGAAAGTTGCAACCATGAGGAAGTTATTCCAACTCCGGATCATAATAACGATCCTTCGCCTATTCAAAAGGAGGAGATTGGGTGTGACTTTCCTATTGTTGTAAACGGTGTAACACCCTCACAAGAAGATCTTACAATTTTTACCGACGAAAATCACTTTAGTGAATGGCCCGACTCCGATGATGAAGATGTTGAAGAGATGATGCTCGATAATGAAACCGAATTGATTGAATTTGTGGAAGACCCAATTGAACTTGCTAATGATTATGATGATGCCGAGACTTTGGTTAAGGTAGAAAATGATGAAGAATGGTTGCAAAGTTTGATAGAGGACCACGATATACAAGAGGTAAGTAGTTCACTTGAATTTTTTAAGAATGAGGAGGATACCGTAATACAAGAAATTGTGCAAGGTTTGTCTAACCCTTTGCATGTTAATTCTTCTCCTTTACCTCTTATTGGTTTGAATGTATGTGCTTAGAAAGTATTTTTGAATGACTTTGTTTTTCGATATCCACCATTGGAAACACTTGATGCTAACACTATGCAGGTTTGCCAAGAGGAATGCATGGAAGTTCCCAAATTCTATGTTCTTTATACACTTCAGAGTGTGGACAAGAATAAGTGTGGGGGTAATTTCTATCGAGCTATAACTTTACTATTATTTTCTTGTGCTAAAATTTGTATGGAGTTATTGTTTGCAAAACAGGTACTATGGGAGGACCCCCAAATTTTCCGATTGTTAGTATATGGGGAGTGAGTCTTACAAGAGCCATGTCGGGCCGTCGACTTTAAAACAAGCGCTAAGTGGGAGGCAACCCACCGGTTTTGTATTTCTTATCCTTTTATTTTGCTTTTTATTTTGTTATTTATTTTGTTTCATATCATATTAAGATTTCCCACCTTGACTTTGTTAGGAGGATTCAATTACATTGAGGACAATGTAAGGTTTAAGTGTGGGGGAGTGGCTAAGCATATATTTTTGCATAAAAAAAAAAGAGAATTTTTTTTTGCATTAAAACTTTCAACTTTTAGAGATTTTAGAGTCACTAGCATAATTCTAGGTATGATTACATATAGAATTCTGACCGACATAATTGAACTTGGAAATGTTAGGGAACTACGTTCGATTTCTTGCTTGTTAGAGTGTTAAATAATGGATTTAATCATGCCGGTGATGCAAATTTGGTGCAGGGAGAAGTGCGTTATTAGAGTTGCTGATCAATCATTAGTGGAGACTACCTATTTTCATATCATGAGAGGCACAACCAGAAATTCTTCCTTTACTAAAGAGCTTATTTTGAGTGTGTGTCACCGTACGTTAATTCCGGGTAGAATGGTGAGCTACCCAATTTCACACCAATTTCAGCACTATTTTGATCTCTTGAGTGCTAATTTTTGTCAATCATGAGGGTGACGTCTATAGATGAAAGCCTACTTCTTGTAGTTCGATTTGCAGTTAGCACCATTCTCTCGCTCGACAACAACGGGTCCATAGAAACACCATAATCATCAACAACAAGGGAGCGACATCAAAATCTACAAGGAAAGTTGAAAAGGTTCAAGGTTTGTAAGCAACAATGGAACAAGAAAAAGAGCAAATTTTTTGTATATCCAAGTAAAGCAACATACAATGAGCAGATTTTACATACATGTTGAAGACTTAAAATGCAATGAGGTAATTCTATATCCAAGTATTAAGACTTATTTACAAAAGCGAAGAAAAGCGAAAGGTGAGAATTATTGAAGTTTATGATTTCAAGGGGATACAAGTTGTGAAGAATCAAGCGGTAAAGTACTTTTCCACGGCTATGGTTGTTTTATTTTTCACTTTGTTTCGTGTTTTGTTTCTCTTGTCTAAAAAAAAAAAAGAAAAAAAAAAAAGAAAAAAGAAAAAAAAAAAAAAAAATATATATATGAGACAAGAGAAATATCTATTATTGTTTTGTTTTGAATAAGCCGTGGGGAAGGAAAATCTATAAGGAAGTTTCAAGTGACAAGGATTTTGAGGAAAAAGGTTACAAATTGTCAAGGATTTATGAAGTTCAAGTGTTTATCATCAATAGTTGAAGCCGAAGACCAAGAAGATGAAGACAAGGAGCGGAAGACGTTTCTTTTGGATTCCGTGAGAGTGGTGTTATCATAATTGGCAATCGGATGTGAAGGTAAGTAAGTAATCTCATCCTTGATATAAGTGGTTGATTTCTTTTCTTAGAGATCGTTAGAAAAATGGTTTTTTCAAAATGTTAAAAGATGTGGGTTTTTCAAAATTTCGGAAGTTATTCTTCCCACCATTCAACGTGTTGCAGGAATTCTCTCTTCGTTCCTACCTGCACACATGTGAGACCCATAAAAAAGCCGTCTTTTTGAGTGCAATTATCATAAAACCCTTTTAAGTGAGGCAGAAGTCGAGGCGAAATGCTTATTGATCGTTTCTCAAACACGTGTTCTCTCATTATGGTGTGGTTATTTCTTACTCAACATTTAAGAATGAGAATATGTTCTTTAGTATTTCTAATTTCTTATTACTAGCATCAAAACTCTATGTCTTCATAACTCTTAGGATGCTTGGGAAGCTAGAACGCTTTGAAGTTGTAAGTTTGATTTGCTCGAGGACTAGCAAAGTCTAAGTGTGGGGGAATTTGATAGGTGTAGAATACACCTAATTTACTATCTAAGAGTTTATGCTTTCTTTGCTATTTTTCTTGTAAATTATGTATTTTACGTGTGTTTTGGAGTTATTAGGTACTCTGGAGTCGCACGGAGAAAAAGGAGAAGAAATCATTCAATTTGAGCTAAAAGGGCAAAAAGGTCATTTTAGGGGCGGACACTATCTGGAGCCCAGTCAATGTTAAGGGGCGTCTCTGATTTGGGGGAGCACTAAATATAGTCTAGCTGTGGTTAAGGGGTGCCATCTGGGTGTCCCTTATCATTATGAGTAGGTGTAAATATCCTGTGGGGTTGCTAATTAGTGGGGTGTCTGAATCTGACCCATATACCCACACCCATGGGGCGTACCCATCTAGATCCGAACCCGGATCCAAGACCCAACTATATTGACCTAAACCTAGACTCGATCTCATTCACTTGATACGCTTGAAAGCAGAGACGAAGAAAAAGCGGCGTATCTCTTCTTTGTTGAAATCGAGAGACCGAAAAATTGAGAGAATAACAAGCTGAAATTGTCGTGTGGAATTCATGGAAGAAATGGAGAGATTGGTGGTATCTGGGGCACGAGTTCAACTGAGGAGATATGGTCCAGAAAGAGATGGGTTTACTGCCCAAGTTATAGAGAATTAGACGATTTAGGGTTTGGAATCGATAAGCAAATGGAATACAGAGAAGCGATTGAATGGGTTTTGAGATTCAGTCATTGAGCAATGGATTGAATGGGTTTGATGTTGAAATATGGTTGGATCGAATCTGACTGCCATGGAAAGATGTGGATTGAATCTGGGTTTGAGAAGAAGCTACTATGAAGCAAGGAGTTTGGTTGAATTGAATGGAAATTGGGACCTGTGTGTTTGTGTTGAGAAGCAGTTATGAATATGAAAAAGGGGATCTGAGATGTACATTAATTGGTTGTTGTTAATCGAAAGATGGAAGAGATGGATTGAGCTAAAGAAGCTGCTGGTGCTTGGAATGGTGTACAGATCTGGTGATGTTGAGTGTCATGGGAAGTGCTGGTGCAGGAGCTACAAAATGAGCTGGAACCGATGTTGAGCGGTGAGAAGAATGGCAATGAAGTAAAGGGAGATTCAAGATGGTAGTGGTAATGGAACTGCAATTGGTTTGTGCAAATGGAAGAGCCTTTGTTGTTGCGGGTGGAGGTTATGGAATTGGTGACAAGTTGTGTTTGAGCTCACAAAGGAGAATGGAAGCTGTGAATTCATGTGGTGGTGTTTGATGGCGTGTCACGGTGGTGAATGCTTTGCGAGGGGAGTTTGTGGAACTGGTGATTATGGAAGGAATGAAATTGGTGAGATAGAGGTGTAACTAGTGCTTAAGTTGAAGTTGCGGGTCATGAGCTTGAGAAAATGGCCAGGGCAAGGGTGCTGAATTGGTTGTGAGGATATACTGTTGAGGCGAATGCTAAGATGAATAAAGAGAAGTTGCGACAGGGCCAGCCATCATGGCAGATTAAAATTGGCGATTGTGCATGACTGGTGAATTGCGGCTAAGTTAGCGAGAAGAGGTGGTGTTTCTTTGTGTGCAAGTTCTGATGACAGCCATCATGGTGGGTAGCAGGATGGCATGGCCATCTTGGCCGTGAACATAAGGTTCGAGTGCAAGTGGCTTGGTCGAACTAGTCGACCGAGAGTTAGCCAGATGACTCGGTTCTGACTCGTTCTAACTCGGCTCCTTGACCCTTGACCCTTGACTTTTGACTAACGTTTGACTTATGGTTTTGACCTGTTTGACCGTTAGTCCTAACGGTGGACTGACAGAACATACCTTGACCGGAGGAGAATTTTCAGGTGGCCGGCGGCGACGGATTCCGGCCTATTTCCGGCCAAAAACACAGTTTTCCGGCGATCCAAAGTTGCAGAATTTTGTGTGGATTTCTCCCATGGGATGTGAAGAGTTGGACTTGGAATTGAATGAAGAATTTGGCTTGGATTTGGAAAGAGGAGATGGAAGATTTGAGAAAGGTTTGGATTTGGAAATTGAGCTACAAAAGGAAAGGGATTCTATTCCTTAGAAGATATGGAGAACATTGAAGCCTATAAATAGAGAAGAACTTCTACACTTCCATACACATTGATATACATCTTTTACAATACTTTTGCACACACAATACTTTTCTCTTTGTGTGAACTTCTTAGCATGAGTAACTAATTTGATTGAGGATGAATTCCTAGTTCTTAACATGTTTTGAGTTTTGTTTTAAATCTACTTTGAAGTTTTCACATGATTATCGTTTGTTTTTACTAATAGGAGTGATCTTAAAGACATTCATGATTGATTGATAGATTATCTAGGTGTACAACTAGATTGATTTGTTAGTCTAATCTAAAGCTAGTGTACGTTAGGGGATAAGTAATCGTTTCTTGATTTTTCAGATAAGTAGAAAACACGAGACCTTGCGGAGGGATTCCGTGGAGCAATTGTGTGTAAAAACAACGTTAGCAAGTGGACCTTGATCTAAGAGTTTAACTACTAATATCAACCTAATAAATTCATAAATCTTAATGCGTTTAACTAAATTACATCTTGAGTGATCTACTACTAGGTGGTTTGGTGAATAGAATCCGGTAGTCGAGAACTTCAGTATCCGGTGATATAAGGGATTTTGGGGTTAGCACTGATCTAGCTGCTATACCTACGGTTGGTGATAATTTGTGACTAATAAGAAGTGGAAAAGAACATAACTTAATCATTGTATTGCAGAGAAGAAGGATTCCTTGATCTATTCTCTCTTATCGATTTCTTTTTAATTGCTTTGTTTATTTTATTTACTTTCTTAAATTCTTTTTAATACCCCCCTTTGTGTGACAATTTTACAACTAGAATCTCGTGCTCCTCGTGGGATCGACCTTGACTACCCTATATTACTTGTTAATTAGGTAGTAAAGTATTAATTAATTTGTTGTGGTTACGACACGCATACACTACCAAAGGTTGGAAAACAAGAAATAAATAGGAAACTGCGGCAAATAAAGGTAGAAGCAAAAGGGGGCGCGGCAACGCCGTTTGGCCGGTCGGTTTGCCCTAGCTGGCGCCGCCCATGGCCCACTGACCATGCCTCATATTACTTCCTGCCGGCCCCTCTTTCCCACTGACCAATCAAATTATTTTAAATGCGCAACCTACACTTTAAATTTAAGGTGGAAGTTTACTAGTCGACTCACTTAATTCCTTAAGAAATTGAATCTAAACTGTCCATGTCAGTCTTAAAACGATCACGGACGCACGATTTGGCCGACCTATTTAACGATCTTGGCCTTTTCCCTATGCTACCAAACAAGCTCCATGGAAATCACTGGCGGGACTACTTTTATTCCAACCAATTGGAATTCTCCTTGCCTGCCAGCAACAACCATAACTGTATGCGAGTCGTTACCACAACAAATTAATTAATACTTTACTACCTAATTAACAAGTAATATAGGGTAGTCAGGGTTGATCCCATGAGGAGCACGAGATTCTAGTTGTAAATTTGTCACACAAAGGGGGGTATTGATTAAGAATTTGAGAAAGTAAATAAAATAAACAAAGCAATTAAAAAGAAATCAATAAGAGAGATTAGATCAAGGAATCCTTCTTCGCTGCAAAACAATGATTAAAGTTATGTTCTTTTCCACTTCTTATTAATCACAAATTATCACCAACCGTAGGTATAGCAGCTAGATCAGTGTTAACCCCAAAATCCCTTATATCACCGGATACGAAAGTTCTCGACTACCGGATTCTATTCACCAAACCACCTAGTAATAGATCACTCAAGATGTAATTTAGTTAAACGCATTAAGATTTATGAATTTATTAGGTTGATATTAGTAGTTAAACTCTTAGATCAAGGTCCACTTGCTAAAGTTGTTTTTACACACAATTGCTCCACGGAATCCCTCCGCAAGGTCTCGTGTTTGCTACTTATGTGAAAAGTCAAGAAACGATTACTTATCCCCTAACTTACACTAGCTTTAGATTAGACTAACAAATCAATCTAGTTGTACACCTAGATAACCAATCAATCAATCATGAATGTCTTTAAGATCACTCCTATTAGTAAAAACAAACGATAATCATGTGAAAACTTCAAAGTAGATTTAAAACAAACTCAAAACATGTTAAGAACTAGGAATTCATCCTCAATCAAATTAGTTACTCATATTAAAGAGTTCACACAAAGAGAAAAGTATTGTGTGTGTAAAAGTGTGCAAAAGTATTGTAAAAGATGTGTATAAAGAAGTGTAGAGAACTCCTTTATTTATAGGCTTCAATGTTCTCCATATCTTCCAAGGAATAGAATCCCTTTCCTTTTGTAGCTCAATTTCCAAATCCAAGCCTTTCTCAAATCTTCCATCTTCTCTTTCCAAATCCAAGCCAAATTCTTTATTCAATTCCAAGTCCAACTCTTCACATCCCATGAGAGAAATCCACACAAAATTCTGCAAGTTTGGCTCGCCGGAAAACTGTGTTTTTGGCGGAATACGTCGCCGCCGGCCACCTGAAAATTCTCCTCCGGTCAAGGTATATTCCGTCACCCACCGTTAGGACTAACGGTCAAACAGTCAAAACCGTAAGTCAAACGTTAGTCAAAAGTCAAGGGTCAAGGGTCAAGGGGTCAAGGGGGAGTTAGAGCGAGTCGAACCGAGTCACCGGCTAACTCGGTGACTAGTTCTGACCAAGCCACTTGCACCGAACCTTATTGTTCACGGCCAAGATGGCCATGCCGATCTGCTACCCGACCATGATGGGTCATCTCAGAACTTGCACACAAAGAAACACCACCTCTTCTCGCTAACTTAGCCGTAATTTACCATCATGCACAACTGCCAATTTTAATCCCGACCATGATGGCGTCCTGTCTACAACTTCTCTTTATTCATCTTAGCATTCGCCTCAACAAGATCCTCACAACCAATTGAGACCCTTGCACGGCCATTTGCTCAAGCTCATGACCTGCAACTTTAACTTAAGCCCTAGTTACACCTCTATCTCACCAATTTCATTCCTTCCATAATCACCAGTTCCACAAACTCCCCGCAAAGCATTCACCAAATTGTGACACTGCCATCAAACACCACCACATGAATTCACAAACTTCCATTCTCCTTTGTGAGCTCAAACACAACTTGTCACCAATTCCATAACCTCCACTCGCAATGACAAAGGCTCTGCCATTTGCACAAACCACCTGCAGTTCCATTACCACTACCATCTTGAATCTCCCTTTACTTCATTGCCATTCTTCTCAGTTGCTCAACATCGCTTCCACTCATTTTGTAGCTCTGCACCAAAGACTTCCCATGACACTCAACATCACCAGATCTCAGACACCATTCCAAGCACCAACGACTTCTTTAGCTCAATCCATCTCTTCCATCTTTCGAATAAAGACAACCAATTCATCGTACATCTCAGATCCCCTTTTTCATATTCATAACTGCTTCTCAACACAAACACACATGTCCCAATTTCCATTCAATTCAACCAAACTCCTTGCTTCATAGTAGCTTCTTCTCAAACCCAGATTCAATCCACATCTTTCCATGGCAGTCAGATTTGATCCAACCATATTTCAACATCAAACCCATTCAATCCATTGCTCAATGACCTAATCTCAAAACCCATTCAATCGCTTCTCTCGTATTCCATTTGCTTATCGATTCCAAACCCTAAATCGCCTAATTCTCTGTAATTTGGGCGGTAAACCCATCTCTTCTGGACCATATCTCCTCGATTGAACTCGTGCCTCGATACCACCAATCTCTCCATTTCTTCCATGAATTCCACACGATAATTTCAACTTGTTATTCTCTCAATTTTTCGGTCTCTCGATTTCAACAAGACAGATACGCTTTTTTCTTCGTCTCTTTTCAAGCGTACCAAGTGAATGAGATCGAGTCTAGGTTTAGGTCAATATAGTTGGGTCTTGGATCCGGGTTCGGATCTAGATGGGTACGCCCATGGGTGTGGGTATATGGGTCGATTGAGACACCCCACTAATTAGCAACCCCACAGATATTTACACCTACTCATAATGATAAGGGACACCCAGATGGCACCCCTTAACCACAGCTAGACTATATTTAGTGCTCCCCCAAATCAGAGACGCCCCTTAACATTGACTGGGCTCCAAATAGTGTCCGCCCCTAAAATGACCTTTTTGCCCTTTTAGCTCAAATTGAATGATTTCTTCTCCTTTTCCTCCGTGCGACTCCAGAGTACCTAATAACTCCAAAACACACGTAAAATACATAATTTACAAGAAAAATAGCAAAGAAAGCATAAACTCTTAGATAGTAAATTAGGTGTATTCTACACCTATCAAATTCCCCCACACTTAGACTTTGCTAGTCCTCGAGCAAATCAAACTTACAACTTCAAAGCGTTCTAGCTTCCCAAGCATCCTAAGAGTTATGAAGACATAGAGTTTCTGCATGCTAGTAATAAGAAATTAGAAATACTAAAGAACATATTCTCATTCTTAAATGTTGAGTAAGAAATAACCACACCATAATGAGAGAACACGTGTTTGAGAAACGATCAATAAGCATTTCGCCTCGACTTATGCCTCACTTAAAAGGGTTTTATGATAATTGCACTCAAAAAGACGGCTTTTTTATGGGTCTCACATATGTGCAGGTAGGAATGAAGAGAGAATTCCTGCAACACGTTGAATGGTAGGAAGGATAACTTCCGAAATTTTGAAAAACCCACATCTTTTAACATTTTGAAAAACCATTTTTCTAACGATCTCTAAGAAAGGAAATCAACCACTTATATCGAGGATGAGATTACTTACTTACCTTCACATCCTATTGCCAATTATGATAACACCACTCTCACGGAATCCAATAGAAACGTCTTCCGCTCCTTGTCTTCATCTTCTTGGTCATCGGCTTCAACTATTGATGATAAACACTTGAACTTCATAAATCCTTGACAATTTGTAACCTTTTTCCTCAAAATCCTTGTCGCTTGAAACTTCCTTATAGATTTTCCTTCCCCACGGCTTATTCAATAACAAAACAATAATAGATATTTCTCTTGACTCATATATATATATATATTTATTTATTTTATTTTATTTTATTTTCATCTTTTTTTCTTTTTTTAGAAAAGAGAAACAAAACACAAAATAAACAAAACAAACATGGCCGTGGAAAAGTACTTTACCGCTTGATTCTTCACAACTTGTATCCCCTTGAAATCATAAACTTCAATAATTCTCACCTTTCGCTTTTCTTCGCTTTTGTAAATACGTCTTAACACTTGGATATAGAATTACCTCATTGCATTTTAAGTCTTCAACATGTATGTAAAAATATGCTCATTGTATGTTGCTTTACTTGGATATAAAAAATTTGCTCTTTTTCTTGTTCCATTGTTGCTTGCAAACCTTGAACCTTTTCAACTTTCCTTGTAGATTTTGATGTCGCTACTTGTTGTTGATGATTATGGTGTTTCTATGGACCCGTTGTTGTTGAGCGAGAGAATGGTGCTAACTGCAAATCAAACTACAAGAAGGTAGCTTTCATCTATAAACGTCACCCTCATGATTGACAAAGATTAGCACTCAAGAGATCAAAATAGTGCTGAAATTGGTGTGAAATTGGGTAGCTCACCATTCTACCCGGAATTAACGTACGGTGACACACACTCAAAAGAAGCTCTTTAGTAAAGGAAGAATTTTTGGTCGGTGCCTCTCATGATATGAAAATGGGTAGTCTCCACTAATGATTGATCAGCAACTCTAATAACGCACTTCTCCCTGCACCAAATTTGCATCACCGGCATGATTAAATCCATTATTTAACACTCTAACAAGCAAGAAATCGAACGTAGTTCCCTAACATTTCCAAGTTCAATTATGTCGGTCATAATTCTCTATGTAATCATACCTAGAAGCATGCTAGTGACTCTAAAATCTCTAAAAGTTGAAGTTTTTATGCAATTTTTTTTTTTTATGCAAAAATATATGCGTAGCCACTCCCCCACACTTAAACCTTACATTGTCCTCAATGTAATTGAATCATCCAAGTAAAATCAAGGTGGGAAATCTTAACATGATATGAAAAAAAAAAATAACAAAATAAAAAGCAAAATAAAAGGATAAGAAATACAAAACCGGTGGGTTGCCTCCCACTTAGTGCATGTTTTAAAGTCGACGGCCCGACATGGCTCTTGTAAGATTCACTCCCCATATACTAACAATCGGAAAATTTGGGGATCCTCCCATAGTACCTGTTTTGCAAACAATAACTCCATACAAATATTATCACAAGAAAATAATAGTAAAGTTATCGCCCGATATAAATTTCCCCCACACTTATTCTTGTCCACACTCGGAAGTGTATAAAGAACATAGAATTTGGGAACTTCCATGGTTTCCTCTTGGCAAACCTGCATAGTGTTAGCATCAAGTGTTTCCAATGGTGGATATCTAGAAACAAAGTCATCCAAAAATACTTTTGAAGCACATACATTCTATCCAATAAGAGGTAAAGGAGAAGAATCAATATGCAAAGGGTTAGACAAACCTTGCACAATTTCTTGTATTACGGTATCCTCCTCATTCTTAAAAAATTCAAGTGAACTACTTACCTCTTGTATATCGTGGTCCTCCATCAAACTTTGCAACCATTCCTCATCATTTTCTACCTTAACCAAAGTCTCGGCATCATCATAATCATTAGCAAGTTCAATTGGGTCTTCCACAAATTCAATCAATTCGGTTTCATTATCGAGCATCACCTCTTCAACATTTTCATCATCGGAATCGGGCCATTCACTAAAGTGATTTTCGTCGGTAAATCCTGACGTCTTTTAAGTTCCATATGAATGGTCTTACTAATTTCTGCGACAAGCTCTTCCGAGTCTCCATCATCTTCCAATTTGTATAACTTTTGTGCAAGTTTCCGGACGTTCACACGCTTACCACCGTTTGCTACAATAGGTTCTCTTTCCCATGACTCTTCCCTTTGAATGGGTGAATGATCATAACTACGATCCGGAGTCGTGTAAGAAAAAGTGTTGTAAAAATTGGTTTGTGCAACGTTCTTTCTATCATGGTCAAGTGTTTTTCGCATGTCTTGCAAGTCATTGAGAATCTGCATACAACTTGAATGAATCCAATTAGAAGTAGATTTATCATACCTTGGTGCTTGACTTACATACCCATTACAAGGTTGTTGATATGCATGAGAGTACTCATAAGTCTCCGTAGGATATTCATCATAGCCAAAAGATTGGTTTTGATTGTATCCTAAGGATTGTTGGAAGTTGTCATAATGTTGAGGTTGAAAACCGTATTGATTGTTGTAATATGCTTGCTCTTGTCCACCATACATGGAAAACCGGTACCTGAAAAACAATTCTCAAAAACTAAGTTAGATACGATAAAGAATCCAACAAAGCAAGAATAAAGCAAAAAGTAAAAAGAAAACAACTAAAATCATTCGATGCTCCCCGGCAACGGCGCCAAAATTTGTATACGTGTCGTTACCACAACAAATTAATTAATACTTTACTACCTAATTAACAAGTAATATAGGGTAGTCAAGGTCGATCCCACGAGGAGCACGAGATTCTAGTTGTAAATTTGTCACACAAAGGGGGGTATTGATTAAGAATTTGAGAAAGTAAATAAAATAAACAAAGCAATTAAAAAGAAATCAATAAGAGAGATTAGATCAAGGAATCCTTCTTCGCTGCAAAACAATGATTAAAGTTATGTTCTTTTCCACTTCTTATTAATCACAAATTATCACCAACCGTAGGTATAGCAGCTAGATCAGTGCTAACCCCAAAATCCCTTATATCACCGGATACGGAAGTTCTCGACTACCGGATTCTATTCACCAAACCACCTAGTAGTAGATCACTCAAGATGTAATTTAGTTAAACGCATTAAGATTTATGAATTTATTAGGTTGATATTAGTAGTTAAACTCTTAGATCAAGGTCCACTTGATAACGTTGTTTTTACACACAATTGCTCCATGGAATCCCTCCGCAAGGTCTCGTGTTTGCTACTTATGTGAAAAGTCAAGAAACGATTACTTATCCCCTAACTTACACTAGCTTTAGATTAGACTAACAAATCAATCTAGTTGTACACCTAGATAACCAATCAATCAATCATGAATGTCTTTAAGATCACTCCTATTAGTAAAAACAAACGATAATCATGTGAAAACTTCAAAGTAGATTTAAAACAAACTCAAAACATGTTAAGAACTAGGAATTCATCCTCAATCAAATTAGTTACTCATATTAAAGAGTTCACACAAAGAGAAAAGTATTGTGTGTGTAAAAGTGTGCAAAAGTATTGTAAAAGATGTGTATAAAGAAGTGTAGAGAACTCCTTTATTTATAGGCTTCAATGTTCTCCATATCTTCCAAGGAATAGAATCCCTTTCCTTTTGTAGCTCAATTTCCAAATCCAAGCCTTTCTCAAATCTTCCATCTCCTCTTTCCAAATCCAAGCCAAATTCTTCATTCAATTCCAAGTCCAACTCTTCACATCCCATGAGAGAAATCCACACAAAATTCTGCAAGCTTGGCTCGCCGGAAAACTGTGTTTTTGGCCGGAAATAGGACGGAATACGTCGCCGCCGGCCACCTGAAAATTCTCCTCCGGTCAAGGTATATTCCGTCAGTCCACCGTTAGGACTAACGGTCAAACAGGTCAAAACCGTAAGTCAAACGTTAGTCAAAAGTCAAGGGTCATAATGAGTTAGAACGAGTCGAACCGAGTCATCCGGCTAACTCGGCCACTAGTTCTGACCAAGCCACTTGCACCGAACCTTATTGTTCACGGCCAAGATGGCCATGCCGATCCTAAGCTACCCGACCATGATGGCTGTCATCTCAGAATTTGCACACAAGAACACCACCTCTTCTCGCTAACTTAGTCGCAATTCACCAATCATGCACAACTCAATTTTAATCCCAGCCATGATGGCTGGCCTGTCTCAGAACTTCTCTTTATTCATCTTAGCATTCGCCTCAACAGTATCCTCACAACCAATTCATCACCCTTGCACGCCATTTGCTCAAGCTCATGACCCGCAACTTCAACTTAAGCACTAGTTACACCTCTATCTCACCAATTTCATTCCTTCCATAATCACCAGTTCCACAAACTCCCCCCGCAAAGCATTCACCAGCTGTGACACTGCCATCAAACACCACCACATGAATTCACAGCTTCCATTCTCCTTTGTGAGCTCAAACACAACTTGTCAGCCAATTCCATAACCTCCACCTGCAACAACAAAGGCTCTTCCATTTGCACACACCACCTGCAGTTCCATTACCACTACCATCTTGAATCTCCCTTTACTTCATTGCCATTCTTCTCAGCTGCTCAACATCAGTTCCATCTCATTTTGTAGCTCCTGCACCAGCACTTCCCATGACACTCAACATCACCAGATCTGTACACCATTCCAAGCACCAGCAGCTTCTTTAGCTCAATCCATCTCTTCCATCTTTCGATTAATATCAACCAATTACTGTACATCTCAGATCCCCTTTTTCATCTTCATAACTGCTTCTCAACACAAACACACAGGTCCCAATTTCCATTCAATTCAACCAAACTCCTTGCTTCATAGTAGCTTCTTCTCAAACCCAGATTCAATCCACATCTTTCCATGGCAGCCAGATTCGATCCAACCATATTTCAACATCAAACCCATTCAATCCATTGCTCAATGACTGAATCTCAAAACCCATTCAATCGCTTCTCTGTATTCCATTTGCTTATCGATTCCAAACCCTAAATCGCCTAATTCTCTGTAATTTGGGCAGTAAACCCATCTCTTTCTGGACCATATCTCCTCAGTTGAACTCGTGCCTCAGATACCACCAATCTCTCCATTTCTTCCATGAATTCCACACGACAATTTCAGCTTGTTATTCTCTCAATTTTTCGGTCTCTCGATTTCAACCGCAGCATACGCTGCTTTTTCTTCGTCTCTGTTTCAGGCGTACCAAGTGAATGAGATCGAGTCTAGGTTTAGGTCAATATAGTTGGGTCTTGGATCCGGGTTCGGATCTAGATGGGTACGCCCCATGGGTGTGGGTATATGGGTCAGATTCAGACACCCCACTAATTAGCAACCCCACAGGATATTTACACTTACTCATAATGATAAGGGACACCCAGATGGCACCCCTTAACCACAGCTAGACTATATTTAGTGCTCCCCCAAATCAGAGACGCCCCTTAACATTGACTGGGCTCCAGATAGTGTCCGTCCCTAAAATGACCTTTTTGCCCTTTTAGCTCAAATTGAATGATTTCTTCTCCTTTTCCTCCGTGCGACTCCAGAGTACCTAATAACTCAAAAACACACGTAAAATACATAATTTACAAGAAAAATAGCAAAGAAAGCATAAACTCTTAGATAGTAAATTAGGTGTATTCTACACCTATCAATAACCGCAAGTCGAAATAGGCTAGCCGCGTGGATGAAAAAAGGGTTTTCATTGAATTAAGACTGCGCATGGCAGTCTTAAATCAATCGTGGTCATCCAACTTCTCCAGCCGAATTGACCGGCCAAGATTTGATTTTAAGTGACCGGTAAGGAACGAATATGCTCACCGGCGGCTCATCTATATCCCCGACCAATCGCATTGCTTCAAACTTGCCAGAAATGCCGCAAACCGATTTCCCAAAGAGTGTTGGCCACACGGCTTTAAAAGCCTCGAGTTCGACCAACGTCAATACATAACTGCAGTAAAACGATCTCAGCCATCCAACTTTGCCGGCCGAATCTACCGGCCTAGATTTGATTTCGAGGAACCAATGATATACCGTTGTGATCGCTGGAAGCCCCTCTTCCATGAGAGACAATCGGCCTATCCTCAGCCTATCCTCAGCCTACCCATACGACTACTGGTAGCTACCCAAAGTTAGTTGGCCACGCTATTCATAAGAGTCTTAAATAAATTAGCGGCAACCAATAACTACCGCAATTCATCTCAGCCATCCAATTTGGCTAGCCAATTGAACCGGTTTAGATTTAATTTAGGGCAACCAATAGGATGTCAAAATGTACATGGATAGTTCCTGGCATCTTCTTGAAGATGGCCGGCCATGCTCCTTTTAAGATATTAAGTTATGCGACTAATTAAAACAAGCTTGATACAACGATGCTTCATGAGCATCGATTATTTTGAGCTGCTTTCTTAAAAGCGATACTTTACATGCATCAAATATAGGCGATATTTTTTATCGAATTCTCAAATAACTTAATTATTCAACCTAAGAGTATTGCATGCTATTTTTTACGGCAAGTGTAACACCCCGTGTTTTTAGCATGGCGTATGTTAAAAGATGCGCCATGGCCCGAGATGAAGCTTCATCCAAAGATTCTGTTGCTTGGTAAGAGGTAGATTGTCTTAAGGCCAATATTGTGCCAAAATGGCGCATTATGTTTGGAATTTGGCCAATATCATTGCGCATTATGAAAGCTATTGGCCTAGAGCCAATATCGAACAATCATTGTGCATCAAGCCAGAGAGGGATGCCCGACAGAATATTATACAATCATTGTGCAATACGCTAAAGAGAATGTCGCGCAATCATTGTGCGATATCTAGAACCAGTGTTGCACAATCATTGTGATATACGACAGAAGCGAGTGATGCGCAATCATTGCGCAACAGACAGAATAAGTGGTACACAATCATTGTGCAACAGACAGAATGAGTGATGCACAATTATTTTGCAATAGAACGGAAACTCGGCAATCATTGTCGGTCATTCAGAAATTCATGGCAACGGTCATGAATAGTGAAGAAAGCATGTCAATCTGCTCTCCTTCTAAGTCGTAGAAATTTCAAGTTAACATATATAGGGAGGGGTAGTTGGTTGAAGGTACATATGCAGACCATGCACCAAGTAAGCTTCATAGCTTAGCCGAAAGAGTATAAATGATGCCTAAGGCTCATTTATAGTTGCGTAGCCTTGCAAAAAGGGCATTTTATGCTTAGGAATCACTATTCCATGTTGCAGACCCGATAATGCATAATCACTATGTATTATGACGGAATGGCCTATGCGGACCAGGGCATTACCATTATTGCTAGGCCACGGCCTTGCAAACGAGTTGGGTTAAGCTTTTGTCCCTTCGTGGATAAACTACAGTCTGTGCTTGATCCCTTTAGAGTAGTAAAGGATACGTAGGAAGCTGTAATAAGTTGCAGCATTACCGTTCCAGCACTCTGTCGCTCATATCATCTATTTGAGAGATGATTGCGGCACGTTGGCCTCTCATATCATCTAATCTCGGTGATGCGATCCAAGAGATGATTGTGGCCAAACTTGATGAGGCAAGTTGCATTCTATTCCTTGGATTCTCAAACTTCCTATCAAGGCGTTCGACATAGGCTAAAAACCTGCGTGTCATAATTTAACTTAAGACGGGTCTAAATTGATTGGAAACAACCCAATGATCAAGATGTGATATTTATCACGGTCTTGTAATTTCAGCCAAATTCCATCGTTAAGGGCCTCAAAAGGTCGTTTTTGCCGTTTTAAGAAAGTTTTTGTTTTCTTAATAGAAACCTTTGTGGAACAAGGGTAAATTGGAACGGTGTGGAAGCTAATTTAGATGCATCATGCTCCAAGAGCATTCTTTCAAGTCCAAATGATCGTGAATTTTCCTAGTGTTATGGCCCAGTTAACAGTATAATAATAGCGCATCAGCTAAGTTATAGCCTGCGTGCCCAGGCGCGCCAGGTGCAATTTTCCAGTCCGTTACAGTTGGTGTCAGAGCAAGTTCCGAGAAACCTCTAGGGACTGTGAGTAATGGACTCGTCAAACGAGTACTTCCTTTTATGAAAAATTTAAAGTTAGAGAGTAGGCCAACTTTTGCGCGGAAAAGATTTGTAACTGCTATGCCAGGTACTTTGTGAATCGACCTGAGCTTGTTTAAGTACTGTCAGTTTTTCTGGCTAAGTGGCACCCCATTTACGAGTGGAAATCTGGAAGACCATCTGAGATGGTAGGTATAAAATGGGACTTTTCATTCCCACAAGTTGGCAACTGGATGATGGTGTGCGTTGTCAGTCCCGGCTAGCATCCCACTTACGAGTGGAAACCTGGATGACCATCAGGTATGGTGGGTATTTTTGGGCTAAAAACTGATTCTGCTATTTTTGGTAAATTTGGGTGTGTTGATGAGAAACGAATTCAAACCCTAAACAAATGTACTGCACATGAGTACTTTTAGATTCGAGAGATCAATCTGTAAGACTCTGGCCTAAACCAAGAAATGGCCATTCCAGATTCAATTCGATAACAAAGTGAAGGAGAAGGGTTGATCTTAGGGAGGAAAGCGAAGAAAGTGTTTGTAATCAGAATGTTGAATTATGAAGGTGTGGCTGTTTTATGACTTTTTCAGAATGTAGAACTGGCTTACTGAACATAAGCTATCAGTTCTTGGTGTTTTATGGATACTTGTGTTGATAACATTTTTATTGTGTTTGAAATAGGTTGAAATCCTATTGATACAAGTCATATTCGAGCACTCCTGATCTCGTAGAAAATGGAGAGGTGGGGTTGTGTAAAAAGTGGTGATCACCATACTTCCATTATGAGGGAAAACTGGTCACACTTTCACCCACTACTCTCATTGTTGTTAACCGTCCGTTCTTTCCTGACACTTTCTCGTAATGGGCGCGTTGCACACCGCACGCCGTAAACCGCTAGACCAATACCCCAGTAAGCATCCCCTAGTTTGTGACATGTTTGATGTCTTGAGTAAATGGGTCAAGTCGTGAGACTCGCCGTTAAAAACAGCATATAGTGCTTTTAGGTCAAATAATAAAATTATTTGTGAAATTAATTTTTATAAAACATCGCTTATAATCGATGTATATAAAGCATCGCTTTTAAACAAGCTGCTGAAAAATAGTCAATGTGCAGGAAGCATCGTTGTTTATATCTTGTCTAAATTAGTCGCGAATTGATTGTATTAAAAAGTAGCGTGATTGACCACCTTTGGGCGATCGTTTAGGAACCTTATGGGTGAGTTATCACTTGGTTCATATCTTCTTGTAGAGGAGGGGTGGCCAGTGATCATAGCGTTACCCTGTTGGTTTCCTGAAATGAATCGAAACCATCCAACTAGGCTAGTGAAGTTGGATGGAAAAGGTGATTTGCGGAAGTTGTATATTGTCGTTGATTGATTTTTTTAGGGTTTAAAGCCGTGTGGACAACCTACCTTTGGCCAAACGGTTTGGGGTGTTTGTCACTGATTTGGACAAGTCGATTGAGTATACATAAAAATGGGTTTCCGGCGAGCTTGCCAGCATCTCGTTGATCACCTGAAATTGGATCTAGGCCGTCCGACTAGGCTGGCAAAGATGGGTGGCCATGATCGATTTGCGGCAGTTGTGTAATGCCGCTGACTCAATTTAGGGTTTAAAGAGCGCACGATCGCCCTACTTTGGGAAAAGGGTTTGACGCTTTCTTGGATTGTTATGTGTAGTTCGATCAACCAGGTATGGAGATGGGTCACCGGTGAACGCGTTAGCACCTCTTTGATCATTCGAAGGAATATTTAGACCGTTCAACTAGGCTAGCTAAGTTGGGAGGATGTGAATTTGAGGCCGTTATGGTCGGCCTTAGTTCGTTTGAGCTTTTTTTCAACAACGCGATCACCCATGTTTTGATTAACGTTTGGAGGCATTGCGGGTGAACTAAAGGAACCTGATCGGCTGGCATGCTAGTGTGCCCGCCAGTGGTTGTTATGGAGGTTGCCTAGTTCTGCTAGGAGGAGGCTAAGCTCACTGAATTGTGTGGCCAAATCATGCATCCGTGATCATTTTTTAAGACTGACATGGACATTCTTGATTTTCCTGAAGGAATTTAAACGCGTCGATCGTGCGAACTTTTAATTAAAAAGTGTGACAACATGCCGATCTCTTTATCAAAGAGTGGTGTAGCCTACGTGAGTGTTTTCATGCAGGTATCAATACTGACACTTCGGGAGATTCATGCTACTCCGCTGTGAGTGAACATTAATCGTCACGTCATGCCAATATTGAGAGTTTGACTGGGAACATTGCATAGGAAAATACTAGGCAGGTCAATGCATTAGGTTAAAATTTACAGAAAATATCTGTGATTGTTGCTTCATGCACCATTTTGGATAAATTTCATAAATATGTTGAATTGCTCAATACATATGTAAGTAAAGAGGTTTGGACACTCATTACTTTTTCAATAGCTCAGTCCATTTGCAGAATGACGACGCATTAAAAATAGGGTTTCACAATTTTGACCCTGAACCGAAAACCACCATCAACATTAACTCCCCTGCTTAGTATGTAACAGTGACATTGTTGCGGGGTAATGATGCGTGTCATAACCACAAAAAATTAGTGCATATTTTTCCACTCAATTAACAAGTAATTTGGTGGTAGTTAAGTTCGTTCCCACGAGGAGCAAGAGGTTTTAGTTATCTTTTAATGTCATAAAAGGGGGTTTTGGTTTTAGATTTAAAAGACAAAAGAAAGCAAATAAAGCAATCAAAAATATAAAGTTGAAATCAATAAGAGAGACAAGACCAAGGAATCCTTCTTTGTTGCAAAACAATGTTTCAAGGTAGATATGTTCTTTTTCACTTTTTAATTAATCATAGATTATCACCAACCGTAGATATAGAAGCTAGATCAGTGCTAACCCCTAAATTCCTTGTATCACCGGATACAAAAGTTCTCGACTACCGGATTCTATTTATCAAACCATCAAGTAGTAGATCACTCAAGATGTAATTTAATCAAACGCATTAAGATTCATGAATTTAATAGGTTGATATTAGTAGTTAGACTCTTAGATCAAGGTTTACTTGCTAACGTTGTTTTCACACACAATTGCTCCACATAATCCCTCTGCAAGGTCTCCTGTTTTCTACTTATGTAAATAGTCAAGAAACGATTACTTATCCTCTAACTTTCACTAGCTTTAGATCAATTAACAAATCAATTTAGTTGGACACCTAAACAATCTATTAATCAAGCATAAACATTCTTATTAGCAAAAATAAACGATAATCATGTGAAAAACTTCAAGGTAGAATTAAAACAAAAACTCAAATCATGTTAAAAACTAGGAATTCATCCTCAATCAATAATTAAATTAACTACTCATGGTTTTGAAATTCACAAAGAATAAAGAGAAGAAAAAGCAACAAAAACCAAAGTGTAGTGTGTAGAGGTGTAGAAGTGTGTAAGCATGTTGAGAAAAATAGAGAAATTCTCTATTTATAGACTTCAATTTGATAGCAATCCTCTTAGGAATAAAATCTCTTTCCCATTCCCATTGATAGCAATCCTCTTAGGAATAAAGTCCGGGTCAATTCTAGAGAAGCAAAAGAGTAGGGACACTAGGGAAAACACAAAAAGTAATGATGGAGTGGGCGGCTCGAGGGAGACAGCAGGTCAAACAAAGGCAGCGGCAGGTAGTAACAATCCTTCACGTGGGGGTGGGTCCGGTACTCTAGTAGGTGCTGACTGCTCGCCTAATTCAAACAAATGCGGAAATCATGAAAAGAAGACGGAACCATCAAGTGTGGAGGGGCCCGGAGCTAAAGTAGCTGAGACTACTTTCAACAAAATCACGCCTATTACTAAAGAGTCTGCTGATTAGACGGGATTGGTTTCAAATGAGAATAATGTTATTGAAAAGATAGGTATGGGTCCGTCTGATTTTAGGGATAAGATAGGTTTGGAAACCGTTGGGACCACACCTCATCATGGAAGGAATAAAGATGGATACGGGCGAGAATTAAAGGGGACACACTCTTCGGTGGGAGTGCTAAATGAGAAGCACGCGCAACTTTTGAAAGAGGGAGCAGTTGGGACCACAATACAACATGGAGGGACAAAAGATGGTTGCGGGCGGGAATTAAAGGGGCGCACTCTACCGTGCAAGCGGGACAATTTGTGTCTCCTAACAAATTTGGTGTGCTCAAAACAGGGTTTGATACTAATGAGGAAATAGGTCAACAAATTCGGGATAGAATGAAAACCCATGAAGAGGAGGTGACTAAAAAGTCAAGCATGGGGGTCCTACCCTAAAGGGACTAAAGCGGCGGGTAGAAGTCCCGCTTCGGTAGTACCAAAGAGACGCAGGATGTGCATTACGACGGGGCAAAGGCACGGACTAGAGAGATTTGTGAGGATATCAAGGCAAATGGCGGGCCTTCTCGCCGCCTCGACGTAAGGGGTTTTATGGAAAATAATTCTCTTTCATTCGAAGAGAGACAAGTTTTGATGGCAATCAAAAGCTATGAGGTTCAAAAAAAAAATTATGGCGCACAAAGACTATCGCTTAGAGTTTATGAGACAAACCAAAGAACATTTGGAATTTTAGTGGTGGAAGCACTTTGTTGTTTCCCTTTTGTTTTTGTGCGGGTGGGCCTATGCCTCTCTTTTCGTTTTTCTTTGCTGGTTTTCTTTTGTTTCCCTTTTCCTCTTCGTTGTCTGTTTGGAGGTAAGGACTAGTCCCCCTCTTTCTCTTTTTTTGGTTTGCTTCAATATATTTTAGTGTTTAGAAAAAAAAAAAAATCTCTTTCCCATTCAATCTCCAAGTCCTTGTCTAAGTAAAATTCCTCCACTTCTCTTTCAAATTCCTCATCCATTCCAAATCCAAGTCTTCACACCCATGAGTCTAGAATACTCTTCACAAAATCCTGCACAAGTTGGGTCGCCGAAGAAATCATGATACCACCGGAATCCGTCCTGAAACGGCACCGAAATAGTACTATAGGCATCTGAATATTCTTCTCTGTCTCCGGATTATTCAGTCACGGTGCCGTTAGTTAACCCCAACCTAATGGTCAACTGTTAGTCAAAGAGTTAAGGTCTGAATTAGCCACATCCAGTCAGCTTTAGATAGCTGACTTAATCGGATGACTGGTCTGAGTTGCTGGTTTGGATTGGTCATCGGCTCACCTGACTCAGTTCACCGCCATTACCGAGTTGACTCGCCATATTGGAAAATCGGCCGAGTTTCGGTTGTTTACATGACATTCCAGGTCAAATTACGGCCTCTTTCGTTCCCTGTATCATTCCTAACATACATCTAGTTCAAGCAATCTTCACTGCAGGAATGCTCATTCAAATAGCAGCAACACTTCCCCTGTATATCATATCAGCTCAACCCATTTGGCTTCTCTGCTTCATCACCAACACAAACCCATTCAGTTTCAATTTGAATATCAAACATCCACGGCTGTAACTCTGAATTACCGCTTCAATCCTCATCATAAGTAACCTAAACTCGAAGTGAGTTTCACCCATCTTCTAATTCATCACCAAAACCAATTTGGAACCACCATCAACTTCTCCTACATATGTTCATGACTTCAACTGAGTCATACCCATCATTCACAGAACCCTATCTTCATAACAACAACTATTGATCCAACTACTTCTTCTCCCAATTTAACAGATTCAATACCACCAGTTCCTCCTCCATTCACTAATTCAGTGACACAACACATTTAAATCCATTAATCCCATATTCCAATCCATTCCATCACTGCATCATCAATTCCTTATTCTTCTTCTAACCACCAACAGAAGCAACTGACCCAGTAATTCTTGAATCCACCAGCAACTCCATCCTCCTCGTCTCAGGCAAAACCATATCACCTGATCTTCATCCATCTAACCTATCTCTTTTTCCATTACAGATCCATCTTTTCATTGCTTGGACCACCACAGATTCATCTCAATTTTCTATGTATATTCTTGGTTTATTGCAGCATCTCCATCGATTGATAACAACAGCAAACCCTGACTGCTTCTCGATCTAATTGCAGCAGCTCAAACTATATTCTTCTCCGTATCTCGATCGCAGATTCAAAACCCATTAGATTCAATCTTTAATCCACCTTCAGTAGCGGAAACTTCTCTTCGTTATCTCTCAAAATCTTCTCTTAACTCTCTTAATTTGTTTGTATCTCGATCCAATCTTTAGCAGCAGCTTTTCTATGGTTTCAGAAGTAACTGCTTTTAACTCTCAATTTCAGGTGAATAAATATAACGAGAGAAAACATATATCTCGAATTTTAGGGTAATAAAAGTGGGACGGCTATTTGCACCCACTGCTGGAATATGGCCACCTAATGGTAGCCACTTAACCTCAGCTAGGCTGGTTTTAGTATTCCTCCAACAAAAGTTGCACCTTAACCTTAGCCAGGCTCCAAATAGTGCTTGCTCATGCAATGACCTTTTTGCCCTCTTCGTGCAGTTTTGGATGATTTCTTCTTATTTTTCTTCGCATGACTCCAAAGTAGCTAAACACTCGAAAACAAATGTAAAATGCATAATTTACAAGAAAAATAGCAAAGAAAGCATAAACAATATATAATAAATAGGGTGTATTCTACACCTATCAAATTCCCCCACACTTAGACTTTGCTAGTCCTCGAGCAAACTCAACTTAATACATACAACTCCATTTCTTCGAGAATACGGTTAAACTTAGCATGTATAACAAGCCTTTAAACTCCTAGGTGCCCCTAGTGGACGAGTTATAGTCTCGTGAGGGCTTACTAGAGATATACCCACAAAACCTACTCCAACTTCAAAGCGTTCCAGTGGCGCAAGCTTCTAAACATCTATAAGAACATAAAGATTCTCAATCTAGTGTCAAGAAGTCAGAAGTATAATAGAAAATTCAAATATAAAGTGCGATTAATCGAAGAAAGTGTGACTGGTCAACCTATGCCATAATGAAAGATTTCAGGTTTGAGAGCAACCAATAAGCATTTCGCCTTGACTTCTGCCTCACCAAAAAGGTTTTATAAAATTGCACTCAAAAGATGTACTTTTATGGTTCTCACATGTGTGCAGGTAGGAATGAAAATAGAAATCCTGCGACACGTTGAATCGTGTGAAGGAAACCTTCCGAATAATTTCTGGAAACTCCACAAAATCGTGGGAAGTAAAAAAAAATCTGACGATCTCTAAGAAAGGAAATCAACCACTATTATCGAGGATGAGATTACTTACTCACTTTCACATCCGATCGCCAATTATGATAGCACCACTCTCACAGCATCCAATAGAAACATCTTCGGCTCCTTGTCTTCATCTTCTCGATCTTCGGCTTCGGCTTCCACTATTGATAATAAATTCTCGAACTTCGTATATCCTTAACAATTTGTAACTATTTTCCTTAAATCCTTGTCGCTTGAAACTTCCTTTTAGATTTCTCCATTCCCACGGCTTATTAAATAAAAAATAAAAACAATGATAAATTTTTCTCTTGTCTCATATATATATATACTTTGTTTTACACTTTCATTTTTTTTGAAGAAAAATAATACAAAACAAAGTAAAAATAAAACAAACCATGGCTGTGGGAAAAGTACTTTGCCGCTTGATTCTTCACAACTTGTATCATCTCGAAATCATAAACTTCAATAATTCTCACCTTTTGCTTTTCTTTGCTCTTGTAAATAAGTCTTCAACTTGGATATAAAATTCCGCTCCTTGTCTAATTGCTTTACTTGAATATGAAATTTGATATTTTCTTGTTCCGTTGCTTGTAAACGTTGAACGTCTTCAACTTCAAACTTGTGATTGTAGATGGGGAAAAATGATTTGCTGGTTTTTACGGAATTAAAGAGTCGACCGTGAGGAGACTCCTTGAACCAAGCGAAATGTTGAACCTCACACAGATGCACTGCAAGAAGGGAGTGTTTTAAGTTCGAGAGATCAATATGTAGGAATCCGGCCTAAGCCAAGAACAATGTCCATTCCAGAGTTAATTCGGTCACAAGAGAGGATAGGTTGATCTGTAGGAGGGAAGCTGAGAAATGCGTGAGATCAATGGTGATCTGAGATTGTAGGTGTGTTGTGAATTCAGCGTAAGAATGCTCTGAATGATTGAATTTTTCTCAATTGAGAGTGATTTCTATGAGTTCGTGTAGACGAAAGATTGTCTATATGAACTTTGATGAGAAATTGCTAGACGAATGTTCGAGTGTTCGAATCTTGTCCTTTCAATCAGGATTCAGAGACATTTTATAATGCCGGAGTTGAAAACACCATGATCCCATGAAGTGTGACAGTTGCTGGAATCAGAGAGTGGGGAAGTGGGAAATCGTGTTACAACCAATTGCTCATCGTGCGGAGACTTGGTTAATTTTCCACTCACTACTTTGCTGACTCTTCCAACTGATTGCACGGCTTGCTCACATTCTCATCGTGGGTGAACACACGTGTCGTAGACCTCCAGACCAAAACCCTAGTTAATATCCCCCCATATGAAATGATTGAAATCTCGTGATTGTGGAGTCAGTTGCTGACTTCCTGGGACGATGATTCCATGTAGTGCTGAGTTGAACATGATTAGAAAATGTTCTGAAACTCATGAATTTAACGTGTCTGCTGAGACGAGGTATCATTACAACCTAAGACGAGCAAACTGTGTTGCTGAATTGTTGAATATTGATAGTTGAATCTATATTCTTTGATCTGAGCAAATATTGCTAATCTGAGCGAATATTGCTAATTTAATGAATTTTTGGTAGCAGGACCAAATAAAATATTAATTTAAGTTACTGACTGCTGGGTCGAGCAAAATAAATAAGAATGTTGATCATGGAATCAACATAAAATCATTAGAGTGTTTGAATCTGCTCAGAATCACGTTTCTGTAGAGCTTTGGATTCAAAACCCTAATTTTACCCAGATGATGATTTATTGCAAATCAACATAGGACCAGCTACGTGGGATGAAAGGTTCGCCATATAATGCCCAGATGCACGAATGAGCGAAAATACCAAAGTCTCTTGAGGACCAGTTGGTGACATAATGATTAAATGTTGGTTTAATCATTTACTGAAATAATGCTCGTGTGAGCAACAAATAATGAAACCTGGTTTATGGAAAAAATGAGGAACCAACCAAGAGGTCATGAGTCTAGATCTTGGTGTCCACGGGACCAACAGATGGTCATTTGAGAAAATTCTCAATTGTTTGGAAAGAGTTTGAACCTAATACGAGCAACTGAGCAAATTAGGTTAAAATCATTAAAACATGTGGGACCAGCTGTTTGCAAGCCTCAGGGTCACCCTTGGTCGGTCAAGGGGATGTGCTCATGTCACCATGGTGTCTGCGCTTCAGTCCTGAGAATTTTTATATTTTCTGGTGCACGTTTGAGCAATATTTTGAGAAAATATGCAAAATCCATGGTTTTGCTGAAACAGGGAAAAATACATGAGATGATGGAAAATAAAACAGGGAATTGCAAGGTGTGGGATCGGCCACAGCTAGGGCATAGCCGTCCGGCTGACAAGCATGGTCCCATATATTTTCCCAGTTTTATGTAATTTTATGTATTTTCTCTGATTGAGGGAAATTCCATGAAACTGGAGAATTTAATGAAATTAGGGAACTTCCATGAGATGAGAGATAAAATAATAATAAAATAGGGAATGGGAGTATGGAACCGGCAATGGCCAAGGCATGGCCGTCCGGCCATGGGCGCGGGTCCCAAGACACTCTTCCCAATTTTATATAATTTTCATGATTTTAGGGAATTTTCATAAAATCAAAGAGATTTGTTGAAATCAAGGTATTTTGTTGAAATCAGGGAGTTTTCATTGAATCAGGAAACAAAACACCAAATAATAATAAAATAATGGGTGTGTGGGACTGGCTAGGGCATGGCCGGCCGGCTAGAGCCCGATCCCACGGTTTTTCCCAATCCTACCATATTTTTCATAATTTTAGAGAAAATTCATGATTAGGTAATTTTCATGGTTTTAGGGAAAATTCATGAAATCAATGAATTTTCATAATTTGAGAGGAAATAATAAAATAATGAGGACGTGAGGTGTGGGACCGCCACAACTAGGGCATGGCCATCCGGTTGATGCTCGGTCCCGCAACACCCTTCCCTAATTTTATTATTTCTGATAAAATCATGAGATTAGAGGATTTCCTTGAAACGAAGGAAATTTGCTCGAACGAGAGAATTTACATGAAATCAGGGAAAAATAGCAAAATATGATAAAATATAAAATTGAGCCAGGGACTGGTCATGGCATGACCGGCCGGTTTATGAGCCCAGTCCCCTGGCGCCTTTGCTAATAATTTATTATTAGTATTTTTCCTTCCTATTTTGCATAAATTCATC
This sequence comes from Papaver bracteatum, assembly GCA_023529315.1. NCBI lineage: Eukaryota > Viridiplantae > Streptophyta > Magnoliopsida > Ranunculales > Papaveraceae > Papaver > Papaver bracteatum. The sequence continues at coordinate 709,764 of JAJJWX010005269.1, read as the reverse complement.
GTTCATTCATATTTTTTGAAATGCTCGTTTGCGCACTCAAAATGTTGGTCTGTGCATTATTTGTTAAGTACACTTGCACCATTTTTGCCAGGGCTTATTCGATGTTCAAATGCCTATTTTCGTTGAATATTTATCACTAACTCATGGAATTCTGCTGGGAAGAACCACGAATTGAAGTGACGAAACATAACGGAGAATCATAGAATATTACTGGATATTCAATCGATTAATTGATGATTCGTAGAATATTGTTGGATATTCAGACGATGGCTCGTAGAATATTGTTGGATATTCAGACCATTTAAGATAATTAATTGATGGCTCTATACTAGAAGGGATTCCTGTCTAGGAGCATTAATCATCTGAGGGTTGAGCAATATGAACTTGCTGGAGTGTCATATTCCTCTTGTATAGTCAGGGAAAACCTGGTTGCATCCCGAAGACGTTGTCTCTCTATACTAGCAGGCATGCTGTCTAGGAGCCGCCCAATCTTTCGATTCTATACAGTATGAGATGTGTCGTGGTCTCAGCAGAGAGACTACAAATCTGCATCTTCTCTGAGAGACTTTCTCCATCAGAGGTTTATGGCATGAACTTTCATGATTAGAGACATGCATGAGTCTCCATACTCATCCGATTGCCGGATCCGGAGTACTTACTGAAATTGCTCAGTATTCATGAGATATGCCGTGGTCTCAGCTAAGAGACTACATATCTACACGCACTCTGAGAGACAACCTTCTCAATCAGAGATTTATGGCATGAGCTTTCATGCTTCAAATGAGAGACATGGGCCTCAATACTCATCCGGTTGCCGAATCTGGAGTATAGTTTTACAATTTTATCCTTTGTCGAAAATCCACCATCTACATTAAGTCCCCTACTTAGTGAGGAATAGTAATATTCCTCAGTCAACATTGAATGGTGATTTTCCAGGTATAAACAGAAATAAGTAATTGAACTTAGTCATAAGATAAGATATTACCGGATTTAGACTTAATGAGCAAACCATGGTCTGAGTGAAACCCCAATGGCATAATAGAGCATCATCCAGTGAACATAAATTGGTGTAGAACCGCTGATTTGATGACGGAACCTTGGTCGATTTAGGATTCATGGGTCCAGGCCCATGAAAAGAAATCCTTGTTTTAGGAATAAACGCTCGTTCGTTCGTAAGTATAAAGAATAAACAAAATAGACCTGAATCTAATGATACAAAATTTTGTCTATGAGCTTTCATGAAAAACGAAATTTTATCTTTTTAATATGTGAGTTTCACAAAGTGGAATAAACTCTTGTTTCAATGGTGGATGCTCGTACGAGAGAAAAGTTTTTTTTTTAATAGACGTGCGTCTGTTAGTAATAAAAAAATTGTTTATGAGCTTTCATGGAAAATTTATCTTCGAGCTTTCAGAAATATTGGAAAATATACTCTTGCTTCAAAGACAGATGCTCGTGCGAGGGAGCTAAAATATATAGATATATTTTTCAAATTTACGTTGAGTTTCACGCCAAATATTTATATATTTTGTAAAACCATGTTTTGATATTGAACAACTGTTGAAAGTAGACATGGTTAAATAATGTATGTATGTGAGTTTACACAATTGTAAAATTGACATCTGTGAATGTTCACATAGTAAAAATTTATATGGGTGGTTCACGGTTTTATGAAAATCAAGTCATGATTTTGAATAATGAATTTTGATCATTCTTGCAGGTTTGAAGGAACGAGCAAGTTTTCGAAATTCTGACGTTATAATCACTACAACTAGTGAAATTGTAAATAGGTAATAGTTGGTTCGTTAACATTTTTGTAGATGCTGATGTGAGCACCTTTGTTATGCTTTAATTCCACTGATTTAATGAAATTTGCACCTCTGAATGACATTCTGAAGTAGAAATATCACATGGATACCGCAGCTACTTTGTATAGATGTTGAACGACAGTTATGAGACCCCTTTAGTCAATGAAGAGGAAGAAGCGGTGACCAAGAGTTCTCCAAATGCGGATGACAAATTCTTCTTGGCCCAATATAAACCCAAAAAACATGATCCAAGTTCGAGCACTGTAAAGTCCCCTGTCTCTTTGGTGAGTTGTTAGTGCTCCTGACATCATGAATTTTTCTTGTCCGTGCAATTAGGATCACAAGACCAAGATTTGTTATTCCATTGCAGAACTTTGCTCCATCAAGTATTGATGGTTTTTAATTTTCCACTGGGCAAGCGGCTTCTGAGTTGAGTGTCGAAGAAGAAGATGTAAGTACTTCTTCGTATAGTCGTTCATAGCATTCCTTGAATGAAATATCACTGATCGTTGTTGATGTATCCAGGAGGAAATTTTGATGGAATGAGGGAGTACTGATGATGCCCATTCGTCTTCGGAGGATGGTGAAGAAGAAAACCCTGGATTTTGAAACCGAGTGAAAGCAATGATGTTTCCAATGGTGATATTGGCAATTCTAGTCCTTTGAGCATTTTAGGGACCACTCCAGTAAATACCCTTTGTATATTTTCTTCATAGAAGTATGAAATTTCTGATTTGTGAATGAATGAACGAGTACCCGTATGAAATGAATGAAAATTTTACCGAAATACGTCACCAGAAAATTCAAACTTCAGCCTTTCAGTAAAAACGCTGTAAAATCTTCATATGATGTCGAATTTTTGCGATATACCCATGTTTCTTCATGCTCAGGAAATTTCCAAGTTTTTTTAAAGAATCTTTTTGAGTATTGAGCACTTTCAGGGCCTGAAAAAGGCGAAACAGTAAACTTCCAGGAGACTTTCAGAACTTTTTCAGACTGTACGTTGTACAATGCTTTGACCACATCTCCTCGCTCGTTCACTGGATTGTTTTCAAATTTTGACATGTTGTAGAGGATACCCATACGAAGAGAATGGTATGTAACCCATATTCAGATTCCCTGTACAGGGAAGAGTAGAGTCTCTTCAGACGAGCTTGCCGCAAAACATATTTTCATGACTTTCATGTTATTTGCTTGCGTCTTGAGTATATAATGATGAACATTGATGATGTTGGACTGTTTGTATGCTGTATTTTATGATCTGATTTGGTTTCATGTTTATATTTCTCTAACCTCGTGTAATCTTCGTATTAGGTGCCAAATACCGAAGTTGAGGATATTGAAACCAATAAGGATAAACTCGAGCTGCCCTGGAGTTTTTGATGAAGAGACAACCATCCCTGCACTTCAAGGCCATGAGAAGATTGTCATTGAAGTTATGGAAACCTCCATTGTTACTGCTTCAGTGATAAAAGAAACTGAGCCACCAGTAGAGAAGACTGAAGAAACTGTTGCAGTGGAGCGTCAGTCCCCAGTGTTTTGTTAAATCTCTTATTTTCGTTTTACTTTCTTATGGAAAGACCTAGATAGAGGACCCGGGTATAAAAATTGATGTAAAAATCCAGGTGGTAGAAGCTGGAGGTACCTTGATGAAGGACTTAACGAAAAGACCTGGTGGAGATCGATCGACCGTAGGGGTTATGAACCCCGAATTTCTTCTTGCATGTTGTATGCTCTGGAAGATGCAGGAACCTCATACGACGTAATAATTTGATGCTTGACCCCAACTTTTGAAGATAAGAGACTGGGTTATCTCATGAGACAAGAATCACTCAATTTGGAATTATTGAGGTCATCCAACTAGGTGTGCACATTTGTAATTTGTAATCCCGTACATTTTTTTCCAGATTTCGTAGACCTGACGATAAAGGCCATATCTTTCAGCTCGTATGTCCAATTAATGCGAACTTTTGGTATATTGTAGAAAAGACATAGGCGAACATCTTTCGTTGAGGAAGCATTGCCCAACTCCTCACCCATTGCTACGTTTTTTGCAAACCCATGACCTGGAGTGTGTTGTATCTCATTGTAAAGGTGATGAGAATATCTTGTAGAAGACTTTGGATTCTGCCCACCAGTCGTGCCAGCTTTGGGAAGACTTCACATGAGCATGTTATCAGGTCTGCACATCTTGATATGAATCATTGGTTCTTCGAGGAGTCTGCTTCATGTATAACACTTTAGAGAATGATTAGTTGATGAAGCCCTAAGGATGTTGCTCTTGAGACCGTTGTTGGTGCTGAAACCATGAATGATTACGCTCCAGAGATCCATGTCGATATTCAGATCATGTATGGTGTTCCTTTAGAGATTATTATTAATGTTGATACCATGGTTGAAGTTTCTCCAAAGACCGAAAAGGCTAGAACCATGATTATAGATATAATATTTGCTCCTTCATCCAGTGAGCCTTTTATATTCACGAACTAGTTGATGAGTTGAGCGTCCGTAAGATGAAGGTGTACTGAGAGTTCAACCTAAATGCTTCTGAAAGCATAACTTTACCATGAACTGGCTTTGTTAGTGAGTCGACATTGTTGCGGTAGATAGCATCAGCAGTTTTCATACTGGATGTGATTGGTGAAGAGGGAAAGTTCCTCAATCATGCAGGGGATTGTGATGTAGAGAAATCCCGTTGATGAAGTTTTATGGAATCACCTCAGGTTGCCCAGTATTTATTGAAAGAGTTAGTGCCATCCATGTATGAATGAGGTTGCATATACTTCAGAAGTATTACCATGGGATAATGGAGACTTATCGATTGTAGTTTAGTAACAATTTGATCGTGCTGGTGTTGAATCAATGTGTCATCGTCGAGATGTTTGTGCTGAAGCTGTACCCTTTGATTGAGAGTAGAATTTGATGGCTTCTTATATTCTTGGGCGTTGAAGCGTATATTCCTTAAGCATGGAATGTCTTAGGGGTTTGATCATCTCGGCCCTGGAATATCTTCCTTTGATTCAGCATCCCTCTCGTTGCGGCAGTGGCATTCGAAACTTGTGCAGACATCAAAGTTTTCTGATTTTGTGGAACACATGGACTTGCAGGAGAAAAGCCCAAAGTATTTTTTGCGGACATCATCTCAGTAATGAATGTTTCAGTGCTTGATTCAGAAAAACTTAAGATTCGACCACTTGGTAAAATACTAATGCGGTGAAGCTACCATTCATAACATCTTGTAGAGTTTCTAGCATAAGTAAGTCCCCATGCTAGGGTAGCATGTGAGGAAATAAATGACATGGACATGGAATTAGACTTGCCTGAGTGCGGAACCTCTTGATGAATGTCTATGCATCTTTTGATGATGGAATGTCTGTAAAATCTTCTGGATCAGAACTTTCTTCAGTAGTAGAGATATGTAACCAAAGGCGCTTTGTTAGTATCCATCTTTTCAGCGTGGATCCATGCTCGTCTGAAGGACATGTCATATCCTGGATCTTCCTGATTATGTGAAACTTGGTTTCTATCCAGGCTGAACTTATGTTCATTTTGAGAGTGATGTAGCCATAAGTATTTCTGATCGTTCCTTCAAGGTATCTGATTGAGATGGGAGCATGAGTAGATTCTTGTCGAGTGATGCCTGTGGATCTGATGGTTTTCAATGGAATGTTATTAATAGCGGTACCAGCATCGATCAACGTTCTTCTAAATTCATTTCTTTTGAGATTGACTGAGGTAAGCAGTCCCCAGTCGTAAAACTCTTGGTCTGTGGACGGAGGCTCAAGAATTATTTCCAGAATTGACTTCTTGACATGATGTGGTTCAGTGCTGTGAACATGTTTCTCCTTTGTTCCTTCGACAGATAGAGCAATTCAGGTTCGACCAAGGATTGAACTGTCTCTTTGATAGGTTGTTCAGAGAGTGTAAAGGTTCAGATTGGGAGAGGATTCTCGTGTACTCCTTCAGTCCCCAGTTGAAGCTATTGTTGATAAACCTTCTCTTTGAAAATGCGCTTCAAAAATATTGCAGTTGCTTGTTGGATGATTGATGAATCTATGAAGGTGACAGTACCTGGGATTCTCCATTTCTTCTTCAGTCGTATCTCTCCTGATGAGCGACAATTTGATCGTACCATCTTGAACCCAGATTTCCAGTAACTCGATCACTCCTTCGTGAGAAGAGAGAATTTTGAGTATGTCAGACAATTTCCCCGTTCATTGATATCGGGTTGAGGTTTGTGCATTTCAGGATTGGTTATCTTTTCTTTGTGCCTCCCGAGGAACCTGAGATGTTGGATAAGCGTTCTGATACTGTGTCTCGTCTTTTCTTTCAGCAACAACTTTTGTTAAAGGCTGGAGATTATACTGATTGTTGACTAGGCCTCGGCTGTTTCGAGATTCCTCAACCTTGCGGACTTCGTTCTTTCCAGTAAAGCAGGTGCAGTAGTTTCCGATCTCTTCGTCGCTTCAAGAAGCTCTGAGAAGGTCTAGAAATGAAGATTTTCCAATAAATCTCTGTAGACCAGGATCATACTATTGATACACAAGTCTACCAGTTTCTGCTCCGTGATGTTTGGATCATGACAGTCCAAGGCCTGGACTCTGAATCTTATCACGTAGTCATTGGGATGTTCATTATTCCTCTGAAACATTCTTCCAAGATCAGAGAGAGTAATTTTCTCTGACACAAAAAAGTACTTTATGTAGAAGGTGTTAATCATTTCTCCCCAATTGTTGATAGTTCCTGGTGCGATGTTTTTGTACCAGGTTTATGCCCTGCCTTTCAAGGATTTTGAAAATTCTTTAAGGAGAACAACATGGTTATGTTCATGTTCACCCAAGGCTTCTAGGAACCGAGAAACATGTTCCCGAGCATTGCATGTTCCGTCATACAAAGTGAAGGTTGGAGAGGTATAACCTTTTGGAAGAGGAATCCTTTGTGTAGCAGCAGGGTACGGAGGCTGGTGACGATGGACATTTGATGTTTTGTCTTTTCCATTGTTCTCCAAGATGCATTCAAATTCTTTCCGAGTAATGAAATTTGATGATTCCTTTGTTGATGGATCGTCTGCAGCTTTGAGGACTTCTTTTCCATCCACTGTATGAATTGAAACTACTTTAGGATCAGCATCTGGAGATGTATTTTTTTTTCCATTTCCTTGAGTCTTCTCTGATATATTTTCAGTAAGAGTTTTGAGATAATTACACATCTCCTTCTCTGTATCCGTCATGTTAGTTTGACTCTTGGCAAGAGTTTTCTGCACCTTCATGAGATCGCCTATGGTAGGCGAATTTTCTCTGATTTCTTCGGGATGCTGGCCGAAGAGTGAATGATTCCTGGGCGGAGTAACGTCACCGCCATTGTCATCGTTAGTGTTTCTAGTGCTAGCAGTATTTATGTTAGCATCTGCAATTGTGCGTGACCTAAGATCAACCATCTTGTGAAAGCTTCATATTGCAACTGTGAGATTAATCTCCCACCGTGGTCACCAATCTGTAGATGGGGAAAAACAATTTGCTGGTTTTTACGGAATTGAAGAGTCGACCGTGAGGAGACTCCTTGAACTGAGAAAAATGTTGAACCTCATACAGATACACTGCAATAAGGTAGTGCTTTAAGTTCGAGAGATCAATCTGTAGGACTCCGGCCTAAACCAAGAACAATGGCCGTTCCAAAGTCAATTCGGTCACAAGAGAGGATAGGTTGATATGTAGGAGGGAAGCTGAGAAATGCGTGAGATCAATGGTGATATGAAATTGTAGGTGTGTTGTGAATTCAGTGTAAGAATGCTCTGAATTATTGAAGTTTTCTCAATTGAGAGTGATTTCTCTGAGTTCATGTAGACGAAAGATTGTATATATGAACTTTGATGAGAAATTGCTAGACGAATGTTCGAGTGTTTTAATCTTGTCATTTTATTCAGGATTCAGAGACATTTTATAATGCTGGAGTTGAAAACACCATGATCCCATGAAGTGTGACAGTTGCTGGAATCAGAAAGTGGGGAAGTGGGAAATCGTGTTAAAACCAATTGCTTATCGTGCAGAGACTTGGTTAATTTTCCACCCACTACTTTGTTGACTCTTCCAACTTATTGCACGACTTGCTCACATTCTCACCGTGGGTGAACACACGTGCCGTAGACCGCAAGACCAAAACCCTAGTTAATATCCCCCCATGTGACACGATTGAAATCTCGTGATTGTGGAGTCAGTTGCTGACTTCATGGGATGATGAGTCCATGTAGTGCTGAGTTGAACATGATTAGAAAATGTTCTGAAACTCATGAATTTAACATGTCTGCTGAGACGAGGTATCATTGCAACCTAAGACGAGAAAACTGTGTTGCTTAATTATTGAATATTGATAGTTGAATCTATATTCTTTGATTTGAGCAAATATTGCTAGTCTGAGCGAATATTGCTAATTTAATGAATTGTTGGTAGCAGGACCAAATAAAATATTAATTAAGTTACTGACTGCTGGGTCGAGCAAAATAAATAAGAATGTTGATCATGGAATCAACATAAAATCATCAGAGTGTTTGAATCTGCTCAGAATCACGTTTCTGTAGATCTCTGGATTCAAAACCCTAATTTTACCCAGATGATGATTTATTGCAAATTAACATAGGACCGACTACGTGGGATGACAGGTTCACCATATGACGCCCAGATGCTCGAATGAGCAAAAATACCAAAGTTTCTTGAGGACCAGTTGGTGACATAATGATTAAATGCTGGTTTAATCATTTACTGAAATAATGCTCGTGTGAGCAACAAATAATGAAACCTGGTTTATGGAAAAAATGAGGAACCAACCAAGTGGTCATGAGACTGGCTCTTGGTGTCCACGGGACCAACAGATGGTCATTTGAGAAAATTCCCAATTGTTTGGAAAGAGTTTGAACCTAATACGAGCAACTGAGCAAATTAGGTTAAAATCATTAAAACATGTGGGACCAGATGTTTGCGACCCTCAGGGTCACCCTTGGTCGGTCAAGTGGATGTTCTCGTGTCACCATGGTGTCTGCGATTCAGTCCTGAGAATTTTGATATTTTCTGGTGCACGTTTGAGCAACATTTTGAGAAAATATGCAAAATCCATGGTTTTGATGAAACTGGGAAAAATACATGAGATGAGGGAAATTAAAACAGGGAATTGCAAGGTGTGGGACCGGGCACGGCTAGGGCATGGCCGGCCGGCTGACAAGCACGGTCCCACATATTTTCCCAGTTTTATGTAATTTTATGTGTTTTCTCTGATTTAAGGGAAATTCCATGAAACTGGAGAATTTAATGAAATTAGGGAACTTCCATGAGATGAGAGATAAAATAATACGTAATAAAATAGGGAATAGGAGTGTGGGACTGGCAATGGCTAAGGCATGGCCGGCCGGCCATGGACGCGGGTCCCAAGACACTCTTCCCAATTTTATATAATTTTCATGATTTTAGGGAATTTTCATAAAATCAAAGAGATTTGTTGAAATCAAGGTATTTTGTTGAAATCAGGGAGTTTTCATGGAATCAGGAAACAAAACACCAAATAATAATAAAATAATAAGCGTGTGGGATCGGCTAGGGCATGGCCGGCCGGCCGGCTAGAGCCCGGTCCCACGGTTTTTCCCAATCCTACCATATTTTTCATAATTTTAGAGAAAATTCATGAAATTAGGTAATTTTCATGGTTTTAGGGAAAATTCATGAAATCAAGGAATTTTCATAATTTGAGAGGAAATAATAAAATAATGAGGACGTGATGTGTGGGACCGCCACGACTAGGGCATGGTCGGCCTGTTGATGCTCGGTCCAGCAACACCCTTCCCTAATTTTATTATTTCTGATAAAATCATGAGATTAGAGGATTTCCTTGAAACGAAGGAAATTTGCTCGAACGAGAGAATTTTCATGAAATCAGGGAAAAATAGCAAAATATGATAAAATATAAAATTGAGCGCGGGACTGGTCACGGCATGACCGGACGGTCGGTGAGCCCAGTCCACTAGCACCTTTGCTAATAATTTATTATTAGTATTTTTCCTTTCTATTTTGTATAAATTCATCGTTCATTCGTATTTTTTTAAATGCTCGTTTGCGCATTCAAAATGCTGATCTGTGCATTATTTGTTAAGTACACTTGCACCATTTTTTCCAGGGCTTATTCGATGTTATGCCTATTTTCGTTGAATATTTATCACTAACCCGTGGAATTCTGCTGGGAAGAACCACGAATTGAAGTGACGAAATATAACGGAGAATCGTAGAATATTATTTTATATTCAGGCGATTAATTGATGATTCGTAGAATATTGCTGGATATTCAGACGATGGCTCGTAGAATATTGATGGATATTCAGACGATTTAAGATAATTAATTAATGGATCTATACTAGACTAGAAGGGCTTCCTGTCTAGGAGCATTAATCATCTGAGGGTTGAGCAATATGAACTTGCTGGAGTGTCATATTCCTCTTGTATAGTCAGAGTAAACCTGGTTGCATCCCGAAGACGCTGTCGCTCTATACTAGCAGGCATGCTGTCTAGGAGTCGCCAAATCTTTCGATTATATATAATATGAGATGTGTCGTGGTCTCAGCTGGGAGACTACAAATCTGCATCTTCTCTGAGAGACTTTCTCCATCAGAGGTTTATGGCATGAGCTTTCATGCTTAGAGACATGCATGAGTCTCACTACTCATCCGATTACCGGATCCGGAGTAATTACTGAAATTTCTCAATATTCATGAGATGTGCCGTGGTCCCAGCTGAGAGACTACACATATCTACACGCACTCTGAGAGACAGCCTTCTCAATCACAGATTTATGGCATGAGCTTTCATTCTTCAAATGAGAGACATGGGCCTCAATACTCATCTGGTTGCAGAATCTGGAGTATAGTTGTATAATTTTACCTTTTGTCGAAAATCCACCATCTACAGTGATGCTCCACTTGTTGATTATGATGGTGCTTCTATGGACCCGTTGTTGTCGAGAGAATGGTGCTAACTGCAAATCGAACTACAAGAAGGAGGCTTTCATCTATAGACGTCACCCTCATGATTGACAAAATTAGCACTCAAGAGATCAAAAATAGTGTTGAAATTGGTGTGAAGTGGGGTAGCTCACCATTATACCCGTAATTAACATACGGTGACACACACTCAAAACAGAGCTCTTTAGTCAGTTACAAAAAAATTATGGTCGGTGCCTCACATGATATAAATACGGGTAGTCTCCACTAATGATTGATCAGAAACTCTATACTAAATATCTTTATGCACCTCATTTGCATCACCGACATGGTTAAGTTGAGCCACAAACAGTAAATGACTTCTCGCAAAGATTAATAACACCTAATTTTTAGTATTCTCTAGCACTTCTAAGTTCCATTATTTCGGACGAGAATTCCGTATGTAGTTTTATAATAACACCTAGTGACTCTAAAATCTCTAAAAGTTGGAGGTTTTATGCAAAAAAAAAATTAAAAATTAAAATAAAAATATGCTTAATCACTCCTCCACACTTAAACCTTATATTGTCCTCAATGTAATTGAATCCTCCTAGCAAATTCAAGGTGGGAAATCCTAACATGATATGGAACAAGAAAAATATACAACAAAATAAAAAGCAAAATGATAAAAAATAAAAAACCAATGGTTGTCTCCCATGAAGCTCTTGGTTTAACGTCGTTGGCCCGACTTGGCTCTTGTTAGACTCACTCCCCATATACTAATAATCTGAAAAGTTGGGGATCCACCCATAATACCTGTTTTGCAAACAATAGCTCCATACAAATGTTAGCAAAAGAAAATGATAATAAAATTATCGCTCGATATAAATTTCCCCCACACTTATTCTTATCCACACTCGGAAGTGTATATAGAACATAGAATTTGGGAACTTCTATAGATTCCTCTTGAAAAACCTGCATAATGTTATCATCAAGTGTTTCCAATGGCGGATATCGAGAAAAACATCATTCAAAAATACTTTCAAAGCACATATATTCAAACCAATAAGACGTAAAGGAGAAAAACAATATGCAAAGGGTTACACAAACCTTGCACAATCTCTTGTATTTCAGAATCCTCTTCATCCTTAGAGAATTCATGTGAATTACTTACCTCTTGTATATCGTGGTCCTTTATCAAATCTTGCAACCATTCTTCGTTACTTTCTACCTTAACTAAAGTCTCGGCATCATTAAAATCATTGGGAAGTTCAATTGGGTCTTCCACAAATTCAATCAATGTGGTCTCATTCTCGAGCATCATCTCTTCAACATCTTCATCATCGTAATCGGGTCGTTCATTAAGAAAATCCTCTTCAGTATAGATTGTAAGATCTTCTTGTGAGGGTGTTACACTGTTTATAACAATAGGTAAGTCACATCCAATCTCCTCCTTTTGAATAGGCTAAAGATCGTTATTATGATCCGGAGTTGGAATAACTTCCTCATTGATGTAAGGATCATAATCTACTGCAGACTCATATCTTTCCCTAAGATTTTTTTTAAAAAGCATTTTTGCATCATCCGCAAGCTCTACCTTTTGAATAGGTGCTTGATCATTATTAATATCAAGGCTCGAGTAAACTACACTAGCGTCATCAAAAGTCTCCAACGGTTGGCCTTTTCCAACATAATCATCGATCAAATATTCACTACACACTACAGGAACATTAGAATAGTTATTGCTTTGACAACAAAATTCTTCTGTATCCCTATCCTCCTTGTATTGATCAATGTCTCGATGTGGTTCCTCCAAATCATAGGGCTCCTGGTTTTGTAGTGATTCTTGTAACTTTTGTTGAATCTCCCCAATCATGGTACACATCTTTTCTGCAAAACTAGAGAATTTCTGATCATAAGAATAACTATCCTTCCATCCTTGTGGTTTTTCACTTACATACCCGTCATAAGGTTGTTGATATGCATGAGAGTACCGATAAGGTTCCGTAGGATATTGATCATAGCCAAAAGATTGGTTTTGATTGTATCCTAAGGATGGTTGGAAGTTGTCATAGTATTGAGGTTGAAAACCGTATTGATTGTTGTAATATGCTTGCTCTTGTCCACCATACATCAAAATTGGTACCTGAAATAAAAATTCTAGAAAAGAAAGTTAGAAACTAAAAAAAAATAAAGAAAAATAAAGAAAAATAAAAGAAAAAACAACTAAAGCTGCTCCGCTGCTCCCCGACAGCGACGCCAAAATTTGATGCGTGTCGTAACCACAACAAATTAGTGAATATTTTTCCACTCAATTAACAAGTAATATGGATGTAGTTAAGTTCGTTCCCATGGGGAGAAAGAGGTTTTAGTTATCTTTTAATGTCATAAAAGGGAGGTTTTGGTTTTAGATTTAAAAAGCAAAAGAAAGCAAATAAAGCAATAATAATATAAAGTTGAAATCAATAAGAGACACAAGACCAAGGAATCATTATTCGTTGAAAACAATGTTTCAAGTTATGTTCTTTTCCACTTTTTCATTAATCATAGATTATCACCAACCGTAGATATAGCAGCTAGATCACCGCTAACCCCTAAATTCCTTGTATTACAGGATATAGAAGTTCTCGACTACCGGATTCTATTTATCAAACCATCAAGTAGTAGATCACTCAAGATGTAATTTAATCAAATACATTAAGATTCATGAATTTATTAGGTTGACATTAGTAGTTGGACTCTTAGATCAAGGTTTACTTGCTAACATTGTTTTCACACATAATTGCTCCACAGAATCCCTCCGCAAGGTCTCGTGTTTTCTACTTATGTAAATAGTCAAGAAACAATTACTTATCCGCCTCACTTTCACTAGCTTTAGATCAATTAACAAATCAATTTAGTTGGACACCTAAATAATCTATCAATCATGCATAAACATTCTTATTAGCAAAAACAAATGATAATCATGTGAAAAACTTTAAGGTGGAATTAAAACAAAAACTCAAATCATGTTAAAAACTAGGAATTCATCCTCAATCAATAATTAAATTAACTACTCATGGTTTTGAAGTTCACAAAGAATAAAGAGAAGAGAAAGAAAACAAAAACCAAAGTGTAGTTTGTAGAGGTGTAGATGTGTGTAAATATGTTGAGAAAAATAGAGAACTTCTCTATTTATAGACTTCAATTTGCTAGAAATCCTCTTAGGAATAGAATCTCTTTCCCATTCAATCTCCAAGTCCTTGTCTTTGTAAAATTCCTCCACTTCTCTTCCAAATTCCTCATCCATTCCAAATCCAAGTCTTCACACCCATGAGTCTAGAATACTCTTCACAAAATCCTGCATAAGCTGGGTCGCCGAAGAAATCATGGTACCACCAGAATCCGACCTGAAATGGCACCATAATAGTGCTATCAGCATCTGAATATTCTTCTCCGTCTCCGGATTATAACATCACGGTGCCGTTAATTTTAACCCTGGCCTAACGATCCACTGTTAGTCAAAGAGTTAAGGTCTGAGTTATCCACATCCAGTTAGCTTGACTTAGCTGTCTTAATCGGCTGACTGGTCTGAATTGCTGGTTTGGATTGGTCATCGGCTCACCTGACTTAGTTCACCTCCGTTACCGAGTTTACTCGCCATATTGGAAAATCGGCTGAGTTTCGGTTGTTTACAGGACATTCCAGGCCAAATTCCGGCCTCTTTTTTTCCCCGCGTCATTCCTAACATACATCTAGTTCAAGCAATATTCACTGCAAAAATTCTCATTTAAATAGCAGCAACACTTCCCCTATATATCAAATAAGCTCAACCCATTTGGCTTCTCTGCTTCATCACCAACGTAAACCCATTCAATTTCAATTTGAATCTCAAACATTGTAGGGGCAGAATCTCGCACAACACATTTTCTTAGCGCGCGAGATTTATTTCCTTAGTGCACGATATTCATTCATTTCCTTGGCGTGCGAGAGAACGTAGCATGCGTGTGAGAAGACCCAGCATAAGCGTGCGAGAACACCACACATCCGGTCCGAAAATATGGGCTTTATTAGTTTTCATCCATTATGTAAGGACATATATAAAGAGAAGGACATGAGAGAGAAAAAGGGGATCAATATTATCCTTAGTATTATCATCTTCTTCCCCTAAACTAGATCTAGAGCTCTACCCAATAATCCATTAATAGAGATTCTAAATGTAATACTCATGTAATTCAAACAATCATAGTGAAGAACCATGGATGTATATCACATTGATCGAACCATGTAAAAATCCTTGTGTCCATCTTACAATTTTGGCACTTTAATTTCCATTTTGATTGTGAATTATGTTTAGATTTACAAATTATCAAAGGGGTGTTATTGTCAGATATTCCATAACTACATTTTGGCGCTAGAAACAGGGACCTGCTACTTGCTAGATTGAAGATAATAAAGAGAAGTTGTCAACTGTTAGAGATGGATTCAATTGGATCTACAAATTCTGAGGACAAAAGAGCAAGTTCCAGGGAAAAAAATTGATCAACAGACAATATGTGATGTTAGAAGTTTGGTGAGATTAAATGAAAGAGAAATACAAAGTACAAAATGTTCTCGTGAAAATCAATGGGGAAGATAGTCAGCAAAGTGAAACTGGTCAAAATCTTCACCAACGATCGATTCATGAAGACCAATCCTCACTCAATCTCTTTAATTTGATCTCAAAAATACAGATCTAATAATTTTAAAATGCTTTTAGACAAAAAAATTCATGCATATTAGATTTTGTTCTTCATCAAAATTTGGCTTCCCTTTGAAAAAATTGATTCAAAACACAATTAGATTGTAGATTTTAATCAGCAATACTTGTTTACAAAACCCAATCAACTGATTTTGAAAACATTAAATGTTGAAATTTCGATTTAATTTGAAGATTCGACCGACAAACAGTAATTTTTCTCTTAATGGTTTGATGTTACAACAAAAGATTGAAAGCAATCTCATAAAATAGGTCAAGATGTTAACTGAAACATATCTCTATGGATGAACTAATAGGTGTGATGACTTCGCTGAAGGAGGGAAGCGATGAGTTAAAGTTTGCATTAACAAGTCCAGAAACAATTGCAGGATGAAGAAAACACATCACAGTCACGTGGAGGTTGACTAAAAGCATCGCGGCATGAAAAGTCATATGCGTAGAAATAAACTTATCATTCTGATATTTGAGATAGAGCGAAGCAATGGACATGAAGAGTATGGAGATTATTGGGAGAAAGAATATAAAGAGTACACGAAAGCAATGGAGACCAGCACAACCACGCGAAGGAGATGCATAAAAGAATATGAAATATTTCTACCATGTATAAGTACAACCAAAGGTGATGATAGGAGAAGCACAGATGTATTAGTAGTGCACACGATCAAATGGATGTATTTTTTAGTAAAGCGCGAGGTACCAATGTAATGCTAGGAAGGTGAAACCAGAACAGACGATAAAAACTAAGGGAAAAGGAAGGAAAAGCTCACATGGATCACTTCATCTTCACAGGGAGAAAGAATGCTATGGCTCAAGATTAACCTTCACTTCTTCACATGTGCAGGCAAAGATATATTTAGCGCCATACAAATCGATATGAAGTAAATCCTCAACCAAAATATAAGAAAAAGGACGTACTCCGTGCGAAGGAAAAATAATAAAAACCTTTTGTGCAGTATAAAAGCGAAAAAGAGCAGCAAGAAAAATTATCTACAAACCCAGGAGTGATCATCAAACCTCAAGAGCGCCAAAATATCACCTCAATTAACACCTCCCGCGATTTTCATAACCGACCCATGGTCACAGGAGAAATAATAAAAGTTTCTTTTGCAGGAATAACTTCAGGCGAGGAGAAAAGACAAGAAACAAAGGACCAAAATCTGGTGATGTCCATACGAGTTTTGTAGGTACAGAAAACCTACTCGCCACGTGTTCATACAAGATTGAACGAGGTAACGAAGTGAATCTACAGACGAGATATTATTCACTAAATCCCAGAGAAATGTCAGTGATAAGTCTAATCAAGTGTCAGACTTGCTTTAACGAATATTAGATCTGCGAAGTTAAATCTGAGGGTAACGAGATAATAGCCAGCGAGATGACTATGACTTTCATAGTAAGATATTCCACGGAGAAGATGAAGTATGCGAAGTATAATATACGAAGTGTGGATTATTGCGCAAGAAACATGACAGATGTCCCCGATAATAACTGAATTTTAAGGTAAAAAAGTAGAGTCATGTGAATTGTGTGATTTCTGGCGAGGTCAAATGAGCTGTAACCCATTATGTAATTTTTCCCTATAAATAGAGGACTTAGACCATTGTAAAATGGGTTGGAAATTTAAGGAGTGAGGTGCCATTGTAAGAAAAGAGTATTCTTGATAGTAATATTTGTATCATCAATACTTGGATTATCATAAGCCGAGTTAATAAATTAATACTTGTTTTTCCTCTCGTTATATATTTTTATCTTCGTGTTAAAGGAATTAGTAATTGGGTGTAACTATGGATTTTCCGTAATAAAATTTTGGATCCGAGAAACATGGATCTCATGTTGAGAGTTTACTCTCACTTGGGATAGATCAAAAGAGTTGAAATAATTCTTAAAAATTTTCATCAAAATAAATTTTTTGAGTTATTCTTTTCATAAAGTTTGAAGCTGGTGATTTAAATGTTGTGGTGGTATTAAGAGAGAAAGGTAGATCTGAACCTTAACCTTAGAAATTTCTCATTTGAGACATTCATCTTAAGTGTGAGCAGACTAGATCTAGTTAATAGAGAGTTATCAACGAATTAGTGAGAAAAGGTTGATTCGGCAGAAGTTGGTTGATGGCAAGAGTCCCGGGTCGAGCACAACACATTATTGCATCAAGAAGGAGCCAGCGATTAGCGGAAAAAGAGGAGGAAGAATTGAGTTGGGAGAAACATCAACTATGGGAGGAAGGCGTGGTGCAAACTTTCAGAGAAACGATGACCTTTACTGAGAAGGGTCGATTCATACATCTAATACGGAAACGGAGACGGAGGAAGAACCAATGGGAGGAGGCAGAGACGAGAATGTTAATGCAGATAACATGACATTGGAGCAGATCAGGAGGTGCTTCGTCACGAAAGAGAAAGAGAGAGAGCTCTAGCGGAACAAAGAACTATACTCATGAGGGAGAATGACGCTTTGATGCAGCATAATTGTCATCTCAACGAAGAACGAATTGTTCATGAACCACGAGGTGAAAGAACATATACACGAACAGGGAGGAATTTGCGTCAAAGAGAAGAAATGTTGGAGGATGACCAAGGAGAAGAAAGAAGAGAACGAATGAGGAGATGCCAGAGAGAAATCAGCAAAGAGAGACGGCTAAGGATAGCGTTGGAAGAAACTAGATGGGAAGATCAAAGACGGCGATTTGAGGAAGAAAGAACACGCGAAGAAGAAAGATTTCGCGAGGAAGAGAACTACGAGAAGAAGAAAGAATTCGTGAGGAGGAGAGATTGCGCGAATAAGAATGGCGAGAAGAAGAAATAAGGTATGAGAAAGAAGAAGAGAGAAGATGAGGAGATGAAAGAAGGAAAGAAGATGATAAGCAAGATAGAAGAAGAAGGAGGCATGGGCGAGATGAAGGGAGAGATGAGATTAATCAAGCAGTCATGAACGAATTGCAATAGATGAAGGGAGAGATGAGATCTATGATTAACAATTCCCAAAGAGGAGGACGAGTGCAGTTGGCTGAAGCAATAATGGAGGCCAACAAATCACCATTTACACGCAAAATATTGGAGGCCAGAATCCCGGGAAGATGTTCACTACCAACCTTTGGAAGCATATTTAATGAAACACGAAGTGCAGTGCAACATTTGAAGCAGTATACTATTTCTTTAATGTAGTGGGCGAGATATGATGATGTACTGTGCAAGTATTTTCCAGCAAGTCTAACTGGAGAAGCTTTAAAGTGGTTTGATGGATTGACTGAGGGGTTAATTTCGTCATTCAGAGACCTACAAAGGATATTTTTAACAACTTACATAAGCAATAACATGCTAAGACCAGGGATAGGAACTCTATTCAACCTGAGGAGGAAACCTGGAGAAAGTTTGTGAAGTCTAATAACGAGGTGGAGGAAAATATGCAGTGAAATCGCAGGGAGAGTAGATGAGAGGAATTTCATCCTAGATTTTGTGAATGCCTTGATCCCAACTGATCTCTTGTACACTCAAATATTCATAATTCGTGATTCCAAAACGATGAATAACCTTAGAGAGTATCAGGAGGAGTATGTAGCACTAGAATAAAAAAAGAAAGAAGTCAACGAAGTAGCACCGATACATCCCAATGAGGTGAATTCGCGTCTTGTACTAAGAATGGCAAACGTAGTAGAGGATGACATAAAATACGAGGAAGATCAACCATTAAGTACAATTCCCGCGAAGTTGGTAGCCCTGTCTAGTGGAGATCGGTAGTGGATTGAACAACGTCCGAGGTATAATGAGCCGAGGCAAAGGAATTATGAGTCACGAGATGACAATTGAAGAAATCAGCGGAGATACAATCCAGGACAGCGATATGGGGAAAGAAGGCCTCCATTTGAAGATGTAACACTTCCAGAACTTAACACGACAGTGGAAAAGATAAGGTAAGCTATTATTTTAACTGAAGAAATTCCTCCCCCACCTAACTTCGGGGTGGAGCCACTACCAAGCGCAAGGAGCGGTGACTTCTGCAAATATCATCGTTTCCATGGCCACAAGATGAGTGACTGTAGGAATTTACGACGAATGATACTTAGTATGATTGAGAAGGGAAAACTCAAGCACTTCTTAGCAAATCCGGGACCATTACCATCATTTCCACCTCATAAGGAAGATCAGAACTAGGCACGAGTATACAGGATTGAAATTGATAGAGGAGCCCAAAGGTTAAATTGTAACTCTATAATTAATTCTGCAAAGAACATACAAAATTTTCACGACAACCTGAAGAGAGTTCATAAGAGAGCTTTTGAAGGGAACGAAATACTTAGTATTGCGAAGAAAAAACCATTAGAATAATGGAAGAAAAGAGATATTTCATTTTTAGCAGCAGATGCACTTGATGGAGGAGCTTCGTACACGGATCCGTTGGTGATAACTTTGAACTTCGGAAAGTATACGAAGTGGGAAGATGATCCTACGAAGAAGGAGAGAATATGGGCGATAGACCGAATCTTGTTGGATACAGGGAGCTCAGTGGATATTCTTTTTTATCATGCATTTAAAACCATGGGTTACAGAGACTAGGACCTAGTGCCATCGACATACAACATTTAGGGGTTTAACAGAATTGCATCGAAGCCAAAAGGCGAGCTGGTTATGAAGATCTTTGCAGGGGAATTGGAAACCAAAGGAACCGTTTATGTGGTGGATGTAGAATCTCCTTATAATGCTCTAATTAGACGACCCTGGATTCATGGTATAAAAGGGATAGCTTCAACTTATCACCAAGCTATACGGTTCCCAATGCCGAGTGGAATTGGCGAAATAAAAGGGGATCAGAAGGATGCAAGGGACTGCAACGAGAAATATTTTCATAACTACGAAGAAAAACTAAAGCGAAATAAGGAACAGAGAAAGAGGGTGCTGGAGGCAAAGAAGGAGGAAAAGCTGATGATATATACGATAAAGGCAAAATAAGAATAGGCTATACTGAGCGAGATACCCGAAAAGGAAGGTGAGCCTTTATAGCAATTAAAGGAATCATCCCCTCTTGGAGAACCAGTCATGAACTTCGTTGCAGTAGAACTCACGAAGGAAATAAATTTCGGTGAAGACGATGAGTCAAAGATAATAAAGATTGGAATGAAGTTGGGAATGGCCGAAGAAGAAAAGTTACTAAAACTACTAAAAGAGTATCTAGATATCTTCGCGTGGAACATGAACGAGATGCCAGGAATAGATCCGCAAATTGCATGTCATAGATTGGACCTTGATCCAGGAGTCAAACCAATAAGGCAGAGAATATGCAAGATTGCAACCACTTATCACAAACAGATAGAGCAAGAGCCCCAAAAGATGATGGATTCTGGGATTATAAGACCGACGAAGTATCCAACATGGATCGCTAACATGGTGATAGTACCAAAAAAAGAACAAAGGCATAAGGATGTGCATAGATTTCAGTGATCTGAAAACTACCTGCCCGAAGGATAGCTTCCCACTACCAAACATACCGCAGATGGTGGAGTCAGCGTTAGGATACAAACGAATCTCGTTGATGGATTGCTATTTAGGTTATAACCAAATTCCCCTTGCAGAAGAGGATCAAGAACATACGGCTTTCTTCGCTCCGAGAGGTTGTATTGTTATACCCGAATGCCATTTGGATTGAAGAATACGGGCGCAACATATCAACGAATGGTGGAGAAGATCTTTGCAAAGTGGGTGCATAACAAACTGGAGGTTTATGTTAACGATATGATGGTGAAAACTAAAGAATCAGGAGATCATGTAGAAGACTTACGAGAAATTTTTGAGCAAATGAGTAAATACAAAATGAAGATAAATCCTGCGAAATGCATATTCGGGGTAGAATCAACGAAGTTCTTGGGGAACATTGTATCAGAGAAAGGAATTGAAGTAGATCCAGCAAAGGCTCAATCCATACTGGACATGCCATCACTTCATTTCGATAGATATTCTCAAAGCTTGTATTACTACATTATATTATGTTTTATTATTATGTTTCATCTACCTCTATCATCTCTTCTACTCCCTCGTCTTCCTCTAACAGGAATTCGACTAGAAACTCTGCTACTATGTGTGACTTCGTGGAAGTCTGGACTTCGTATTTCAACCCATATTGATCAATTCGGGTATTCCACCTTTCAACTCGCCCAACTCTCTTCGTATTCTTCAAAGTTGATTCTATTGGGATTCTGGTTAAAACCTTTCAATTTTCGGATAATTCTTCTCAGCTGCATTAAGAGTCTTGCTTCAATTAAATCATTGAAGCTATGAAGGATAATGCGTCAGCATGTCTGTTATTATCTCTACTCACTTGCCTCCAGATTATGTTTGGTATTTTCATGGAGTATTCTTTCACGAGTTGTAGGTATTTGCTCATCACGACATCATTTGCCTGGTATCTGCCTTCTATCTGTATGACCACTAACTGCGAATCACTGGTTATCCTTACTTCGTCCAGCTTCATTTCGATAGCTATTCTCAAAGCTTGTATTACTACTTTATATTATGTTTTATTATTAGTTGCCTTATACTCCAACGAGCTTAAATTCCATATTAAGTGTATGTTCGTTTGCTATGTGGGGAATAAATATCGTGGGGACATTTGTCGCAGGAAGTCAGCAGCGAAAATATCTAATAGTAGCAACTGATTATTTCACGAAATGGGTTGAGGCGAAACCCATGAAGAATACACGAGATAGTGATGTGTATGATTTCATTATCGAGCACATAATTTGTAGATTCAAGATTCCATTACAAATAGTCTCTGACAACGGAAAGCAGTTCGAAGGTGAAAATGTGAGCATGCTATTTAACATGTTCAAGATACAATCTGGAAAGTCAATTCCTCTGTACCCACAGAGCAATGGGCAATCTGAGGTGACGAATAAAACAATAGCAACCACTTTAAAAAAGAAGCTGGAAGGACACCACTCTGGTTGGTGCGAGGAAGTATCGATGGTGCTATGGTCATACATGACAACAAGACGAGAAGCAAAAGGGATGTCCCCTTTCTGTTTGACATATGGAGTAGAGGCAGTTCTGCCTACCGAGATCATCATCCCTACCACTAAGCAAGAGGCATGGAAAAATGGTTTAAATTCAGATATGATTTTGGCGAAATTAGATGATTTGGAGGAGAACAGAGAAACTACGCTACAACACATGACGAATTATCACCGAAGATTATCTCGTGAATATAATAATAGGGTAAAAGAGAGGGGCTTCGTTCCAGGCGAATTAGTCTTATGAGAAATACCCCCTTATCAGAAAGGACCTGGAGGAAAGCTGGAACCTACATGGGAAGGACCATTCATCATGAAAAGAGTGGTAGGGAATGGAGCCTATGAGCTTGCGGATTGATCGCTGTCGTAGGCGTCAAAAATAAATTACACTTTATTACTACTCAAAATATAAATATAGCAAGGGCAAGAAAGGATCGTTCCCATAGAGAGGTCAGATTGTCAAGTTGTTTCGGTTTCCTATAATTAACACGGGGGATTTTCTGATTTTTGTAAAGTAAAAATAAAATAAAAGCAAATAAAGAAATAAGCAAATAAATCAAATAGAAGAGATATTGGTTAAGGATTCATCTTCATTCACTAACATGCTTTTTTAACAATAACTAGAATTGATATTTAATTTCCACTTTTATCAAAATCCCTAGAATACCTTGATCGCAAGAATATCCCGCTAATTCTCTCTTGTCATCAACAAACACATTAAAAGATGCGAGTATGAGTTCTATCTAAGAGAACAACCTAACATGTAAAAGCACTAATCAAGTTTAATTCCCTAGATGCATTAAGTTCTATGAAATCAGGCCAATCAAAGCAATCGAACGTGGAAAGCGCACTAATTCAATTTAACAAAGGTAATGGTTCACATACGATCATAAGGATGCATCACTACAAGCTATAACCATATTCATGCTACTTGTTGTAGTAGCAGGATTTCCCACACTACATCCCTATTAAGATCCTATAAAAATCTAAGTGAAACTAGTTGAAGATTAAAGAATTAAACGACACTTTTATTATTTAGATCTCAGAAATGTTTACAGAAAATATTCAAACTCAGAATTACAACTTTCTTTTCTGAGTTTCTCTCTCCCTCAAGATTTTCTCAACTCTAAAAAATACATCATCCTCATCTGGACTTACTTGAACCCTTTATATAGGAAATTACATAGTGGGTGACATCTAAGTTTTCCCCTTCTTTCGGATATATTCTGCGATCTCATCGTGGTATTTGCAATATTAATCTTCCAACTTTTGTAATCCTCGTGAAACAACACTCTCATAACATGTCTCTTCAATCGTCAACTACTATGATGCTTCCCCGTGACGCTCGCCAAATGTTGCTGAAGAATCCTCACGACACTCTCGTGAATAATGTCATTTATACTTATAGGAATATTTGACCTTCTCGTGAAAGCGTTGTTCTTATCATGAGAATATCGTTGTGGCGATATTCTGGTACTACATCTTGCCTCTTCTCACATCTTTTCTGCGAAGAAGAAAAGATCGTGAGAATAAATTGCCGTAATCTCCTATCTTTTCACCTCCGTCTTTATTCTGACACGTCTCCAAACCTTTCACCAGCTGTCTTCATATAATTTTATCATCCATATATTTTTCGACACGTCATCTTAAACTGCTGTAATTTGACCATTCACGTCCTTTCATTGTATTAACTATATTTATTTTCTCGAGAAACTTCTTCTGCTATAAATACCTTCTCTCATTCTTCTCTTTTTATTTCTTCTCATTCTCTTTCCTTCTTCTTCTCTGCAAATTTCATTGCTTTCCCGCAAATCGCGCATCTACTATCTTTCGCCATTTTTTCAATCTCCTTTCATTTCCATTCTCTCAAAATGGTTGCTGCTGGTACTAAAAATCTTATTGCTTTCAATTTGATGCAAAAAAAACTTAAAAATCAAGGATTTGACTTATCTTTAATCCCAGATCAAAGTCCCAAATCTGTTCTTTCTCTTGAATTATTTTCTAACTTCCAGTGTTCTCGTGAAAAAATTATAGTTTCGTTAGGCCAACTTGAAGCTGGTCTTCCACTTCCTCTATACAACCCTGAACTTCCACTCTTTTACCAAATAATTTCTGATAAGAGATTTTCACGAGCGGTGTATCAACTTGGCGGTGATTGTATTAGATTATTACTGGAATATGCCTCTTGTGGTGCTGGCAAAGGATCCCAATATTCCGAAGAACACAAAAGTCTTAAATATAAACATATTCCGATTATCCCTGCAAAGTATACTGTAGATAACTTCTTTTGAAATTACCAGTTACTCCCCATGGTAAGGGATAGTACCTGTTGGGGTGTCCGTTTGCATAAAAAGAAGTTCACTGATGAAAATTCTCTTATGCAAGATATTGATTTTCATACCAATACAAATGATGGCCCTCGTCATTCTAATGACGATAAGTGGTTTATTTTTCCCTTATTCCTTAAAGGTCCTTATATATCCGGTTCTCTCCAACTTCTTGCGAATCTCTCTCACTATGAACCATGGACTTTCAACTAGCCTGATAAGTCTTCCGATGTATATTCTCTCATCTTCTTATGCTATTATTATTTTTTCCTTCACACTCTCGCTAACTTTTCCGTTATCTTGTAGGTTGCCAAAATGAAGCTTAATTACCAGAAATATAGGAAACCCAACACTCTTCTAGCTCTTAGATCTTTCACAGATGAAGTAAGAAATATTCCTTTATTAATTAACAATATATTGTTGCCCCTATTTCTTATCTTTATCTGTGTTTGTAGGTAATTGAAGAATTACCACCTTTAGAGCCAAAACCTAAGGAGAAACCTTCAACTAATCGTAAAGGGAAATCTACTGTTTCAAGTGAAGGAAGACGCTCTTCCCCTCGTGATAAAGAACCCAGCGAGCCTCCTTTGAAGAAGAATAAAACTCAACATTCTTCTTCTTAACATACCCAATTGGATTCAATTAATAAATCTAATAATGAATTTATCGAAGAATTTGACGATATCAGAGAAGTTCCCTCTGTGAAAAATTCTTCTCCCTCTGATTCTTCCATGGCCCAACTGTCCATGCTTTTTGGCGATTCTTATTGTGGAACTGCGAATGAGTATGGTGATGAGACTCTTAATGGGCTAGATCAAGCGCTCGTCAAAGTGTGCGATGCTCCAATCTTATCTGATAATAATTCTCTTCGTGGAATTTCTGGAACTCTAACTCCAAGCTTCTTAAATGCACTTGGTATTTTGGTATGTTTTCTTAATTGTTTCTTAATTCGCCAGATTTCTCTCGTCAAATTTTTTGTACTTATAAAACTCTGTTGCAGGTTGGGAGAGCTTCTTTTGCTGCTGCTGCTGATTTAGTTAATAAATGTGCTTCATTTAAGAAAAAGGTTGTTAACCTTCGCCAAGATAAAGAGAAACTAGAGGCTGAGATTGCTGAGCTTCGTGAGAAAAATAAACTGTTGGAAACTGAAGCTTCAGTTGATAAACAGAAGATTTTGGATCTTAACAATGCCAATAAACAACTTTATGGTATGATTTACTTTTTCTTTCTTTTAGTTTTTTTTTTTAGTTTTTATTTTATATAGCTTATCCAAGCAATCATTTTTGCAGATGTTTATGGTCTAACTGATGAGGCTACGTTCCTTCAAACCTTTCCCGAAACTATAGATGATAATACTCTTCTTGCTCGCCTTAATAACTCCTTAAGTAATTTTGCTGACGAACAAATTAAATCCCTCTCTATAGAGGAACTTAAATTTAAGTTTAATCTCCTAACCATTGAACACAGACACACTTTAGGATTATCTAATAAATTTAAGCGTCTTTATCATGAATCAAAAGAAGTGATCAATGGATTAAGAAGTAGAAATAGTGATATTGTTGACGAGAAAGATCAAGCAATTAGAAATGGCAGCGAAACTCTAGCAGATTTCCATAAAATTCTTCTCGAAGTTCAAATGGAAAGAGATAAACTCTTCTGCGAAAATAAAGATCTTCTTGCAAGAGAAACTCAAGTTCGTTCTCGCCTTCTTATCACTAGCGATGATGAGTTTTCTTGGGCAGAACAGGTTCTTGATAATGCTAGGAATAATTTAGGTATAGATGCTAGTTTTCATGCTGATCAATCGGCCTTAATTAGGGACTTGATTTCTGAGAAAGAAGGTTGTTAATCACTCTATTCTATTAACTTTTTTAAGTTTAATCTCCTGACCATTGAACACAGACACACTTTAGGATTATCTAATAAATTTAAGCGTCTTTATCATGAATCAAAAGAAGTGATCAATAGATTAAGAAGTAGAAATAGTGATCTTGTTGATGAGAAAGATCAAGCAATTAGAAATGGCAGCGAAACTCTAGCAGATTTCCATAAAATTCTTCTCGAAGTTCAAATGGAAAGAGATAAACTCTTCTGCGAAAATAAAGATCTTCTTGCAAGAGAAACTCAAGTTCGTTCTCGCATTCTTATCACTAGCAATGATGAGTTTTCTTGGGCAGCACAGGTTCTTGATAATGCTAGGAATAATTTAGGTATAGTTTCTAGTCTTCATGCTGATCAATCGGCCTTAATTAGGGACTTGATTTCTGAGAAAGAAGGTTGTTAACCACTCTATTCTATTAACTTTTTTTTTTTTTTTTTTTTAACTTCCATCTTAACAGTGCCTTATTCTCGAAGATTCTGAAGATAGATTCCATGTAAGGATGAGAGAACTAGAAGATATTAATCACCAACTCGCGAACGATCTTACTGCTCGCAACGATAAATACTCGCGATTGAAAGCCCAATTTGAGATTACTTCTGCAAATTTTAATAGAACCCTTCTCATCACTCGTAATGATACCACTAAACAGGTTTGTGACGACCATGGAATTCCTCATTCTTTGTATCCTGATCTTGCAAAGGCAATACCATCAATAATTCCAGATCTTGGTGTCTCTGATTCTGATGAAGATTTTGACGAAAGTGAAGAAGAGAATAATGACGAAGAAACAAATTCTGGCGATGATGAAGAACCCCTCAAAGATAATGAAGCAGAGAAATCCGGTGAAAGAGAAGAATCTGATAAAAATAACAATGTTGATAAATGAAACAATGTATCTGTCTGACTTCTTTCTTTTATGTAATCAATCGCGAGTTTCTTCAATTTGCTGCAACTTTCTTCAATTTAATGTGTAAACTTCTTTGCCCCTTTATCTGTATGAATGAAAGAACATCCTCTTTTTTGCAAATATAACTTGGTCAATATAGTTTGCATCTACTAATTATCTGCGCTTTAATATCCACATAAATTTCTCATATGATGATGAATAATAATCTTTATCATTATATTCACTCCCATACTTGCCTCTATTATTCATCTGCAATATGAGAAAGTTAATAAACGAATATTTTGGCGAATTTCATAATTTCTGCGATATTGTCGCAAACCTTGATATTTTTGCGATCTTATGGTCTTATCATGCCTTCCTACTTAAAGGTCTTACTTTTCCATAGTATTCTATCCGCGACAAGATCGCAGGACGTCTTTACATTTTCATGTATTGACCCATTGATCTTGTCTTATCTGCATTTCTTTATTGTATTGCGACAATATGAGGAGCCTAAGTTTTCTCGCGAAAATAAAGCCTCGTGACATTGCCGTCTTGCGATGAAATCGCAGGACGTCTTCACATTTGCATGTAAAAACCCCTTGACCTCATCTTAAATTTTTTCTCTTATGGCTTTTTGCCTCTGTATAATTTACGCGACAATATGACAGGCCTAAATGATCTTGCGATCTTAGAGCCCCATGACATTGCCGTCTTAAGACACTTATCAGCTCCCTAATGGAGGGTGCCGCCCTTATCTTCCCCATGGTTGACCCTTCAAGGAGGGCACATCAGCCATACAATACTAGCTCCTCCCATCCAGATTTACCAACAACCAGTTGTTTTCGCAGCCTCTTGTCCTTTATGCCTATATGGCTTATAGTTACAAGACTGCACCCTAGGTGGGGTTTTCTTCAGGCCAAGTGCATTGTAGCCAAGACTTACCAAAGATGGCCAGGGTAGGTTCGTCCGTCCCGGGCATCCTTGGATAAACCGTGTACCTCGGCGCCTTGATCATACTCTGCACTTCTTGGAAGAGATTCTCAGTCGTCCAACCAGGGTATAACCTTATAAAGCTGGAAATCCAAGATCTCTCTCCCGGATAGGTTTTCTTTAACCCCTACATCTGTATGACTCAGGTTCCAGTAGCGGTATAACCTTATCCCTGAATCATATAAAGAGATACCCCCTTTATGACGTGCTTGTAAGTCTTACATTTGCCACTTACGAAATTGTATTCGCGAACTAAGGTGCACGCCATAAAGGTTTGTCCCGTTCTCTTAATCTCTGCGAAATTATATTCGCGTTTCTTAAAATTTCTTACGAGTTTCAAATCTCAATAATTTCTTTTAACTTTTCAATTTCATTTTCTTCACTCAAACAAAAAAAGCAACTTTACCTTTCCACTTCTAGCGATCTGCTCGTCATATTTCATCTTTCTATCACTTCATTCTTCTCATCTTCCTTATCATCTGTTCTTTTACTTAGTGTTTTCCCGCAAGTTGCTTGTCATTTCTTCCTTTTATGTTTTTTATACCTGAACCTTTGCTGTGTTTTATTATTTGCTTGATATCTTCGAGGGACTCGTTAGTTACTTCTTCATGCTTTTCTATTGAATCAACCATTAATTTGTCACTTCTCTGTTGTTGCTTAATTCTGTATTTCCAATTGTTGTTCTTCCCTTCTCTTTCTTCACAAGACTTGATATCTATCTCATAACATTTCTTACTTTCTCCCCAATCTCCTTTAATTACTCCAACACCATTTGGATGAGGGAATTTAATGCACTGATGAACGGTAGATGCAACACCCAATATCCTGTGTAACCAAGGTCGACCAATCAAGGCGTTATATGGTGATTCAATATCGATAACACAGAATAAAATCTTGGAAGTCATTCCTCTAAACGGAATTCTCATTGTGATCTCCCCTTTAGGCTTGTTGGCAGTTCCATTAAAACCATAGATTCTGTATGTCGATTGTATCAAATCTTCATCTTTCCCACCCCTGGTTCTGTAGGTGTGGTAGAACAGGATATCTACGGAACTGCCAGTATCAATTAGGATTCTATCAATGGCCCAAGACTCTTCCATTTCGTTATTGTTTTCTTTACCTTCTTCTTCTTCTTCTTCTTCTTCTTCTTCTTCTGCTTGTTCTGGTTTTATTTCCAACCTTACCACCAATGGGTTATCATGCAGCTCGCCAGGCTCTGGTATTTCTTGTGCTGTAAAAGAAAGGATTTGTTTCTGCCACTCTTCTAATGGCGAGATTCTCGCTATATTCATTATTTATTTTCCATCCATATCTCTGGCAAAGACTCTACTTAAGACATTATCGTGGAAATATTCGATGGTTCTGAAAGAATGCACAATAGAATTACAAAATAAATTCTTTGCTTTAGTTCCAACCTCTATAACAAAAGTTTCTTCTCCTTTTACATTAGTCATTCTGTGATCGTCTGGTGGTGGTGGAAATTGTTGCTATTGTTGATGCCCTTTTAGAAAATGATTTAGCTTCCCCTGATCGATCATTCTTAAGATTATTCTTTTCACATTTCTGCAATTATTTATCGAATGCCCATGAAAATGATGATAAGGACAGAATTCTTGATTACGAGTGTTAGGATGTGTTTCCTTCCCCATGTTCCATGGCGAGGGTATATTTTCCATTAAAATGATAGCTTCCCAGATTTTTTCTACACTAGCATTCAAGGGTGGCATCTTAATCTCCTCCCATATGGTTCTCATGCTCCCCGGATTTCTGAAATTATTTTGCTTTTGTCCACCATAAGTTTCTTGGGGTTGGTCAAGCCTTTGGATTTGACTATTTCCTCCATGATTGTAATAATTCTTCTCTCTTTCAAATTCTTCTTGATCACGACTTCCCATAGCCACTAGATTTTTTTTGTCATTATTCGCCACTTTCTCTGCTTGAACTTGCGAGGTGCTCGCCACGTTATTAATCATTTTGGGAAGCAAACTTCCATTAGCCAATACAGAACTGGTGTTTGCAATTGGGTATGACTCCATTTCGTTTTGTTTTTCTTCCAAAGCAATATACTCTTCTTGTAGTTCTCTTAGTTCAGTCATTGTGATGGTGTTTTTGATTCTGAAAATTTGTATGTAGAGCAAATTGGTCGCAAACATTGCATTAATGAAGGATAAAATAAGATATCTCTCATCTACTCTTCCCGCCATCTCACTACACATTGTCTTCCATCTTATGGTTAGATGTTTTAGACTCTCGCCAATTCTCTGTTTTAATCCAAATACATCTTCGATACCTGGTCGTGAAGAGTTGTTGCTTATGTATGCACCCAAAAATGTAGCTTGTAAGTGATCAAAAGAAGTAATAGTATTTTTCGGCAATCCCTCAAACCATTTTAGCGCCTCGCCAGTCAAACTGGATGCAAAGTACTTGCATAAAACAACATCATGATTCTCCCACTGCAGCATACACCTAACATAAGCTTTAACATGTTGAATAGCACAAGTAGTCCCATCGAAAATACTTGTTTAGTGTTTGGCAAATTGCATTTTGGAGGAATTCCTCTTAGTTGTACTTCCTGTGTGAAGGGAGTTCTAGCTGCTTCTTCGATTGCTTCATCAAGTTGCCTTCTTCCACCTTCTCTTCTATTATTTATCATCCCTCTCATTTCTGCTAATTCCCTCAAAATTTGCTCATTTGCAGTTGGGATTTGTTCTATTGGTCTTTTTAACGCACTTTCTCTTCTCCTGCGATTTTCCTCTTCATTTCTATCTAAAATTCGCAGTTGATTTTGTCTCCTAATTTCTTCTCCACCAACTTCTTCATTTCTCACCAATTCTCTTTGTTGTCTTTCTATCCTTCTCTGTATTCTGTCATATTCTTCCCGAATATTGCCATTTTCACGATTTTGTGTACGTCTTCTTTCTCGATTATCATGATTGTTTTGCCTTATTGCCTCTTGAAACTCCTGTTCTTCCATTTCTGCCCTCAGTCTTTCTCTCTCGCAAGCTAGACGTGACTGTTCAGCATAATGTCTCTCTATTTCATTCTCAATAATTCTTTGATTTCTGACGTGCTCGCGTCCATGTAATATTCTTCTACCTTCTTCGTGATTTTATTCACCATCTTGATTATCTTCATTTCTCTGATTTTCAATATTTCGTCTTCCATTTAAAGTTTTCCCCTGTGGATTGTTATAATCATTATTTACTCTCTCTTCTCCCTGGTATTGCCCTCTATTTGGATTTTGTGTTTCTTCTTGCACATTTTCTCCATCATTTCTTATGAGGGAACTTCGCCTTGGTATTTCTCTAAGTGACCTTGAACTTGATCTAGTTGTACTTCTTGATCTTCTTCTTTGTAACCTTAAGTTCTCCATTCTCAACTCATGATTTTGTCTTGTTAAATTTGCACGTTCCACCGCCTCTAACCTTCTTTCTTCTTGTATTCTTTGCCCTAATTCCTCTGCTGTTTCATCTTCATCTTGATGAATCGACCCTTCTTCTACATCCTGATTTCTTCCTACTCCATTTTCTTCTCTTAATTGTCGATTTGTTTCTTCTCTCATTGAATCTGATCTCCATGTATGCACGCTTACTCTATCATAATCCACTCTTCCATTTTGTACCGATGTTGATTGGTTTGGTTGTTGAATTGAATTTTCCCTTTCATTCCTTGTTCTATTCCTCCTAGTTCTCATCCTTGAAGATTCTCCTAATACACTTGTTTCTTCACCTGCAAGTCTTTTACTTATTCTCACTATTGTTGGTGGTTCTGATGTATTTCTTCTCCTTCTTCCAGCTATTTCTTTAATTTCTCCAAATCTTCAAATTGTAATTAGAGATTTTGGATCTTCGGTCCCCTTAGTCGGCGCCAAAATGTAGGTGAAACTAGTTGAAGATTAAAGAATTAAACGACACTTTTATTATTTAGATCTCAGAAATGTTTACAGAAAATATTCAAACTAGGAATTACAACTTTCTTTTCTGGAGTTTCTCTCTCCTCAAGATTTTCTCAACTCTAAAAAATACATCATCCTCATCTGGACTTACTTGAACCCTTTATATAGGAAATTACATAGTGGGTGACAGCTAAGTTTTCCCCTTCTTTCGGATATATTATGCGATCTCATCGTGGTATTTGCAATATTAATCTTCGCCAACTTTTGTAATCCTCGTGAAACAACACTCTCATAACATGTCTCTTCAATCGTCAACTACTATGATGCTTCCCCGTGACGCTCGCCAAATGTTGCTGAAGAATCCTCACGACACTCTCGTGAATAATGTCATTTATACTTATAGGAATATTTGACCTTCTCGTGAAAGCGTTGTTCTTATCATGAGAATATCGTTGTGGCGATATTCTGGTACTACACTTGTAATCAGGAATCTATCACTTTTATGTAAAACAAACCCTAATATAGCAATAGAGATAAAAACAAACTCAACCGATTCGCGACTCGATCAAACAAGCATTCAAATCATGTAATAATATAAATAGTGAATCATAATCGATAATATGGAGACAAAACTAATTTATCATATCAAAAAACATATTATGTGAAATCCAATTATTCCATAACCAAAAGAAAATTAAGTACTCATGTTAATGGAGTTCATAACAAGAATAAAGAGAAAATCTATCATGTTGTAAACCCTAGAAGCAAAAGTAGAAGATAAGATGATAATAAAGAGATAATAGATTTGAGAAAAGTCTTCTCTTTTATATGTTTCTCAATTTCCATAAAGGATGCTCCTTCAAGTGGTCCACCAAACCCATGTGTGAAAACCCGTGCAAAATTCTGTCCCAAAATACGCTTGCCGGAAAACTGGGTTTTTGGCCGGAATCCGGCTAGAAAAGTCGTCGCCGGCCACCTAAAAATTCTTCTCCATCGACGGAACATTCAGTCAAGGCGCCGTTAAAGTTAATCGTTGACCTAATGGTCATCGTTAGTCAACCGGGTCAAAATCTGAGTCAGAATTGAGTTAGCTGAGTTCATAACGAGTCAGAACCGAGTCAGCTAGCTAACTCGGCTGACTGATTTTGGCCAAGACTGTTGCAACCATTGCGCTTCAGCCATGATGGCTATGCCTTCCCTGTACTTCAGCTCATGCATTACCAACTACAAGTCCATCTCAGAGCCATCCCATAACCACCATTACTCCATTCATATCATAGTTCATTGCCTCCATAACCAACTCTTCTTCCTTGTAATGCACATACAATCCATTCCCATAACCTGCAGTGCTATACAACCACACAAACTCATCCAACCACCAACTTCCATTTCAAATCAGTATCATTTTAACCACCAGTTCCAACCTGCAATATCTGCAAGTTTAGTTCCACCACAGACCAACAACACTCAACCCCATTAGATCCAACCCTGTAAGCCTAACATTCATCTTAGCATCTTCTCAATGCCACCACCAGTTCCTATTCTTTCACTGCACCTTCTGCAATTCCAGCTCCTTCAACAAAATAGCACCAGAACCACCACCTGCATCTGAACATCAACAGCTGCAATACCTTACATTCATCTATTCAATTTTCAGTGTAGCTTTCCTGCAATACAAGCACACAAGACCCAATTTCCATTCAACCATTCTGCCATAAATTTACAGCATCATCCTCAATCAAACCGATCCCTGTAATGCTCTAATTCCACCCATTATCTTCTGTTACTCTCATCCACAACCCAATTTCTCTCATGGTTTGCTTCAATTCTAAACCTAATTCCCTTCAGCAGTATATTTCTTAATTTGAACTTCAAGATGACAATCATATTTATCTTCTCAAACAAACCCTGATTCAAATTTGGGTCCATACCCATCTTAATTTCATCCTCTCTTATTTCAACAACAACACCACTTCCCTGATTCTTCACCATCAAACCCATTCCTTGTTTTATTTCTAACGAGACCTAGACCCAAGGACATCTTCCATCTGATTTATCAAATCAACAGAAACCCCCATATTCTTCTCGTTCTCTCTTCAATCAATTTTATCAGAAACCGTCATTTACATCCTCTCTGATAACTTGATAGACACACTCTTAATCCTTCTCACCATCAGAACCTAAATCTTCTTCCCCTGCCAATAGCAGAATCAGTAACAGCTTCTTTATCTTTTTCTTCATCCCTTGCCAGCAACACTAACACATCTTTTCTGCCACCAATTTCGTCTCTAAATCTCTCCATCGCAGATTCTCTCAGATGCAGAATGAGATTTGGGGAAGAAATGATAATGAGAAACTGATTTCTCATCGACTAGGTTTAGGTATAAAGGGACGGGAAGGATATTTGCACCCATACGGCTACACAATAGCAGCCCCTTAACCTCAGTAGGCTGTTCTTTAACACTCCTCCAAAGAGGGTTGTCCCATTGCCTTATCTGAACTCCGTATATCAATTGCCTGTAAAATGACCTTTTTACACTTTCACTCCAAATTGACGTTTTATCCTTCTTTTGATCCGAATGACTCCAAAGTACCTAATAATCTCAAAAGTAATCATAAGATACATAATTCACAAGAAAACATAGCAAAGAAAGCATTTACTCTAGATAGTAAATACAGTGTATTCTACACTTATCACGGATTGCCAAGGCAAAGACACGGATAACGAAGGAAATATCATATACAGTGAAGCAGAAAGACGAGATAAGATACTAGATCACCCGTGGAATCCGGTCTACATAAAGAAGTATTATCCATAGCCATCAGATATGCTAGCAAAAGAAAATGTAACGTGGCATGAAGATGCAAGTCTGTATTCAGCAAAAGAAGAAATACAATGAAATGCTTATTGAAAAAATATGAGTTATGAGTAACACAAAGCAAATATGAAACGAAAAATGAGCAAAAGAAAACGCGAAATGAAAATAAGCAAAAGAAAGAAAAGAAAGAGTCAACATGGGCGAAATAAAACCTCAATGACAGGCAAGTAAGAACTCACTAGGAGGTTGCGTAAGACCTACAAAATAAAGAAAATACATGAAAAACAAAAAGAATATACAATAAAAAAGGTCTCCAGGGAGATTATAAAACTGTCATGAGCCCACCTTGAGCCTTAGGCCTGTTTTCCATGTTGGGCCTTGTTTTCAAAAGCCTTAGTCAATTTCTTCTATACTTGTCCTTAAATTTGTTTGAGTCGGTTTTTAGGAAAGCTTTGTATTTCTTTTAATCAGGGCATTATTAATCCAACGGCTAAGTTTAGCCGTTATGGATTGGTCGTTTGAGAACTATTAATGCCCAATCAGTTTGTAAGAAGGCTAAGAAAATGAATGACAAAAATTAGGCTCTTATATTGAAGAGTAGGTTGATGTTAACCTTTTTGTGATCGTTGTTGATTCATAACATTTGGTATCAGCTAATCGATCATGTGTACCTGTATCATGATGGGAGCAAAAAGAGCACCAACAGTAAAGGATGTTGCTAACCAGCAGAAGCTGGATGGTGAACGAATTTCGGCGTTAGAGTAAGCGGTTACATAGCTTAATACAAAGATGAACTCGGTGCAATCTTCATTAGAGAAAATCTTAGCTCGTCTTCTCATTACAGCTCCTATTCATTTTTCTGTTGAAACTGATTTCGATTCTTCAACTCAGCGCAATCCGTTCGACGATACTGGATTTCATCTTACAGTAGGTAATTTTGTTCGTCATCCGAAAATTGATTTTCCCAGATTTGATGGTTCTAATCCTAGAGGGTGGGTTCGAAAATATGAGCACTATTTCCTTCTTAATTCTATTGATCCACTGAAAAAAGTAGATTTAGCTTCTATTTATTTAGATAGTAAAGCGGATGCCTGGTTCTTAGATTATGCGGAAGGAAAACCATTCATAGAGTGGGATAACTTTGCTATGGATGTGTGTTGTCATTTTGAAGACGTTGTATATGATAACTATGTTGGTAGCTTTAACAAACTTAGTCAAACTTCAACTGTTGAGGAATATAATGAATGATACGAATCTCTGAAAGCAATTATGAAATCTAAGAATAAGACCCTTTCTGAGGATTACTTCACCCTGAGCTTTCTCAGTGGGTTGAAAGAGGAAATTCGTAATCCAATCCAAATGTTTAAACCTTCCAGTGATACTGAAGCTTTTTATTTAGCACGCATTCAACAAGCTTCTGTGGACAATGCTACCAGAAAATTTAAACAGTTTCCTAGAAAATTTCAGTCATCTTCTATCTCCTTTTCACCCTCCACCACATTCAAACAATCTCTTGCCCCTCTTACCAGCTTACCTAAATCATCTTTTTCCTCAGATAAACCCATTATCACACATCCCATTACACCTACAAAACCTGAGCCACCAATACCTCCCATCAAACGCCTTAACCCTGCACAAATGCAAGCCAGGCGTGACAATGGTATTTGCTATAATTGTGATTCTTTTTATCGACCAGGTCACCATTGGAAAACCCAACAACTATTCATGCTTGTAGCCTCTGATGAAGACCCGTCTTCCCCATCAATGGATTAATCTGAAGAGGAAGAAATTTCTCCAACTACGTCAGTAGACACAACCATGGAGATTTCTCTCCATGCCTTGACTGGATTGGTGACTCGGACTACTATTAGAGTTCCGGGTAAACTCAACAAGAAGGACATCTTGGTTCTTATCGACACAGGTATCACTCACAGTTTTGTGGATTCTGCGTTGGCTTCTAGTTTACATTTACATATTACACCTACTGCTCAAATGCTGGTCACTGTGGTAAATGGGGATACCACTATGAGCAAGGGTGTCTGTGAGGAGTTACCATGGTCTATGCAAGGCTATGCTTTTTCTGGTGATTTGAGGGTCCTTCCCTTAGGGGGGTGTGATATGGTGCTTGGGGTGGACTGGTTGAGGCAATTGGGTGATGTAATGTTCAATCTGGCTGAGTTAAAAATCTCCTTCATGCATCAGGGGAGACAGATCACACTGCAGGGCAGTTCTACTCCTCCTTCTTTAGCATGATCAGTGGTGATTCCTTTTTGAAGTTCATTAAAAATAACACTCCTGTCATTATTGGGCATTTTTTTTCATTAACTGCCGCTCCTTCAAATTCCCCTACCCCCACTGAAATTTCATCCCTGCTAGACAACTTTCAAGATGTCTTTAGCACATCTACCACCTTACCTCCCCCAAGAGAATTAGACCATAAAATACCTTTAAATCCTAATTCAGTCCCTATCTCTCAAAGACCCTATAAATGCCCATACATTCATAAAGCTGTGGTAGAACAATTGGTTAAAAAGATATTAGATTCTGTTCTTATTCAGGACAGTCATAGTCCATTTGCTGCACCCATATTATTGGTTAAAAATAAAGATGGCTCTTGGAGATTTTGTGTAGATTATAGGAAACTAAATGAAATGACTGTCAAAGACTAGTTTCCTATTCCACTAATTGAGGAGCTTCTTGATGAACTCAATGGAGCTGTTATATTCACTAAATTAGACTTAATAGCTGGATATCATCAGATCAGAATGCACTTGGATGACATTTTTAAGACTGCTTTCAAGACACACCATAGCCACTATGAGTTCAAAGTGATGCCATTTGGCCTCACTAATGCACCTGCTACATTCCAAGCCCTTATGAACAAAGTTTTTCAGCCTTTTTTAAGGAAGTTTGTTATAGTGTTCTTTGATGACATACTGATTTACAGTCATTCCTTGGAAGAGCATCTACTTCATCTGTCTCAAGTGCTTTCATTACTCAGACAACATTCTTTATTTTCCAACCTCAAGAAATGTTACTTTGCTCTGTCTCAATTGGCTTATTTAGGCACCTCATTACTGCTGATGGTGTAGTAGCTGACCCAAAGAAAATATCTGCAATGCAACAGTGGCCACAACCAACTAACTTGAAGCAGTTGAGAGGGTTCCTAGGCCTCACTGGTTATTACAGAAGATTCATCAAAGGCTATGGAACCATCAGTAAACCCCTAACAGACATGCTTAAGAAAGATGCCTTCCAATGGTCTCCACCTGCACTCCAAGCCTTCTTGGATCTCAAGACTGCCATGACCACTGCACCAGTGTTGGCCCTTTCAAATTTTTCTATTCCCTTTGCACTGGAAACTGATGCTGCACTAGAGGAGTTGGTGCTGTTATAATGCAATTGGGCAGATCCATTGACTTCTTTAGTAAACCATTGGGACCCAAGGCTCTTGCTCTTTCTACTTATGAAAAGGAACTTTTAGTCATAGTAATGGCAGTGCAGAAGTTGAGATATTACCTCTCTCACAATCAGTTCATTATCCATATTGATCAACAGAGCTTGAAGTTTTTTATGGATCAAAGGATGACCTCTGTACTTCAACAAAAATGGTTAATGAAACTTTTGGGTTTGGACTATGTGATTCAGTACAAGAAAGGGAAAGACAATACAGCTACAGATGCCTTATCCAGGTTCCCTTCTGCATCTTCCTGCTCTTCTATGTCTGTGACACAACCATTTTGGGCTCAAGACATTCTCTCCAGCTATGAGGGTGACTCAACTGTCCAACAACTTCTTGCTCAACTGTTCATTCATCCTGACCACAAATGTTTTTCTCTCACTGGTGGCATATTGAGGTACAAGACTAGGTTGTATGTGGGTTCTGGTAACCATATTAGGGCATCCATTATACATTCAGTGCATGATTCCTCTGTTGGTGGACATTCAGGTATGTGGGGAACTTATACCAGGGCTAAAGCACATTTTTACTGGCCTAAGATGAAACAAGACATCATTCAGTTTGTGGCAACCTGTGAGATCTGTCAGTGCAACAAAACTGAGCATTCTGCTCCTGCTGGTATTTTGCATCCCTTACCTATCCCTGACACTTCTTGGCAGCACATATCTATGGACTTCATTGAAGGCTTGCCAATCTCACATAGGAAATCTGTGATATTAATGGTGGTGGACAAATTAACTAAGTACAGTCACTTTCTTGCCTTAAGTCATCCATTCACTGCTCTATCTGTGGCTAAGGAATTTCTTCATCACATTTTCAAGCTTCATGGATTACCCTCTTCCATTGTGTCAGATAGAGATAAGATTTTCATCAGCCACTTCTGGCAGGAGCTGTTCAGGTCACTGGGTACAACTTTGAAACTCAATACATCTTATCACCCTTAATCTGATGGGCAAACTGAGAGAACCAATGCTTGCTTGGAACAATATCTCAGATGTATGACTGGTAATACTCCTAAACTTTGGGCTAACTGGTTAGCTTTAGCAGAATGGTGGTTTAATACTAATTATCACACTAGCCTCAAAATGACACCATTTCAAGCATTGTATGGCTACACACCTCCTCATTTGGTCTTTCCAGTTCATACCACTACTTCTGTAGCTGTTGTTCAAGAATACTTGCAAAACAGAGATCACATGTTACAGCTACTCAAAGATGACTTAGTTAAAGCTCAAGACAGGATGAAATACTTTGCTGATAAAAACAGGAGTGACATATAATTTGAGGTAGGTGACATGGTTTTCCTCAAGCTTCAACCTTATAGGCAGTCTTCTGTGGCATTGAGAAAAAACTTTAAACTGTCTCCCAAGTACTATGGCCCATTTGAAGTATTGCAGAAAATTGGAGCTGTGGCTTACAAGTTAAAGTTGCCAGTAGGGTCACGCATACACCCAGTTTTTCATGTATCTCAGTTGAAAAAGAAGATTGGCTTGAATGTTTCAATCACCCCCTTTATGCCATAGGTGGATACTTTAGGGTCCGTCATTGTCACTCCAATTGCAGTCTTGGCTTCCAAAGTCACATTGCGTGTTGATGTCCATATCCCTCAGATCCTCATTCATTGGTCTAATTCAACACCAGCAGAAGCAACTTGGGAAGACACCTCCCACATTCAAGCTCAATTCCCTAACTTCATCCTTGAGGACAAGGATGCTTAAATGGGGAAGGTATTGTCATGAGCCCACCGTGATCCTTAGGCCTGTTTTCCTTGCTGGGTCTTGTTTTCACAAGCCTTAGTCAATTTCTTCTATACTTGTCCTTAAATTTGTTTGAGTGGGTTTTTAGGAAAGCTTTGTATTTCTTTTAATTAGGGCATTATTAATCCAACGGCTAAGCTTAGCCGTTATGGATTGGTCGTTTGAGAACTATTAATGCCCAATCAGTTTGTAAGAAGGCTAAGAAAATGAATGAGAAAAATTAGGCTCTTATATTGAAGAGTAGGTTGTTGTTAGCCTTCTTGTGATCGTTGTTGATTCATAACAAAAACCTCTACTTAGGGAGGCTGAGACCCCATGACGTGAAACCTAGATAAACAAAAAAGGGGAAACAAACACAAAATTTGTAGCCCTCGCGCGCGTCGTGGGAAAATCTCATTAACATCAAATAGGGGCAATGATAAGACCCATCCGCCGAGGGCCCCAATTTAGGTAACCACACGGTAAGGGGTGTAGGAACGAGTCCAGTGGATATAGTAGATGGCCTGACGTGATTACTCCACTCGGTCCCAAAGAAACCCCACCTAGGGTGTGACTTCGTAACCAAGAGCCATATCGGTGAAGGGATAAGAAGTCACGAAATAACTGATACCTAAGCCTGAAAGCAAGGGGGTATTCAGGGGGAATATAAAGGGACGACACCCTCCTTTAGGGAGCCGAGTGACCAAAAAAAAAAACGGCAATGTTACGGGGATGGTATTCATGGGAATAGGCTGGCATGTGATATTATCGCACAATAAGACCTCAATGAGTGAGTTAAGGCGAGGTTGATGGATCTTTATTTTTCAAGAATAAAGAGCGCCCGAGACTTCATCACAAAAACCCTGCACAACGGGGTGGGGCACAATAAGACCTTAACTAGGAGGCAAAATAAGACCCCGATATAATAAATAGAACGTATGGAAGACAAGAGGCAAATGAGTAGAAGAACGAGGCCCGTTAAGACCCTGTCATGGCAGGTAAGCTTCCGCGTCTACAAGTAGAATATAATAACACCTTAACTAGGAGGCAAACTAAGCCCTCATAGAATAGTTCTCCGATAGGGAGAGAGATGTGAGGCAAGAATGAAACCTAAGGCAAAACAAAAAGACAAAATACGAAACAAAACAAAAGGCAAGCATATGACCCTGCTTGATCTTATGAATCATATGAAAAAAAACGAAATAAACAACAAAAAAGAGAATATACAAAAGAATGAAATAAGGGAAATAATGATAAAGAATCATGAAGATTCGAGATAATCTTTATCGAATGAGAAATTCATGCAATTGAAATATTGCATAAGATAATATTTATATTAAATCGATCATGCTATGACTTACATATTAATAGTGCAGGGACGAATTTATAAGAGACGAGATATAATTATAAGCGAGATAAAAGGTGCGAAGAAACACAAAAGATAGACGAGACAATGAGAGCAGAAACACAGAAAGGCGAGAAAATGCACAAGTATGCTACATAAATCCACAAAAGAATAAGAGGCAAGTATATACTTTAAATTTCATTTTATTCTTTTGAGCATTTACTTCGCATAAAACAAAAGTAGTTATTAACTTAGAGATATAGAAAGGCAAATTATGCTTAAGGCTGCAGGAATGCTTCAGATTTTCACAAAGAATATGAGGCAAGTATATACTTTTAAATTTATTATTCTTTGCGTATTTCCTTCGCAAGTATATACTTGATATGTTTGATATACTTGATATAAACTAATGAATTAACTTAAATATGATGTTGATCGGTTAAGCTGCAAAGATTGATTCACGAAATAAGGTTAAGAGAGCTAATAACACATGAAACATTTTGTTAGAGCTACGAATTAGATATGTTAACCATGTTAAGTGCAGTTAATTAAGAGAAATAAGGAATAAAGATATCAAGAGAAGCAAAGATGATACATTCAGGCAAAACGAGGAAGAGATAAATTTTATTCCCCCCAACCTTGGGAGCGCCCAGTCAAAATGTTAAAGGAATTAAAAATCAAATTGTCATCAAAATAAAAAGGATCAAGGCTGCGAAGAAGATTGCTGAATAGGAACATCTTTGATATCTTCTCCCTCAATATAACCAATTATAGATC
This sequence comes from Papaver bracteatum, assembly GCA_023529315.1. Classification (NCBI taxonomy): domain Eukaryota; kingdom Viridiplantae; phylum Streptophyta; class Magnoliopsida; order Ranunculales; family Papaveraceae; genus Papaver; species Papaver bracteatum. The sequence goes on along the minus strand of JAJJWX010005269.1, from coordinate 667,148 downwards.
CTTGAACCCCTGCATCAGTACCACCATCACCTGCCCCACCAACAGAACCCGTGCCTTGAGAAGCTTCACCAGTAGGGTTTTAATCTCCTCATCAGTCTCCGTCTTCTCATCATCATCCTCATCAGCAGCATGTTCATCATCAGAGAAGACTTCGAGGTCCAAATGAACACGAGGAATGCCTCGAGAATCACAGAATTCGTTGAAGAGTTGGACTTTAGCTTTTTGAGCATTCTTGTGAGTCAATTTTGCAACCTTGGCAGCATCTTCCACCATCTTGTCACAATCTTGGTTTAGAAGCTCAATTTCCTCCTTAAGATCCGACACCTCTTTGGAGAGATCTTTATTCTGGCGAGGTAGATGAAGGACTTGATTCTTCCAGCTTTCCTCAGACTCTACGAAAAGAGAAAGCAAAGTAAGAGGCAGAGTTAGCAGAGTAGAATACAAAGTAAAACATTCTACAGCTCCTAGAACTACCTTCCTTCTGCGAAATAACAGAGTTTAAAGTCTTCTGAATATCGATGTTTAAATGGTCAAGTCTTGAGACTTCTGATTCAAGGTAGGAACAGAGTTCATGAGAAGACTACTATAGCAATTTATTGACAAACATGCTTGAGACAGCAACGAATGCGAGTTCGACTGAGCAATGCTCTAACATAACTCTCCTGTCAAGCCATCTGAAGGCCAAAGTGACAAGAAGAATGAGAAGGGAAAGATGGTCTACGAAGTTGAAGAACCAGCCTAAATCCCTGACATAGATTTTTTAAATGACTCTTTTATTATTTTAACTCGGAACGTCCCTTCTTTGCGGTCCCCTGCTACCTAGTCCTTGATCTCCTTTAGTTCTGACACTTTCCTGCCTGAGGATCAATCCTTTATATTGAATACCTCGTTAAATATCTCCATCCAACAACATGCTTCTATCATGGGTTTGGTGAGTACTATAGATTTTAACTTCGCCACTCGCCTAAATTCTTCTCTGACTTATTCAATCTTGTAGGAATTCAATCGCCACATGGACCAACTTGTGGAGACGAGAGTGGCTCGTGAGAATTTGAAGACTGCTAGCATCCGTGTTCATGAGCTTCAAAAGGATCTGGCTGACAAGAAGGCATGCTCTGCCAAGTTTGAACAAAGGGTTGATGAGCTTAGCAGGAAGTCTCTTTGCTTCTTCGCTTCTTATTTGCCTTAGCTTTGTTTTTACTATTATTTTTATTTTATTTCGTCAAGCCCGTTCTACGAAATGTTACATGGATTATCTCAAAGCCAAGGAGTCAGCTAATGATATTCAATCTGAACATGCGAACCTCTTATCCCAAATCAATTGTTATCTAACTGAGAATGAGATTTTAAGTGAAAAGTTAGAAGTATCATATTCCCTGTCAGATTCCCTGTCAGATCGTCTAGCTAAGGAATCTACTAATAATGAAGAATTGAATTCTCATTTACATATAGAAAATGAAAACTTAAGGGTTGAGCTGCAGCGAGTTAGCAATCTTCTCATAACTTCACGGAATCTCCATTCTTCATCCTTAACCCAAATCAAGCATTTGGAAGAAGATAAAACTCGAATAATCAAGAGGAAAGACAAGTCTGAAGCTTAACTTCGTAGAATTATGAGTGAAGTTTCTGATTTTAAGGTAGAAAGTGATAAGTTAAAGACTAAGAATGGGACATTAAAAGATGAGAATGTTGGGTTAAAAGATGAGATGCCCTCCGTTTTAGCTCATCTGGAAACACTTCAGGGTAAAAAGACAGCCATTACTTCTCCCATGAAGAAAAGACCTATTGCACCTCCGAGAAGCGGTAAAATCGTCGTAAAATCTTCTGATGATGATGAACCCAAATCAAATCCAGGAAAATATGAAGATAAATCTTACCAAGAACTTTGTGTTCACCTCGAAACGGAAGTCTTAAGACTTGATTATCTTAACATCGACCTTTAGAAAATTTGAATTATGTCATTTCACAGAAGGAAGGTAGTTCTAGGAGCTGTGGTTAACTATAGTTCTTCGTTTTATTTCGCTTGCTTTGTTTCTTACTTCGTTTTCTCTTTTCGCAGAGTCTGAGGAAAGATGGAAGAGTCAAGTCCTTCATCTATCTCGCCAGAAAGAAGATCTCTCCAAGGAGGTGACCGATCTTAAGGAGGAAGTTGAACTTCTAAACCAAGATTGTGACAAGATGGAGAAAGATGCTTCCAAGGTTGCAAAGTTTACCCGCAAGAAGGCTAAATTCCAATTCTTCAACAATTTATGTGATTCTCGCATCATTCCTCGTGTTCCTTTAGAGATCGAAGTCTTTTCTGATGATGAGCCTGCTGCTGAAGGTGAGGATGATGATGAGAAGACCGAGACTGATGAGGATGTTGGTAGGCCTACTGGTGAAGCTTCTCAAAACATAGGTTCTGATGGTGGTGATCTTCGTGGGGAGGCAGGTTCTGTTGGAGAAAACACCACTAAAGCTACTCATATTCAGCAATCTCCTTCGCAACCTTGATGCTTTTGTTTTGCTGATGATTTTAACTTTGTGTTCTCTTAACATTTTAACTGGGCGCTCCCAAGCTTGGGGGAATAACATTTATCTCGTCTTCGTCTTTTCCTTGAATATATCAGCTTTTGCTTATTTTGCTGTCTTTAATCCTTATCTCGTTTAACTAACTGCACTTAACATGGTTAACATATCTAATTCGTATATCTAACAAAATTTTGCATGTGTTCTCAGCTTTTTTACTCTTACTTCGTGAATCAAACTTTGCAACTTAGCCGGTTAACAAATTATCTAAGCTAATTCATTAGTTTATATCAAGTATATAAAATATATCAAGTATATACTTGCGAAGGAAATACACAAAGAATAATAAGTTTGAAAAATTATATACTTGCCTCTTATTATTTGTGAATTTCTGGAGCGCCTGCTGTCTAAAAGTTAATTTGCCTTTCTATCTCGCTAATTCAATAATTACTTTATTTTATGAAAAGTAAATGCTCAAAAGAATAAAAATGAAATTTAAAGTATATATTTGACTCTTATTCTTTTGTGGATTTATGTAGCATATCTATATTTCTTCTTGCGTCATTGGTTCTTTATGCTCCTATTCCATTTGCCTTGTATACCTTTTGTTTCGAGTTCCAGGTTCAGGTTTGCCTCTTGTTTTCGCCCTTTTTCATCTCGTACACAATTTATATCTCGTTTCCTTAAGCTTATTCCCGCACCATTAATATTTAAATCATACCATAATCGCGTTAATTTAAGCATTATCTTATGCAATGTTTCAATTGCAAGTATTTCTTATTCGATAAAGATTTCTCGATTTTTCATAATTCTTTATCATTATTTATCTTACTTCATTCTTTTGCATACTTTCCTTTTCATTTACTTCGTACTTTGTTTATTTCATTCTTTTTCACATGATTCATAAGATCAAGCAGGGTCATATGCTTGCCTCTTGTTTTGCTTTGTATCTTGCCTTTTTGTTTTGCCTCAGGTTTCATTTTTTCCTTACATCTCTCTCTCTCTATCGGCAAACTATTCTATGTGGGCTTAGTTTGCCTCCTAGTTAAGGTCTTATTGTCTTCTACTTGTAGAAGAGGAAGCTTACCTACCATGATAGGGTATTAACGGACCTCGTTCGTATACTTGTTTGCCTCTTGTCTTCCCTACGTTCTATTTATTATCCCGGGGTCTTATTTCGCCTCCTAGTTAAGATCTTATTTTGCCCCACCCCATTGTGTCAGGGTTAGGCACTCTTTATTCTTGCGAAGTAAAGATCCAACAACCTCGCCTTAACTCACTCATCGAGGTCTTATTGTGCGACAATATTACAGGCCTACCTATTCCCGTGAATACCATCCCCGTAACATTGTCGTCTTTGTTTGGTCACTCATCTCCCTAAAGGAGGGTGTCGTCCCTTTATATTCCCCCTGAGTACCCCCTTGCTACCGGGATTAGGTATCAGTTATTTCGTGACTTCTTATCCCTTCGTCGATATGGATTATGGTTACGAAGTCACACCCTAAGTGAGGCTTCTTTGGGACCAAGTGGAGGATTCATGCCAGGCCATCTACTATCTCCACGGGTCTCGTTCCTACACCCCTTACCGAGTGGTTACCCAAATAAGGGCCCTCGGCAGATGGGTATTATCATTGACCCTATTTGATGTTACTGAGATTGTCCCACGACGCGCGCGAGGGATACACATTTTCGTGTTTGTTTCCTCTTTTGTTTATCAAGGTTGCACGCCATAGGGTCTCAGCCTCCTCAAATAGAGGTTTTATAATCTCCCTGGAGACTATTTTCTTTTCTCTTTCTTTTTCATATATTCTTTATTTCGTGGGTCTTACGCAGCCTCCTAGTGAGGTCTTACTTGCCTATTCGTGAGGTCTTGTTTAGCCCAAGTTGTTTCTTTCTTTGATTGCTTATTTTTCATTTTGTGTTTTCTTTTGCTCATTTTTCGTTTCATATTTTCTTTGGTTTGCTCATAACTCATATTTTCTCAATAAATATTCAATTTTATTTCTCCTTTTTGTTAAATACAAACTTGCATCTTCATGTTGTATTATATTTTTTCTTTTGCGAGCACATCTGATGGCTAAGGATAATACTTCTTTATATAGACCGGATTCCACGGGTGATCCAGTCTCCGATCTCGTCTTTCTACTTCGCCGTATATGATATTTCCCTCGTCATCTGTCTCTTTTCCTTGGCAGTCCGCAAGTTCATAGGCTCCATTTCCCACCACTCTTTTCACGAGGAATGGTCCTTCACAAGTAGGTTCTAGTTTTCCTCCAGGTCCTTTCTGATAAAAGGGTATTTTCTGCAAGACTTATTCGCATGGAACGAAGCTCCTTTCTTTCACTCTCTTATTATATTCATGAGATAATCTTCGGTGATAATTTTTCATATGTTGCAGTGCAGTTTCCATGTTCTCCTCCAAATCATCCAACTTCGCCAGGATTATATCTGAATTTAAACCCTTTTTCCATGCCTCTTGTTTAGTGGTAGGGAGGATGATGATCTCAGTAGGTAAAACTGCTTCTACTCCATATGTGAAACAGAAAGGGGACATCCTTGTTGCTTCTCGTCTTGTTGTCCTGTATGACCATAGCACCTTCGGGACTTCCTCATACCAGTCAGAATGGTGTCCTTCTATCTTCTTTATCAAAGTGGTTGTTATTGTTTTGTTCGTCGCCTCGGCTTGTCCATTGCTTTGTGGATATAGCGGAGTTGACTTTCCAGATTGTATCTTGAACGTGTTAAATAGCATGCTCACATTTTCTCCTTCGAACTTCTTCCCGTTGTTAGAGATAATTTGCAATGGAATCCCAAATCTACAAATTATGTTCTCAAGAATGAAATCATACACATCACCATCTCATGTATTCTTCAGGGGTTTTTCCTCAACCCACTTCTTGAAATAATCAGTTGCCACTATTAGATATTTTCGTTGCTGACTTCCCGTGACAAATGGCCCCACAATATCTATTCCCAAGATGGAAAACGACCATACACTTAGTATGGAATTTAAGCTTGTTTCCGGTGCATGTATGCGTTTGCCAAATTTCTGACAAGGTTCACACCTCATTGCAATGTTCTTCACGTATTTATGCATGTGTGGCCAAAAATACCCTTATGTCTTGGTTTTGTGAGCTAAAGATCTTGTGCCGCTGTGATTACCCGCGTCACCATAGTGTACTGCTTTCATGATTTCTATTCCCTCCTTTTATGACAAACATCGTAGCAATGAACCTAAGAATAACCTTTGATATAAAATTCCTTCTCGTAATTCGTAATTCGTGGCTCTCCTTTGATCTTGTGTGCTTCGAATATGTCATGAGGTAAATCTCCCTTCTCTAGGTATTTATAAATGGGGGTTCTCCAATCATCTTCTTCCAGTTCTGCAGATGCTTTCGCGCTTTCGATTGTCAAAACTGTCTCCTCTTCCAATTTGCTTGTCACTAATGGCAGCATTAGTCATTTATTATGAATATGCTTTTCCAAAGGATCTTGAATCATTGAAGATATGAAGGCTAATGCGTCAGCATGTTTGTTATTATCTCTACTCACTTGCCTCCAGATTATGTTTGGTATTTTAATGGAGTATTCTTTCACGAGCTACATGTATTTGTTCATCACGACATCATTTTCTTGGTATTTACCTTCTATCTGTCTGACCACCAACTGCGAATCACTGGTTATCCTTATTTCGTCCATCTTCATTTCGATAGCCAGTCTTAAGGCTTGTATAACTTTTTCATATTCGGTTTCATTATTAGTTGCCTTATACTCTAATCGAAAGAAGAAAACTGTTCTTGCTCCTCCTGGCGAAGTAAATACAATTCTCATGCCTCCTTCTGCACTATTGGACGATCCATCTACAAATATTTCCCATCTCCTCGGGTGATTTTATTTCAGCAGGTCTGTTGGATCTGGGCGATATTCATCTACCTCTATCATCTCATATACTCCCTCGTCTTCTTCTAACGGGAATTCGGCTAGAAACTCTGCTACTATGTGTGACTTTGTGGAGGTTTGGACTTCGTATTTCAACCCATATTGATTAATTCGGGTATTCCACCTTTCAACTCGCCTAACTCTCTTTGTATTCTTCAGAGTTGACTTTATCGGAATCCTGGTTAAAACCTTAATCTTATGAGTCTGAAAATAAGTTCGCAACTTCTCTGATGCATAAACTAAAGCCAATATTATCTTTTCAATTTTTGGATAATTTATTTCAGCTGCATTGAGAGTTTTGCTGACATAAAAGACCGGTTTTTCGACCCCTTCATTTGAATGAAGTAGCACTGCACTTATTGCATTTGGTGTATTTGCGAGGCAGGTCACCGGCTCTTCGCCAGGTTCTGGTTTCTGAAGGATGGACAGATTGATGAGGTATTCCTTTATGTTTTGCAATGCTCGCTCACATTCTTGAGTCCATGCAATCTTAGACCCTTTCTTCAAAATATCAAATAAATGCTTGCATTTATCCGAAGATCTAGAAATGAATCTCCCCAAAGCTGCCAATTGCCCATTCAATTTTTGTACGTCTTTTACCATTGCGGGTGATGGCATGTCCAATATGGCTTGAACCATTGCTGGATCTACTTCAATTCCTTTCTATGATATGATGTGCCCCAAGAACTTCGCTGATTCTACCCCGAATATGCATTTCGCAGGATTTATCTTCATCTTGTATTTTCTTATTTGCTCAAAAATTTCTCGTAAGTCTTCCACATGATCTCCTTATTCTTTAGTTTTTACCAGCATATCGTCAACATAAACCTCCAGCTTGGTATGCACCCATTTCGCAAAGATCTTCTCCACCATTCGTTGATATGTGGCACCCGCGTTCTTCAATCCAAATGGCATCCTGGTATAACAATACAATCCTCTTGGAGCGTAAAAAGCTGTGTGCTCTTGATATTCTTCTGCAAGGGGAATTTGGTTATAACCTAAATAACCATCCATCAACGAAAGACGCTTATATCCTGATGTTGATTCCACCATCTGCGGTATGTTTGGTAATGGAAAGCTATCCTTTGGGAAAGCGGTGTTTAGATCACTGAAATCTATGCATATCCTTATACCTTTATTATTTTTTGGCACTATTACCATCAATCTATGTGGGATACTTTGTGGGTCTTATAATCCCAGAATCCATCATCTTTTGAAGCTTTTTCTCTATCTGATCGTGATATATGGTTGCTATCTTGCGTATTCGTTGCCTTATTGCCTTTATCCCTGGGTTAAGATCCAACTTGTGGCATATAATTCGCGAATCTATTCCTGGCATCTCGTTCATGTTCCACGCGAAGACATCTAGATACTCTTTCAGTAGTTTTAACAACTTCTCTTCTTCGTACATCCCCAACTTCGTTCCAATATTTATTATCTTCAACTCATCGTCATCGCCGAAATTTATCTACTTCGTGGGCTCTACTGCAGCGAATTTCATGACTGGTTCTCCAAGCGGGGATGGTTCCTTTAATTTCGATAAAGGTTCACCTTCCTTTTCGGGAATATCGCTCGGTATAGCCCATCCTTCTTTTTCCTTTATCGTATATATCATCATATCCTCCTCTTTCTTTGCCTCCAGCACCCTATTTCTCATCTCCTTCTTTCACTTTAGATTTTCTTTGTGGTTATGAACATCTTTCTCGTTGCAGTCTCTTGCGTTCTTCTGATCCCCTTTTATTTCGACAATTCCACTCGGCATTGGAAACCGTATGGCTTGATGGTAAGTTGATGCTATCCATTTTATGCCTTGTATCCATGGTCTTACAATAAGAGCATTATAAGGAGATTCTACATCCACCACACAAACTGTTACTTCGGTCTCCAGTTCTCCTGCGAAGATCTTTACAACCATCTCGCCTTTTGGCTTCGATGCAACCCCATTAAACCCATAGATGTTGTATGTTGATGTCACTAGGTCTGAGTCTCTGTAAACCATGGTTTTAAATGCATGATAAAAAAGAATATCCACCGATCTCCTTGTATCCACCAAGATTCTGTCTATCACCCATATCCTCTTTTTCCTCGCAGGATCATCCTTCCACTTCGTATACTCTCTGAAGTTCAAAGTTATCACCAAAGGTTCCGTGTGCGAAGCTCCTCCATCCAGTTCATCTGCTGCTGAAAATTAAATGGCTCTTTTCTGGCATTCTTTCAATGGCTCTTTCTTCGCAATACTGAATATTTCGTTCCCTTCAAAATCTCTCTTGTGAACTCTCTTTAGCACATTGTCGTGAAAATATTTTATGTTCTTTGCAGAATGAATTATAGAGTTACAATTTAATCTTTGGGTTCCTTTATCAATTTCAATCATGTATACTCGTGCCTGATTCTAATCTTCCATATGAGGTGGGGGTGGTGGAAATGGTCCCGGATTTTCTAGGAAGTGCTTAAGTTTTCCCTTCTCAATCATAAAAGTATCATGCGCCGGACATTCCTGTAGTCACTCATGTGGTGTCCATGGAAACGATGATATTTTTAGAAGTTACTGCTCCTTGCGCTTGGTAATGGTTTTACCCCGAAGTTAGGCGGGAGAGGAATTTCTTCAGTTAAAACAATAGCTTCCCATACCTTTTCCACTGACGTGTTAAGTTCTGGAAGTGTTACATCTTCAAATGGAGGCATTCTTTCTCCATATCGCTGACCTGGATTATATCTTCACTGGTTTATTGAGTTGTCATCTCGCGACTCGTAATTCCTTTGCATCGTCTCATTATACCTCGAGCTTTGTTCAATCCACTCCCGATCTCCACTAGACAGAGCTACCAACTTCCCGGGAATTGTACTCATTGGTTCATCTTCCTCGTATTTTGCGTCATCATCTACTAAATTTGTCATTCTTGGTAAAAGACATGAATTCCCCTCCTTGGATTGTATTACTGCTACTTCGCTGACTTCCTTCTGTTTTTCTTCTAGCGCTACATACTCTTCCTGATACTCTCTGAGCTCATTCATCGTTATTGAATCACGAATTATGAATATTTGAGTATACAAAAGATCAGTTAAAATCAAGGAGTTCACAAAAGCTAGGATGAAATTCCTATCATCTACTCTCCATGCGAGTTCAATGCATATTTTACTCCACCTCGTTATCAGACTTCGCAAACTTTCTCCAAGTTTCCTCCTCAGGTTAAATAGAATTTATATCCCTGGTCTCAGCATGTTATTTCTTATGTAGGTTATTAAAAATATCATTTGCAAGCTTCTGAATGACGAGATCGACCCCTCAGTCAACCCATCAAACCACTTTAGAGCTTCTCCGGTTAGGCTAGCAGTGAAATACTTGCACAACACAGCCTCATATCTCGCCCACTGCATTAAAGAAAAAGTATATTGCTTCAAATATTGCACTGCACTTCCTGTTCCATTGAATATGCTTCCAAAGGTTAGTAGTGAACATCTTCCTGGGATTCTTTTCTCCAATATTTCGGGTGTATATAGTGACTTTCCGGCCTCCACTATTTCCTCGGCCAACTGCACTCGTCCTCCTCTTCGGGAATTGTTAATCATGGACCTTATATCTTGTAATTCGTTCATGACTGCTTGATTAATCTCATCTCTCCCTTCATCTCGCCTATGCCTTCTTATTCTTCTTTCTCTCCCACCATCTTCTTGTCTCCTTTCATCTTCTCGTCTTCTCTCTTCCTATTCCTCATACCTTCTTTCTTCTTCTCGCCATTCTTCTTCATGCAATATCTCCTCCTCACGAATTCTTTCTTCTTCGCGTATTCTTTCTTTTTCTCGTAATCTCTCTTCCTCGCGAAGTCTTTCTTCTTCGTGTGTTCTTTCTTCCTCAAATCGCCGTCTTTGATCTTCCCATCTAGTTTCTTCCAATGCTCTCCTTAGCCATCTCTCTTCGCTACTTTCTCTCTGGCGTCTCCTCCTTCGTTCTCTTCTTTCTTCTCCTTGGTCATCCTCCAACATTTCTTCCCTTTGACGCAAATTCCTCCCTGTTCGCGTTTCTGTTTCTTCACCTCGTGGTTCATGAACAACTCTTTCTTCATTGAGCTTGTAATTCTGCTGCATCAAAGCGTTATTCTGTCTCATGAGTATAGTTCTTTGTTCCGCTAGAGCTCTCTCTATTTCTCTTTCTCTTTCTCGACGAAGTACCTCCCTGATCTGCTCCAACGTCATGTTTTCCTTATTAACATTCTCTTCTCTGCCTCCTCCCATTGGTTCTTCCTCCGTCTTCATTTCCGGATTAGAAGTGTGAATCGACCCTTCTATATAGCGGTCATCGTGTCTCTGACAATTTACACCACGCCTTCCTCCCATAGTTGACCTTTCTCCTATCTCAATTATTCCTCCTCTTTTTTACGCTAATCGCTGGCTCCTTCTTGATGCAATGATGTGATGTGCTTGATCTGGAACTCTTTCCATCAACTAACTTCTACCGAATCAATCTTTTCTTACCGATTCGCTGACAAACTCCTATTAATTAGATCTAGCTTACTCACTCCTTGGATGAATGTTTCAAATGAAAATTTTCTAAGGTTAATGTTCAAATCTACTCTTCTCTCTTAATACCTCCATAATCTCTAAATTACCAACTTCAAACCTTATGAAAAGAATGACTCAAAATGATTTTGATGAAAAAAAATTTAGGACGATTTCAACTCTCTTAATCTATCCCAAGTGAGAGTAAACTCTCAATATGAGATCCATGTTTCTCGGCGCCAAAATATAACTACGAAAAATCCATAGTTACACCCAATTACTAATTCCTACAACTCAAAGATCAGACCACACAACGAAATGAAAACAAGTCTTTTTATTAACTTAGTTTATGATTATGAAGGTACAAATAATACAAGTATCCCCTCAAGAACACTATCTTAACTCTCTTTACAATGACATTCACACTCCTTAAAATTCCAACCCCCTTTTCAATGGACTAAGTCCCCTATTTATAGGGAAAATTACATAATGGATTACAACTCATTTCACCTCGCCAGATATCACACAATACATGTGACTTTACTTTTACTTCGCTCGATCCATTTTCAATAAAGTTTTCGCTTCCTTTTCACCTTAATGTTCGGTTGTTGTCGGGGACAACTATCATATTTCTTGCGTAACAATCCATACTTCGTATCTTCTACTTCGCATCCTTACTTTTCTTCGGGAAATATCTTCTTGTGCAAGTAATCAGTATCTCACTAACTATCATCTTCGTTAATCTCAAATCTTATTTTGCAGATCCAATATTCGTTAAAGTAAGTCTGATACTTGATTTGACTCGACACTGACATTTCTCTGGGAATCAGTAAATAATATCTCGTAACGAGATTTACTTCGTGAATTCGTTCAATCTCGTTTGACCAAGTGGCGAGTATATTTTCCGTACCTACATGTAGCAAATGGAGCCAGGACAAGAAGCAATCAATAAAGTCTCAACACTAGGTACGATTCATAATAAAATGATAGGATGAAGGAAACCGCACAGCCAGAGAGAAAAACATCAAGGAATGAAAAGTTACAGGCGAAGAAATAAACTTATCATTCTGGAGTTCGAGACAAGGTGCATGCAAAGGAAAAGCATCATTCTAGTGAGAAGGAACCAATATCAATTAACATCATGATGATAATCAAAGCTATGAAAAAATAACCAAAGCTTATTTTGCAGGGATGAGAACATAGTAAAGAAGAGGGCAGCTCGAAATGATCATCCCAGCAACCAAGAGATGATGGAAAGAGGGAAGAAAACTTGAACCATTAATAAAGCAAGGAGTCCAAAGGTGGAAGAAATAGAGTTAAAAGGCTTGCTCCAGCAAAGAGTGATATGCAAAAGATTCTTAGACGTAAAACATCAAGGACGAGAAATCGAACATCATCGATCAATAACGCAAAGAGATTCATCGTCAAAAAAAAGTTCACTAAGAAGACATTTGTGCGAAGAAATTAAGGCAAAAAGTGAAACAAAGTCGAAAGAAATAGACATACAGAAAGCTACCAAACCTAATTTTTGTTGATTTTCTATCTTCTCACAAAAGGAGGAAGGTTGCCAGATAAGAAACAGGTGGAGGAGGAAAAACGAAGACAAAATTTATACAAAGAGCGATTAAATAAGAATAAGTTACGCGAATTGCACCTCCCAGTCACAAATAGAAACTCGCATGGATGGTTCGAGGTGGAGAAATGAAGCTATAGGTCATGCATTCGAATTCGCACACACAAGAACTTTCCTTATAATTTTGGAATAATAAGGGAGAAGATTATGATAAAGTTAAAGCATGGTTACATTAAAACACAAAAGAGGTCCAGCACAGTTGGTCAGGATCATTGGGTTCGCACAGCAGCACAAGGATCAATTCCCACCATTCACTTAATTTTTTTGACTATCAAGAGCAAAGATAAGGATAATATTAAAGCGTGGTTACATCCACTCACGAACAAGAGCTTGAACAGTTGGTTAAGAGCATCAAATTCACCTAGCAGGTATCAGGTCGAATCTCACCATACTCAAATTTGTTTCAAAGATGCACAAATAGTCAAATTTCAATTCAGGAGCTCGCACATATAGAAGTTCAACAGTTCGCACATATAGAAGTCAAGTTTCAACAGTATGCATTTATTTCGCACAGAAGAAGATGCACAAATGGTCTAATAAGGAATATGCAAACTACAGGTCAAGAGTCGAGTCCCACCTCCATCATATATTTTTGCAGATTTTTTCTAAAAGATCATTACACCAAGTTCGCTCACACTAGATCAACACCAACAAAGATCATCATCGCATGAAGCATACCATGAAGAAAAAGGGCCAAGGATACAACTATCTTAATCAAGGTCGATATCAACGCACCAAGAGACACTAAACATCAAGAGAAATATAGATTTACAATAAATAAAAAGAAGAGCAAAGAAGAGAAGGACAATAAACACAAACAAAAGAGAAGAAGAAGAAGAAAAATTAATAATAAAATACAAGTAGAAGAACGAGGCAACAATAAGACCTCGTGAATAAGAACTCAATTGGAGGCAATAAAATTTAAAACCACTAACTAGGGAGGCTAGGCATCCAATTGTGGCATGCTCCCTAGTTCGTACATGTGCAAGAGGCAATATACATAAGCCCTAACGCGCGTCATAATTGGGGAAAACCTAGTAATGCATGGCTCGGGTGAAATCCATGGATATATGGGGGCGAAACAAAAGCCTATCCGGTAGAGACTCCTTAGTTGAAAGACTAAGGTACTAAGTTCTCTATCATGGAGTGTGGAAACTCGATCAGGGCATCGGGGTACACGGTTGAGTCAAGAGTGTCGGGGGGTGTCAGGAGCGTACCTCGCCGCTCTTGGCAAGTCCTGGCTATGATACACTCGGTCCTCAAGAAACCCCACTTAGGGTGCGGTATTGTAACTAAAAGATACAATTAGTGGATGAATAAAAGACAGCGAAAACAACTGATTGTTTCATCACTGGATGGGAAGATCCCACCCCAACCCGGTACGGGTAAGCTTCCTTGAAAGGGAAATCAGGGGGAAGATAAGGACGACACCCTCCATTAGGGAGCTGAATTGTGTCAAAGACGTTAATATCACAAGGCTTTTACTCACGGGAGTAATTAGGATTGTCGTATTAATGCATTAATATATCTTGCAGAGGAAATAATACGAAATACGATAAGATAGGGCCAATGGGTCAATGTGTGAAAGCACAAAGACATCCTGCGACTCTATCGCACGACCAGAATATTATCCTGAGGAAAAGATAAGTCATATTAACAGGGTGAGGCTGATTAAGACCTCTACTTAGGGAGGCACAATAAGACCTCCACAAGAAACACAAATACCTATATAATGATCATATTATTATTATGCGGTACTAATGATGCAGGAATAAAAATGAAGGGCGTTACAAACAATTCAAAGAAAGGAGTATTCCACATCCACAACAACATCATAGTCAATCTTCACTAAAGATCATCAAATCGAAAGCAACGAATCTCAAGCACAAGTTCACAATTAACCTCACCAATAAAAGCATATCCATCTTCATCAACAATCCTTCCCTTATAGCTAAAGAACAAAGGTGATTATGGAATACAAAGAAAACATTTGATGTTCTTTAGTTTCTCGGTCAGAATCATCTCCAAAGAAGACATTCGCTCATGAATAAAAAGAATCCTCAACAACAATGGAGTAAGCGAAGTGGAAGCTATCTCACAGAAACCACAAACAACAATTCATTACACCTCCAACATCAACAAAGCACCAAACCCATTAAAGCTTCAAGTCATTCAACATCAACAACCAACCCTCAACCTCAAACACCAAGATTCTCACGAAATTTCAATACCATATCAGTTACTCTAACACCAAGTACGCATAGGCAAAATCAAAAAACAATGAATCTTCCCATCAAAAACTTGTGATCAACAACAACAAAGTTCTGGAACTTCACAAAAGAATAGAGGCAAGTACGTACTTTTCAAGTTTAGTATTCTTTCGCTAGTTCCTTCAACAACAAAAATCAAAGGCTACACCAACACCACGCGTCTCGCTCCAACAATTACAACAAGGCATATTTTTTCTTAACAATCGCTCTTCAAGCAATATTCAAGAAAAAATAGGCAAAATATAGGGGCAGAATCTTGCACAACACATTTTCTTAGCGCGCAAGATTCATTCATTTCCTTAGTGTGGGAGAGAACATAGCATGTGTGCGAGAAGACCCAACATAAGCTCGCGAGAACACTGCACGTACGGTCCAAAAATATGGGCTTTATTAGTTGTCATCCATTATGTAAGGACATATATAAAGAGAAGGGAAAAATAGAGAAAAGGGGGGTCAATCTTATCCTTCGTATTATCATCGTCTTCCCCAAAACTAGATCTAGAGCTCTATACAATAATCCATTAATGGAGATTCTAAATATAATACTCATGTAATTCAAATAAGCATAGTGAAGAACCATGGATGTAGATCACATTGATCGAACCATGTAAAAATCCTTGTGTCCATCTTACAATTTTAGCACTTTAATTTCCATTTTGATTGTGAATTATGTTTGGATTTACAAATTATCAAAGGGGTGTTAGTTGTGGGATATTCCATAACTACAAACATCCACGGATGTAACTCTGACTTACCGCTTGAATCCTCATCAACAGAGACCTAAACTCGAAGTGAGTTTCACCCATCTTCTAATTCATCACCAAAACCAATTTGGAACCACCATCAACTTCTCCTACATCTGTTCATGACTTAAACTGAGTCATACCCATTAATTCACAGTACCCTCTTTTCATAATAGCAACCATTGATCCAACTACTTCTTCTCCTAATTTGACAGATTCAGTACCACCAGTTCCTCCTCCATTCACTAATTCAGTGACACGACACATTTAAATCCATCAATCCCATATTCCAATTTATTCCAATTTATTCCATCATGACATCATCAATTCCTCATTCTTCTTCTTACCACCAACAGAAGCAACTGACCTAGTAATTATTGAATCCACCAGCAACTCCATCCTTCTCATCTCCGGCAAAACCACAGTACCAGATCTTCGTCCATCTAACCCATATCCGATTCCATTATAGACCCATCTTTCCATTGCTTGGACCAACACAAATTCATCTCAATCTTCCATGTATGTTCTTGGTTTATTGCAGCATCTCCATCAATTGACAACAACAGCAAACCCTGACTGCTTCTCGATCTAATTACAACAGATCAAACTATCATCTTCTCCGGATCTCGATTGCATATTCAGAACCCATTAGTTTCAATCTCTAATCCACCTTCAGTAGCGAAAACTTCTCTTCGTTATCTCTCAAAATCTCCTCTTAACTCTCACAATTTCTCTGTACCTCGATCCAATCTTTAGCAACAACTTTTCTCTGGTTTCAATAGCAGCTGCTTTTAACTCTCAATTTCAGGTGAATGAATAGAATGAGAGAAAACATATCTCTCGAATTTTAGTGTAATAAAAGTGGGACGACTATTTGCACCCACTGCTAGAATTGGCCACCCAATGGTTTCCCCTTAACCTCAGCTAGGCTGGTTTTAGTATTCCTCTAACAAAAGTTGCCCCTTAACCTTAGCCAGGATCCCAATAGTGCTTGCTCGTGCAATGACCTTTTTTCCCTCTTCGTGCAGTTTTGGATGATTTCTTCTTCTTTTTCTTCGCATGACTCCAAAGTAGCTAAACACTCAAAAACAAACGTAAAATGCATAATTTACAATAAAAATAACAAAGAAAGCATAAACAATAGATAATAAATAAGGTGTATTCTACACCTATCAGGTAAGCACTAGATACTGACAAATAAAGATAAAACTTATGAAGCAAACTAGACAGATGTGTAGATGGGGAAAAATGATCTGCTGGTTTTTGCGGAATTGAGGACGACCGTGCAGAGGAGATTCCTTGAACCGAGCGAAATGTTCAACCTCACACAGATGCACCGCTATGAAGGGGGTGATTTTTAGTTCGAGAGACCAATCTGTAGTACTCCAGCCTAAACCAAGACAATGGCCGTTCCAGAGTAAATTCGGTCACAAGAGAGGATGGGTTGATCTGTAGGAGGGAAGCTGAGAAATGTGTGAGATCAATGGTGATCTGAGATTGTATGTGTGTTATGATTTCCGTATAATGCTCTGAATAATTGAATATTGCCTGATTGAGAGTAATTTCTGTGAGTTCGTGTAGACGAATGAGCGTCTTTATGAACTTTGTTGAGAAATTGCTCGTTCAGACGATTGTTGTTCGAATGTTTGGGAACTCTTCGAATCTTGTTCTTTCAATCAGGATTCAGAGACATTATATAATGCCGGAGTTGAAAACACCATGATACCATGAAGTGTGACAGTTGATGGAGTGAAGGAGTGGAGAGATGGAAATAATGCTTGAAACCAGTTGCGCTCATCGTGCAGAGACTTGGTTGATTTTACACCCACTACTTCTCTAACTCCCTCAACTGATTGCACGACTTGCTCACATTTCATCGTGTGTTTGAACACACATGCCGTAGACCGCCAAACCAAAACCCTAGTTTATATCCCCCCAAGTGACACGATTGATGTCTCGTGGTTAATTAAGTCAGTTGCTGATTTCATGACTTCGTGGGATGATGAGTCCACGTATTTGCTAAGTTAAACATAATTTTGTAAAATGTTCTGCAACTCATGAATCGAAGGTGTCTGCTGAGAAAGTAATATGATCCTAAAATTGAGGAGAGCAAGTGTTTCTCGCTATTTAATATTGATAGTTCCAATATTCGTTAATTTGAGTAAATATTGCTCATCTGAGCAAGTGTTGCTCGTTTGATGAAATATTGGTAGCGTGACCAAAATAAAATATTAATTAAAGCGTTGGTAGTTGAACCAAGCATAATTAATAAGAATACTGATCATGAGATCAGTGTGAAATTATTAGTGTTTGAATCTGGAATCATGATCCTTGGATTCAGAAACCCTAATTTGATCAATTGATGACCAATTGATGGTTTATTTGAAATTAACCATAGAATGGAGGAGAACCGGCTTCATGGGACCGTGGATCGACCATGAAATTATCATATGCTCATGTGAGCAAAATCCAAGACCTCTTTGAAGAGTTGGTGAGTTGTTGAAAGGATGATTAAATGATGGTTTAATCATTTACTGAATTACTGTTGGGTTCAGCATTAGGTGATAGAACCTAATTAATTATTATTAAAACATGAGGGACCGACCAAGGGGTTGTGAAACCGGCCCTGGGTGGTCACGGGATCAAATGATGATCGCTCCGTCAAATTCCGAAATTGTTTGGAGAGTTTTGGACCTAATACGTGCAATTGTGCAAATTAGGTCAGATTGTGAGAAACACGTGGAACTGGCTCATTGCAAGCCACAAATCCAACCCTGGTCGGTCAAGGTAACATGCTTTCGTCGTTGAGACTCCGTGTCTCAGTTCTGAGAATTTTGATATTTTCTGGTGCTCGTTTGAGCGACCATTTGTGAAAATATGACAAAATTAATGTTTTCTGATAAAACCGTCAAAACTTCATCGGATGAAGGAAAATAATGAAAAGTGAAGGAATTATGAAGATGTGAGGGACCGACCAAGGGGTCATGAAACCGACCCTGGGTGGTCATGGGATCAAATGTTGATCGTTTGAGAACTCCCAGATTGGTTGAAACCCTAATCAGCGTCCTTTGGTAGAATCAACATAGATTTCTAATACGGACTCGGATTTTGCTGGTCCACCCCTCCATTCCGTACGGAAAAGAATTCCTATCTCCCAGCACGGGAATATTTAGGTTTTAAGATATTTCGGGAGGTGAAAACATCCAGAGAGTAAAACTCAGGAAAAATCAAAGGGGCCGGTCCCATAGTATTTTTCCTAATATGATAAAACGAAGGAGTTTTGCTAAAATTAAAGAATTTTGTTGAAATCAAGGAGTTTCCATGAGACGAAGGAGACATAAAAATCATAAAAAATAAAAATAAGGGACGTGTGAGCGTGTGGGCCCGGGCCCGTGCGTTTTCCCTATTTTATGCATTATTTCATGATTTGAAGGAATTTTCGTAATTTGAAGGAATTTTCATAATTTGAAGGAATTTTCATAATTTGAAGGAAATATCATGAAATCAAGGAATTTCCATGGGATTATGAAAACATGAAAAATATGCTAATAAAAGAGTAGGACGTGTGAGCCATCTAGGGTTTGGCCGACCAGCCATGGCTCGTGCACACGGGTTCCCTAATTTTTATTATTTTTCATGGGACGAAGGAAATATCATGAGATTAGGGAGTTTTCATGAAATTAGGGAAATAATAATAAAATAATGAGGAATCATGAGATGTGGGCCGGCTGGGACCAAGGCATGGCCGGTTGGCCAATGGTCACGCCCTATCACGTTTTTCCCTAATTTTATATTATTTCCTTCGCGCGAAGGAAGCACCATGAAACTGAGGAGTTTCCTCAAAACAAAGGATATTCGTTCAAATGAAAGGTTTTCATAAACTCAGAGAAAACAACAAAAATATGATACTGGTGTGGGATTGACCACGGCACGGTCGGCCGGTCAGTGGGTCCATGCTCCCAGCGCCTTAGTCAATTTTTATTTATTTGTTATTTTTCGTCCTATTTTGCATAGGTTCATCGTTTCATCGTATTTTGAAATACTCGCTCGTGCGGTGGTTGTTAATGTATCATTGTTGAATACAATTGCACCATTTGAGACAGGGCTTGCTCAGGCAGTAGCCCTGATGCCCGTGCGTCAAATATTTATTACTAATCCATGGACTTCTGCTGGGAGGAACCATGGTTTGCATAATGAAATATTTGCGAAAATATTTGAATATTTTCAGAAATTCTGCGGATGAATCCAAGAATTTAAGTTTGAGACAGGGACTCGCTCACGCGGTAGCTCTGATGCCCGTGCGTCCAATATTTATTACTAATCCATGGACTTCTGCTGGGAAGAACCATGGTTTGCGTAATGAAATATCTGCGATTTTTTTTGAATATTTTCAGCAATTCTGCGGATGAATCCAAGAATTTAAGTTTAAGACAGGGCTTGCTCAGGAAGTAGCTCTGATGCCCGTGCGTCCAATATTTATTACTAATCCATGGACTTCTGCTGGGAAGAACCATGGTTTGCGTAATGAAATATCTGCGAAAATATTTGAATATTTTCAGCAATTCTGCGGATGAATCCAAGAATTTAAGTTTAAGACATGGCTTGCTCAGGCGGTAGCTCTGATGCATGTGCGTCCAATATTTATTACTAATCCATGGACTTCTGCTGGGAAGAACCATGGTTTGCGTAATGAAATATCTGTGAAAATATTTGAATATTTTCACAGAATTCATGGATGAATCCAAGAATTTAAGTTTAAGACAGGGGCTTGCTCAGCGGTAGCTCTGATGCCGTGCGTCCAATATTTATTACTAATCCATGGAATTCTCACGGGAAGAACCATGGTTTGCGTAATGAAATATCTGCGAAAATATTTGAATATTTTCAGAAATTCTGCGGATGAATCCAAGAATTTAAGTTTAAGACAAGGCTTGCTCGGGCGGTAGCTCTGATGCCCGTGCGTCCAATATTTATTACTAATCCATGGACTTCTGTTGGGAAGAACCATGGTTTGCGTAATGAGATATCTGCGAAAATATTTGAATATTTTCAGAAATTCTGCGGATGAATCTAAGAATTTAGGAATGATTAATTTATGACTTTATACTAGCAGAGCAAGTTGTTCGGGAGTTGTTCATCCCGTGATAGAAATAATGACTGAAGTATTTAGTACTCATGAGATATGCCGTTGTACAGCTGTGAGACTACATATCTATATGCACTCTGAGAGAAAGTATTCTCTGTCAGAGGATTCGATGAGAGACCCATGTATATTCACGCATGATTGCTGAGTCAGAGGTTCGTGTAATTATGGGTTTACGATTTTAGCCTTTGCCGAAAATCCACCATCTACATTAAGTCCCCTGCTTAGTGAGGAAAGCTATGTTCCTCAGTCAGCATTGAATGGTGATTTTTCGGTCATAACAATACAAGTAATTGAACTCAGTCGTAAGTTAAGATGTTACCGGATTTCGATCGTACGAGCATACCATAACTTGAATGAAGATTCCAGCGGCATGCTAGAGCATCATTTGATGAGCATGAATTGGTGTTGAACCGCTAATTTGGACGACGGGTCCTTGGTCGTTTAGGATTCGCGGGATGAGACCTATCCGTAACCTTCACGCCAGCATCAAGAGGAGGAAAAGTTGCCGGACCACCAACGCCGCCGCCGCCACCGTCCGGCCGTTCTTTGGCGGCGCCGACAGTGTATGCGTCCAACTTTTTTTTTTTTTTTTTTTGCTGATGTTTGTTAATGTTCATGAGTTCTATGGGTTGTTCACATATTTTTCATGATAAAATTATATACCCGTGTATATATGAGTGGGTTTCATCGAAAACCCTCGTTTTTGAAAACGTATGTTCGTTTGATCGTTAGTTTTTGAAAACTAGTAATAATCCCTGATTTAGGAGAGGTTTTCCTTCATATGTGAATATGTAGGTTAAATGATGAAACTATGTTGATGAGCTTTCATGTGAGCCAAAGTTTTATCACAAAAGTGAATTTTTCACAAAACCGTAGTAAAATCTTCGTTTAAAAGAATAACGATGATGCAGAGAAGAGAGTTCTCCTCTTCATGTATATATGAACTTGTGTCTAGTGATAAAATTTTGTGTATGAGCTTTCATGTAAAACTTTATCATGTAATGCGTGAGTTCTCACAAAATTGAAATAAACCTTCGTTTCAAATACGTATGACGGCACGAAGGAAAAGAGTTTTCTTGTAAAAACATGGTCGGTTCATGGAAAGGTTCTTTTTTCTTTGAAACCGTGGAGTATCCACGATTTATTTTTATGAGCTTGGCTCACGTTGAAAAATATTCATTTATTTACGTGAGTAAATAAACATTCTGTTTATATATATATGCAGATATATATTGTTTCTCTAAAATCAAAACTTGAGTTTTGTGTGATGTTGCTTAGAGATAAAATTATTTATGATGAAATAATTTTTAGTTTCTATAATTCTATGGTGAATGTTCACTCAGTAGAAAAGTTGATGATTTTATGAAAAATCTGAGTTCTTGAACGTCTTTTGTAGGTCTTGAAGAAGCAGACGATTTTGGAGCATTACCTCTAGCATTACTCTCACTACTGTTAGTGGAAGCATAAAAAGGTAAGAGTTAAGAATTACCATTTTTGTAGATGCTGGTGTGAGCATCCTGATCATTTCTGTTGTGCTTTAATTCCACTGCTTTGATGAAATCTGCATCTACGGATGATATACTGAAGTAGGAATGTTGTATGGACGTCATAACAACTTTGCAATAATGACCGGTTCTCATGACGATGCTTCCAAAGATGATATTACCATAGATGATATGTCTACAGATGCAGCTTCAAGAAATGATGCTTCTGGGACCTCTGAGTGATGGTGAGTGATCCTTAATACTGAGTTGTACTTCTGCTAATTTCATTAGATTTTCCACAGGATGATCGTATAGTGGAATCCTGGACAGATGTTGACTCCACAGAAATGGAAGAAAGTCTACAGGAGCGGAGAACCCAGAAGTGAGGACTACATGATGCTAGCAAATGATGTGTAGTCCCCAGCCGTTTCTTTGACGAGTTGTTAGCGCTCCTTGTGTCATGACTTTGCCCGTGCAATTAGGATTATGAGACCAAGGTTTGTTACTTCTTCTAGACTTTTTCTCCATCGATTGATGGTCTTCAACTTGTTCCCGGACAAGCAATTCATGAATCCAGCACTGATGAAAAAGTTGATGTAAGTATATTTTCGTGCAGGTAATCTTGGAATCTCCTTGAATGAAGTAATAATAATTGTTGATGATGAATCCATGAAGAAATCATTGTAGATTAGCATCATGCTGATGAAGCGTTCTCTTCTTTGGGATATGGGAATATGGAGAATTCCTGAAATCCTGAACCGAATGGAGATAGCGGCTTTGCTAATGGAAATTCCAGTATTTCCGAGCCTTCAAATGATTTAGAGATTCCCCAGTAAGTATATCTCCTTTGAATCATTCTAATCCCATGTAATCTTCGCATTAGGTGACAAACGACGAAGTTGGGAATCATGGATCCAATAATGATGATTTGGGCAATCCAGGAGTCGTTGGTGACAAGACTTTCATAGTTGCACCTCAGGATAATTAAGTGTCGGTCGCTGATGCCGTGGAGGTGGTGGAAACTCCAATTGTGCCATAGACGGTGGAACCCGAACCCGACATAGCAGAAGATACTTCCCCTGAAGTTGTCTCTATGACACTGCTCCAGTAACTGGGAACCAGATGATAGTGCATGAGTATCCTATTGCAGGGATTTCCTTTATCCTCAATTTAGTGAGTTATATCACCAGCTTGTTGGAGGTTTTAGCGTTCCCATCGGATATGTTGTTATATACAAGGAACTATAGGAAATGTATGGACACATTGTTGTTACTCGGGATCCAGGACATAGTTATTTCTTGACGAAACAAGTAGAGGCCATTTTGCGTGTTATAGATGATATTAGGATTGCAGCCAAAGATGTTGTTTCCCAAGATTTACTCTTTGATTTGGAGTAAAACTTGAAGAACTTGTCTTCAATATGAAGTGGCTCCGTGAAAGACTTGAAGTTATCAAGAAAGCAGAAAAGGGGTGACGCTCCTTTCCCTACTAGTGATGCTGTGTTGAAGAAGATGAAGTAGACGAGCTAACCAGGAGGCTGGAGGTACCTTGATGAAGGACTTAGCGAAAGACCTGGTGGACATCGATCGACTGTAGAGGTTATGAATCCCGTCCATGAATTCTTGCATTTAGTATGTTCTGGGAGCCGTAGGAACCTCACACGGCGTCGGAATTCAATGCTTGACCCCAACTTTTGAGGCTAAGAGACTGAGTTATTAAATGATAGAAAAATCAATCAATCTGGAGTTGTAGAAGTCCGCCAACGAAGCGTGCACATTTGCAATTTGTAATCCCGTACAAATTTCTTAGGTTTCGTAGACCTGACAGTAAAGGCCATATCTTTAAGCTTGTATGTCCAATTAATGCGCCCTTTTGGTATGTTGTTTAAGAGACACAGGCGAACATCTTTTGTTGAGGAAGTATTGTCCCATTCCTCACCCATTGGCACGTTTTTTTCAAACCCATGACATGGAGTGTGTTGTACCTCATCTGTAGAGGTGACGAGAACATATTGTAGAAGACTTTGGATAATTCCCACCAGTCGTGCCAGCTTTGGGAAGACTTCATGTGAGAATGTTATCATGTATACACATCTTGATATGAATCATTGGTTCTTAGAGAAGTCCGCTTCATGTGTACTACTTCAAAGAATGATTAGTTGATGAAGCTTTGAGGATGTTGCTCCTGAGACCGTTGTTGGTGTTGAAACCATGAATGATCACGCTCCAGAGATATTTGTCAATGTTGAGATCATGGATGGTGTTCCCTTAAAGATTATTGTTGATGCTGATACCACAGTTGAAGTTGCTTCAAAGACCGAAAAGGATAAAACCATGGTTATAGACACAATAGTTGCTCCTCCATCCAGCGAGTCTTTTGGTAGGTTGAGCATCTCTAAGATGAAGGTGTTCTGGGAGTTCAACATGAATTCTCCTGAACAATATGATTTTACTGTGAACTGGATTCGTCAGTGAGTCGACGATGTTGCGGCGAATTGCATCAGTAGCCTTCATTATGGGTGTGATCGGTGAAGAGAATAAGTTCCTCAGTCGTGCAGTAGCTTCTGATGTAGGGAGATCCCGTTGATGAAGTTTCATGGAATCACATTTGGTTGCAATAACTTGTTATGTGGATAACATTTATTAAAATAAAACCGTTTTCTCCAGTAAGATCAAGTCCCCAAAGATATGTTGAAGGAATTCGTGCCTTCCATGGGTGAATGATATTGCATCTGCTTCAGAAGTCTTGTCATGGAGATAGTGAAGACTCAGCGATTGTAGTTTAGTTGCACTTCAATTGCGCTGGTGGTGAATCAGTATGTCGTCCTCGATGTATTTATGCTGAAGCCAGAGGCGTCATTATCGAAGGTGTACTCTTTGATTGGGAGTAGAATTTGAAGACTCCTTAGATGCTCTAGCGTTGAAGTGTCAGATTCAACCACTTGGTAAAATGATAATCCGGTGAAGCTACCATTCATAACATATTGCGGAGTTTCTAGCAGAATTGAGTCCCCGTGCTAGGATGGCATGTGAGGAAATAAATGACCTAGACATGAAGTGAATGAAACTTGCCTGAGTGTGGAACCTCTTGACGAATATCTATGCATCTTTTGCAGGTTTTTGCTTCAACCTCATCGAAGTTTGAAATTCCTCGAAGTACTCTGATGATGGAATGTCCGTCAAACCTTCTGGACCAGAACTTCCTTCGTTGGAGGAATGTGTAACCAAAGATGCTCCGTAAGTATCCATATTTTGAGTGTGGACCTATGCTCGTCTGAAGGATATGTCATATCCTGGATCTTCCTGATTATGCGAAACTTGGTTTCTGTCTAGGTTGGACTTATGTTCACTTTGAGAGTAATGTAGCTATGAGTATTTCCGAGCGCTCCTTCGAGGTCTTCTGATTAATAAGGAGAACGAGTACTTTCTTGCCGAGCGATGCATGCAGATCTGATGGTTTTTACTGGAATGTTGTTGATGGTGGTCTCAATATCGATCAACGTTCTTCCAAATTCGTTTCTTCTGAGATTGACTGTGGTAAGCAGTCCCCAGTCGTACATCTCTTGATCTGTGTATGCAGGCTCAAGAAGTATTTTCGGTATGGACTTCTTGACACGATGTGGTTCAGTACTGTGAACATGTTTCTCTTTGTCCCTTCGACAGATAACGCATGTTCGTCTTGTACTGCTTCTCTGATAGGTTGTCCAAAAAGTGTAAAGGTTCTGACTGGGAGAGGATTCTTGTGTACTCCTTCAGTCCCAAGTTGAAGATATTGCAGATCAACCTTCTCTTTGAAAATGTGTTTCAAAAATGCGCAGTTGCTTTGTGGGATGATTGACGAACCTGTGGAAGCGGCAGTAATGAAGACTTTCCATGTCTTCTTCAGTTGGTTCTTTCCGGACATATAGAAACTTGATTGCACCATCTTGGATCCATACATCTAGGAGTTCGATCACCTCTTCAATGGAAAAGGAAAGTCATGTGCTTTTGATCAACAACTCTTGTGTGTTGGTCATAGGCTTGTGCATCTTGATTATTCTTGCTTTGTGCCTTTGAAGGAGCTAAGGTATGCTTGCGCGGAAGTTTGTCTTTCCATTTGCTCCCTTCTGCAATAGTGTTTGTGGAAGGCATGAGGTTGTACTTCTTGTTGATCAGACGCCTACTTCCTAAAGTGTCTCGCGATTCTTCAGTCTTTGTGGATTTTGTTCTTTCCAACGGAGCAGGTGCAGTGGTTGCTGATCTCTTCGCGGCTTCTTGGAGCCCTGAGAAAGTCTGGAACTGATAATTTTCCAGTAAGGCACTGTAAACCGGGAGCATGCCATTGATGTACAAATATACCAGCTCCTGTTCTGTGACATTTGGACCATAACAATCCAGGGCTTGGACTTTGAATCTTTTCACATAATCATCAGGATGTTCGTTGCTCCTTCAAAACATCCTTTATAGATCAGAGAGAGTGATTTGCTCTTACACAAAGAAGTCAATCATCGCTCTCCAATCGTTGATATTTCCCGGTGCGATGTTGTTGTACCAGGTGTATGCTCTGCCTGTCAGAGACTTTGAAAATTCCTTCAGACGGACGACATGTTGTGCTCGTGTTCGCCAAATAATTCTTTGGAAGAGTAATCCTATGTATGGAAGCAGGATATGAAGGTTGATGAAGATGGGAAGATGATGCCTTATCTTTTCCTCGATCATCAAATAAGTGCTCCAGGTCTTCACGTGTGATGAAATATGCGGGTTCCATTGCTGGAGAGTCATCTGCAGCTTTGCAGAATTCTTCATCATGTACAACATGGATTGGAGAGATTTCAGGATCAGCAGTTGAAGATGTTTCTTTAGAATTTCCTTTCTCGTGTTGAGGTTGAGTTCGTTCAGACGCAATATTGTTTGTGAGAGTTTTGAGATGAGCACACAACTATTTATGTGATGCAGCTACGTCAGTCTGAACCCTCATGGGATCAACTATGGTAGGATGATTTACTTTGGTTCTTCAAGAGATCAACCGAAAGGAGGATTGTTGATGGCGCTAGTGCCGTCACTTGCAGGGGTGATCACTAGAGCATCAGTGCTTGGAGGAGTGATGTTAGCGGTAGGATAGAGAGGTTGGTGACGATGGACATGCGGTGTCTTGTCTTACCCATGACTCTCCAGAAGGCGCTCCAAGTCTTCCCAAATGATGAAACTTGATGACTCTTTGCTGATGAATTGCCTGTAGCTTTTTTGGTTTCATCGTCGTCCACGGTGTAAATTGGAATTACCTCAGGGTCAGCAACATCTGAGGATTTTTACTTCTCTTTCCCTTTGTCTGGAGTTTTCTCTGACAGCTTGGCGGTAAGAGTCTTCAAGTGATCAAATAGCTTTTGTTGTGACGCGGCCATATCTGTCTGATTTTTTGCAAGAGTTTCTTGCGCTTTGACGAGATCAACCATAGTTGGTGGTGGGTTTCCTATGACCTCTTCGGGCTGTTGGCCGAACAAAGGATGACCTTCTGCGTTGTTGTGAGGAGGAGCGATGTCACCACCGTCAGTGTTAGTGGCCGAAACGGTTTCCGGGATGTCTTCATTGTTTCTAGTACTAGCGATTTTGCGTTAGGGTTTGTGACTGATCCTGACCTTAGACCAACTATCTTGTGAGAATGAGAGATTGTAACCGAGAGAATGATATCCCACTATGGTCGCCAATCTGTAGATGGGGAAAAATGATCTGCTGGTTTTTGCGAAATTGAGGACGACCGTGCGGAGGAGATTCCTTGAACCGAGCGAAATGTTCAACCTCACACAGATGCACCACTATGAAGGGGGTGCTTTTTAGTTCGAGAGACCAATCTGTAGTACTCCAGCCTAAACCAAGGAATCTCCTCCGCATGGTCGTCCTCAATTCCGCAAAAACCAGCAGATCGTTTTTCCCCATCTACAAGATGTTACCAGGAGAGGTGGGTCGGCTTGTCCTTGGAACATGGCACAAGGCGTCCAGATGAGCGTTCCCCTAGCATGATGTCAGTTGGCCGAGGTAGATCAGGAATACGGTTAGTTGGCATCTCAAACAACATTCCAAGTCCCTTGTATATCTAAGCATCGTCTAAGAGCGTATATAAGTTTTCCTGGCTTCAGTTGACATAAAGGAAAAATGGAGGTGCAATGAAGCATCTCAACCAATAAGTGCTAGGACCGAAAGGTTTGCTTCCTAGCTAAAGTGCTGGAGGGTGGAGCATGAAAAGCTCTCGGTCGAACGTGAACTCCTGGATAAACATGAACACCCTATTCATGACGGCTTCATAATCCTCGACTCTGATGTGGATGAACCGGAATACCCTCAAAAGGCTGTTGAAGCGGCTTATGGAAAGAGGTCCAGTGAAGGCGCCATTGACCCTGGTTGATTATACTTTTTTGATGTTTAGTAGTCGTTTCATGCGGCTGGAGCCAGGGCTTCATAAAATAATAATCCTTCATTCATGCTGCTTTCATGATTTTATATTTCCAGTTGGATGAATGAATGAAATCTCTCGTCTAAGAAATCCAAATTCTTAGAAAGTGTAGATGGTGGATTTTTGACAATGGGTAAAATTGTAAACCTATACTCCAGATTCGGAAACCGGATGAGTATTGAGGCCCATGTCTCTCATTAAAGCATGAAAGCTCATGCCATAAATCTCTGACTGAGAAGGCTGTCTCTCAGAGTACATGTATATGTGTAGTCTCTCAGCTGAGGCCACGACACATCTCATGAATACTGAGCAATTTTAGTAATTACTCCGGATCTGTAAATCGGATGAATATTGAGACTCATGTCTCTAAGCATGAAATATCATGCCATAAATCTCTAACTGAGAAGGTTGTCTCTCAGAGTACATGTAGATGTGTAGTCTCTCAGCTGAGGCCACGACACATCTCATGAATACTGAGCAATTTTAGTAATTACTTCGGATCTGGAAATCGGATGAGTATCGAAACTCATGTCTCTAAGCATGAAAGCTCATGCCATAAATCTCTGACTGAGAAGGCTGTATCTCAAAGTACATGTAGATGTGTAGTGTTGTTGCAGGAAATCCTACACTACACCCTTGATAAGATCTTACAATGATTAACACATATTTTGATGATTAAAACGACACTTTATTATTTGATTCTCAGAAATGTTTACAAGTAATGGAAGAAGATCAAGAATACAACCGCTCTCTTTGTTTCTCTCTCCTCAAGAATTTCTCAACACTCAAAAAATACATCCTCTTTTTCTAAATCTACTGGATCTCTTTATATAGGGTAATTACATAGTGGATGACAGCTAAGTTGTCCTTTAATTTCGGATTTGGCTCGTGATGTTCTCGCGGTAGTTATAATGTCCATTCTCACAAGCGTTTTATCCATCGCAGAATAATCACGCTCTTCTCGTTTTTCTTCATTCGTCATCTATTACGTCATTCTTTGAATTATTCTGTAACACTCGCGAAGTGTTGTTGAAGAGCTCGCAAAGCTGTCGCTATCAATCTCGCAGGGGTGTTGTTAATACCACAAGAATAATACCATAGCGATATTCTGGTCCTACATCGTGCCTCTTCTGATGTCTTCACCGCGAAGTGGAGAGGATATGGGAATTTTCAACTCTTCATAATGCTCGCAGCTTCCTATCTTGCCATATTTTCTTCTTGACAAAACTCCGTGAATTTAGCTTAACCTCTTACACGTGTCATAAATTCTTATTTTTACCGGTACGTCTCTTCTCAACAGGTCATCTCCTTTTGCCTATAAAAGATAGAATTTGGTTACAAAACTAATTTTCTTCTTTTACTTTTCTATCATCTTCGTGTTCCTATTTATTTTTTCTCTGCAAAATTTTCTTTTCGATCTGCAACTTTTTTTCTTCTTCATATTCTCCTGCTACTTCTTTAATGGAATCTTCAACGTATGTGTTTCTCTGATGTTACTAAATTGTTTGAACTATTTTTTACTCATGTTATCCAATCTTTTATATTTGATTCTTCATAATTCCCATATTATGTTTTCTCTTTAGTGTAACTACTCCTAACGCCCAGTCCGTAATCCAAAACCCTAATCTTCGCAAAAATCTTGTTGAAAAGAAAAGGAGCTCTGCGAGTAATAAGGTAGTAAGAAACACTTATTTCTTCTTAATAAAAATATTGTTGCCTCTGTTTCTTATCTATATTATTATTCGCAGGATGACGAGGGTATCGCTAGACCTCCCAAACGATCTCACCAGGTTAAAACCCTTGAGGCTAACATTACTATTCCCAAGCTGACATCTGCGAGAGTTATTCCCACAACCTTGCAAATGGAACCTCCTTCTTCTATTGGCGAGACTATCACCACTAATATCCCCAAAGTTGTTGTCAATGAAACTCCTTCCAGCCCTTTATTACCTTCAACTGTTACCTTTCCAAACACTCCTCCTTCTGACGATGCAATCATTGCGAACAATCAAAACCTCCAGCTTTCTTCTGTCATTATTTCACCATCTGCACCTTCTTCTTCTTATAAGGAAACTTCGATAGGAGTGGATGTTGCTTTTAAAGTCTTGTCTGATGTTTTGGATGAGGCTAAGAGGTCTTCTACTGACCCCGTCAAGCAGGACATCTGCGAGGTTTTATGTAAGTATCTTGGTTCCAACCAAATGGCTTCACAAGCAGCTTTAAAAAGTGAAGTTGAATCGCTTAAAAGAAATCTCCAAGCCAAGACTTCAGAATGTGACATTCTCAGTCAAAAGCTTCGCAATTCTTCACTTGATTGCGAGAATCTTCGCAGCAAGAATAATGAGTTAAAAGGTATAATTTTCCTGCCTCTGTCTCTGGTTTTTCTGTTTAAACAAATTTTATCTTCTATGTACTTAAATTTCCTTCT
Source organism: Papaver bracteatum (assembly GCA_023529315.1). Taxonomy (NCBI): domain Eukaryota; kingdom Viridiplantae; phylum Streptophyta; class Magnoliopsida; order Ranunculales; family Papaveraceae; genus Papaver; species Papaver bracteatum. Next base: position 636,074 of record JAJJWX010005269.1, on the reverse strand, counting down.
TAATTTCTTGGTTCGTATATTTATTTTTAAATCAGAAACGACTCATGGAGAGATTTCAATTTGAGTCTGTTGCCGAAGAAGCTCGCGCTGAAAAAGATTCTTGGATGGACTAATATAATAGATTAGACAATCTTTACACTTATTCGATCGATCAAATAGATAACCTTACTAATGAGAATAATCAATTATCGCAAAGCCAAAATTTATTAAGTAGCGAGGTTACTCGCCTCTCATATTTGTTAATCAAGGCTAACTTGGCGATGGAATCTTTATCAGATGAAAATAAAACTTTATCTCAAGAAAAACAAAGTTTTTCAAGCTTGATGGCGATTTCCTCGCAACAATTGAGTAATCTTCAATGAGTGTGTGATAATCAAGAGCAATATCTTCGTTATCTTAAGGATGAACTCAAGGAAGTAATTGAATCATCTGCTGCTAAGAAGGATAAACTTATCAAGGGTAGGATAACTCTTAGTTTAAAGGCCAGTAAACTTAGAAGAATCTTATTCTTTACTATCAAAAGAAAACTCGTATCTCCTCTCCAAAGAAGAAAATATAAAATCTCGCCTGAAGGGTATAGTTGGGGACAAATTTGATGATGCCATGAACCAATAGGATAATTGTTGCTTATTAATTCAAAATTTAACTTCACAGAAAGAAGGTAGTCATTTGACTGCCTGAATTGTTGATCTCTCTGTTAATTTTCTGTGTTATATTTCTTGCATGATTTTCTTTTTCTGGATAACTTTTTATTTCTCTCGCAGAAACTGAGAAAAGCCTCCATTTTACCATTTCTGATCTGACTGATAAATTGGCTAAAGTTCGCAAAGAAAACGGGACTCTCACTTCTGACCTTTTAAAATCTCGCGATCGAGCAGAGAAAAGATATGACTATCTTGAATACTTCAAGAATATGGAGATTAGAAATTACGACAGAGGCTTCCTTCGCAAAGTTCATCTCAGTGCAGAAGTTCTTGTGAATGATATTCTGATATCCCAGTCTCTTCCCCCTGTAACTGTCCCTCCTCTAGAAGTAGATGATGATGAAATTCCTCTTCCTATGGATGCTGATCTAAATTATGCAAGTGATGAAGAAGAAATTTCTCAAGAAGTCCCAACAGAAGCATAAAAAAGTCCTCATAGAAAAGTGGCTACTAATGATGAAGTAGTTGCTAGCGGAGAGTTTGAAGAAGGAGAAACTCGAATTAACCGTAGCGAAAAGAATACTGATGAAGCTGATAACACTAGCAAAGATAATGAATCTGGCGAGAATACTGAAGCTTGAGTTTTATTTTGTTTTCTTTTTCTCCCTCTTTTTTGCGAGCAATATAACTTTATGCAACTTTGGAATTCAACTTTTATTTCTGTTAGTTTGAATATTCTCAAGGAAGATAATGATATTTTATTTATCCACTCCCCTAGTTTCCCTTCATTATCTTTCTTGTAATGGTCAATTATTTCCTGTATTTTCTTCTTGCGAATTGTGTTACGATATTTAGGAATGGCACTGCGGTATTATGAATACTACTGTGATGTTATGAATAACCCTGTTGTATGATTCTGAATAATATTTCTGAAGAACTCTGAAGGATTTTTATTTCTCATCATTTCTCCTGCGATGAACAAATCTTTCCTGCACTCTTAAAAGAAAATAGTTAATGTTTGGGATTATTTTGTTGGTCTTATTTTTCCTTCCTAGTTAAAGGTCTTATTTTGACAACTTTTTATTTCTGCGACAAAATCGCAGGACGTCTTTACATTTGTATGGAAAAACCCATTGATCTTGCCTTATCTGTATTTTGTCAATTTCTCTGCGACAATATGACAAGTCTAATTTTTCTAGCGAAAATGAATCCATATGACATTGTCGTCTTGCGATGAAATCATAGGACGTCTTTACACTTTCATGTAAAAACCCATTGATCTCATCTTAACTTTCTCTTATGTCTTGTTGCCTCTGTATAATATTTGTCACGCGAAAATATGACATGCCTAAATGCTCTTGCAAGCATAAAGCCCCATGACATTGCCGTCTTTAGACACTTATCAGCTCCCTAATGGAGGGTGCCTCCCTTATCTTCCCCCTGGTTTCCCCTTCAAGGAGGGAACATCGGACATACAAGACTAGCTCCTCCCATCCGGATTTACCAACAACCAGTTGTTTTCGCAGCCTCTTGTCCTTTATGCCTATATGGCTTATAGTTACAAGACTACACCCTAAGTGGGGTTTTCTTCGGGTCGAGTGCATCATAGCCAAGACTCACCAAGAATGGCCAGGGTAGGTTCATCCGTCCTGGGCATCCTTGGCTCAACCGTGTACCTCGGCGCCTTGGTCATACTCTGTACTCCTTAATTAGAAGAGACCCTCGGTCGTCCAACCAGGGTATAACCTTATATAGTTGGAAATCCAAGGTACCTCTCCCGTATAGGTTTTCTTTAACCCCAACATCTTCATGACTCAGGTTCCAGCAGCAGTATAACCTTATCCCTGAGTCACGCAAATAGATACCCCCTAATATGACGTACTTTAGGTCTTATATTTTCCTCTTGCGAAATTGTATTCGTGAACTAGGGTGTACGCCATAAAGGTTCGTCCGGTTCTTTGTTTCTTTTGCTTATATCGCAATCTTTCATTCTTTATGTAATCTTGAATAATCTTGCGAATAAACTCGCAGCTGTAAAAATTTGTTTTGCCCATTTTTTATTAAAAATTTGTTAATGATAATATCTTTTTAAAAATAATATGTTCCATGGCCTACCAAGTCTTTGACCAACATCTCTGCCCTCTGGGTCTACCAGCCTGTATGCCCCTGTCCCAATTATCTCCTTAATGATATACGGTCCATCCCATTTTCTCGCCAACTTTCCACCACGTTCTCGCTGGTACTCTGGTTTTCTCGCAAAACTAAATCGCCTGGTTGAAACTCACGTTTCTTGACTCGCTTGCTATATTCGCGAGCCAACCTTCGCTGGTAATTTTCCATATGTTGTAATGCTTTTTCTCTCTTCTCTTTTAATTCACCATGTTCTCTTAGAATCATGCTAGCATTAAGATTCTTCTCCCAAACCTCTCTTTTTGTTGTAGGAATAACAATTTCTATTGGTAGTACTGCTTCAACACCATATGTTAAACAAAAAGGTGACATTCCAGTTGCCTCTCTCCTGGTTGTGTTGTAAGCCCAGACTGCATTATGTACCTGTTCACACTATGCTCTATGGTACACTTCTAATTTCTTTTTTAAGATGTCTGCGATTGTCTTATTAGTTGCTTCAGCCTGACCATTAGCTTGTGGGTATAAAGGAATAGATTTTCCACATCTTATCTTAAATGCATTGAGTAGCAATTCTATATTTTGTCCTTCAAATTGTTTTCCATTATCAGAAACCAACTGTGCTGGAATTCCAAATATGCAGATGATATTTTCAAAGATGAATGTAAATATATTCTTATCGCGAATGTGTTGTACTGCTTTTACTTCTGCCCATTTTGTGAAGTAATCTGTCGCGAGATTTAAGTATCTCTTCTTCCTTGAACCTAGCACAAAGGGTCCCACAATATCTAAGCCCCATTTTCCAAAAGGCCACACACTTTTTGAAGATGATAATGGTGCCCCTGGTGCATGTATCCTCTTTCCATATCGCTGGCAATCTTCACAACGTTTTGATAATGGTTTTGCATCTTCATGCATATACGGCCAATAATAGCCTTGCATTTTTGTTCTATAAGATAAATATCTTCCTCCTCTATGATTACCAACATCACCGCTATGCAACATTTTTAACATTTTTTCTCCTTCTTCCCGTGCAAACATCTAAGTAATGGCCCATTAAAATATTTTCGATACAATACCCCATCCCTTAATTCATAATTTGTTGCACGTCCTTTTAATTTTTGCACCTCCAATCTATTTCTTGGTGTTTCGCATGTCGCCAAGTATGCGTGAAGTTCTACTCTCTAATTTGCGATAATGTCGCTGGATGATTCTTCTGTGTCATTTTCTATTATTATTACATCTGTATTTTCTTCTTCTTCTTTATTAATTGAAGGTGATACAAGTCTCTGAATTCTTATGCATCTCGCAGCGGGGTTTGTCATCATACTTGATATAAACGCAAAAGCATCTGCGAGTCTATTATCTTTTATTGATATATGTCTCCATTTTATTTTTGGAATTCTCGCAGACAATTCTTCAACAAGTTTCTTGTATTTCTTCAGAGATGGTTCATTCATTGTGTATTCTCCTTTTATCTGGCGAATAAACAATTGCGAGTCACTGGTAATCCTTGCGTTCTCCAACTTCATCTCTACGGCGAACTTTAGAGCATGCACCACATCTTCATATTCTGTCTCATTATTAGTGGATATGAAATCCAAACGAAATGAGAAAGCCATTTTTTCTCCTTCTAGCGAGATAAAGACCACTCCAATTCCATTTCCTTCCCCATTTGATGATCCATCCACCAATATTTACCACATGTTCGATTCCTTTAATAGATCTTTTGGATATCCATGTTCTTCTTCTATGTCAATCATTTCTTCCACAGCTTCATCATCTTCTAGAGGGAATTCTGCTAAAAAATCTGCCACAACTTGTGATTTTGGTGAGGATAGGACTTCATATTTGATTTCAAAGTGCCATATTTGTGCATTCCATCTCTCAACTCTGCCTGATCTTTTTGAGTTCTTCAATACTGATTCAATGGGCACCTTTGTTAACACCTTTATTTTATGTGCTTGAAAATATATGCGAAGTTTAAAGGTTGCATAAACCAATGCCAGAATTAGCTTCTCAATTTTTGAATAATTTTTCTCTGCAGAATTAAACATTTTGCTGATGTAGTAAATTGGTTTTTCTACCGCTGCATCTATTCGCAATAACATTGCGCTTAAGGCGTGCGATGTTGTCGCAAGATAAATCAATAATTCTTCTCCCGGCTCCGCTTTCTATAAAATAGATATGTTTATTAGATATTTTTTAACTCCTTGAAAAGCCTTTTCACATTCATCTGTCCACTTGAATTTTGTACCCTTCCTGAGTATATTGAAAAAATGCTTGCATTTATCTGAAGATCGCGAGATAAATCTTCCTAGCGATGCTAAGAGCCCATTCAACTTCTGTACATCTTTCACTGTTGCTGGCGTTGGCATATCGCGAATTTCCTGTACTTTCTCTGGATCAACTTGAATTCCTTCTTTTGATACGATATAACCTAAAAATTTCCCTGATGCTACTCCAAAAATGCATTTCTCAGGATTCACCTTGATGTTAAAGAGTCGCATTTGATCAAAAATCTCCTTCAAATCTTGCACATGGTTCTTAGCTTCCTTAATCTTTATTAACATGTCATCTACGTACACCTCTAATGTTTTGTGTATCCACTTTGCGAACACCTTCTCCACCATTCTTTGATACGTTGCACTAGCATTTCGTAACCCAAATGGCATTTTTGTGTAACAATATAATCCTATTGGAGCAAAAAATGCAGTGTGCTCTTGATCTTCTTCAGCAAGAGGGATCTGATTATATCCTTTATACCCATCCAATGAAGATATTCTATCATTTCCTGCTGCTGATTCGACCATTTGAGGAATATCTAGTAATGGAAAGATATCTTTGGGACAAGCTTTGTTTAAGTCAGTAAAATCTATGCAAATTCTTATCCCTTTATTCTTCTTTGGAACCACTACCATATTTGCAATCCATTCCGGGTATTTTGCTTGCCTTATAATTCCCGCATCGAGCATCTTCTGTAATTATTCTTCTATTTTTGAGTGATAAGTTGTCGCGATTTTCCTTATCCTTTGCTTGAATGGTCTCACATCTTTGTTAATCTCTAACTTATGACATGCAACTGATGGATCTATTCCAGGCAGTTCATCCATACTCCACGCGAAAATATCCTTATATTCTCGCAAGAGATTTATGGTTTGTTCTTCTTCGTCTGCGCCCATCTTAGTTCCAATTTTCAGCATTTTAGGTTCTTCTTCACTTCCAATATTTACTTCCTTTGTTGGTTCTGCTGTGGTGTAGCTGGACTCAAGTTCTCCCATTGGCGTTGGTGTTTCCATGACTCTCGCGGGCTCATCATCTTCTTGCGAGATCTCGCTGGGTATTCCTTTTCCTTCTCTTGCTCTTATCACGTAAACTTTAAATTCTTCTTCCTTTTTTTGCCTTTTTTTCCAATTTTCTGCGAGCTTTTCGCAATTTTGGACGCTCTTCATAGTTTCTCATTTCAATTCGATAACACAGTTTCGCGAGATTAGTATCTCCTATAATTTCTCCAATTCCACTAGGCATAGGAAATTTGATGCATTGATGTAATGTTGATGCTACAGCTTTGATTGCGTGTATCCATGGTCTCCCCAATATCATGTTATATGGTGCCTCCATATCCACCACACATAATGTTTCTTGTGTTTCAATCTCTCCTAGAGGAATGCGTACCATTATTTCGCCTTTAGGTTTTGTTATAGATTTTCCAAAACCATGAATGTGATAATTTGAACAAGACATCTCTTAATCCTTATATCCTATCTTCTTAAATGTATGATAGTATATAATATCAACAGAACTTCCTGTGTCCACCAAAGTTCTATTCATAGCCCATTCTTCTTCAAATCTTGTTGATTTATTCTTCTTCACTCGCATAGTAGATACCGTGATTACCAATGGAAATGTATGATCCAAATTTTCTTTAGGTATTTCTGCTGTTGTGAATGTGATTTCTTGCTTCTCCCAATCTTTCAGAGGTGATATTTTCTCCGCTGTCATAATTCTTTTTCCTTCAAAATCTCGTTTATGAATCTTTCCTCTAATATTTTCATGGAATTGGTTAATCATTATTTTTGTTATCGTATTGCACTCCAACTTCCTGTAATCCTCCTTTGCTTCAATTTTTTCTTCAACTGCTTCACCAATTTGTTTAATCATCTTCTTAACTCGAATATTGATCTTTTATCTTGCTTTTTCCTATAATTTTCAACTTTCAATCCCTGTTTCGGGCGCCAAAATGTAGTTGCAGGAAATCCTACACTACACCCTTGATAAGATCTTATAATGATTAACACATATTTTGATGATTAAAACGACACTTTATTATTTGATTCTCAGAAATGTTTACAAGTAATGGAAGAAGATCAAGAATACAATCGCTCTCTTTGTTTCTCTCTCCTCAAGAATTTCTCAACACTCAAAAAATACATCCTCTTTTTCTAAATCTACTGGATCTCTTTATATAGGGTAATTACATAGTGGATGACAGCTAAGTTGTCCTTTAATTTCGGATTTGGCTCGTGATGTTCTCGTGGTAGTTATAATGTACATTCTCACAAGCATTTTATCCATCGCAGAACAATCACGCTCTTCTCGTTTTTCTTCATTCGTCATCTATTACGTCATTCTTTGAATTATTCTGTGACACTCGCGAAGTGTTGTTAATACCACAAGAATAATACCATAGAGATATCCTGGTCCTACATGTAGTATCTCAGCTGAGGCCACGACACAACTCATGAATACTGAGCAATTTCAGTAATTACTCCGGATCTGGCAATCGGATGAGTATTGAGACTCATGTCTCTAAGCATGAAAGCTTATGCCATAAACCTCTGATGGAGAAAGTCTCTCATAGAAGATGTAGATGTGTAGTATCCCAGCTGAGACCACGGCACATCTCATACTGTATAGAATCGAAATATTGAACGGCTCCTAGACATCATGCCTGCTAGTATAGAGCGACAATGTCTTCGGGATGTAACCAGGTTTTCCATGACTATACAAGAGGAATATGACACTCCAGCAAGTTCATATTGCTCAAACCTCAGATGATTAATGCTCCTAGACAGGAATCCCTTCTAGTATAGAGCCCTCAATTAATTATCTTAAATCGTCTAAATATCCAGCAGTATTCTATGAACCATCGTCTGAATATCCAGCAATATTCTACGAATCATCAATTGATCGCCTGAATATCCAACAATATTCTACGATTCTCTGTTATATTTCGTCACTTCAATTCGTGGTTCTTCCCAGCAGAATTCCACGGGTTAGTGATAAATATTCAACGAAAGCAGGCATCTGAGCATCGAATAATCCCTGACAAAAATGGTGCAAGTGTAATTAGCAAATAATGCATAGACCAGCATTTTGAATGCACAAGCATTTCAAAAAATATGAATGAACGAGGAACCTATGCAAAATAGGAAGGAAAAATAATAGTAATAAAATATTAGGAAAAGCGCCAGGGGACTGGGCTCACCAACCGGCCAGTCATGCCTTGACCAGTACCGCGCCCAATTTTGTGTTTTATCATATTCTACTATTTTTCTCTGATCTCACGAAAACTCTCGTTCGAGAAAATCTCATATTTTCAAAGAAATTATCTAAATCATATGATTTTATCAAAAAATAATAAAATTAGGGAAGGTGTCATGGGACCGCCGGACGGCCAGTCATGCCTTGGCCGTGGCCGGTCCCACACCTGACGTCCCATTATTTTATTATTTCTTCTCAAATTATGAAAATTCCTTGATTTTATGAATTTCCCTAAAATCATGAAAATTTACCTAGTTTCATGTATTTTTATCTAAATCACATGATTTTATCAAAAAATAATAAAATTAGGGAAAGGTGTCATGGGACCGCCGGCCGGCCGGTCATGCCTTGGACGTGGCCGGTCCCACACCTCACGTCCCATTATTTTATAATTTCTTCTCAAATTATGAAAATTCCTTGATTTTATGAATTTTCCCTAAAATTACCTAATTTCATGTATTTTCTCTAAAATCATAGAAAAAATTAAAAAATTAGGAATACTTATGGGACCGAGCTCTAGCCGGCTGGTCATGCCCTAGCCGCTCCCACACACCCATTGTTTTATTATTATTTGGTGTTTTGTTTCATGATTTCATGAAAACTCCCTGATTTCAACAAAATAACTTGATTTTAGCAAATCTCTTTGATTTTATGAATATTCCCTAAAATCATGAAAATTATATAAAATTGGGAAGAGTGTTTTGGGACCCACGCCCATGGCCGGCCGGCCATACCTTGGCCTTTTCCGGTCCCACACTCCCATTCCTTATTTTATTTTATCTCTCATCTTATGGAAGTTCCCTAATTTCATCAAAACTCTTCAGTTTCATGGAATTTCCCTCAAATCATAGAAAATACATAAAATTGGGAAAGCATGTGGGACCGTGCTTGTCAACCGGCCGGCCATGCCCTAGCCATGACCGGTCCCACACCTTGTAATTCCCTGTTTTATTTATTATTCTCATCATTTCATGTATTTTTCTTAGTTTCAGCAAAACCATGGATTTTGCATATTTTCTTCAAATGATGCTCAAACGTGCACCAGAAAATATCAAAATTCTCAAGACTGAAATGCGGACATTATGGTGACACGGGAACATCCCCTTAACCGACCAAGGGTGGCCCTGAGGCTTGCAAGCAGCTGGTCTCGCATGTTTTAATGATTTTAACCTAATTTGTTTGATTGCTCATATTAGGTTCAAACTCTTTTCCAAACAATTGGAAGTTTGATCAAACGACCATCCACTAGTCCCACACCCACCAAGAGCCGGTCTCATGACCTCTTGGTCAGTCCTTCATATTTCCATAATACCAGGTTTTATTATTTGTCGCTCACGCGAGCATTATTTCAGTGATTAAACCAGCATTTAATCATTATTTCACCAACTGGTCCTCAAGAGGCTTTGGTATTTTTGCTAATTCGAGCATTTGGGCATTATATGGTGAACCCATCATCCCATGTAGCCAGTCCCGCGTTGATTTGCAATAAATCATCATTTCGGCAAAACTAGGGATTTGAATCCAGAGCTTTGCAGAAGTGTGATTCTGATCAGATTCAAACACTCCGATAATTTTATGTTGATTCCATAATCAACACTTTATTTATTTTGCTTGACCCAGCAGTCAGTAACTTAAATTAATTTGGTCTTGCTACCAACGATTCATCAAAAAGCAATATTTGCTCAAACTAACAATATTCTCTCAAACCGGCAATGTTTATTCAAATTAGAAATATTCGCTCAGACTAGCAATATTTGTTCAGATCAAAGAATATTGGTTCAACTATCAATATTCAACAATTCAGCAACACAGTTTGCTCACCTTAGGTTATAACGATACATCGTCTCAGCAGACACGTTAAATTCATGAGTTTTTGAACATTTTCTAATCATGTTCAACTCAGCACTACACGGACTCATCGTCCCATAAAGTCAGAAACTAACTCCACAATCACGAGATTTCAATCGTGTCACATGGGGGGATATTAACTAGGTTTTTGGTCTGGTGGTCTACGGCACGTGTGTTCACCCACGATGAGAATTTGAGCAAGTCGTGCAATCAATTGGAAGAATCAGCAAAGTAGTGGGTAGAAAGTTAACCAGGTCTCTGTATGATGAGTAATTGGTTTAACACGATTTCCTACTTCCCCACTCTCTGATTCCAGCAACTGTCACACTTCATGGGATCATGGTGTTTTCAACTCCGGAATTATAAAATGTCTCTGAATCCTGATTAAAAGAACAACATTCAAAGATTCGAACACTGGAACATTCGTCTAGCAATTTCTCATCAAAGTTCACACAGATAATCTTTCGTCCACATGAACTCAAATAAATCACTCTCAATTGAGCAAATTTCAATCATTCAGAGCATTTCTCTCTGAATTCACAACACACCTACAATATCAGATCACCATTGATCTCACACATTTCTCAGCTTCCCTCTTACAGATCAACCCATCCTCTCTTGTGACCGAATTGACTCTGGAACGACCATTGTTCTTGGTTTAGGCCGGAGTCTTAAAGATTGATCTCTCAAAATTAAAGCACTCCCTTGTTGCAGTGCATCTATGTGAGGTTCAATATTTTTCTCGGTTCAAAGAGTCTCCATACGGTCGACTCTTCAATTTAGTAAAAACCAGCAAATTATTTTTCCCCATCTACAGATTGGCGACACAGTGGGAGGTTAATCTCTCGGTTGCAATCTCACAATTTCACAAGATGGCTGGTCTTAGGTCTGGGTTAGTCACAGGTTCCAATACCAACGAGGCTAGCACTAGCAACAACAACAACAGCAACGGCAATGAGGAAATTCCGAAAACAATTCCGACCACAAATACTAATGGTGGTGATATTACTCCTCCTCACACAGAGGGTCATCCTTTGTTCGGCCGACACCCTGAGGAAATCAGAGGAAACCAACCACCTACCATTGCTGATCTCATCAAAGCGCAATAAATCTTTGCACAGAATCATACAGATATGGTTATAGCCCATTAAAAGCTATTTGATCAGTTGAAAAATCTCACTGACAAGATGTCAGAGAAAATTCAAGGAAAGGGAAAAGAGAAGGAGAAATCCTCAGATGACGATCCTGAGTTAATTCCAATTCATATAGTGGATGATGATGAAGCCGGGAAAGCTACGGGTGATCCATCAGCAAAGGAGTCATCAAACTTCATTACTTGTGAAGACTTGGAATGTCTTCTGGAGAACCATGGCAAGGGCAATACATCACATGTCCATCGTCACCAACCTCCTTTTCCTGCCGCTACGTAGAGTATTCCTCTTCCTAAAGGTTATATTTCTCCAAATTTTACTTTGTATGATAGAACTGGCAACGCTCGGGAACACGTCTCTCGTTTCCTCGAAGCCTTGGAAGAGCATGAACATAACCATGTTGTTCGGCTCAAGGAGTTTTCAAAATCCTTGAAAGGCAGAGCATACACCTGGTACAACAACATTGCATCGGGGACTATCAATAATTGGGGAGAAATGATCAACGCCTTCTACAGGAAATACTTCTTCGTGTCAGACCAAGTCACTCTCTCTGAACTTGGAAGGATGTTTCAGAGGGTCAGTGAAAATCCCAATGACTTTGTGAAAATATTATGAGTCCAAGCTCTGGATTGTCATGAACCAAATGTCATGGAACATCAGCTGGTCAATTTGTGCATCAACGGCATGCTCCCGGTTTACAGAGCTCTACTGGAGAATATTTGATTCCAGACTTTCTCAGAGCTTCACGAAGTTGCGAAGAGATCAGCAACCACTGCACCTACTCTGTTGGAAATAGAAAAATCTACAAAGACTGAGGAAGCACGTGATACTAGAGGAAGAAGACGTCGGATCAACAAGTAGTATAACCTGCATTCCTCTACAAACGATGTTGCATAAGGGAGCAAGCGCAAGGCTGAATCCCTGAATAAGCATGTTGCAGCTCCTCCAAAGACGCAAAAGAAGGACAAACCAGAGACACAGACTCCTGGCCAACACAAAGAAGCTCCTGATGATGCCCCTGATTTTCCTCTCCCCAATGGATAAGTGCTCGAACTATTAGATGCATGGATCCAAGATGGTGCAATCAAATTTCCATACGTCAGGAGAGACCCAACTGAGGAAGACATGGAAAATCCTCGTTATTGCTGATTCCACCGGTTCGTGAATCATCCAACAAACAGTTGCAAAGTTCTGAAGCGCATATTCATAGAAAAGGTTGAGTCAGGAGAACTTAATCTTGGATCCTAAGGAGTGCACAGAGATCCTTTTCCTTTCAGGACTTTCTCTATTTATGAAGCACCAGTCAAGGAAGCAGTTCAGTCATTGATAGAGGATGTCTGCGAATTACTCTATCTGTCGAAAGCGCAAAGGGGAGACCTGTTCACTGCTTTGAACCACATAGTTTCTGGGAAACGCCTGCTGATTCCAGACGTACCTCCTGAAACTTCAGCCACCGATAAAGAAATGTATGACTAGGGACTGCTCACCATAGTGCATATTAAAGGAAATAAGTTCAAAAGGGAATTTGTTGATGTGGGTACTACTATTAACATCAACCCTTTAAAAACTCTCAGAGCTACTGAAATCACTCGACAAGAGGCCACTCATGCTCCCATAGCAATCAGAGATCACGAAGGGATTTCCAGAGATGCATATGGCTTCATCACTCTCAAGGTTACAGAAAGTTTGGTTTGCACTGAGACCAAGTTTTACACAATCTGGGAAGACCCTGGATATGACATGATCCTCGGAAGAACTTGGATTCATGTTGGAAGGATAACTCTGATGCCTTCAGCATACTCTACCGCAGACAAAGACACTGAGTCAAAAGAAGAGCAGAAGATGCTCCACCATTTGAGCATCTGGAGGAAATTAAAACCATGGTGGGACTTATACAAGAACCTGGAGAAATTCCACACACCTTTGTCAAAAGGTTTCGAGCTCAGACAAGTCTTATTCCTCCTCACGCTCCAATATTACCAATGTTCAAATATGCTACGTTGATCCATGGACTTCTCCCCATGAACAATTTAGCATTGATCAAGAGTTACGAATGGATAACTTCACCTCGGCAATATTATACTCAATGGTTGGGTTCAGAGAATCACCATGTTGATCATTCTATCAAAAGGTTTATTACTGAAAACTTGGATAAGAACGATGGACAGTATGTTGGATACTCTCTTCTGCATGAGTGTCCATATGTGCCATAACCATGGAAATAGCGCAAAATATTCAAGGAATGAACTGCAAAGCCGAATAGATTCGAGGGGAGATTTAGTTCTAAAGGTAACTAAACGGGATCTCCATTCTGCAGGAAGCTCCAATTGGGAAGGACCATTTATGGTTGCTAAGTCCATAGATATAGGATACTACAAATTGATCAACACGGATAACAGAACCCTGCTAGTAATTCACGAGAATTGGCTCAAGACATTTGTCTGAAATTATTAGACATTTGGGGTAATGGGCATATGAGTACTCATGATGTATGGATTCGGCATTTAGGATTTCCTTTCATTGTATTTCAATTCCTCCAAAACGTTTGCAATACTTGCAATCAGTATTTGAATCAACAATTTATCAGAAATTCAGTTCACTTTACTTAAAAGAAAATCTCTATCAAACCCAAAATCAAAAGAAAATCCTTAGTCATAGACTCAACACCTATCAAAGATCAAAACCCAAATAAAACCTTTCATCTCTTACAGAGTTCATGTTCATGAGATTATAGAAATAAAACTAAAGAAATCCATAAAAGAAGGATTTCTGCTCCTCTGCCTTCTCCAAGACTTCCAAGGCTGCCTTTCTTCCTCTAGTTTCCTGGTTAGCTCAGAAACTGCATTCATCTTCTTCAACACAACATTACTAGTATGAAAATGAGCATCACCCGTTACTACTTTCTTGATAGCTTCAAGTCTTTCACGGAGCCACTTTAGATTGAAGCCAAGTTCTTCATCATTCTTCAAGTTGTACTCCCAATCAAAGAGTACATCTTGGGAAACAACATTTCTGTCCATAACCCAGATATCATCTATAACACGCAAGATAGCCTCTACTTGTTTCGTCAAGAAATAACTACGTCCTAGATCCCGATTAACAACAATCATACATTTCCCACAGTTCCTTGTACATAGCAGCATATCCGATAATAACGCTAAAACCTCCAACAAGCTGGTGGTACGGGAGTAACTCACCAAATTGAGGATCAAAGGAAATCCCTGTAATAGGATACTCGTGCACTATCATCTGGTTTACTGGAGCGGTGCCAATGATCATAGAGACAACTCCAGGGGAAGTAGTTTATGCTGGTTCGGGTTCTACCGTCTGAGGCACAATTGGAGTTTCCACCACCATCACGGCATAAGAAACCAGCACCTCATCATCTCGAGGCACGGCTATGGAATTCTTGTCACCAACAACTCCTGGATTACCCAAATCATCATTATTGGATCCATGATTCCCAACTTCGTCGTTCGGTACCTAATGCGAAGATTACATGGGATTAGAATGATTCAAGGGTGTAAATTCAATACAATCATAAAATTAAGGAATTAAGTGAACTAACATCATCTAAGTTCCTTATTATGCATCTAAGATATGTGCAAGTAGCATCAAGGTCATGAAACACGTTTTCAAAGAAACTCAGCTAAAGAAAATTTACACTGCTATGTGTTCATCGATGAACTGGGAGCAATTGGTGTAGAGTATGGAGTTGGGTTGTATACCATTCTATCCGTATGAAAGTTCTATACAACATGTAAAACTTGCATGACGATTGGATAAACGAACAAGGAGATGTGGTCAAAACATTAAGCAATGCGCAATCTAGAAAAGTTATGAAAGTCTCCTGGAAGTTTACTATTTCGCCTTTTTAAGGCCCTGCACGTGCTCAGAACTTCAAAAAATTCTTTAAAAAAGCTTGGAAATTTCCTGGGCTTGAGAATGCATATGCAGACATTGATAATCCGATTCCATACGAAGGTTTTACGGTATTCTCATTAAAACACTGAAGCCTGAAATTTTCTGACGACGTATTTCACCGAAATTATGTGCATATTCACATGGGTTTTCATTCATTCATGCACAAATCAGCAATCTTATACTTCTATGAATAAGCTACAGGAGAAATACTTACCAAGAGAGTCTCCAAACCACTTAGAGGCTCGACAATGTTGGAATCATCATCGACAAATCCGTTATCTCCATTCGATTTGGGGATTTGAGAACTCTCCATATTTCCATTCGATTCAGAATTTCGGGAGCTTTCCACATCCTTATTACTCAATGAGGGATACGGTGCATCAACATCCTCCTTATCCACGATAAATTCCCCCTGAATACATCAACAATGGTCACTATCAAATCATCCAGAGGCATATTATACTGGTTTAATTTGAAAAAAGGGATGCTTACATCAACTTCCTCGTCAGTATTGTATCCCTGGGTTGTTCGAACATGAGCGAAATGAGGACCATCAATAACAGACGGAGCAAAATTCTACAACCAAATAACAAATATTAGTTCTGGTAAAGCGGGTAGAAGAATTCACAACGGAAAAGTATCAACAACTCACCAAAAAGGTGACTGGGGACTTTATGGTGCTAGGCAGCAACTTGCAATTCTTGCTCATGCCTTCTCCACCGTGAAAAATTGCCTCTGCTTTTGAGAAATTCACTTCAATTCGAGGTCTCACAGCATGATCATCTTGCAAGGGGAAATTGATGTGATAATTATAGACAATTATACAAGTTATATGAGGAATATGATGAATATGAGGAATATGCAAAAGAATACATACCGGCGAACTTCCTGGAGCTGTCTTTCGCTTATCACCGCCAGAAATATTTCTCAATCTTGGACGAGAGGCACTCATCTCAGAAGAAGTAGGCTCTTTCACTAAAGGTTGGGTGGCCCTCACATAATCATTTAGACGTTCAAGTTGCTGGTCCCAGAATTCTATGTAACCTGGAGTCACATATGTGGTTCTATCAGCACAAGGGAACCAATAAGAGCTTCCTTTAGCATGTGTGTGATCTAAATAGGTCTTAAGTTATTCCAGTGATGGTTTTCTCCTTCGGAAAGTTGGAACACATTGGTCCATACCCATCTGATGGGCGTAACTAGCAATGTTGTACTCCTCCACTAAAAAATCTCCAGAGTGCAACCCTGCATGAAAGATCTTTCGCCATCGCTCAAATCAGCATCGGATTTCAAATACTTACTTTCTCCAGTATTGAAAGTCGTCAATTGAGAAATGTGAGGAGGAACCACCACCCAAGAACGGAATTTTTCCTCAGATTCGTCATCTAATACATCAACGAAGCGTGTTTTTGACTGAATTTGCTTCGTAGACCAGCGCATAATCCTAGTGTTGTCCTTCTCATGGAAAATACGTCGAGAATCAGCAGAGTTCAGACCTTGCAAGATACTACGGGGAATAGATAACATACCGTCGGTTTCATCAAGAGGGACCAGTGTGTTAGCCAATAAGCATAAAAACCTTTGCCAGAAGCCTTGTTAATTCTCTCCATCTCAGCTGTTAAATTTTTGGAAACCGCTTTCTCCTTCGTTGTCCAAAGTTCTTATGGAAAATTACATGTAATTGGAAGATGAAATAAAGAAACTACATCTTCCAAGGTAATAGTGAACTCTCCCCAGCTGCATATAAAATTGTGAGTTGGGATGCACCAGCGAGAAAGAAGAGCTACAATACCTCATGCATCATGAAAGATATATAAATCTCCAGATGTATGAACGGCCCTGGTAACTTGTGCTCTATCCAGCATAGCTCTAACACGCGGGAATCCCAGCATGTGCCTTGCCTATCCATAAAACTTCTCTAAGGGTCGTCGAGAGAGCTTGAATTCAATCATTGAAGCTTGGAAGATACCTCGTTCAAGACAAAATCGGATAGCATCTTGGGGACTCACCAGTTTATTTTGAGTAACCGTTCGGGGATTAATCAAAAGACGATACATCGGGGACTTGAGATGATTTTCAGTCTCCTAAACATCGAAGAATGCATCATCTATGTTCGGGACATTCTTGACTCCAGGTGTTTCTTCTTCTTCTTCGCCAACAGAAGTATTATCCATACATGTTTCTTCTCTGGAGGTGTCATCATCTACACACATTTCATCTCTGGAAGCATCGTTAGTTGTGGAATCAGACATCCTTCCAAAGCAACTGTGAAATCCACACAATATTTATTTTCAATCGTCTGAATGCAAATTTGTCGAGATGATGGATTCATGCAAACGGGAATTCCAGTATCCAAAAAACGATAATTCTTAACTCTTACCTCTTTCAATTTCACTAACAATAGTGATTGTGCCGCAAGAGTTAGCACACAAAATTAGTTCGTTCCTTGAAACGTACAGTAACGAACAAGACTTCTTTAATTCATAAAAAGGGATTTTCTCATAAAATCATAGGCATAATTTTCATAATGTGAATATTCACATAACTGACCTATCAGATTTACAACAAGACATTATTTCATCATAAATAAATTGTCTAGTTTCGAAGGTTATTCAAAACCCGCGTCTTGATTTTACAAAACAATAGTTAATGCAATTTGGTCACGTAAAATTTTCAAAAATTTATTTAATGAGAACAAACCCATGTGGATGAAATATGTCATCATATCCCACATAATATGTCACGATTACATATATATTAAAAAAAATCTATTTTCCTTCGTATTAGCATTTTCTTTAAAACGAAGGTTTATGTTAGTTTTGTGAAAGCTCACACCTCTTGTGATAAAATATTAGTTCTCATGAAAGCTCATAAATAATGTTTTATCATTGAACATAAGTTTATATATATGAAGAAAATCTATTTTCCCTCGTATGAGAATTATTTTCTAAAACGAGGTTTATTTCGGTTTTGTGAAAGCTCACATCTCTTAACATAAGGTTTTGTTTCCCATGAAAGCTCATAAACAAAATTTTATCACAGGACATAGGTCTATAAGGGTTTATTATTAGTTTTCAAAACTAACAATCGAACGAACATACATTTAATAAAATAAAGGTTTTTCTACAAAACTCACATTAACATATACACATGTATAAAATTTTAACATGATGAAAGCATGAGCAACTCATGAACTTAGCAAACAAAAAAATAAATAAATTGTGCACCTGACGGCGCTGGCCGGAGATTGACCGGCGATGATCGGACGGCGGCGACTTTCGGTGGGCAAATTTTTCAGCTCCTGCTGGACTCGGACGTGAAGAAGATGAAGGAGGGGGTGGACGTGAGAAATAAAAAAAAAGGGATTAATTCCTTTTATACATAATTTTATTTCCAAACCTAATTCCTTAAGGATTTCCTTTTTGGGCCCGGCCCGTGAATCCTAAACTGACCAAGGTTCCGTCATCAAATCAGCGGTTCTACACCAATTTATGTTCACTGGATGATGTTCCATTATGCCACTGGGTTTCCGCTCAAACCATAGTTTGCTCATTCAGTCGAAATCCGGTAATATCTTATCTTATGACTAAGTTCAATTACTTATTTCTATTTGTACCTAGAAAATCACCAACATGACTGTTCCTCACTAAGCAGGGGACTTAGTGTAGATGGTGGATTTTCGACAAAGGGTAAAATTGTAAAACTATACTCTAGATTCGGCAAGCGGATGAGTATTGAAGCCCATGTCTCTCATTAAAGCATGAAAGCTCATGCCATAAATCTCTGACTGAGATGGCTGTATCTCAGAGTACATGTAGATGTGTAGTCTCTCAGCTGAGGCCACGGCACATCTCATGAATACCGAGAAATTTCAGTAATTACTCCGGATCCGATAATCGGATGAGTATCAAGACTCATGTCTCTAAGAATGAAAGGTCATGCCATAAATTTCTGACTGAGAAGTCTGTCTCTCAGAGTACATGTAGATGTGTAGTCTATCAGCTGAGGCCATGGCACATCTCATGAATACTGAGAAATTTCAATAATTACTCCGGATCCGGCAATCGGATGAGTATCGAGACTCATGTCTCTAAGCATGAAATCTCATTCCATATATCTCTGACTAAGAAGGCCGTCCATTAGAGTACATGTAGATGTGTAGTCTCTCAGCTGAGGCCACGTCACATCTCATGAATACTGAGTAATTTTAGTAATTACTCCGGATCCGGCAATCAGATGAGTATGAGACTCATGTCTCTAAAAATGAAAGCTCATGCCATAAACCTCTGATGGACAAAGTCTCTCATAGAAGATGTAGATGTGTAGGCTCCCATCTGAGACCACGACACATCTCATACTGTATAGACGGCTCCTAGACAGCATGCCTGCTAGTATAGAGCGACAACGTCTTTGGGATGCAGTCATGTTTTCCTAGACTATACAAGAGGAATATGACACTCCAGCAAGTTCATATTGCTCAACCCTCAGATGATTAATCCTCCTAGACAGGAATCCCTTATAGTATAGAGCCCCCAATTAATTATCTTAAATCGTATGAATATCCAGCAGTATTCTATGAACCATCGTCTGAATATCCCGCAATATTCAACGAATCATCAATTAATCGCCTGAATATCCAGCAATATTCTGCGATTCTCTGTTATATTTCGTCACTTCAATTCGTGGTTCTTCCCAGCAGAATTCCACGGGTTAGTGATAAATATTCAACGAAAGCAGGCATCTGAGCATCAAATAATCCCTAACAGAAATGGTGCAAGTGTAATTAGCAAATAATGCACAGACCAGGATTTTGAATGCACGAGCATTTCAAAAAATATGAATGAACGAGGAACCTATGCAAAATAGGAAGGAAAAATAATAGTAATAAAATATTAGCAAAAGCGTTAGGGGACTGGGCTCACCATCCGGCCAATCATCATGTGACCAGTCCCGTACCCAATTTTGTATTTTATCATATTTTACTATTTTTCCTTGATCTCACCAAAATTCTCTCGTTCGAGCAAATCTCATATTTTTCAAAAAAATTATCTAAATCACATGATTTTATCACAAAATAATAAAATTAGGGAAAGGTGTCATGGGACCGCCGGTCGGCCGGTCATGCCTTGGTCGTAGACGGTCCCACACCTCACGTCCCATTATTTTATTATTTCTTCTCAAATTATGAAAATTCCTTGATTTTATGAATTTTCCCTAAAATCATCAAAATTACCTAGTTTCATGTATTTTTATCTAAATCACATGATTTTATCAAAAAATAATAAAATTAGGGAAAGGTGTCATGGGACCACCGGCATGCCGGTCATGCCTTGGGCATGGCCGGTCCCACACCTCATGTCCCATTAATTTATTATTTCTTCTCAAATTATTAAATAATTTTCATAATGATGCTAGTAGTGGCTTAGGAAGTTTTATTTTTTATAGGGTAGGTGTTGCTATTCAAAGAGGAGTTGGGGCCCAACTTGTTGCTAGGTTACCAACCAAAAGCTCTGTATAATTCTCTGATTATTTTTTTATTAATTTAATTATGAAAATTCCTTGATTTTATGAATTTTCCCTAAAATTACCTAATTTCATGTATTTTCTCTAAAATCATAGAAAATATTAAAAAATTAGGAAAAACTTATGGGACCGGGATTTAGGCGACCGATCATGCCCTAGCCGGTCCCACACACCCATTGTTTTATTATTATTTGGTGTTTTGTTTCATGATTTCATTAAAATTCCTTGATTTCAACAAAATACCTTGATTTTAGCAAATCTCTTGGATTTTATGAAAATTCCCTAAAATCATGAAAATTATATAAAATTGGGAAGAGTATCTTGGGACCCGCGCCCATGGACGGCCGGCCATGCCTTGGCCTTTACCGGTCCCACATTCCCATTCCTTATTTTATTTCATTTTATTTTATCTCTCATCTTATGGAAGCTCCCTAATTTTATCAAAACTCTTCAGTTTCATGGAATTTCCCTCAAATCAGAGAAAATACATAAAATTATATAAAACTGGGAAAGAATGTGAGTCCGTGCTTGTCAACCGTCCGGCCATACCCTAGCCATGACCAGTCCCACACCTTGTAATTCCCTGTTTTATTTATTATTCTCATCATTTCATGTATTTTTCCCAGTTTCAGCAAAACCATGGATTTTGCATATTTTCTTCAAATGATGCTCAAACGTGCACCAGAAAATAACAAAATTCTCAGGACTGAAACGCGGAAATTATGGTGACACGGGCACATCCCCTTGACCGACCAAGGGTGACCCTGAGGCTTGCAAGCAGCTGGTTAATGATTTTAACCTAATTTGTTCGATTGCTCATATTAGGTTCAAACTCTTTCCAAACAATTGGAAGTTTGTCAAACGACCATCCACTGGTCCCACACCCACCAAGAGCCAGTCTCATGCCCTCTTGGTCGGTCCTTAATATTTCTATAATACCATGTTTTATTATTTATCGCCCACACGAGCATTATTTCAGTGATTAAACCAGCATTTAATCATTATTTCACTAACTGGTCCTCAAGAGGCTTTGGTATTTTTGCTCATTCGATCATCTGGGCGTTATATGGTGAACCCTTCATCCCCTGTAGCCGGTCCCACGTTGATTTGCAATAAATCATCATTTTGTCAAAATTAGAGTTTTGAATCCAGAGCTCTGCAGAAGCGTGATTCTGAGCAGATTCAAACACTCTGATAATTTTATGTTGATTCCATAATCAACACTTTATTTATTTTGCTCGACCCAGCAGTCAATAACTTAAATTAATTTGGTCTTGCTACCAACGATTCATCAAAAAGCAATATTTGCTCAAACTAGCAATATTCGCTCAAACCGGCAATGTTTATTCAAATTAGCAATATTTTCTCAGACTAGCAATATTTGTTCAGATCAAAGAATATTGGTTCAACTATCAATTTTCAACAATTCAGCATCACAGTTTGCTCATCTTAGGTTATAATGATACCTCGTCTCAGCAGACACGTTAAATTCATGAGTTTCATAACATTTGCTAATCATGTTCAGCTCAGCACTACACGGACTCATCGTCCCATAAAGTCAGCAACTGACTCCACAATCACGAGATTTCAATCGTGTCACATGGGGGGATATTAATTAGGGTTTTGTTCTGGTGGTCTACGGCACGTTTTTTCACCCATGATGAGAATATGAGAAATTCGTGCAATCAGTTGGAAGAGTCAGCAAAGTAGTGGGTGGAAAGTTAACCAGGCCTCTGCATGATGAGTAACTGGTTAACACGATTTCCCACTTCCCCACTCTCTGGTTCCAGCAACTGTCACACTTCATGGGATCATGGTGTTTTAAACTCCGGCATTATAAAATGTCTCTGAATCCTGATTGAAAGAACAACATTCGAAGATTCGAACACTGGAACATTCGTCTAGCAATTTCTCATCAAAGTTCATACAGACAATCTTTCGTCTACACGAACTCATAGAAATCACTCTCAATTGAGCAAATTTCAATAATTCAGAGCATTTTCACGCTGAATTCACAACACACCTACAATCTTATATCACCATTGATCTCACGCATTTCTCAGCTTCCCTCCTACAGATTAACCCATCCTCTCTTGTGACCGAATTGACTCTAGAACGTCCATTGTTCATGGTTTAGGCCGGATTCTTACAGATTAATCTCTCGAAATTAAAGCACTCCCTTCTTGCAGTGTATCTGTGTAAGGTTCAACATTTTGCTCGGTTCAAGGAGTCTCCACACGGTCGACTCTTCAATTTCGTAAACACTTGCAAATCGTTTTTCCCCATCTACAGAAAGATCTCGCAATATCTTGAAGCTTTAGATGTAGCGCTCTTCGGTATCTTATGTTCATGATATTCATTCCTAAAACGCGATTTTTCCATCTGATCTCTTCCCATTATATTGAGGCAACATAGCGGATAGGAAGACATCACACAAATAGTAATGACTGACAAGTTTGTGTTTTCTTCTCATGGGAAGAGGCGCCTCTTCCATAATAATATTTCCACACATGTAACGCTAGTAACAACAATTTAGAGTATGGAAAAATAATAATTATGGCTTGACCAACCTTCTATTTGATATTCCTCTTGCAGATTACACGCTTCTTGAAGATTTATGGCATGTCGGCTAGTTATGTAGAATCATGAGAGCTTTGCCACAAATCTAAAGACCCAATAAGCCGCATATTATGGGCTAAACGGATGAGAGAGGCCTTATCTTCAATTGATGACATGTGCAATGTGAATTCTGAATAAGCAATTACGGACTGGGAGTGTTACTGGGTACGTGCGCCACCTTCAGATTTTTTGCTTCCGGTCCGTAAAATGATTTTCGAAATCCGAAAATTGCATATTGAAGTGGACATAAACTCCTCTAGGGATAACATCGGTCAAAAGAGGTGGTGATTGAGAAACCGTCTCAATATTGAAGTAGGCTGCTCTTCAGGATACAGTGCTTTCCAAGAAGAATTTGTTGTTGTTGATGATTCCCCTTGAATATCTTGTTCTTTCTTTTTCCTTTACAATTTCCCCTCTTAGGTATTAACTGAAAGATGTAAGGTGTTTCTTTCATGGTTTGATTTTTTTTTTGGTTTTGAACTGATAGGTAATGGTTTTGTGAGGAAATGATATTTCGATTAACTGATAAAATGAAATCCTAATTATGAATGCAAGCAGTGCATCCATTTTGGAGGAATTAAAAATATTGCATGAAAGGGGAAATGCTAAAAGAAATGCTAAAGAAAAAGGTGACGTGTCTTCTTAGGTATTGAAAGGTTTAAGCCACCTGGCATGTATTACTACGCCTTCTAGCTTGTCAGCATTGATAAGTTTGCAATAGCCTCCCAAGATAATTTCTACTACTAGGTACAGCTCACCTTCTAGAGGAATTTGGCGGAGCAGGTTGAGCAGCAACCCTTACTACTATATCTCCAACTTGAAATGGATTTGGGCGTTGCACCGTTACTTGATTTTTAGATTCCCCATCTTTGACTATGATAACTTTTAAATTTTTAATAAAATATTTGAAAGGCCCAGCACCCCATTCACATCTCCTAGTGACGTCCGGGTTGACGATCGGGTCAAGTCCCCGGCCCTTGATGGTAGGAGGAGTGAACGACTGCAGAAAAGGTAGTTCAATAAGACTTACTTGGGTTCGGAATCTAAGAATGTACATCGCCGTGACTTTTCCAGGAAATTGGGTCACATTGGCTAGTTGTTGATACAACAACAAATAATCCTCAGGGTTGGATGGCTTGTTGGAAATCCTTTCCGGTATAGACATTGGTAAATGACATAATCCCAGCTTTGCTTTGTTTCCATGCACCCACGATCTCCCCAGAACCATATCATAATTTTGGCATTCTTTGACAATATGAAATTTGGCGCACTTTACAGCATCTCCCACCTTGATTTCGAGATTGATGTACCCATAAGCGTCTCTAGACTCCCCTTCCGAGTTTTTGATCATGGTTCCACAGTGAACGACTTCCTATTTCGGGATCTTTGCGGCTTTCAAAGTCTTGATGGTGACAACGTTGATGTCACAGGCTGTGTTAATTAGCATGTTGTCAAAATCGACACCCTTCAGGTGGGCGGTGGTCAGCAGTCCCCAGTTGCATTTTCCAACTGTGCCTCCTAAGAGAGATTGGGGCATAGGAGTAGCTTATGCGACTAAAAACAACCGCTTTCCTGACACAATGCGATCGAGAGATGCAAATATATATCTACGTTGTGCCTTGGAGAAATAAAGAATTTCACATACACGCTCCATGATAGATTGCACGGTCTTATGAGAAGAGTCCCCAGAAAGTGAGCAGCTTCTGACTGGGAGAGGATCTCTGTGATCTCCCTCATTTCCTAGTTGAAGTTCTCCCGCATCTATTTTTTCCTTGAAAATGCGCTTGAACTTGTTGCATTCACTGGTGGGATGATTGACGAACCTGTGGTAACAACAATATTTGGGATTTTCCATCTCTTCCTTAGTTGGTGGGTGTCTGATAGGAGGTAGTTTGATGCATCATCCTGAATCCATGCTTCCATGAGATCAATTACTTACTCTATTGGGAACGGGAAGTTTGGAGAAGCATCTCCAGTTTCTTATTGTTGCGTAGGCGCCTTAGTCGCAGCCTTCCGTGGTGGAGCTTCCTGATGCGCTGGTGCCGCACGTTTGGGATGTTGTTCCGCTGCTGGAGAATTTCTCTTTCCTCCTTCACCCACTACACTTACAGAGGGTCTAGCATTGTATTGTTTGTTGGTGAGATGTCTGCTTCCTTCAGTCTCACGTGCATCTTTATTTATGGCGGGTTTGTCCTCTCCAGCAATGTCGGTGTTGTTTTGGTCGAACACTTAGTAGCTTCATGAAGTTCAGAAAATGTTTGGAAACACATGTTCTCAAGTAAAACGCGATAGACGGGTACCATGCCATTAATGCACATCTCCACCAATTGATGCTCAGTTACATTTGGATCATAACAATCTAGTGCTTGAATCCTGAATATCTTGACATAATCATTTGGATGTTCATTGTTTCGCTAAAATATCCTTCCCAAGTATGATAAAGTGATTTGCTCAGACACAAAGAAATATTTCTTGTAGAAAGCAGTAGACATTTCACACCAGTTGGATATGATGTTTGATGTGATGTTGTTGTACCAGGTATATGCTCTTCCGGTAAGCGACTTTGAAAATTCTTTCAGGCGGAGGACATGATTGTATTCGTGTTCTCCCAAGGATTCCAAAAAATGAGAAATGTGTTAACGAGCGTTACCAGTACTATCATAGAAGGAAAACTGAGGAGAGGTGTATCCTCTAGGGAGAGGAACTCTTTGCACATTAGGAGGATACTGAGGTTGGTGCCGGTGCATGTCTGGTCGGTTGTCAGTCGACGCAAAAATAATTTAAGTTCTTTCACTTCACAATTATAAAAAAGAGTATAGTTATAAGAACAGATTCGTTCCACAGGGAGATATGGGTTGTCAAATTATTTTGATTTCTTATAAAAACTGGGGGTGGGGGGGGGGGGGTTGTTTGTGATTATAACTAAATAAAAATAAAACAAATAAAATAATACGAATATCAGAGATAAAAAAAAGTACTGGTTAGAGTTTTCATCTTCCATCTTCCAACATGTTATCAACTAAATCAATCTCAACATTCATTTTCTATCGATATCAATAAACCTAGGGCGTCCTATCGCAGGCTTACTCCGGCAAAACTCCTATTATCATCAAAGGTGCAAGAGCCACTCTTTGAATCCTTTTCACTAAATAACTTGGCGCAAGAGCCACTCAAGTTTAACACAATGAAGCACTAAAAATTATGAGTTGAGGTTATTCTAAGCAATCCGGCGCAAGAGCAACACGGATTTAACCTAGGTTACGCTTCTACATATAATCGTATGGCAACATCCTGTCGTTGACAACTATATTATGATACTTCTAACAAGGATTATTCGACAATTTCGGATCTGAAACCCTAGTTTAGCAATAGATATGAATGCATGCTTATTTAATTTGCAACTTAAAAAAACTAGCAATCAATCATACATGGAGTTATAAACGGTAGAACATAAATGATACTAACAAATTATGAATGAATAAGAATGAATAAAATCAATTGAATAACATATCTTCCGACTTAGGACTACATCTTTAACCAATAAGAAAAGATTAGTTACTCATGAATTTCTTAAAACCCATGAAAAATATAAAGAGAAGAAGTAAAGCAAACCCTAGAATTTTTATTGTCAATCGCAACTCCAAGTCTAACTCCCGTTCTTCTCTTCTAAAGTGTAAAAACGAATGATAAAAGATATTTCCGAATTATGTTGCACCCGTGTATAAATCAGTTACCAAAACTCGCAAAGTAAACTAACCCAACTTACGAACTCACACGGCCGGAGAGAATCCCAGCCCAATACCCTTTTGGTTTGTTAAATTGACTGTCAGTTTCGTGGAACTGACGGTGTATCTTTATTGTTATTTCGCAGAGACAAACAACTCCGTGAGTTTTATTTTCCCATGAGTTTTCATTTTTATCCCCTAAGATTCACTAACGCTCAGCTAGTCGTGAAAATATAAAACATCTGGATTTTGGTTTCTGGCCAAAAACTCACATATATCAGGCCCTCCATGAGTTTTCCAATCCCCTGACTTCTTCAATTCCATCGATAGCAAACCTCACAAGATCAACTCCATCGTCACTATGAACAACTTGTTTTGCTGATACTCTTCTCCACTTCAGTAACCTCACAGCACCAGTAGTCATCACCATTATTAACTCCATGGTCGATACATCATCCCTAATGGTTGCAACCATTCGAACCCAAACTCAGACCATGAAATAACTCCATGGTCGATGTACCATGCACCAGCAGCTTCAAACTCACTGTGGTTGCAGGAAATCCTATACTACACCCTTGATAATAATTTACTGTAATTAAGACATATTTGAAGATTAAAAACAACACTTTATTATTTGATTCTCAGAAATGTTTACAAGAAATGGAAGAAATCAAGAATACAACCGCTCTCCTGAATTTTCTCTCTCCTCAAGACTTTCTCAACACTCAAAAAATACATCATCATTTTCTGAATCTACTGGGTCTCTTTATATAGGATAGTCACATAGTGGATGACAGCTAAGTTGTCCTTTAATTTCGGATCTGACCCGTGATATTATCACAATAGTTATAATGTCCATTCTCGCAAGCGTCATTCCCATCGCAGGGCAATCATGCTCTTATCGTGTTTCTTCATTCATCAGATATTATGTCACTTTTTAATTTATCTTGTGACACTCGCAAAGTGTTGTTGAAGAACTCGCAGAACTATCACTGGAAATCTCACAGAAGTGTTGTTAATCTCACAAGAGTAATACCATGGCGATATTCTAGTCCTACATCATTCCTCTTCTCATGTATTTTCTATGAAGAGGGAAAGATCATGAGAATCAAAATGCCGCAGCTGTTCCTCTCTTCGCTTTTTTACTGTTCTGACACATTTCTGCATCTATTGCCATATTTATTACACGTGTCTTCTCTTCCATTCAACTTATGACACGTCCCTTTCAACGGCTGTATTCCAACCGTTCACGTCTTCTCCTCGCATTAAATACATTCATCTTATCGAGAATTTTCTTCTTATATAAATACTTCTTTCATTATTTTCTTTCCATCTTTTTACTTTCTTCTTTCTCCTCTCTGCAATTTTAGTGTTCTTCCGTAAATTCCGGGTTTGCTACTGTTATAATTTTTCTTTCGATTTTTACTCTTTTAGTTCTTCATTACCATACTAAAAATAGTTGCAGCTGGTCACAAATACATGATCGCTTTTGAGAAGATCCAAAAATAATTTCAAGACAAAGGTTTTACTTTATCCACCATTCCCAATCAAAACCCTAAATCTGAACTTTCTGTTCCATTATTTTCTGATTTTCCATGTAATCATGAGAAGATCATAGTCTCGCTAGGCCAACTTGAGGCTGGTCTTCCCATTCCTCTCTATGACCCTGAACTTCCTTTATTCTATGCGATACTCTCTCACGAGAAATTCTTACGGGCAGTATATCAATTAAGTGGGGATTGTATTCGCTTAATACTTGAGTATGCTACTCGCGATGCTGGTAAAAAATCTCGCTACCCTGATTCTGCGAAGAATCCTAAATTTAAAGATGTTCCAATTGTTTCCGCGAAGTATATTGTGGAGAAATTATTCGCAAATTACGACATAATCCCTTGTAGAAAGGATAGCACTTGCTGGGGTGTCCGCTTACAAAAAGAAGATAACATCGCTGAAGATGAATCTCTTATGTTAGATATTGACTGGCATATGGGTATTAATCAAAGCCCTTGACATTCCAATGATGACAAATGGTTCATTTTTCCGCTATGTTTAGAGGGTCCATATATCTCTGGTACCCATGCTTTACCTGCGAATCTCACAGAATACCAGCCGTGGGTATTCAATTGGCCTGAGAGAAATAAAGAAGTATGTTTTCTTAATTTTTTACATAATAAATTACCATTATTATTATCTTCATCTCTTTAGATTCTCGCTGACTATTTTTTTTATCAGATTGAAAGGTTGAAAGCCAGCTACGATAGTCTAGGGAAACCTGCTACTTACTTAGCTCTCAAATCTCTCACAGATGAAGTAAGAAATATTTCTTTATAACTCTTTACAATATATCGTTTCCTCTATTTCTTATCTTTATCTGTGTTCGCAGGAAATTGAAGAAAGAGAGCCTGTGAAGCCTGCGAGAACAAAAGAAAAATCCACAGTTGGTCGCAAGGGTAAATCTACTGCTCTCTCAATGAGAAGTCTGCTGCTCCTCACAGAGAAATCTGGTGCTCCTCCCTTAAAGAAAAGAAAATCCCAACTCTCTTCTTCTTTAACTCCTCAATCTAACGAATAAAATCCGAGTAACGATGATGCTGATGATGATGAAGACGAAGATAATAATGACATCTTTCCTATTAAGGATTCCTTTTCTCCTGAATCTCATATGACCCAATTATATAAGATTTTTGGCGATGTCACGCATGGTATTCAAAATGATTATGGAGATGAAGCTTTTAATGAAGTATCTCAAGCTCTCGCAAAGGTTTGCGATGCTTCCCTATTGGTTGACAATGATTCTTTCCATGGAATCTCGAGATCGATATGTTTTCACTCGGCATTCTGGTATGTTTTCACTTCTTTGCCTCTTCCTTATACCTTAGATTTCGAACTATATCTGTCTTAGCAATTTTTACATTTCTTCGCAGGCTGGAAGAGCTTCTTTTATTGCTGCCTCAGATTTGGAGAAAAGACGTGCTGACCTTCGCAACAAAAATGAAAATTTAAAGTCTAAATCTGTAGATCTTCGCAAGAAAAAGGAACAATTAGAATCTGAAGCTATTGATCTTCGCAAGAGTAAAGGATAATTAGAAGCTGAGGTTGCTGAGCTTCGCAAGAAGAATAAGCAATTATAAATTGATGCTTCGAGTGATAAAAAAAAGATTTTTGATCTTGAAAAGGCTAATCAGCAACTCTATGGTATAAACTTTTCCTTCTCTTCTTTTAATTCTTTTGCCTTATTTTGGCTCATTCAAGTAACCATTTTTGCAAGTATTTATGACCTTACTGATGAGGCTACATTCCTATGATCTTTACCTGATCCTGTAGATGAGGATACCCTTCTTGCTGGTCTTAATAGCTCTTTAAGTAGTTTCTCAGATGATCAAATTATATCTCTTTCCATAGATGAACTTAAACCCAAACTTCATCTCTTAAAAATTGAGCACAGATTCCACGTGGGCTTAACCAATAAGTTTAAGCGTCTTTATCTTGATTCGAAAGAAGAAACTAATAGATTGAGAAGTAAGAATAGTGATATTATTGATGAGAAAGATGCTATTGCTAAAAATGGTGCTCAAGCACTAGCAGATTTCCATAAAATTCTCACTGATGTTAAAATTGAGAGGGATAGACTTATCGGCGGAAATAAAGATCTTCTTGCGAGAGAGAACCAAGTTCGCTCTTGTCTTCTTATTATCAATGATGAAGAATTTGCTTGGGCTGCGAAATTTCTTGATAATGCCAGAAATAATCTAGGTGTAGATGTTAGTCTTCATACTGGACAAGCAGCCTTGATTAGAGACATGATTTCTGAAAGAGAAGGTTTCTAATTATTCATTCTCATTGGTCTTTCGTCTTTTATAGTTTGCTACTAAATTCCTGATTTGCTATTCAGTATTCGCATGAATTGAAAAGTGATACTCTGTCAGAGTTAAAGAACTTGAAGATGATAAGGGAGTGCTCGCAAAAACTCTAGCTTCTTGCAACGAAAAGTATTCTAGACTGAAGGAACAGTTAAAAATTATGAGAAGGAATTTTAGTAACACTCTTGTTGGTGTTCGCAATAACTCCATTAAATTGATCTGCAATGATCATCAAATTCCTCATTCTGAGTATCCTGACATTTTGCATGAAGTTCCACAAAATGTCCCTGATTTTGCCATTTCTGATAGCAAAGATGAAGATTCTGAAGAAGATGAAGGTCATGATGAAGGTGGTGGAGATGAAAAAAAGAAATACGGCGAAGACAATGATGGATCTAATTATATTTATTATATTCTTCCATGTAATATCAGTACACTTATCCTTTTCTCTTTGTAGTATACTTGCTGCGAATTTCTCCAGCTTCTAATGTTTTCTAGTGTATGAACTTCTTCTTATCTCTTCCTGCATATATTAATAGACAATTTCTTTTGTGTAATATGGTTAAGTAATATATTTATAAGTTTTTAGCTATCTGTGCGTAAATCTGTTATATAAAGATGAATAACAACATTATCGTTATGTTCATTCCCATACTTGCCTCTGTTATTCGTCTGCAATATAAAAGATTGAGCATATTAGATTCTTAATAAAATTGTGCAAATATCGCAACCATAATCTCGCAGTCATGTGTTAATCTCTTGTGGTCTTAGTTTGCCTTCCTAATTAAAGGTCTTATTTCGCCACGTTTCTTTCTGCGAAAAAATTGCAGGACGTCCTTACATTCACATGTAAAGACCCATTGATCTTGCCTTATCCATATGTTGTCAAATGTCTGCGATAATATGACAGGCCTAAGTTCCTTGCGAGAACAAATCCCCATGACAATGCCGTCTTGCGATGAAATCGCAGGACGTCTTTACACTTTCATGTAAAAACACATTGATCTCATCTTAACTTTTTCTTATGGCTTGTTACCTCTGTATTTGTCACGCGATAATATGACATGCCTACATGTTCTTGCGAACATAAAGCCCCATGACATTTCCGTCTTAAGACACTTATCAGCTCCCTAATGGAGGGTGCCGCCCTTACTCCCCCTGGTTGACCCATCAAGGAGGGCACATCGGCCATATAATACTAGCTCCTCCCATCCGGTCTTAACAACAACCAGTTGTTTTCACATCCTCTTATCCTTTATGCCTATATGGCTTATAGTTACGAGACTGCACCCTAAGTGGGGTTTTATTGAGGCCGAGTGCATCATAGCCAAAACTTACCAAAAATGGCTAGGGTAGGCTCGTCCATCCCGGGCACTCTTGGATCAACCATGTACCTCGGCGCCTTGGTCATACTTTGTACCCCTTATAAGAGACCCTCGGTCGTCCAACCAGGGTATAACCTTATATAGTTGGAAATCCAAAGTATCTCTCCTGGATAGGTATCTCAAAAAGATGGACCCCAGTTGTATGCGTGTCGTAACCACAACAAATTAATTAATACTTTACTACCTAATTAACAAGTAATATAGGGTAGTCAAGGTCGATCCCACGAGGAGCACGAGATTCTAGTTGTCTTATAATGTCACAAAGGGGGGTATTGATTAAGAATTTGAGAAAGTAAATAAAATAAACAAAGCAATTAAAAGGAAATCAATAAGAGAGATTAGATCAAGGAATCCTTCTTCGCTGCAAAACAATGATTAAAGTTATGTTCTTTTCCACTTCTTATTAATCACAAATTATCACCAACCGTAGGTATAGCAGCTAGATCAGTGCCAACCCCAAAATCCCTTATATCACCGGATACGGAAGTTCTCGACTACCGGATTCTATTCACCAAACCACCTAGTAGTAGATCACTCAAGATGTAATTTAGTTAAACGCATTAAGATTTATGAATTTATTAGGTTGATATTAGTAGTTAGACTCTTAGATCAAGATCCACTTGCTAACATTGTTTTTACACACAATTTCTCCACGGAATCCCTCCGCAAGGTCTTGTGTTTGCTACTTATGTGAAAAGTCAAGAAACGATTACTTATCCCCTAACTTACACTAACTTTAGATTAGACTAACAAATCAATTTAGCGTGCACTCTAAACAACCTATCAATCAATCATGAATGTATAAACATTCCTATTAGTAAAAACAAACGATAATTATGTGAAAAACTTCAAAGTAGAATTGAAACAAAACTCAAACCATATGTTAAGAACTAGGAATTCATCCTCAATCAAATTAGTTACTCATGCTTAAGAAGTTCACACAAAGAGAAAAGTATTGTGTGTGTAAAAGTGTGCAAAAGTATTGTAAAAGATGTGTGTATCTAAGTGCATCTATATGTATGGAAGTGTAGAAGTTCTTCTCTATTTATTGGCTTCAATGTTCTCCATATCTTATAAGGAATAGAATCCCTTTCCTTTTGTAGCTCAATTTCCAAATCCAAGCCTTTCTCAAATCTTCCATCTCCTCTTTCCATATTCCCACCAAATTCTTCATTCAATTCCAAGTCCAACTCTTCACATCCCATGAGAGAAATCCACACAAAATTCTGCAACTTTTGCTCGCCGGAACTGGGGTTTTGGCCGGAATCCGTCGCCGCCGGCCACCTGAAAATTCCTGCCGGTAAAAGTATATTCTTTCAGTCCACCGTTAGGACTAACGGTCAAAGATCAAACTTAACGGTCTTCCATCAGTCAAAGGTCAAGGGTCAAGGGAATCAGCATCTAGTCAGCCTCTGACTGGTCTGATTTAGGTTGGATCGGCTTGTCTAACTCGCTATGGATCGGTCATCGGCCTCGTCATCGGCGGCAACCGAGTCAACTCGCCGGAACCAGAATCCGGCCGAGTTTCGGCTATTTACAGGACTTCTCAGGCCAACTTCAGGCCGATCTTCACCTGTTACAATCCTAACATTCATCTAGCATTTCAATACATTCCATTTAGCAACAGAGCTTCAAACCACCTCAATCACAACCCATTTGCAGGAAACCCATCTCAGAATCGTCTACACCAGCTATCGATCAAAACCTATCTCTTGAATTCTGACACAGTTGTTCTTCTCCTTCACTGAGATTCAAAACAGCAGCTTCTACTGAGGTTTCGATCTCACACAAACAACCAATAACCACAACACCAACAGATTCATCATCTCGTCATTCAGAAGCTCAAACCCATCTCATATTCATTCTCAATTCATCACAGATCCACTTCAGCAGCGTATTTCTCGATTCAACAACCAATTTCTTCATATTAGCTCAATCACTGCAACCTGGTATTCAATCACCATTCTCCCATGATGCAGTCCAACAGTGACCTAATCTCGACCCACTCTTCAATTTTTCTTCCCTATTCAATCCAATTAACACATCTATAAGCTTCTTCTCGATTTCGATTTCATCAGCAAAAACTCAATTCGTTTCAAACCCATGTCTCCAATTAACAGCACCAGCAGGTTTATCATCTTATTCAATCTCTTGGGTACTTCATTGAACCACAGCAAATCCCCAATCTTCTAATCTCATATTCGATCTACTGCTCTTCTCGATCTACTGAGATGAGATTGACATCAACATATCAAATTCATCGAATATCGTCTGCAACAGCCTCAGATCGAAACACGTATTCGATTTCATCTTCATCGGAGCCCTTATTTCCTTTCCCAGCTTCTCATCGAACTCGGCAATAGCAGCTCGGACATCACCCCTGTTCTCAGAATAGAAATGATTGAGAGGCTCTTGATTTTAGGGTTTAATAATTGGGGATGGATCCGGGTTCGGGTCCGGATGGGTACGCCCCACGGGTGTGGGTATATGGGTCAGGTGATTCAGGCACCCATCATTAAAACCACCCACTGACTGGGTGCTACAGCCAACCTTCCTTTGGATAAGGGCTATCCAGTGATAGTAACATCCACTGCTGAGTGATAAGGGGTACCCTGAATGAGATCCCCTTAACCATAGCTGGGCTCCAGATAGTGCTCGCCTTATGAAATGATGATTTTGCCCTTTTTGTCCAATTTGGGTGATTTCTCCTCCTTTTCGTCTGTGTGACTCCAGAGTACCTAATAGATTAAAATCACACGTAAAATACATAATTTACAAGAAAAATAGCAAAGAAAGCATAAACTACTAGATAGTAAATTAGGTGTATTTTACACCTATCAAATTCCCCCACACTTAGACTTTGCTAGTCCTCGAGCAAATCAAACAAAACAAAACTAAAACAAATACATACAACTCCGTGAGGTCGAGGCTACGGTTAATTTTAGCATAAATAACAAGCCTTTAAACCCCTAGGTGTCCCTAGTGGACGAGTTATAGTCTCGTGAAGGTTTACTAGAGATCTACCTACAAAACCTTTCTACTCCAAATTCCAGCTACCTGCGAAAAGTCTATGAATGAATCCAAAGTGATTACATGAATGAGGGACCTTGTGCAAATTCAGTCCATATTCAAGTTAATAAAGTTTATCTTAGAAATTCGAACAAACCACAATACTCGGAATCTGACTAACCACAATCACAATGAAAAGATTAAGAAGATGGAAATAGAGGTAGATGTGGCGAATGTTTACAAGTGATCGATGTTTCCCATATCTGTCTGAAGGTCACTGCTAAGACGAACCTATTCATCCTATTGGATTGAGCTATTAGTGCTGAATGCTACATCAAATCAATTGGCATATACAAGGGAACCAATTGTGACTTTATTCAACACAATAATAATTTCTTCTCTTTTTTTTTATATATGATTGGATCAAACTGGATCCAATTTCTTTTTTTTTTTAGACAACATGATTGGATCAAACTGGATCCAAGCGCATGCTTCCTTGTCAACAAGTATATGATAGTTGCCTTGGATCCTGCATTCCACGCTTTTTTAGGTGACGAAGACAGGGACAACGTTTCACACATACTGTTATTCCCAAGTGTCATTTTTATTCCTGTTTGGTCAAATTGGTTGGTCTTTTCTCATTTTTTTTTTATTATTAATTTTTTTTTTTTTTTCACTTTTTTTTAACAACTCAATCACTCTATTTCATCCTAGCAGCAATAACAAGTCGATGTTTAGTGACCCACCAAAACACTTAGAAAACAATAGATAAATATGGAAAAATAAAAATAGAATGTGATATGGTGATATTCCGAGATATGGTAACAACTATCATATAATTTGTAATTAAGTTCGTCCCTTTAGTTAATTGGTTCCTCAATTCCTGCATTCAAAATGGTTCCATCCACTAATGGTGTCATCCTAAAGGCCCATATTTCTAGATTTCGGAGTTCAAAAAGCACATATAAATGCTCCCCCACACTTAAACTTCACATTGTCCTCAATGTGTAAAACCGAAAGTTCTGAATTCTGACGTAACAGCAGATAAAACGCAAAACCTGTGCAAATTGGTAAGGAATTTGGAAAAACTCCATTTCAAAAAAGTTGTTCACCTACGTGTTTTCTACACAGTTTCAAAAGTTCATAGTGTTCTGATAAACGGTCTGACAGTTATGGTCTCTGGACTGAACTACGCGCAGTCTGAAATTTTCTGACGAAAAGGTATTCATCATAATTCTCTTCTAAGATAGATTATGGACTTAATGAAATTAAATATGGGGATGCAAATATGATATGAAAAAAATAAAAAATAAATAAACAAAACTAAACAAAAATAAAAATAAAAGCAAAAGCAAAAGGATAAGAGATACAAAACCGGTGGGTTGCCTCCCACTTAGCGCTTGTTTTAAAGTCGACGGCCCGACATGGCTCTTGTAAGATTTATTCCCCATATATTAGCAATCGGAAAATTTGGGGATCCTCCCATAGTACCTGTTTTGCAAACAATAGCTTCATACAAATATTAGCACAAGAAAATAATAGTAAAGTTATAGCTAGATAGAAATTTCCCCCACACTTATTCTTGTCCACACTCGTAAGTGTATAAAGAACATAGAATTTGGGAACTTCCATGGTTTCCTCTTGGCAAACCTGCATAGTATTAGCATCAAGTGTTTCCAATGGTGGATATCGAGAAACAAAGTCATTCAAAAATACTTTCGAAGCACATACATTCAAACCAATAAGAGGTAAAGGAGAAGAATTAACATGCAAAGGGTTAGACAAACCTTGCACAATTTCTTGTATTACGGTATCCTCCTCATTCTTAAAAAATTCAAGTGAACTACTTACCTCTTGTATATCGTGGTCCTCTATCAAACTTTGCAACCATTCTTCATCATTTTCTACCTTAACCAAAGTCTCGGAATCATCATAATCATTAGCAAGTTCAATTGGGTCTTCCACAAGTTCAATCAATTCGGTTTCATTATCGAGCATCACCTCTTCAACATCTTCATCATCGGAATCGGGCCATTCACTAAAGTGATTTTCGTCGGTAAAAATTGTAAGATCTTCTTGTGAGGGTGTTACACCGTTTACAACAATAGGAAAGTCACACCCAATCTCCTCCTTTTGAATAGGCGAAGGATCGTTATTATGATCCAGAGTTGGAATAACTTCCTCATGGTTGCAACGCTCATACACTTCCGCGGACTCATATCTTTCCTTAAGGAATGTTTTCCAAGCACTAAATGCATCTTCCTCAAGCTATACCTTTTGAATAGGTGATTGATCATTAGTAAGATCAAGGCTCGAGTAAACTACACTAGCGTCATCAAAAGTTTCCAAAGGTTGGTCCTTTTCAACACAGTCATCTTTATTATCGGAATCACCATAATAAGAATCTTCATCGGTTTCATAGCCTTTATCCCGACGTCGTTTAAGTTCCATATGAATGGTCTTACTAATTTCTGCGACAAGCTCTTCCTAGTCTCCATCATCTTCCAATTTGTATAACTTTTGTGCAAGTTTACGAACATTAACACGCTTACCACCGTTTTCTACAATAGGTTCTCTTTCCCATGACTCTTCCCTTTGAATGGGTGAATGATCATAACTACGATCCGGAGTCGGGTAAGAAAAAGTGTTGTAGAAATTGGTTTGTGCAACGTTCTTTCTATCATGGTCAAGTGTTTTTCACATGTCTTGCAAGTCATTGAGAATCTGCATACAACTTGAATGAATCCAATTAGAAGTAGATTTATCATACCTTGGTGCTTGACTTACATACCAAGTTAGATTTATGCATGAGAGTACTCATAAGGCTCCGTAGGATATTCATCATAGCCAAAAGATTGGTTTTGATTGTATCCTAAGGATTGTTGGAAGTTGTCATAATGTTGAGGTTGAAAACCGTATTGATTGTTGTAATATGCTTGCTCTTGTCCACCATACATGGAAAACCGGTACCTGAAAAACAATTCTCAAAAACTAAGTTAGATACGATAAAGAATCCAACAAAGCAAGAATAAAGCAAAAAGTAAAAACAACTAAAATCATCCGATGCTCCCCGGAAGCGGCGCCAAAATTTGTATGCGTGTCGTAACCACAAAAAATTAATTAATACTTTACTACCTAATTAACAAGTAATATAGGGTAGTCAAGGTCGATCCCACGAGGAGCACGAGATTCTAGTTGTCTTATAATGTCACAAAGGGGGGTATTGATTAAGAATTTGAGAAAGTAAATAAAATAAACAAAGCAATTAATAGGAAATCAATAAGAGAGATTAGATCAAGGAATCCTTCTTCGCTGCAAAACAATGATTAAAGTTATGTTCTTTTCCACTTCTTATTAATCACAAATTATCACCAACCGTAGGTATAGCAGCTAGATCAGTGTCAACCCCAAAATCCCTTATATCACCGGATACGGAAGTTCTCGACTACCGGATTCTATTCACCAAACCACCTAGTAGTACATCACTCAAGATGTAATTTAGTTAAACGCATTAAGATTTATGAATTTATTAGGTTGATATTAGTAGTTAGACTCTTAGATCAAGGTCCACTTGCTAACGTTGTTTTTACACACAATTGCTCCATGGAATCCCTCCGCAAGGTCTTGTGTTTGCTACTTATGTGAAAAGTCAAGAAACGATTACTTATCCCCTAACTTACACTAGCTTTAGATTAGACTAACAAATCAATTTAGCGTGCACTCTAAACAACCTATCAATCAATCATGAATGTATAAACATTCCTATTAGTAAAAACAAACGATAATTATGTGAAAAACTTCA
Organism: Papaver bracteatum; assembly: GCA_023529315.1. Taxonomy (NCBI): domain Eukaryota; kingdom Viridiplantae; phylum Streptophyta; class Magnoliopsida; order Ranunculales; family Papaveraceae; genus Papaver; species Papaver bracteatum. Next base: position 596,913 of record JAJJWX010005269.1, on the reverse strand, counting down.
AAGTAGAATTGAATCAAAACTCAAACCATATGTTAAGAACTAGGAATTCATCCTCTATCAAATTAGTTACTCATGCTTAAGAAGTTCACACAAAGAGAAAAGTATTGTGTGTGTAAAAGTGTGCAAAAGTATTGTAAAAGATGTGTGTATCTAAGTGCATCTATATGTATGGAAGTGTAGAAGTTCTTCTCTATTTATAGGCTTCAATGTTCTCCATATCTTCTAAGGAATAGAATCCCTTTCCTTTTGTAGCTCAATTTCCAAATCCAAGACTTTCTCAAATCTTCCATCTCCTCTTTCCATATTCCCACCAAATTCTTCATTCAATTCCAAGTCCAACTCTTCACATCCCATGAGAGAAATCCACACAAAATTCTGCAACTTTTGCTCGTCGGAAATGGGTTTTTGGCCGGAAATAGGCCGGAATCCGTCGCCGACGGCCACCTGAAAATTCCTTCCGGTAAAAGTATATTCCGTCAGTCCACCGTTAGGACTAACGGTCAAAGATCAAACTTAACGGTCTTCCATCAGTCAAAGGTCAAGGGTCAAGGGAATCAGCATCTAGTCAGCCTCTGACTGGTCTGATTTAGGTTGGATCGGCTTGTCGAACTCGCTATGGATCGGTCATCGGCCTCGTCATCGGCGGCAACCGAGTCAACTCGCTGGAACCAGAATCCGGCCGAGTTTTGGCTATTTACAGGACTTTTCAGGCCAACTTCAGGCCGATCTTCACCTGTTACAATCCTAACATTCATCTAGTATTTCAATACATTCCATTTAGCAACAGAGCTTCAAACCACCTCAATCACAACCCATTTGCAGGAAACCCATCTCAGAATCGTCTACACCATCTATTGATCAAAACCCATCTCTTGAATTCTGACACAGCTGTTCTTCTCCTTCACTGAGATTCAAAACAACAGCTTCTACTGAGGTTTCGATCTCACACAAACAACCAACAACCACAACACCAACAGATTCATCATCTCGTCATTCATAAGCTCAAGCCCATCTCATATTCATTCTCAATTCATCACAGATCCACTTCAGCAGCGTATTTCTCGATTCAACAACCAATTTCTTCATATTAGCTCAATCACTGCAACCTGGTATTCAATCACCATTCTCCCATGATGCAGTCCAACAGTGACCTAATCTCGACCCACTCTTCAATTTTTCTTCCCTATTCAATCCAATTAACACATCTATGAGATTCTTCTCAATTTCGATTTCATCAGCAAAAACTAAATTCGTTTCAAACCCATGTCTCCAATTAACATCACCAGCAGGTTTATCATCTTATTCAATCTCTTGGGTACTTCATTGAACCACAGCAAATCCCCAATCTTCTAATCTCATATTCGATCTACTGCTCTTCTCGATCTACTGAGATGAGATTGACATCAACATATCAAATTCATCGAATATCGTCTGCAATGACCTCCAGATCGAAACACGTATTCGATTTCATCTTCATCGGAGCCCTTATTTCCTTTCCCAGCTTCTCATCGAACTCGGCAATAGCAGCTCGGACATCACCTCTGTTCTCAGAATAGAAATGATTGAGAGGCTCTTGATTTTAGGGTTTAATAATTGGGGATGGATCCGGGTTCGGGTCCGGATGGGTACGCCCCACGGGTGTGGGTATATGGGTCAGGTGATTCAGACACCCATCATTAAAACCACCCACTGACTGGGTGCTACAGCCAACCTTCCTTTGGATAAGGGCTATCCAGTGATAGTAACATCCACTGTTGAGTGATAAGGGGTACCCTGAATGAGATCCCCTTAACCATAGCTGGGCTCCAGATAGTGCTCGCCCTATGAAATGACGATTTTTCCCTTTTTGTCCAATTTGGGTGATTTTTCCTTCTTTTCGTCTGTGTGACTCCAGAGTACCTAATAGATTAAAAACACACGTAAAATACATAATTTACAAGAAAAATAGCAAAGAAAGCATAAACTACTAGATAGTAAATTAGGTGTATTCTACACCTATCACCAGTCTCCGTGACTCAGGTTCCAGCAGCGATATAGACTTATCCCTGAGCCACGCAAAGAGATACCCCCTTATATGATGCAATTTAGGTCTTACATTTTCCTCTTGCGAAATTTTATCCGCGAACTAGGGTGTACGCCATATAGGTTCGTCCCATTCTTATGTCTCTGCGAAATTTTATTCGCATGTATTGCAATTCTGATGAAATTTCTTTTCTTTGATGTTCTCTTTATTTGCATTTCAACTCTTGTATAACTTCTCAATTTCATTTTTTTTATGCAAATGAAATATTCTTTTGAAACAAATCATTCATAAATTTCTTAAATTTCATCATTTTACCTTTCTACTTACTACTTTCTGCTTCTGCCCTTTTGTTGCGTTTTGCTATTTTCTTTTCATCTGCGAGATGCTCTCCATTTACAGTTTGCAACTCATGTTAATTTCGCAGTATTCCTTCCTCTCGCCGCTCTATTGTATCAACTATCAGCTTATCACCTCTTTGTTTTTGCTTGATGTTATGTTTCCAATTTCTATTCCTCGCTGCCCTTTCTTCACAAGATTCCATGTCAATTTCATAGAATTTCTTCCCATCAACCCAGTCTCCCTTTATTACTCCAACACCATTAGGATGAGTAAATTTAATACATTGGTGGAAGGTTGACGCCATACCTAATATCCCATGTATCCAAGGTCTTCCAATTAGGGCATTATAAGGTGATTCAATATCCACAACGCAGAATAGAATCTTAGAAGATAACCCCTTTAATGGAATTCGCATTGTAATTTCCCCTTTGGGCTTGTTGGCAGTGCCGTTGAAACCATAGATTTTATAGGTTGATGGTATCATATCCTCGTCATTTCCACCCATGGTTCTGTAAGTATGATAAAATAAGATATTAACTGAACTTCCAGTATCTATTAGAACTCTGTGAATGGCCCAAGAATCCTCAGTTTCACCATCATTATTTTCTTCATCTTCTTCTTCTATTTGTTTTGGATTTATTTCTAACCTTACCACCAGTGGGTTGTCATGCATCTCGCCAAACTCTGGTACTTCTTGCGCAGTGAAAGAAATAGTTTGCTTTTTCCACTCCTCTAATGGAGAGACTCTCGCAATATTCATTATCTCTCTTCCATCTGTCTCTCTCGTGAAGACTCTGCTTAGAATATTGTCGTGGAAATCCTCAATAGTTTTGTATGAATGTACGATGGAATTACAGAAAAAATTCTTCGCCTTGGCTCCAACCTCTATCACAAATATTTTTGCTCATTTTACAGTATTCACTCTGCGAATATCTGGTGCTGGTGGTAACTGCTGAGATTGTGGATGTCCTATTAGAAAATTATTTAACTTTCCCTGATCAATCATCCTCAAAATTATTCTTTTTACATTCCTGCAATTGTTTATTGAATGTCCATGAAAATGATGATAAGGACAAAATTCTTGACTTCGATTATTTTGATGTGGCTCTTTTCCCATATTCTAGGGTGATGGTATATTTTCCATCAGAATGATAGCCTCCCAAATTTTTTTCTATGCTAGCATTCAGGGGTGGCATCTTAATTTTTTCCAATATTATTCTTTGATTCCCTTGCCCTCTAAAATTATTTTGCCTTTGACCGCCACAAGTCTCTTGCGGCTGATCAAGTCTTTGAATTTTATTATTTCCACCACGATTGTAATAATTCCTTTCTCTTTCATACTCCTCTTGATCTCGACTTCCCATGGATACTAACTTCTGTTGGTTTTCAATAACCACTTTCTCTTGCTGTGGATGCGAGGTACTCGCCACATTGTTAATCATTTTATTAAGTAAACTCCCGTTTTCCGCTATTGAGATGGTGTTTGCGACTGGATATGTTTCCATCTCATTTTGTTTTTCCTTCAAAGCAATGTATTCTTCTTGTAGTTCTCGTAGCTCAGTCATTGTGATGGTATTTTTGATTCTGAAAATTTGTATGTACAGCAGATTGGTTGCGAACATTGTATTAATGAAAGATAAAATGAGGTATCTCTCATCCACTCTTCCTGCCATTTCACTGCACATTGTCTTCCATCTTATGGTTAGGTGTTTCAGACTCTTGCCAATCCTCTTTTTTAACCCAAACATATCTTCAATACCGGGCCGTGAAGAATTGTTGCTTATATATGCTCCCAGAAATGTAGCTTGCAAATGGTCGAAAGAAGTTATTGTATTTTTAGGTAAGCCTTCGAACCATTTTAACGCCTCTCCAGTTAAACTAGATGCAAAGTATTTTCATAACACAGCATCATGGTTTTCCTATTGTAGCATACACCTAACATAAGCCTTGACATGTTGAACAACACAGGTAGTCCCATCGAAGATACCGGTTAATGCTGGTAAATTTCATTTTGGTGGGATTCCTCCTAATTGTACTTCTTGAGTGAATGGAGTTCTCGCATCTTCTTCAATGGATTCATCAAGTTTCCTTCTGCCTCCTTCTCTTCTGTTATTCAACATTCCCCTCATTTCTGCTAACTCTCTTAAAATTTGTTCATTCCCAGCTGAATTTTGCTCAATTGGTCTTTTCAGTGCAGCTTATCTTCTTCTGCGCTCGTGTCTTTTAGTGAACGAAGAGATTGCTCTTGATTATCACACACTCTTTGAAGAATACTCAATTGTTGCAAGGAAATCGCCATCATGTTTGAAAAACTACGTTTCTCCTGAGACAAAGTTTTATTTTCATCTGATAAAGATTCCAACGCCAAGTTATCCTGGGTTAACAAATATGAGAGGCGAGTAACTTCGCTACTTAATAAATTTTTCCTTTGCAATAATTGGCCATTCTCATTAGTAAGATTATCTATTTGATCGATCGAGTATGTGGGAAGATTGTCGAGTCTATTATATTGGTCTATCCAAGAATCTTTCTCAGCACGTGCTTCTTCAGCAATGGACTCAAATTGAAATCTATCTATGAATCGTTTCTGATTTAAAACTAAATATGCGAACTAAGGATTTAAAAAGGGAACTGAGTACAGAAAACATGAAAATTTGCTAGAACAGAAAAACAAGAGACAGAGGCAGGGAAATTATACCTTTAGTTCATTGTTTTTACCGCGAAGATTTTCGAAATCAAGTGAAGAATTGCGAAGCTTTTGGTAAAGAGTGTCACATTCTGAAGTCTTGGCTTGGAGACTTATTTTTAAAGTTTCAACTTCATTCTCTAAAGATGCCTGTGAAGCCGTTTGGTTAGAACTAAAATACTTACCTAAAACCTCGCAGACACCCTGCTTGACATGATCAGTAGTCGATACACTGGTTCCTTGAGTAGTCCTTCATCTTGTATGATGATTTCCATGGAGTTATTGAGCTCAACTACACTTTTTATACTAGTCCGAGACCTTAGCTATAGTAGACTAGAAATCAAGACTTTATAGCTTTGATCACTAACATTGAAAAACATGCTTGAGATAGAAACGCATGCGAGTTCGACCGAGCAGTGATCTAACACATGCAATATAGAACCACGTAAACCACACTTGGGTACTGAGGCTCTACACGAAATCCCATCACTGTCAAAGATCAGAAGAAACGGCCAGCCAAAAAGTTATAACCGCGACAAGGTCATCCACTCTTTAAAGGTGTAGCATAAGGATATCATCGCCTCTCTGTCTGTAAGGCGCCTGTAACACTTTACGAGGCCGAGACGGATCCCAAGCCTACTTAGAGAAAAAAACTTCAATAACTAAAGAGAAGTGTGACTGGGGACTGCTCACCACAGTCCATCCCTGACAACAATCAAAGATTCATGAGATGACTCCAGAGATCACTCCTACAAACATGTCGAATGAAAATAACAACAGTCTTCCCCTACCGCCGAGGATGCCAGGAAAGAGGAGCAGGCACCGCCAACCATAGCTGATTTGATGAAAAGGCAAGATACCATGGCCACCACTCAGAAGGAAGTTCTCACCTATCTGAGGACTTTAAAGGAGCGGTTAACACCCGAGCAGTGATATCACCAAATGGAACAAGATAGGAACGCATCTATCGACGGAGCCAACGCCTCTAGAGTCAACACTCAGGAAGATGATGAGGTATGTGTTATCAAAACTAGCTTCCCCACACCCGATCAAGACTTGGGGACTTGAATCGGATATCAACCCCAAGATGACTCGGCGATGTGAATGAGAAGCTGATCCTTTTCAATATTTTATCAAGTAGGTAGGAATCATCTCAATCAAAAATAAGAAAACTAATAACCCAACTTTCCTCGGGATATGCAATAAACTTGAGGTACCAAAGCCCAACTCCTTCCAAGTTGGATACACGGTCAAGAAGGTTACTGCTTCACCTGAAGAAGAGCCATATCAGGTCACTCAAACCATATTAGGTGGTTATTACAAACTTATCAACACAGATAAACCAGAAGGGATGGTCGTACATGAAAAGTGGCTCGAAGCATTCGACGCTTAAACATTCTATCATCACTTTACAATATTTCCATGTTTTTTGCAACCTTTGTAATTCCTCTAAAATGTTTGCAATATTTTGCATTCATACTTAGGATTTCCATTTATTAGCCAAGCAAAGTATTATTCCTTTTTCAAAATACCTTTGCAAATCATTCAAAAATCTCTTTACCAACCGAAAAATCCCACAGAAAAGAAACCATACGTTTCAGAAGCATAAGAAACTTTCAATTCCTGCTAAAGCTCGTGGTTGTGGCCACCTTTACTCGCATACATAGCCAAACAACGTCTTCGCTTGAACAAACGGTCATACCTTGTCCAACTTGGTCGCAGCAATTATCAAAGAGACTTTCCTAACCAGTTTATGAAGACATATCCTTTATGACATCTAAAGAAAATATAAGTATTCACTCTTTGTCTTATGAATTTCCAATTTCTTTGAAATCTTCTGTATTGTCAATGTCACCATCTAGTGCATACCACGAAACATTACTGTTCCGCGCTAAGCATGGGACTTAATGTAAATGGTGGTTTTTTTTACAAGGGAAAAACTTGTAAAAATCACCTCTTAGCATACATGATAGACACATTTATGTGTATATATTAGTCTCAATTCTCTATAAGGTTAGTACCCATTTTCGTACTTATTATGGTGTTTTGTGTATTTGTAGGTGTTTTTGGAGAAATAAGCTTTTAAAAAAAAAGCGGTTTTTGCGCTGGGGAGAAAACTGTTTTGTGTATTTGTACCCCAAATGTTAAAGTGTTTTTGGAGAATGAATAAGAGTCTACAAGAAAAGAGGGCAAAGACCCCCCAAAACTTAAAAACTATTGAAATCTAAAATAAGAGACATTTGGATATTCTAAGTTAGTACTTATTATGGTGTTTTGTGTATTTGTAGGTGTTTTTGGAGAAATAAGCTTTTGGACTCATAAGAGACCTCCATGCAAAAACCTCCTTCTTTCAAAGGACAACAAACCTTAGGAAAACGAAATTGGCTCGAAAAGTGGTTTTTGCGCTAGTGGGAGAAAACTACTAAAGGAACCCCTCAAATGGATAAGATACACCTCAATGCTAAGGGGTACTCCACTGATAAGGGGTACCCTAATTGCTATCTACACCCCAGGATACCCCAAATGTTAAAGGCACCCACAGCTTGGTTAAGGGGCAACCTTCTTCTATATTTGAATTTTGCTTTTTGGCGGGAAAATAGTTACTTGAAGAGTCATTGAAGTTCGGTTTTGGACTTGATTTTTTCCAAAGGGGGATTTACGCTTGAGCTTGAAAAGGAAAATAAACGCAAAAACCACATTTTTGCACTCGAATTGACTCAATCACAGCTTCAAGAGATCATTGTCATCCATCCAATCCCCAAAATCATTAATGACCGAAGTTCGTGGTTCAAATAGTTTGCATGGACTCATAAGAGCAAAACTTGTAACTTGCACCTGCGGCTGGCATAATCGGTTTTAATCAATCAAATTGGGCCATATCATCAATTGGGAAGAGACATGAAATTGGATAGTGTTCTCGGGTTTGCTGTTTAAAACAGGGTTGAATTTGCATGAGTTTTCCCTGGGTTTTTGTCTCGTATTTGGGCTTATTGGACTTGTTAACGGAAAGCAGTATTGGTAGGGTTCTTACAATCGAAAAGAAAGGAAGGCTCTCAGAAGTTATCGATAAAACATGGGATGAAAGTTTCCCGGGATATCTTGGCATATATTTGGCAGTTACGTGGGAAGCTGGTAAAGAAATAGTTTCGACTCTTATCTACTTTAGGAAGTTTCAACGAAACAGAAGCCGCGTAAAGATAAAAAAAGGAAGGGAGAAGAGGCAGTGACTTTCAGAGAAGAATACGGGAAGATAATCAAAATATTTCTCGAAATATCGTCGTTTGGGTGTAAATATATGAGTTGTATAAGTTCCAGGAGGATCAGTCGGGAGTTTGGGGACCGAACAGAGAGTTTGAGAAGAAATAAAGAGCTACAAACGAAGAAATCAAGCTCTGTAGCAATTCTGCTACTGCTGCCATTGAATAAGAAGAACGAAGAACAATAGGCTGCTACCAACAGTCGCAGATACTGTCGCTGTAGAACGACAGAACCAGGGTATCGTTTATAGCTTCTTGCAGTTAGCCCTTTAGCCACTGGGCTTTGTACTTGCAGAACACCTTTAGCAACCAAAAATCGTTGTAAGCAACTTTATTATTTTTAATACAATGATTAATCAAATTTCTTCCATTTTTCTTCATATGAGTAGCTAAATTTATTCTCTAGGGTTTTGGAGGAAACTATTTTCAATGAGTGAAATTTAGTAATTATTTTCTTTGACTTATTACTCCAAAATTGTGTTTTAATTTGTCTAAAAATTCTCTCTTCTTTACATGCTTCGTAATAATTGTTTTGGGTAGTTACTACCGTTCTTTTATAAGTGAAGGAGGATTAGGCCTTAGAATAGCGACGGAAGTTATAAAAAAAAGAGCTTACAACGTTATATCTTCCAAATCATGAGATTGAGTTCGAATTGTTTTGAGTTAAGTAGGAGTATTATGTCAAAGTTTTAATTATTTAGTTTACCAACATTAGAAGTAGCGGAATCCAAATCCCTAGTCTCATCTCTCATTGGTAACAAAAATCAATTTTAATTAATTTGTCTTAGTATTTTCTTTCAATAATCAAAAACCAAATCTTCATAAGAGTCCGAGAATCAAACCCTTTCTTACCACTTAAAAACTACATCAGTTTTTGGCGCCGTCGACGGGGACTTGTATTTAGGTTTAGGTTTTAGGTTTTGCAGTTTTTTTAGGTTTTGTATATATTTTGTTTATTTTTATTATTATTATTTTTTGTTCTATTTTACGTCTTGGGTATTTTTGTTTTTGGTGTGCAGGTTTTGCTGGAAACTAAAGGTGGAAAGTTGGACTTGCCTAAAAGAGCAGAAAATCCCAAACTTTTTATTTTTATTTATTTTTGTTAGCTTTTATTTTTGGAACTTTTATTTTTGTTTGTTTATTTGTATATATTTGTTAATATAAAAAAATAAAACACAAAACACGAACGCACACGTGCACGTGCACTTCATTATTGCATCGTCTGGCACCGATTAGTAGGAAAACACGTGGTTTAGTACGGTGAACCCTCTGGGCGTTATCATCCGAAACACTACAAGCCTTAGCCTTGTACCTTTGACCAGTCTCTGACTATATGTATATTTTGCTAAAGGTAACCCAAGCCTACCCAAAATAGTCAACCCCTGCATTTGCATTTGCACGTGCACTATATAATGTCGAACTGGTATTATAATAGCCAATACAATGATTATTCGACTGAGAAACATGGACATTATCCTTATTATGACCATAGTGTGAATAGTGGTTGGGAACGCCATCCTTTTGAAGGATATGGGTCTTACCATGGTGAGCCCAATTACTATCCACATGCGCACAGGTCATACGAGCAAGAAAATAAGGAATCTTATAGTACTAGTTCCTCGTCTTTGGATGACTTAATTAAACAGTTAAAAACTAGTCCTTATTATGATCCTTCCGTTTTTATTCATCCTATAGAAGAGTCTTTCAAATTGCTGGCTGTTCCTTTCAGTCCTATTCGTCCTCTAGAAGAGTCTCTCAAGATTTTGGTTGAGTCGACACGTAGACTTAAGAACGAAAGACTTGCTCGAAATAATCTTAACTTCCAATATAGTGTTTCCAATAATAGCCTTGAAAATAAGGATAGTTACTTGCATAATCAATATGACGAGGTTAAAATTGGTAACACTACTTGTTTAGATGAGGTTCAACCATTTTCATGTTATAATGATGATTATGAGGATAGTGTTGATGAAGAATCTGAAATATGTAGGCATAGTGATCAGGAATTTGTTACTCCAATTGAGCTTTATAATGATAATATTATTTCTAGTTCAAATCCAAATAATTTTAATAATAATTCACCTATTCAAAAGGACGAGGATTTGACTAGAGATAACCTCGTTTTAGACGATGTAGTATTTCCTTTTGATTACGAAGCCGATAATGGGTTAGAGGAACGGGTTTATCCTGAGAATATTGTTTTAGAGTCCAAGGATTTAGAAACATTAGTATTAGACGAAGAAGATAAACTCGTAGAGCTTTTAAATATGTATGAGGATGCGTCACCTAAATATGACCTACAAGAAGCAATTGACCATTTTCAGGATTCTGATGATCTAGAAATTAGGGAAATTGTAGCTAGTTTATCTAGAGACACCCAAAAATCTAAGTTTGGGGGTGATTATCATTCTCCCTGTGCCTTACTTTCAGCTCTTACAAAGATCCCTCACTTGGGACTCGATATATGTGCCTCAACCATTGTGCCAGATTATCTTCATATAAGCTCGCCTGAACCTAATAATGTCCATGAATAAGTTCAGTTATTAGAAACCCATCCTCTGGTTGATGTGGTTTATCCAGTCTATGATACCCAGATTGACTTTGTTTTCCCACCAAATATTTTTCTTCCACATGTGGGAACGTATGAATTTAGAATGTGTCAGTCATTAAGTTATGAGACTAAGCCTAAGTACTTTAGGAGATTAGAATTAACACATTTTCTTAAGAATGACCACCACTCTCATTATGGCCAACTGTGTAAGTCAAATCTGATTGACTTAGAGGATCCTCAATTATTCAGGTTATTATTATGTGCTTCTAATTGTTTCCAGACTTTAGAACCTGATCTTTTGAATCTTACTTATGAGGAGGGGAAACCCATGAAAATATCTTATTTAGACCCCTTTATTGAACCTGAACCTGAACAACAACTAGATGAAGTTGTCTTAAACAGGAAACTAGGCAAAGGTATGCTATGTTTATTCTTGGTTTGTTGCAGTTTCCTTTTGTCTGTGTTAACACTTTTTGATGCAGATGATCCACAGTTGTTTCGGTTATTGCTATATGATTCGAGGTGATTAATTCTTTCATATGTCTGGATAAAGACGTTAAACTTAGCACTTCTTGGGAGGTAGCCCAATACTCATGCAACACGGTAATATCTTTCCTTAACTCTATTTTTTTAAATGGTAACAATTTTTCCTTGTTCATGCTTTTAATTTTATCTTTAGAACATTGAGGAAAATGTTAGATTTAAGTTTGGGGATATGGGAGAAACTTTTTAGTTGAATTATTAATAAACTCCAGAGCCTAGAAATTTATGTTTATTAAGGATGGCTCTAACCAAACTAAGTGGATGGAAGCAATTTGGTTGTAGGAGTTGAGGAACCAATCTGATTAGATGGAAACATCTATAAGAGTCTATTCATAAAAGCACAGAGCTCATGTGTTAGAAATAACATGGTAGTTTCACCATATCTCGTTGAGTCATTTTCACTTCTGTTTTTATCTTGTTTTCTTTTTAAAATATGTTTCTCTAAGTGATTAGGTGGGGCTCACGATTCAAGTTGTTACCACAGCTAGGGTGAAATAGAGTGATTGAGTTACTAAAAAAAAAAATAGACCAGACCTGTAGGATCAGAATATTGTCACAGCAATATTCCTGCGAAATGAACAACAATGATATTCTGCGATAAATCTCAAAGTGACGTAAGGAATGACATATCGGATGAAAACGACAAAAACATGAGAAAAGCGTGACATTTCTACGATGAATCAATAAAACCTGCGAAAGATTAAGGCGGTGCAAACTGCGATGTATCGCAAGAACCCAGATCCGAAACTAAAGGGAATCTTAGCTGTAAATGAGCTGTAATCCACTATGTAAATGCCTATATAAAGGAAAGGAATAGTTCCAGAGATGATGATGAATTTTTGAGTGCTAAGAAAGTTTTTAGGAGAGAGAAAATCTTATTAAGTGTTCTGTATTCTTGATTTCTGTAATTCTTTTAAAAGATCATATTAATAAAAAGGTCCTTAATCTTCAAATTGTGTCATAAATATTGATAAATTCTTGAGTAGGGTGTAGTGTGGGAATTCCTGCAACTACATTTTGGCGCCCAGAAACAGGGAGAATCAATTTGAGAAATTTCAAATTGCAACTTGAAGATTTGAAGAAATTGTTAGAATTGAAGAAATGGCTAGAAGGATAAGAAATGCATCAGAACCACCAACAACAGTGAGAAGAAGTAAAAGAATTGCAGGTGAAGGAACAGGTGAATTGGAAGGATCTTTGAGGATCAGATCAGGAAGAAGTAGAATAAGAAATGGAGCATAAAATTCAATTCAACCACCGAATCAACAAACACAAGCACACGATAGAAATGTGGATTATGATAGAGTAAGTGTGCATACTTGGAGGTCGGATTCGATAGAAGAGGCAGAAAATCAAGAAGAGGAAAGAAATCAAGAAGTGGATGGAGGAGTAATTCATGAAGGACATGAGGTAGTAGATGATTTGAGACAAAGGATACAGGAAGAAAGAAGATTAGAGGCAGAAGAATGTGCAAATCTTACAAGGAAAAATCATGAACTAAGAATGGAAAATTTGAGGTTGCAAAACAGAAGATCAAGAAGCAGCATGAGATCAAGTTCAAGATCATATAGAGAAGAAACAAGACAAAATCATCATATACAAAATATTGGCGAGAATTTGATAAATGATCGTTATATTCCACGCGGTGAAACTTTGGACATTAGACATAATCAAAATGAGGGAGAAAATCAAGAAGAGAGAAGGAGAATGTTACGTGATGAAGAGATTCGAAGAAATCGCAGGATAATTGAAGATGATATTGAGAGGCATTATATTGAGCAAGTACATTTAGAGGGAGAAAGAAAGAGATTACGAGCCGAAGTAGAAGAACAAGAAATTCAAGCAGCATTGCGTCAGAATAATCATGATAATCGAGAAAGACGACGTGTACAAAATCGTAATAATGATAATCTAAATGAGGAATATGAGAGAATTCGCAGAGACATAGAAAGGCAACGAAGAGAAACGATAAGGGATGAGGAAATTCGCAGAGAAGAAAATGGAAGACAAATTAATTTGAAAATTCAAGAAGAAGAAAATCGCAGAAGAAGGCAAAATCAAGATGTTGAAGAAGAAGCACGAAATATCGCAAGACAAGAAAGGCATGAACGCAGACGAAGAGAAGTTGCGTTGAAAAGGCCAATGGAGCAAAATTCTGATAGGAATGAGCAAATCTTGCGAGAATTAGCAGAAATGAGAGGAATGATAAATAACAGAAAAGAAGGAGGAAGAAGACAACTTGATGAGGCAATCGAAGAAGCTGCGAAAACTCCATTTACTCAAGAGGTACAATTAGGAGGGATACCTCCAAAATGCAATTTTCCGGTGTTGACCAGTATTTTTGATGGGACTACATGTGTCGTCCAACATATCAAAGCCTATATTCGATGCATGCTACAATGGGAGAACCATGATGTCGTCTTGTGCAAATATTTTGCGTCAAGTTTAACTGGAGAAGCACTGAAGTGGTTTGAAAGTCTCCCCAAGAATACAATAACTTCGTTCATGCACTTGCAAACTACTTTCTTAGGAGCATACATAAGCAATAACTCTACACGACCTGGAATTGAAGATGTGTTTGGATTGAAGCAGAGATTTGGCGAGAGTTTAAAACACTTAACGATAAGATGGAGGACAATGTGCAGTGAAATGGAAGGAAGAGTAGATGAAAGATATCTCATTTTGTCCTTCATAAATGCTATGTTTGTGATAAATCTATTATACATCCAGGTATTCAGAGTTAAAAACACAATCACTATGACAGAACTGCGAGAATTGCAAGAAGAATATATCGCTTTGGAGGAAAAACAAAATGAGATGGAGTCATATCCAATTCTCGCAGGCACAAGTTCAGCCGCAGCAAATGGAAGTTTATTACCAAAGATGATTAATACAGTGGAAAGTACCTCCCAAAATCAGCGAGAGAAAATGGAGATTGATAATCTACGTAAGGTAGTAGCAATGGGGAGTAGAGATCAGGAGGAATTGGAAAAGGAGAGAAATTTTTATAATCGCAATAACAATAATAAGGTCCCAAGGTTTGATCAACCGCAAGAGACTTATGGTGGACAGAGGCAGAATTATTCAAGAGAGCAAAGAGGTCAGGGGATTATATGGGAAGACATCAAATTGCCACCTCTAAATACCAGTATAGACAAGATTTGGGAAGCGATTATTTTGATGGATAATATACCTTCACCATGGAACATGGGGAGAGAACCACATTCTAACAACCAAAGTCAAGAATTCTGCCCTTATCATCATTTTCATGGCCATTCTATGAGTAATTGTAGAAATGTAAAAAGAATTATTCTGCGAATGATTGAATAGGGGAAGTTAAATCATTTTCTAGCGAGATATCCACAACCTCAGCAATTGCCGCCAGCACCAGAAATTCGCAGAGTCAATGTTGCGAAAGAAGCAGAAACATTTGTCATTGAAGTAGGAGCTACATCAAAAAATCTAATTTGCAATTCCATTGTACATTCGCAGAAAACAATAGAAGATTTCCATGACAATGTGCTAAGTAGAGTATTTGCAAGGGATATAGAGGGAAGAGAGGTGATGAATATTGCGAAGATTTCTCCCTTAGAAGAATGGCAAAAACAAGTTATTTATTTTACTGCACAAGAGATACCAGAGCCATGGAAGATGCATGACAACCCATTGGTGGTGAAGTTAGAGATAAATCCAAAGTACAGAGAAGAAGAAGAAGATGATGGTGACGCAACAAGTGATTCTTGGGCAATAGATAGGGTTTTAATTGACACTGGCAGCTCGGTAGACATCTTATTTTATCATACTTATCGAACAATGGGTGGAAGTGATGATGAGTTAATCCCCTCAACTTACAAGATCTATGGTTTTAATGGCACTGCAAATAAGCCAAAAGGAGAAATTACTATGGAAATTCCATTGAACAAGATATCTTCAAAAATTAAGTTATGTGTAGTGGATATAGAATCTCCTTATAGTGCCTTAATTGGAAGACCATGGCTCCATGGGATCTTGGGCATAGCATCCACATATCATCAATGGATAAAGTTTCCACATCCTCATGGTATTGGGATAATTAAAGGTGATTGGTTTGAAGGAAAAAAGTGTTATGAAGTTGACATTAATACTTGCGAAGAAAGAAACGCCAGAAGTCGTAATTGGCAACATAACAGGAAGCAAACTCAGAGAGAAGAGAAATTGATGGTGGACAGTATAGAGTTGCGGGGAAAGGATATATTACAAGAATAGTTTGTGCCAAAAGAATCAATGGTGATTAATCGCGCAAAGATGGGAAAAAGTTGAAATCTTCATTCTTCGCAGGAAAATAAACAAGTGCAAGGTGCTGGGAAAAAGTTGAAATCTTCATTTCTCGCAAGAAAATAAAAAGCAACAAGATATTGCGAATAATCATTCGTTACAGAAGAAAAGAAGTGCAACAATATCATGTTGCGAACAATCGAAAAACCATAACAACAAGAAGTGTGCAGACAGAATATTAAAAGAAAAACTTTGCTCAAAAATAATAATTTTGTTTTTTATTAAAAGAATAAGATGATGATTTCGAATCATATAAGAATTTTTAATGCAAATGCATAAGACGGGCGCAAATCGCCTAAAAACATATAAGAATGGGACGAACTTTTATGGCGTACACCTTAGTTCGCGGATTCTATTCCGTAAGAGGCAATATCCTTAAAGTGCGTCATAAGGGGGGTATCTCTTTGTATGGCTATGGGAAAGGCTATACTGCTGCTGGAACCTAGTCATGGAGATTTGGGTTTATAGAAAATCCATCCGGGAGAGATAACTTGGATTCCCTACTATATAAGGTTATACCCTGGTTGGGCGCCCGAGAGTTTCTCCTAAGGAATGCAAAGTATGATCAAGGCGCCGAGGTACACAGTTGAGCTGTGGGTGCCCGGGACGGATGAACCTACCCTGGCCATCCATGGAAAGTCTTGGCTTACGATGTGTTCGGCCCAAAGAAAACCCCACTAGGGTGTAGTCTTGTAACTATAAGCCACATAGGCATAAAGGATAAGAGGCTACAAAAACAACTGGTTGTTTCTAGAACTGGATGGGAGGAGCTAATCTTGTATGGCAGAAGTACGTCTCCTTGAAGGGGCAACCAGGGGGAGAGATAAGGGCGATACCCTTCATTAGGGAGCTGTGTATCAAAAAATACGGCAATGTCATGGGACTTTATATTCGCAAGAATATTTAGGCCCGTCATATTATCGCATGACACAGACAGCAATGTCATGGGACTTTATATTCGCAAGAATATTTAGGCCCGTCATATTGCCACATGACAGGCCAAAAAGCCTAAAAATAAATGATAAGATGAGATCAATGGGTTTTTGCGATAAGATCAAAAGATGAGATAAATGAAATCAATGATAAGAGGATATAAATCGCAAAGATGTCCTGCGATTTCATCGCAAAGACGGAAATGTCATAAGTCTTAAAAAGCAAAAAGAGATTAATCTCACAAGATGGCTTAGACTTATCATATTGTCGCAGAGATCAAAATAAATGATAAGGCAAGATCAATGGATTTTTACATGTGAAAGTAAGAATGTCCTGCGATGTTATCGCATAAAAGTGGCATAATAAGACCTTTAACTAGGAAGGCGAAATAAGACCACAAGAGAGGTTATATCTGCGAAGTTATTTGCGATACTTCATTTATCATATTTCAGATTAACAACAAGAGGCAAGTTTAAGATTTCTTACAATGGTAATATATTAGTACTTCACAAGGAAGATTATGAGGGGAAAATATGGGGATTATAAAACAATATTTCATTATCTTCCTTGAGAAGAATCAAGATAATAGAAAGAAGACAATCAAGTTACAAGAATTTGCGATAGGAGATTCAGGTTAATAAAAATATATAATCAGAAGAAGATGATTGAGTTACAAAAATTGCAATATTTCGCAAAAGAAGCAGGAAGAAGAAAGATTCAGAAATTACAATCATTCGCAGGACAGGGTAAATAACAAGATATTTCGCAGGAAGACATGATAAAACAAAATTTAAAACTTCATAAGAGTATTCTTCTTTAATTTCATCATTCTTGTTTGCTACTATTATCTTCACCAGCAATATCTTTTTCAGTTTGAGCTTCTCCATCATCAGCGATTGATTATTCAGGAGGATTTTGTTCTTCTACTTCATTATGTGGGTTTTCTTCTTCTTCTATTTCTCCATCACTAGTGATTACCCTTTGAGGAGGATTTTGTTCTTCTGCTTCATTGGGAAGGTTTTCTTCTTCTTCTATTTCTTTAGTTGGGTTTTGTTCATCTTCGGAAAAATCTTCTTCATCACTTGAATAATTTAGATCTTCATCAATGAGACGAGGAACTTCATTATTATTTATCTCCAAGGGTTTGATCTTTATAGGAGGTAAAGAATGAGAGAATAGAACATTGTTTACGAGAACCTCAACACCTAAATGAGCCTTGCGGAGGCAATTCTTTTCCCGGTTTCTGATCTCTATATCCTTGAAGTATTCAAGGTAGTCAAATCTTATCAATGCTCTGTTGAGAGAGTTAGAAAGCGCGGTATTCTTTTTGCGAAGTTTGGCCAACTTCGGAGACAGATCAGAGATAGAAGCTTAAAGATGCTTCTCAGATTCTGTGGAAGAAAAGTTGCATATTAGATGGAATTCTCGCAAGAAATAAGATGGAAAAATACAATAAAATAATTAATAGATGAGGCAGTCAAAATGACTACCTTCCTTTTGCGAGGATAAAGTTTGAATTATGTTAAGGAAGCAACTCTTCCATTGATTCATGGTATCATCGAAAGTATCACCAACTTTACCTTTCAAACGAGATTTTATAATTTTCTCTTTAGAAAGAAGATAAGCATTTTCTTCTTTTAAGGAGGAATGGGATTTCTTCAGTTGAGCATAGTCATCTTTGAGATTGTTGACTTTTACGCTTAGAGCTAATCTACCTTTTATAAGTTTCTCTTGTTCAGCGGCAGATGATTCGGTTATCTTTTTAATGTCATCTTTCAATACACGAAGAGATTGCGCTTGGCTGTCACACAACTTTTGAAGATTGCCCAATTGCTGCGAGTAAACCATTGTTCTATTCACAAAGCTATGTTTCTCTTGAGACAAAGTTTTGTTTTCATCTGATAAAGATTCCACCATCAAATTAGTCTGATTTAGCGAATATAAAAGTTGAGTGGCTTCATTACTGAGGGAATCTCGTTCGCAAATTAGTTGGTTATTCTCATTCTTAAGATTATTTATCTCGTCAATTGAATATGTGTGAAGAATATTCAATCTATCAAATTGATTTTTCCAAGACTCTTTCCCAATGCGGGCTTCATCGGCGATGGTTTCCCATTCAAGTATCTTCATTAATTGGTTATGTTTTGAAGATAAATATGCGTCAACAAATAAATAAAGAAAATTTGAGTACATAGAAAACAAAGATTTACTGAGGCAAAAGCAGAGGCAAGAAAGTTATACCTTTCAGATCATCATTTCTGCTGCGAAGATTTTCGAAGTCCAATTCATAATTGCAAAGCTTATGATCGAGAAGTTCACATTCTAAAGTTTTTGCTTGAAGGTTCTTCTTCAAGGTTTCAACCTTACTTTCTAAAGAAGTTAGCGAAGATGAAGAACCACAAGATCCGAGATGCTTGCTTAGAATCATATAAACATCCTGTCTCGCAGGATCTGTAGAAGATTTCATAGCATTGTTCAAAACTTCAGATAATATTTGAAAAGCAGCTTCAACCCCTGTTGCTATTTCTTGGGAAGAAGGAAGAGAAGTAGAAGAAGAGGTTTTGGCAACATCATTCATCGCAGGAACTTGATTAGAATCATTCGTGGTAGTATGAGTGGAAAAAGGAACTTGATTAGTCGCATTTACAGTCTCATTTACCGCAACATCATTCACCGCAGCTTCATTTACCGTAGTCTCATTTACCGCAACATCATTCACCGCAACTTCATTTACCGTAGTTTTATTCACCACGGCTTCATTCATTGCAGGATTATTTGCTGCTGATTCATGCATCATAGTTCCAACCATCATAGATTCATCTATCGTAACTTTTAAAATATTGGGATTATTAGATATGGAAATATTAGCATCAATAACTTCACTTGGAATTGATGAAGAAGTAGTATGGGTGTTAATATTGGAATTCATACAAGGAGAAGGAGAAGATTTATCTTGCGGCGGAACAGTGTCTGCAGGCAAAAAATCAAGAATATCCACTTCATCTGAAAGAACTTTAACTTGACGAGAACGCTTAAGAGGTCTAGAAATATTCTCTTCACTCTACGAATAATAATGTAGATAAGAAACAGAGGCAACAATATTGTTATTTTAAAGAAATAGATGTTTCTTACTACCTTATCATTCTCAGATCTCTTCGCCTTCCCAACACGCTTTTTCTGAGGACCCTTAGGGTTAGGGTTTTTGATAGTAATCTTAGTCTGAGAAGTAGTGTTACTGAAAAAGATAATAAAATATGGGGATTATAAAGAAAATTGGGTGATAGAAATGATGTAACATGAACAAAATAAGATTCAAGATAAGAACCTACCTTTGAGTTTCCATTAGAGCAGCAGCAGGAAGCATAACAAGAAAGAAAAAGTTGCAGACAAAAAAGGAAGAAGTTGAAGAAAAGCGAGAAGGTGAAAGAAGACATATCCTCGAGTGGGACATCTATTTATAGATGAAGAATAGGTAACCAGGCTAATCGGTAAAGAAGTAAGGAATGACACGTGTAAACGGTAAAAACGTAAAATAGGGAATTTTGTCAGGTAAAAGACAAGGAGTTGCGGCAAATCAAGAAACTTAAATTCTCATGATCTTTATCTTCTTCGCATAAAAGATATGATAAGAGGCAAGATGTAGGATCAGAATATTGTCACGGCAATATTCCTGCGAAACAAACAACAATGATATTCTGCGATAAATCTCAAAGTGACGTAAGGAATGACATATCGGATGAAAACGACAGAAACATGAGAAAAGCGTGACATTTCTGCGATGAATCAATAAAACCTATGAAATATTAAGGCGGTGCAAACTGCGATGTATCGCAAGAACCCAGATCCGAAACTAAAGGGAATCTTAGCTGTAAATGAGATGTCATGAGCTGTAATCCACTATGTAAATGCCTATATAAAGGAAATGAATAGTCCAGAGATGATGATGAATTTTTGAGTGCTAAGAAAGTTTTTAGGAGAGAGAAAATCTTATTAAGTGTTCTGTATTCTTGATTTCTGTAATTCTTTTAAAAGATCATATTAATAAAAAGGTCCTTAATCTTCAAATTGTGTCATAAATATTGATAAATTCTTGAGTAGGGTGTAGTGTGGGAATTCCTGCAACTACAAGACCAATTAGACCAAACGGAATAAATTAAAAATAAAATTAACACTTGGGAATAGCAATATGTGTGTGTTTTCCTTGTCTCCGTCGCCTAAACAAGCGTGGAACGCATGATACATGGGAACTATCATGTAATCTGCTGACAAGAAGCATGTGCTTGGATCCAAAAGATCTAATCATGCATTTAAAATAAATAAATAAATAAATAAATAAATAAATATATATATATATAAATGAAAAATCGAATGAAAAAGTTGTGCAATAAAATCGACCGCTGGTTCCCTTGTATATACCAGATGAGTTGATCTAGAATTAAGATTATCGACCACTAGTTCCCTTGTATATGCCAGTTGTGTTGATACTAGTCAGACCAGTATCTCAGTCCATTAGGATAGGTTCATTTTGGCAGTGGCCTTCAGACAGATATGAGAAACACCGTTCACCTAGTCAACATCAAAACCATCTATGTTTTTCTATATCCATCTTCTTAATCTATCCACGTGATTTGTTGACTCCAAATATTGATGTCCATAGTGCAACTATCTGAGTAGAGCTTTGTCACTTATATATGAATTTTAGTATGCTTGAGTGCAAACTCGTGTACAACAATTGGAATTTCGCATCAGGGTACTTCCTCCTGTAGTCAATAAGTATGCCAACCAAGGAGATTCTTTAGTGCCTTCTAAGGTTCTGCGTAGATAGCTAAGGTCTGGAGTATAAAGGTTTTGTGGGTATATCTCTAGTAAGCCCTCCTGAGACTATAACTAGGGCCACCTAGGGGTTTAAAGGCTTATTGCACACGCTAAATGAAATCGACGATGCCTGCGATAGTGAGTAAGGATTTTATTTTGTAGATTTGATTTGCTCGGGACTAGAAAATAATAAGTTTGGGGGTATTTGATAGACGCATTTATGTGTCTATATTTGTCTCAATTCTCTGTAAGGTTAGTACCCATTTTTGTACTTATTATGGTGTTTTTTGTATTTGTAGGTGTTTTTAGAGAAATAAGCTTTTGCAGCGAAATTGGCTTGAAAAGTGGTTTTTGCGCTCGTGGGAGAAAACTACTAAAGGCACCCCTCAAATGGATAAGAGGAACCTCAATGCTAAGGGGTACTCCACTGATAAGGGGTACCCTAATTGCTATCTACACCCCAGGATACCCCAAATGTTAAAGGCACCCACAACTTGGTTAAGGGGCAACCTTCTTCTATATTTGAATTTTTCTTTTTGGCGGGAAAATAGTTGCAGCGAAGTTCAGTTTTGGACTTGATTTTTGGGGGATTTCTGAAGAGACTCAATCACAGGAAATAGTTTGCATGGACTCATAAGAGCAAAACAGGCCTGGCATAATCAGTTTAATCAATCAAATTGGGCCATATCATCAATTGGGAAGAGACATGAAATTGGATAGTGTTCTCGGGTTTGCTGTTTAAAACAGGGTTGAATTTGCATGAGTTTTCCCTGGGTTTTTGTCTCATATTTGGGCTTATTGGACTTGTTAACGGAAAGCAGTATTGGCAGGGTTCTTACAATCGAAAAGAAAGGAAGGTTCTCAGCAGTTATCGATAAAACAGGGGATGAAAGTTTCCCGGGATATCTTGGCATATATTTTGCAGTTACGTGGGAAGCTGGTAAAGAAATAGTTTCGACTCTTATCTACTTTAGGAAGTTTCAACGAAACAGAAGCCGCATAAAGATAAAAAAAAAGGAAGGGAGAAGAGGCCGTGACTTGCAGAGAAGAATACGGGAAGATAATCAAAATATTTCTCGAAATATCGTCATTTGGGTGTATATATATGAGCTGTATAAGTTCCAGGAGGATCAGTCGGGAGTTTGGGGACCGAACAGAGAGTTTGGAGAAGAAACAGAGAGCTACAAACGAAGAAATCAAGCTCTGTAGCAATTATGCTGCTGCTGCCATTGAAGAAGATGAACGAAGAACAATAGGCTGCTACCAACAGTCGCAGATACTGGTTCTGTAGTACGACAGAACCAGGGTATCGTTTATAGCTTCTTGCAGTTAGCCCTTTAGCCGCTGGGTTTTGTACTTGCAGAACACCTTTAGCAACCAAAAATCATTGTAAGCAACTTTATTATTTTTAATACAATGATTAATCAAATTTCTTCCATTTTTTTCATATGAGTAGCTAAATTTATTCTCTAGGGTTTTGGAGGAAACTATTTTCAATGAGTGAAATTTAGTAATTATTTTCTTTGACTTATTACTCCAAAATTGTGTTTTAATTTGTCTAAAAATTCTCTCTTCTTTACATGATTCGTAATAATTGTTTTGGGTAGTTACAACCGTTCTTTTATAAGCGAAGGAGGATTAAGCCTTAGAATAGCGAAGAAAGTTATTAAAAAAAGAGCTTACAACGTTGTATCTTCCAAAGCATGAGATTGAGTTCGAATTGTTTTGTGTAAAGTAGGAGTATTATGTCAAAGTTTTAATTATTGAGTTTACCAACATTAGAAGTAGCGGAATCCAAAGCCCTAGTCTCATCTCTCATTGGTAACAAAAATCAATTTTAATTAATTTGTCTTAGTATTTTCTTTCAATAATCAAAAACCAAATCTTCATAAGAGTCCGAGAATCACTACACCAGAGACATATCTATAATTATATATGTTCTAAAGCTTCACCCATCCGAACTCTCGGTATTCTATATATACGTCTATAAATATGTATAAATTCCTAACCCGACATCAGAATTATAGATTCGTAATTCTACATCATTCCGCAAGAGAATTGAGAATGTGTATCCTGCTAATGGCCATACTGGCCTTCAATATGCCTGCAAGATTTTAGACCTTCACCCAGCTGAAATCTCATTATTTTATGCACGTCCGTATGAATTGTCATGCATTGATCAGTCTACATTTATGTTGTAATTATAAATATTCAGAATAAGCTACTACGCTATTCTCAATTACCAGAAGCATAATATTTGGAATATTACTTCGAGTCGCAAAACTTCCACGATTGAATTCCTCGAATGTGTTCCGTATGATACAATCGAAGTACGAACGCCAACATGGCCGCACTCCATAGATAGTCCAATCCGGTTGGGTCTCATAACCTAGCCATGGCCACCAATTTCCTAGCTAGCCATGTCATGGCCACCAGCTTCCTAGCTAGCCAACTAGATAACCAGTCCATGACTACCTTGCTATAAGCTTAGCCTAACCATCCACTTTGACTAGCAGGCCACAACCTCCCTGTCTTCATGCCAAACCTAGCTTGTCCACGCCTCCTTGTCTTCAGGCCTGACCTAGACTGGTCACACCTCCCTGTATTCAGGTCTGGATAACAATGGACACGACCTCCCTATCTTCATGGCAAACCATGGACACATCCTCCATGTATTTAGGCCTGACTAACCATGGCTACCTCCGTGTATTCAGGCCTGACCTAGCATGCCACGACCTCCTTATTTTTAGGGTTAGTCTGTTCATGGCCACAACTACCTTTTCTTTCGGCCTATCATAGAATAGCTATCATGCCACAATCTCCTAGTCTCTTGGCCAAGCTAGTGGACATAGCCTCCCTATCTCCTGGATTAGTCTATCTAGTGGCCACGACCACCTTGTCCCCATCCTAACTAGCTATGGCCTCCTAGTCTCTTGGCCTAGACAAGATAGTAGTATGGCCTCCCTATATCTCTGCCTAACCATGGACAAGACATGACCACCTTGTGTTCTAGGCATTACCGTGTCACGACCACCTAGTCTGGCCTGGTCTGGCCTAGCTAGTAGTCACGACCTCCCAGCCTCTCGTCCTAGCCTAGCCATATGTCCACGACTACGTTGCTCCAAGCCTAGAACTCATGTCCATCCGACTCAGTTGCCTATCGAATAGGTCTTGCCCCGCGTCATGACTTAGCTAGCAGTTAACTTGGTACACCATGCAATCTACGTGTATTATTATGGCTAGCTGATTATAATGCCATCTTATGGAAAACTCATTATTAGTCACACATAACCTTGGAGCCAAGTTGTCTCTTCAAGTTATGCCACTTCGAAAAATTCAGGCTAGCTTAGGCTATTACTTAGTCAAGTATATCATGGAAACCTGGATATGAATAGAGACAGGTATGGCTAACCATGGCCACAACCTCCCTGTCTTCAATCCTGGATAACCATGGCTACCTCCCTATCTTCAGGACTGACCTATCCTTCCATGTCCTCCTTATTTTCAGGCCTAGCCTATTTTTGGCCATGACCACCTTTCCTTCCGGCCTAGCCTAGAATAGCCATCAGGAAACGGCCTCCTAGTCTCTTGGACTGGCCAAGCTAGTGGACACAACCTCCCTATCTCCTGGCTTGGTTTATCCAGTGGACAAGGCCA
This sequence comes from Papaver bracteatum, assembly GCA_023529315.1. Lineage (NCBI taxonomy): Eukaryota > Viridiplantae > Streptophyta > Magnoliopsida > Ranunculales > Papaveraceae > Papaver > Papaver bracteatum. The sequence goes on along the minus strand of JAJJWX010005269.1, from coordinate 571,795 downwards.
CCTTGTCCCTAGCCTAACTAGGTATGACCTCCTAGTCTCTTGGCTTATCCAATCTAGTAGTATGGCCTTCCTATCTCTCGGCATGGCTTATCCAGTGACCACGGACTCCTTGTCTCGGCCAAACCATGGACAAGATACGACCACCTTGTATTCTAGCCACTACCGTGCCATGGACACCTAGTCTGGCCTGGACTAGCCTAGCTAGTAGTCACAACCTCCTTGCCTCTCGGCTTAGCCTAGGCATATGTCCACGGCTACGTTTCTACAAGCCTAGAACCCATGTCCATGCCGACTCGGCTGGTGTAGATGGTGGATTTTCGACAATGGGTAGAATTGTAAAACTATACTCCAGATTCGGAAACCGGATGAGTATTGAGGCTCATGTCTCTCATTAAAGCATGCAAGCTCATGCCATAAAATCTCTGACTGAGAAGCCTATCTCTCAGAGTACATGTGAATGTATAGTCTCTCAGTTAAGGCACATCTCATGAATACTGAGCAATTTCAGTAATTACTTCGGATCCGGTAAACAGATGAATATCGAGATCCATGTCTCCATGCATGAAAGCTCATGCCACCTCTGATGGAGAAAGTCTCTCAGAGAAGATGTAAATGTGTAGCTTTCCAGCTGAGGCCGGCCACGGAACATCTCATACTGTATAGAATCGAAAAATTGGGCGGATCCTAGACAGCATGCTTGCTAGTATAGAGCGACAACGTCTTCAGGATGCAACCTGGTTTTCCCCGACTATGCAAGAGGAATATGACACTCCAGCAAGTTCATATTGCTCAACTCTCAGATAATTAATGCTCCTAGATAGGAAGCCCTTCTGGTATAGAGCCATTAATTAATTATCTGAAATCGTCTGAATATCCAGCAATATTCTACGAACCATCGTCTGAATATCCATCACTATTCTACGAGCCATTTTAATCGTCTGAATATCCAACAATATTCTACGATTCTTCGTTATATTTCGTCACTTTAATTCGTGGTTCTTCCTATCAGAATGCCACGGGTTAGTGATAAATATCCAACGAAAACAGGCATCTAAGCATCGAATAAGCCCTGACACAGAAATGGTGCAAGTGTTATTAGCAGATAATGCACAGACCAGCATTTTGAAGCACGAACGAGCATTTCAAAAAATACGAACGAACGAGGAACCTATGCAAAATAGGAGGGAAAAATAATAAAAAAAATATATTAGCAAAAGCGCCAAGGGACTGGGCTTACCATCCGGCCAGTCATGCAGTGACTAAGCCCGCGCCCAATTTTATATTTTATCATACTTTTACTATTTTCCTGATCTCATAAAATCCTCTCGTTCGAGAAAATTTTCTTTATTTCAAACAAATTATCTAAATCACATGATTTTATCAAAAATGATAAAATTAAGGAAAGGTGTCATGGGACAGCCGGCCGGCCGGTCATGCCTTGGCCGTGGCCGGTCCCACACCTCACGTTCCATTATTTTATTATTTCTTCTCAAATTATGAAAATTCCTTGATTTTATGAATTTTCCCTAAAATCACCTAATTTCATGTATTTTCTTTAAAATCATAGAAATATTAAAAAAATAAGGAAAACTTGTGGGACCGGGCTCTAGCCGCCCGGCCATGCCCTATACGGTCCCACACGCCTATTATTTTATTATTATTTGGTGTTTTGTTTCCCGATTTCATGAAAATTCCTTGATTTCAATAAAATATCTTGGTTTTCAACAAATGCCTTTGATTTTATGAAAATTCTATAAAATCATCAAAATTTTGTAAAATTGGGAAGAGTGGCTTGGGACCCGCGCCCATTGGCCGGCCGTCCATGCCTTGACCATTGCCGGTCCCATACTCCCATTCCCTATTTTATTATTAATTTATTTCTCTCATCTCACGAAAGTTCCCTAATTTCATCAAACTCTCCTGTTTCATGGAATTTCCCCTCAAATCAGAGAAAATACATAAAATTACATAAAACTGGGAAAGCATGTGGGACCATTTTGTCAACCGGCCCGTCATTCCCTAGATGTGGCCGGTACCACACTTTTTAATTCCCTGTTTTATTTATTATTTTCATCATCTCATGTACTTTTCCTAGTTTCAACAATACCATGGATTTCGCATATTTTCTCAAAATGTTGCTCAAACGTGCACCAGAAAATACCAAAATTCTCAGGACTAAAGCGCGGACACCATGGTGGCACGGGCACATCCCCTTCACCGACCAAGGGTGACCCTGAGGCTTGCAAACATCTGGTCCCGCATGTTTTAACTATTTTTAACCTAATTTGCTCAATTGTTCATATTAGGTTCAAACTCTTTCCAAACAATTGGAAGTTTGCTCAAATGACCATCCACTGGTCCCATGCCCACCAAGATCCGGTCTTATGATCTCTTGTCCGGTCCTTCATATTTCCATAACACCAGGTTTTATTATTTGTCGCTCACATGAGTATTATTTCAGTGATTAAACCAGCATTTAATCATTCATTCACCAACTGGTCCCGGGAGACTTTGGTATTTTTGCTCATTCAAGCATTTGGGCGATATATGGTGAACCTGTCATCCCATGTATCTGGTCCCTGGGTAACTCTGTATTGATTTGCAATAAATCACCATTTCAGTAAAATCAGGGTTTTGAATCCAGAGCCCTGCGGAAACGTGATTCTGATCAGATTCAAACACTCTGATAATTTTATGATGATTTCATAATCAACACTTTATTTATTTTGCTTGACCCAGCTGTCAGTAACTTAAATTAATATTTTATTTGGTCTTGCTATCGAAGATTCATCAAAAAGAAGTATTTGCTCAAACTAGCAATATTCGCTCAAACCGGCAATGTTTATTCAAATTAGCAATATTTGCTAAGATCAAAGAATATTGGTTAAACTATCAATATTCAAAAGTTCAGCAACACAGTTTGCTCATCTTAAGTTTTAATGATACCTCGTCTCAGCAGACACGTTAAATTCATGAGTTTCAGAACATTTGTTAATCATGTTCAACTCAACATTACGTGAACTCATCGTCCCATAAAGTCAGCAACTGACTCCATAATCACGAGATTTCAATCGTGTCACATGGGGGGATATTAACTAGGGTTTTGTTCTGGCAGTCTATGGCACGTGTGTTCACCCACGATGATAATGTGAGCGAGTCGTGCAATCAGTTGGAAGAGTCAGCAAAGTAGTGGGTGGAAAATAAACCAAGTCTCCGCATGATGAGTAATTGGGTTAACACGATTTCCCATTTCCCCACTCTCTGATTCCAGCAACTGTCACACTTCATGGGATCATGGTGTTTTCAACTCTGGTATTATAAAATGTCTTAAAATTCTGATTGAAAGGACAAGATTCAAACAATGGATCATTATTCTAGCAATTTCTCATAAAAGTTCATACAGACAATCTTTCGTCTACACGAACTCAGAGAAATCACTCCCAATTGAGCAAAATTCAATCATTTGGAGCATTTTCACGCTGAATTCATAACACACCTACAATCTCGGATCACCATTGATCTCACACATTTCTCAGCTTCCCTCTTACAGATCAACCCATCATCTCTTGTGACCGATTTGACTCTGGAATGACCATTGGTCTTGGTTTAGGCCGGAGTCTTACAGATTGATCTCTCGAACTTAAAGCACTCCCTTTTTGCAGTGCATCTTTGTGAGGTTCAACATTTTGCTCGGTTCAAGGAGTCCCCACATGGTTGACTCTTCAATTCCGTAAAAACCAGCAAATCGTTTTTCCCCATATACAGTTTGGCGACCACAGTGGGAGATTAATCTCTCGGTTGCAATCTCAAGATTTCACAAGGATGGTCGGTCTTAGGAATAACTCAACCGCTCCAGATCCAAACCAGAATCTCTCGAATGGTAATGTCTCTCATACTCCTTCGAACAATTATGGTTATAATGAATTATCATATTTTACAACTTCATTTATCTCCGTTGAACCAATCAATGGAGAAACCCCAAGCTTGGCTGAGTTGGCACGGAGAAAAGAAGACTTGTAAAGGAACATGGACCGGATAAAAAGGGAGATCGATAACCTGTTCACTTGTCTGGTACACGTGACGAGGATTTTAGGAGCAGAGATGGTGGAACCTCCAAATCCCTCGACTGGTAATCCTCCTCAGACCAACTACTTCACCACATATGAGAAGCCAGTGGAACAGAAAGTTGCGCATTTGATTGAAAATTTATGTGAACTCCTACACTTCTCCAAGTATTAGCGCATAGACATGTTTTCTGCACTCAGCCAGATATCATCTGACGTGCAAATAACTTCACCAACCCCAGCAGTTGAAGAGGTATCTTTGGTGTCTGGATATTCGATCGACAACATCACTTTTGGAGATGAAGATCGCATGATAGACGAATGACTTAATCGGGTGCTATACATGACTGGTTTTATCAAAGGCACCGAATTTAGAAGAGCTCTCGTCGACATCGGTGCTTCCACGAACATTGTCACTATGGAGACTCTTAGGATGGCCAGATTCCCACAAGGTAAAATCATTAGCCAGCCCATTCTAATGTCAGGATTTGAAGGAAGCCAAAGTTATACATATGGATATGTGTACATGGATTTGAGGGTGGTGCCAATTTAATCGAAAGTGAAATTTCATGTGATTGAGCAAGAACCCGACTATCACATGATACTTGGACGACCGTGGCTCCATGACAACAAAGTGGTTCCCTCAACCTACCACCAATGTATGAAGGCTTTACTCAACAACATCTCCTTACGCTCTCGCCTATGATGCCGAATTCATTGAATCCTAGAGGAGCGTCCCTGATCCTCCTAGGAAAATTTATACCACTCCACTACCAAATTGGAAGGATATTTAAGCATCTGTTGACACATCATCATTACCTTCAGAAGAAGAACTAGTCAAGCCACCTGCTACACTCGTCAAATTCCGGAAGGATCAATTCATGACCCCAGGATCCAATTTTACAACCATCTGTGGTGCGGAAGGAAGGGTCATTTACCGGCGACGCAAAGATTAGCAATTATTAGGGGAGATTGATAAAGAGTCTCCCCGTACTAGTGAATCATGTCAGAATGTACAACTACCTGAGGATGAAGTCCAGGAGGCTCCACAACAATTGCAAGAATGCACGAACTCTTCTACTGATGATTTTGAAACAGTTAACATCGGCACATAGGAAGATCCAAGACCAATCTTGATCAGTTCTGCCCTATTACCGGAAGAACATGCAGGCCTGGTATAATTACTGAAGGAGTATTGGGATATATTTGCTTGGACGTATGAGGAAATACCTGGCCTAGATGACAAACTGGTCACTCATCTTCTACATATCATCCCCGGCTCCAAAGCTGTCTAACAACCGCCTAGGAAGTTCAGGCATGAGGTCGAGGAACAAATCAAGGACAAAATTCAAATATTGTTGATAGCAGGATTTATCAAGCCTATTCAACATCCAACATGGCTGGCTAATGTTGTTCCAGTTAAGAATAAAAATGGTCAAATCAGATGCTGTGTAGATTTCATAAACTTGAATAAATGTTGCCCGAAGGATGACTTTCCTTTACCCAACATTGATATGCTCGTTGACGCGACTAGCGGCCACATTATGTTCTCGTTCATGGATGATTACAGTGGTTACAACCAAATAAAGATGTTAGAACATGATGCTTCCAAGACCGCGTTCCGTACTCCCATTAGGAATTTTCATTACACTGTGATGCCCTTTGGATTGAAGAATACAGGCGCCACCTACCAACGAGCCATGACGGCAATATTTCATGATATGATGCATAAGAAAGTAGAAGACTATGTTGACAATGTCGTGGTGAAATCGAAAGCTCGAGCATCCCATAAAGAAGTTCTGAGACAAGTCTTCGAAAGATGCAGAGAATATAAATTAAAGATGAACCCTCAAAAATGCATTTTTGGGGGTTCTTCTGGAAAGTTTCTTGGATTTTTGGTCACTGCTGAAGGAATCAAAGTCGATCGTGATAAAGTAAAATCCATCTCCACCATGCCTCCTCCACGCACTGTGAAGGAACTGCAGAGCTTCGTGGGTAAGGTGAATTACATCAGACTCTTCATACCAAGATTGGATCAACTTATTGCTTCATGCACTCGTCTGCTGAAGAAGGGAGCAAGTTTTACCTGGACGGACGTTCAATAGGAAGCATTTTAGAAGATACATCAAATACTTTTATCACCTGCAGTCATGAGGTCTCCAGTGCAGGGACGACCATTGATACTATACACCACTTCCAGTGACGTTGCTATCGGAGCACTGCTAGCTCAAGAAGACGAAGAGGGCGTCGAACATCCAATTTATTATTATAGCCGAACTATGAAAGATGCTCAACTCAGATACCCGAAAGCTGAAAGAACATGTCTGGCATTAGCTCATGCAATGCAAAGATTCAGGAATTATTTACTATCTAATAGAGTTTTGCTCGTTGGTAGGCCAGGAAAGATAACCTATAATTATATTAAACAACAAGTGCACAGTGACAGATTGTGTAAAGTGCAAGCACAGGTCAATCCACAGGGACTTGGAGAGTGCTAGGTTGTTTCTTTGGTCTAACTAAAATGATTCAAAGCATAAGTAACACAAAGGTGGTTGTTTTGGTGTTGATACGACAAGATATAGCAGTAATTGTAGTTCTAAGGCAGAAAGTATGCAAAACAGATTGTGAACTAAGGCTAAAGAGCACTAGGGTGATTGAATTCACCTTCTAACCCTATGTTAAGGCAATTCAACTCAAATTATTTTCTTGTACCTTCCCTTGAAGGCCTCAGGTGGTTGATTTATCAACCAACTCCCCTCACTCACCCCTAGTATCAACTGTCTTCTTATAGTACAATTGATCACAGGTTAGTTTGGTCATACAGTTAACTACCAATCCTAAAATAATGCAACACAGCAAGAACAACAACAAGAAGTTGATTAACTTAACATAAAATTATGGGTTTCATCTACACCCTAGCAAAGTGATTTAGAACATTATAACAATAATCAAAAAAGAATTAAATTAAGCTAATAAATAAACCCTAAAATTCAGAGCCAGCTACTTACACAGAGAAAAATTCTATTTATACCTATAATTATCTTCTCACACTCAAAATCCAAATTAAATGCATACTCTACAAACCCAGTCGTCTGAGTTGCTTGTACGTTATTCCAATTCGCCTCTGCAACTTCATTAATTCGATGTTGGGGAAACCCTAACTCCATCTATCTCGAGCTCAGCTTCTAGGGTTTTGGGAGAAGCTAAGATAGATATAGCTAGATCTAGGGGAGGTGAAGGTGGTTGTGCTGGTCGGTAGAAGAAGGTGATGATGGTGTTGTCGTCTTCTGCAAATGGTCGGGGGACAAAGAACTGGGGTTTTTGCATAAGGGGAAGAAAATGGAGAGGGGTGTTTGGCTGGGTCGAATAGGTGAAGGGGATAGATGGCTAGTGTGTGAGGCGGATTCTTTGAATATTGATGCATCGAGTGAAGAAGTCGTTGGATGTAGCTGCTTGATTCAATCTAATGGTTCAGGATGGAGGCGGGTTTGGATTCGGGTATGGGTTCGGATCTTGGATAACTCAAGCCCATGTACTTGTAAACAGGTTGCAACTGATGCGCACGCGGGTTGGAACTTCTCTTCCACCGTCGCTAGTCTCCAATTTTCTTCTCTTTTGGCTCCTCAGTTCATCTAAGCTTTATTTAGTACCTAAAAACACAAAATTAATTAGTACAAAAATTTATTCTTGAAAACAAAGAAAACACAGAATTTGGGATAATATCTGATTTTAAAGTGCAAAATATGAGTTAAAAGCCAATAAAAAGGTATAGAAATATGAAATATTTGGCACTCATCAAATACCCCCAAACCTTAATTTTACTTGTCCTCAAGTGAAACAGAAATTAAGAAATCCTAACTATACCACTGTCTCTGGTATCTCGAATGCATTTAGCGTATGCACTAAGCCTTTAAACCCCTAGGTGTCCCTAGTGGACGAGTTGTAGTCTCGTGAGGGCCTACCAGAGATGTACCCACAAAACCTTCTCCAACTTCAGAGCGTAAAAGAGTCTTAAGCATCCAAGGAGCTATGAGGACATAGATTTTCTGCATGCTAGTAACACAAAGTTAGAACTACCAAAGAACGCATTCTCATCCTTAAGAGTTGAGCAAGAAATAACCATACCATATGAAAGAATTCAGGTTCGAGAGTAATCACAAGCCTCGACTTCTGCCTCACTAATAGGGTTTTATGATAATTGCACTCAAAAAGATCGGTTTTTTAGTCTCTCATGTGTGCAGATAGGAATAAAGAGAGAAATCATGCACACGTTGATGGTGGGAAGGAGAACCTTCCGAAATAATTTCTGGAGATTCCACAGAATTGTGGACAAATATAATATTTTTCTGATGATCTCTAAGAAAGGAAATCAACCATTAGCAAGGATGGGAGTACTCACTTACCTTCACATCAGATCGTAAATCAACACCACTCTCACAGCATCCATAGAAATGTCTTCAATCTTCGGTCTTCGGTCTTCAGTCTTCGGTCTTCAACTGTTGATGATGAACTTCTGAACTTCGCAAAAACTTGACAATTTGTAACTTTTCTCTTCAATTTCCTTGTTGCTTGGAATTTTCTTCTTGAATTCTTCTTCTTTACCATGGTGCTATCAAAACTAAACTAAGAAAATAAACTACAATTTTTTTTTTGTTTTTTTTTTTTTCAAGAAAGTAAAAACATGAAATGAAAATAACAACAAAAACAATGAAACTACTAACTCCATGGATGAAGTACTTTATCACTCAATTCTTCACAACTTGTATTGTCTTGATTTCATAAACTTCACTAATTCTCATCTTATTTTCTTTTGTTTGAATTTTTGCATGTAAACCTTGGACTATTTCGACTTTTCTTCAAATATTATGATGTTGCTCGGATCGTTGATGATGATGTGTTTCTATGGATCTGTTGATGTTGTTGAGAGAGAGAGAGTGATGCTAACTACAAATCGAACTACAAGAAGGAGTTTTCAGCTTTAAACGTCACCCTCATGATTGACAAAATTAGCACTCAAGAGATCAAAAATAGTGCTGAAAGTGGTGCGAAGTTGGGTAGCTCACCATTCCTACCCGGAATTGACGCACGGTGACACACACTCTAAAAGAGTTTTTAGAAAGTCACAAAAATTGAAGGTCGGTGCCTCGCTTGATGTAAAAATTGGTAGTCTCCACTAAGGGTGATCACAATTCTACTACCAAATATCTTTGCAACACCTAATTCGCCATCCGGCATGGTTAAATCCAACTTTAACGCTCTAATCAACTAAGAAACCCGATTGTGTTCTTCAGTACTTCCAAGTTCAGTTCTTTCGGTCAGACTCTCTATATAAACATAGCTAGAAGCATGCTAGTGACTCTAAGATCTCTAAAAGTTAGAAGTTTTTATGTACATATTTACAAAGAGATTTGAAATTTTTTGAAATTTTTTTCTTTGAATTTTTTTTTTTAATAAGAAAACTAAAACTAAAATAAGAAGACTAAAAACTTTATATGCAAAATGCATCCCCAAATCTAAATCTAACATTGTCCTCAATATTTCAACAGAAGTTAAGAATTTAAACAATCACATACCAAGAGAACTACGCTGAGTAAAGAAAAGGTTAGAGATTACCAGATGCAAAAGGATGGTGTTAAACCATTAGTGGGTGAATGCTTTGATAGAAAACAACAAGAGCGCAAGACAAAAAGTTTGGTTAGCACACATAAAAAAAACTATGGAAAAAGGAAAGGAAAATGGAAAGAGAATGGATTTTTTGTCCATATTTATGTACACAGGTGAACTAGTTTAGTCCACATAGACGGGGTCTTCCAAGTCTACGGTCTCAACTTCTGGTGGTAGATGCTCCAGAAATGGTTTCAATCTCTGACCATTGACCTTGAAGATGATATTGTTTGCTGGGTTTTCGATTTCTACAGCTCCATGGGGAAAAACAGTACGTACCAAGAATGGACCTGACCATCGAGAACGTAACTTTCCTGGAAACAAATGCAAACGAGTGTTGTACAATAAAACCTTTTGACCAGGTGTGAAAGACTTGCGCAAAATGCGCTTGTTATGAAACACTTTCATTCTTTGTTTGTACATTTTGGCACTATCATATGCATCATTTCTTAACTCTTCTAACTCATTGAGTTGAAGCTTTATTTGGGTACTAGCTTTATCAAGATCAAAATTCAGTTTCTTTACAGCCCAATATGCACGATGTTCTAATTCTATAGGTAGATGACAAGCTTTACCGTACACAAGTCTGTAAGGGGACATACCAATAGGAGTCTTGTATGCAGTTCTATAGGCCCACAAAGCATCATTTAAATGTAAAGACCAATCTTTCCTAGAAGGATTAACAGTCTTTTCAAGAATATGCTTAATTTCCCTATTAGAAACTTCTACTTGGCCACTAGTCTGAGGATGGTAAGGTGTTGCTACCTTATGAGTGATTACATACTTGCGCACAAGAGATTCAAAAGGTCTATTACAAAAATGACTACCTCCATCACTGATAATTTCTCTAGGTGTTCCAAAGCGAGAGAAAATGTTTTCTTTAAGAAAAGAAAGAACAACTTTATGATCATTTGTTTTGGATGCAATGGCTCCCACTTAGAGACATAATCAACATCAACAAGAATGTACAACTTACCTTCAGATTTAGGAAATGGACCCATGAAATCAATACCCCACACATCAAATAACTCAACAATCAAAATGGGTTGTAAGGGCATCATGTTTCGTCTTGAGATACTTCCTAATTTCTGGCATCGGTCACAAACAACACAAAAATCATGGCTATCTTTAAATAATGTTGGCCAGTAAAAACCACTCTGCAAGATATTCGCAGCGGTATTCTTGGTGCTAAAGTGGTCTCCACATGTATGGTCATGGCAGAAAGAGATGACATCCCTTTGTTCAGAATTGGGGACACATCTCCTAATGATTTGGTCTTGGCAGTACTTAAACAGATATGGGTCATCCCAAACGAAATGTTTAACTTCAACTAAGAATTTAGAACGGCCTTGTTTAAACCAGTGCAAAGGCATTCTACCTGTAGCAAGGTAGTTCACGATATCAGCAAACCACGGCATTTCAGACACCAGTATCAATTGTTCATCATGGAATGATTCTCTAATAAGCACAGATTCATCAACAGATTCAACATTCAATCTAGACAAGTGATCAGCAACAACATTTTCCGACCCTTTGTTATCTCGAATTTCGAGGTTGAACTCTTGTAACAAGAGTATCCATCGAATTAGACGAGCCTTAGCATCTTTTTTAGACAAAAGATATTTCAATGCAGCATGTTCAGAATATTTGATGATTTTAGATCCTATCAAATAAGATCTAAACTTATCCAATGCAAACACAACAGTTAGCAACTCTTTCTCAGTTGTTGAATAATTCATTTGAGCATCATTAAGTGTTTTACTAGCATAGTAGATCACATAAGGAATTTCGTCTACTCGCTGACCTAAAACAGCTCCTACTACATAGTCAGACGCATCACACATAATTTCAAATGGTAAGGTCCAGTCGGGTGGTCTGACTATAGGGGCAGATATAAAGAGAGCTTTCAATTGCTCCCATGCTTCCTAACAAGCATCATCAAAGACAAATGCAACATCTTTTGCAAGAATATTACACAAAGGTCTTGAAATTTTACTAAAGTCTTTGATGAATCGGCGATAAAAACCTGCATGGCCTAAGAATGATCTTATGTCCCTCACAGAACGAGGTTGAGGCAAGTGTTGAATCAGATCAACCTTGGATTTATCTACTTCTATGCCTTTTTCCGAGATAATATGCCCTAGACCAATGCCATAGTCAACCATGAAATGACATTTTTCCGAATTCAAAACCAAATTATTTTCCTTACACCGAATCAGTACACGAGTAAGATGATGCAAACATTCATCAAAAGAAGACCCAAAGACAGAAAAATCATCCATAAAAATTTCAAGAAAATCATCTATCATGTCGGAAAATATGCTCATCATGCAACGTTGAAAAGTAGCGGGTGCATTACACAACCCAAAAGGCATGCGACGATAAGAAAATGTTCCATAAGGACAAGTAAATGTAGTCTTATGTTGGTGTTCGGGTGCTATGTGAATTTGGTTGTAGCCTGAATAGCCATCTAAGAAACAATAGTACCTATAGCATTTGGTCAATGAAGGGAAGGGGAAAATGGTCATTATTTGTTACTGTGTTCAATTTCTTATAGTCAATATAAACTCGCCACCCTATGGTCACACGGGTGGGAACAAGCTCATTCTTTTCATTTTGAACTACAGTAATGACAGACTTTTTGGGTACCACTTGAATGGGACTGACCCACTGATTATCTGGAACTGGGTAAATGATACCCGCATCAAGCAATTTTAAAATCTCACCCTTAAAAACATCTCTCATATTGGGGTTAAGTCTCCTTTGCATTTTCCTATATGGTTTAGTGTTTTCTTCAAGATTTATGTGATGTATGCAAATTGTGGGACTTATACCTTTAAGATCAGAGTTGGTCCAACCTAAAGCTTCTTTATGTTCTTTAAAAACTTCTAAAAGTTTGCTTTCCTGTTCTGTGTCTAAACGTGATGCAATAATCACAGTAAAAGTATCAGAAGGACCTAAGAAAGCATACTTCAAAGTATCAGGTAATAGTTTCAAATCAAGCTTAGGTGGTTCATTAAGAGATGAGGAAGATTCGGAATCAGAGAGTGGAAGTGGTTCCACTGCAATCTGCCATTAAACAATATCCATGGGTGGAACAGATTCAAGCAAAGAGTGAATTTCACCAATGTACTTAGACTCAAAAATATCTAAGTCAAAGTTATCTAAACATGCTTTCAAAGGGTCCACAGACAAAATGTCAGGCAATGAGTCTTGGATCAGACTCTTAATTATATTAATCTCATGCAATTCAGTATCATCACAATCAATGGGTTGTTGACTAGTGTTAAAAACATTCAGTTCTACAGTCATGTTACCAAAAGACAATTTCAACACTCCATTACGACAATTTATCATAGCATTGGACGTCGCCAGGAAAGGACGTCCTAAAATAACAGGAATGTGATTATCTGGGTTTTGCACAGGTTGAGTATCTAAGACGATGAAGTCCAAAGGAAAGAAAATTTTATTAACCTTGATTAACATATCTTCAACAATGCCACGAGGGATTTTCACAGATCTGTCCGCTAATTGTAGCGTAACAGGAGTGGGTTTCATCTCCCCAAGTCCTAACTGCACATACACAGAGTATGGGAATAGATTCACACTTTCTCCTAAGTCTAGTAAAGCCTTTTCGACCACATGGTCACCTATGGTGCATGTAATTGTTGGACTACCTGGGTCTCTAAACTTAGTTGAATCTTGTTTTGAATTATTGAGCTCACCTGCTCAGTGAGAAAAGCACGCTTATGCACATGAAGATTTCGCTTTTGTGTGCACAGATCCTTCAAAAACTTAGCATAGGTGGGTATCTTCCTGATTGCTTCGAGAAATGGAATGTTTATGTTAACTCGTTTGAACATTTCCAAAATCTCGTTGTACTGTTGACCCCCTTTTTTCTGCACCAACCTTTGTGGAAATGGAGCAACAGGTACATGAGACGGTATAGGGACATTAACATCAGTCGAATTATTAGAGTCATGATCATGCTGAGATTCCTTCTCCACAACGGGTGTTTTATGTGGAGTTGTATGCACTGGTGAGTCTGATCTAGACTCACTCGACTGTGGTACACCTACATTGTTCTCAACAACTTTACCACTACGAAGAGTGGTGACAGCATTCACAAGACTATGTGAAGTTTCATTTCAAGTTGAAGAACCTGCCTGAAATATATTCTTTGGATTTTGTTGGGGTTGACTAGGGAGTTTACCTTTTTCTCTCTCATTCAATGCATCACAAATTTGACCCATTTTAAGTTCTAGACTCGTGAAACGTTGGTTGGTGGTCTTTTGAAGTTGTAAAAGATTTTTGGTCAACAGACCGACACTGTCTTTAAAGCTAGGCTTGTTCGCTACAGGGTACTGAGAGTGTGGTTGCACTTGGGGGGTTTCTAGGATATGAGTATCCTTTGTTATTATTTGTTGTTCCCCCTTGTACATGCCCTTTAGACCACGAAAAGTTAGGGTGATTCCTCCACCCTGGGTTATAGGTCTGAGAATAAGGGTTGTTCTCTTGCCTATGGTACAAAGCATTGGATTGCTCGGTTTTAGACTCTTAAAATGCATGTAAGTCTGTACAACTGTCCACTAAGTGGTCTGAACCATGGCACACGGCACAAGTGGCCATTTCAATTTGGTCACGGAGAGTAGGGGCATTAGTTTTTACATTCTTCTGCAGCTCTAGCACTTCTATTCTTCTAGACAAACATGCAATATTTACATTTCCCTCAAAGTCAGACTCAATTCTATGAACATTAGATACATGGGTAGTCCTTTTAGGTTCACGGATGGACTCCCACTGCTGAGTCTTTTCAGCGACTTCGATTAAGAATGTCCAAGACTCATCAGCACTTTTGTCAATAAATGCACCATTGCACATAGACTCAACTGTGGTTCGTGTCCTGACATCTAGGCCTTCATATAGAATTTTCATAAGTCTCCATTTTTCAAAACCATAGTGGGGACATTGGAGCAATAATTCATTGAATCTCTCCAAATATTTTGCTAGAGTCTCTTCTTCTAATTGTACAAAACCATTTAGACTTTGACGAATTTTCGCAGTCTTATGGTTTGGGAAAAACTTTTTGAAAAATTCTTTGGTAAGAGCATCCCAGGTTGCAATGGATTGTGGTTGTAGTGCATACAACCAAGACTTGGCCTTTTCCTTCAAAGAGAAAGGAAATAATCTCAGTTTGAGGGACTCTTCCGGCATTTGATTAAAACGCAGAGTCCCACAAATTTCTTCAAATTCTCTCACATGGTGGTAGGGGTTTTCAGCATCAACCCCTCTAAACATGGGCAACATGTGAATTGTGCTTGCTTTCAGTTCAAACTGACCAGCATCAGCTGGTAGAATGATTCAAAAGGGTTGACTTTCCCTAGTGGGGTACATGTAGTCCTTGAGACTACGGGGTTGGTTCAATTCATCACCCATTGTCTCAGATTGGTCAGGGCTATTTACTTCAGAGCTGGGAATATTAACAATTTCCTCTTGACTGATTCTAACTAGACGATTAGTTTGGTCTCTATAGGACACAATCATAGCCTAGCATTCATTCTAATAATGTTATAACACCTAGAGAAACAAGCAATTTGAAACAGGGAGAAAACACTCATGTAAACCACAGTCTAGCTTTTGGAATTAAAGCTCACATATTCACTATGCTATATAACAATGAGTAAATCGGGGAAGTAAATCTTGGATAGATGGCAAACAAATTCAGGGCCAAAAGAATACAAAGTCAAACTCTGCCAATTCAGATCACATATGGTGTTTAGCAGACAGATTCAGAGATTCACAATCTTAAGAGTTTAGCACAACTAACAACAAATTTAGCTAAAATACCAAAGTATAGCTCAAATACCACAGAATCAACAAAGACTGTGCATGGTTTCACCCATGCAGGTTTTGTTGAGGTTTAAGAAATCCCTAGTGAAATAAAAAACTGATTATTCAGTCAGTTTTAGTGATTGAACACACAAAAGCACAAGTTTCAGCTAGCACGAATTTTTCTCAAGTGTTACAGAATATGCACAAAGGTACCAGGGCAGCTAGTTCAACAATTATTTCAAGGTGAAAAAGAACTGATTATTGTCACTCAAGGTGAAGCATGTGTTGTGTGACTGTGATAACTCATCTAGCAATTGGGGAAAATTACAGGGCCAAGTTGAGATTACTCCCCAGAATTTATCAATTTTAGCACGACAGAATGTTATTTGAATGTTACAGGAATATGCACAAACCGGATGGCATTTCAATCACATAAACACCTAGAGTAAAAAGGAGTTGAAGAAAAAACCGCCGGCGCAAAACCGGGTTTAGGCAATTCCACAACTTATCCTGCTCCGTGTTCTTCCTTTTCATTATTTTATACAGCAGCACCACAGGCACCTAGTTACTCAGAAGAGTAGTTCAGTTCCCAGAATTGTAAACTTAATACAATGCTAAGCAATATTGATACTAGTATAGATAACTGAGAGGGATGTACAGCACGACAGTAAGTTATTCCTCTTGTTAACTATGATAGACTGAGTGATCAGTCCAACACAGTCATAAATATCGAGAGAAGCACAATGAATCTGTAAATTCAGCAAGCAAAGATGGCACTCACAGAGTGATGTTTATGAGAGTTACAATTAGTCTTTGAAATTGTACATGCATAACCAATATGATGCAGGACTAGGTAGTAACCAGTACACAGATTCACCAGGTAAACACAAGTATGCACTCAGATATAACAAGCTGTATTAATTAGATAAGCAACAATGTGCAGATCAGGGCCTTGTGCAAAGCAGTATATAGACTAGGCAAGCATGCATGCAGTTCTCAATATTTCAGAATTTGACAGATGCACAAACATAGATGACAATTTCAGACAGTGAAAAATGTTATCCAGATATCTCAGGATCATGCTTAAATAGACACTTTATGTTGCAGGGATTAGACAAAGTTCTGTCAAGCAACTAGGTTAGCAGACAAACATGGTGTATCACTTAAGACAAGTCACGAAAGGTGCAAAGAATCAACGTAGTAACATGGTCAACAAACTCAGTCAATAACAAACTCAGCTAACCACAACAAACCTCAAATATCACCAGCTTATTATTTTGGAGAATAAAAAACCAGTTCTCAGATGCTTGCACACAGATTCAAAGAGTGACGGATGATTAGCAGGGAAGCTAGTATATCAGATTATCAGGGTTTGTTATTCATGCAGAATTAGAATGTAATGGGGTTTGAGAATGACCAACCGGTTTCAGCCAAAATGGCTATGCTGTTTTGCTTCTTCTCCTTTCTTTCCTTGGCTTTTGCAGAAGTATTGCAGGTACCTGTGAACTCAAAGGAAAGATTTAGTATATAAATTTTCACAGATGGAGCAAGGGTATAAAAACCAGCAGATGAGAGCTGCAGAATATTGATGAATACAATAACAAGATAAAAGTATCTGCAGAGGACAATGATGCTCTAAAACTGAAAATCAAGAATTAATACTAGAATGCAGTTTATAAACAAATGGATTATACAACTGAGATGAAATCTAAACACGTATACACAGATCTTAAATACAGTCCTATCTAGATACAATTATACTAATGATAATGGAGTTACTAAAACTTTAACTTACAGCAAACCAAAAGTTTCAGCATGAGATGTAGAAAATAGTAGATGGAACCAGAGGTGATATATATAACAAATGGATGTAAACAGTTAGGAATGAAAACTAATAATGATTAGATGCACTTAATGAACAACTACAAATTATACTCTAAAACAACAAACTAACAGGTTAACTTATCTAAGCTGCAGATTAATGGCAAGTAAGCAACTAACCTAACTGAACAAGATGCAGTTTATAAGCATGAACTGAAAATATAAAACTACAGTTATACTACAATTGCAACTAAACTACAGTTAAACAAAGATGTTGGTATGATAATGCAACTAAACTAATAATGGCAGATACATATGAATGAAATACATGAGATGATTGTAACAATAACTAAACCAAAAGCTACAGAGTGCAAAGACTACTCAACTTAGTTATACTAACAATTTCAGAAAATACAAAGAATTCAAACTATTATTTACAAGACTAAACTAAAAATCAGTAAAGTGAAAACTTTATAGCAACTACACTACCACCAAGTCCCCGGCAACGGCACCAAAAACTTGGTAGGCTTAAGAAAGTTACCCTACAATTATATTAAACTGCAAGTGCACGATGACATATTGTGTAAAGTGCAAGTACAGGTCGATCCACAGGGACTTGGAGAGTGCTAGGTTGATTCTTTGGTCTAACTAAACTGATTCAAAGCATAAGTAACACAAAGGTGGTTGTTTTGGTGTTGATACGACAAGATATAGCAGTAATTTTAGTTCTAAGGCGGAAAGTATGCAAAACAGATTGTGAACTAAGGCTAAAGAGCACTAGGGTGATTGAATTCACCTTTTAACCCTATGCTAAGGAAATTCAACTCAAATTATGTTCTTGTACCTTCCCTTGAAGGCCTCAGGTGGATGATTTATCAACTAACTCCCCTCACTCACCCCTAGTATCAACTGTCTTCTTATAGTATAATTTATCACAGGTTAGTTTGGTCATACAATTAACTACCAATCCTAAAACAATGCAACACAATAAGAACAACAACAAGAAGTTGATTAACTTAACATAAAATTAGGGGTTTCATCTACACCCTAGAAAAGTGATTTAGAACATGATAACGGTAATTAAAACAGAATTTAAATAAGCTAACAAATAAACCCTAAAAATTCAGAGCCAGCTTCTTACACAGAGAATATTTTTATTTATACCTAGAATTATCTTCTCACACTCAAAATCCAAATTAAATGCACACCCTACAAACCCAATTGTCTGAATTGCTTGTCCCCTCTTCCAATTCGCCTATGAAACTTCATTAATTCGATACTGGGGAAACCCTAACTCCATCTATATCGAGCTCGATAGATGGAGTTTTTGGAGAAGCTAAGATAGAGATAGATAGAGCTAGGGAGGTGAAGGTGGCTGTGTTGGTCAGGAGAAGAAGGTGATGATGGTGTTGTCAGCTTCTGCAAATGGTCGGGGGAAGGGTCACGAAGAACTGGGGTTTTTGCAGAAGGGGAATAAAATGGAGAAGGGTGTTTGGCTGGGTCGAATAGGTGAAGGGGGTAGATGGATAGTGTGTGAGGCGGATGCTTCGAATATTGATGCATCGAGTGAAGAAGTCGTTGGGTGCAGCTGCTTGATTTAATCTAACGGTTTAGGATGGAGGCGGGTTTGGATTCAGGTATGGGTTCGGATCTTGGATAGCTCAAGCCCATGTACTTGTAAACAGGTTGCAACTGATGCGCACACGGGTTACAACTTCTCTTCCAGAGTCGCTAGTCTCCAATTTTCTTCTCTTTTGGCTCCTCAATTCATCCAAGCTTTATTTAGTACCTAAAAACACAAAATTAATTAGTACAAGAATTTATTCTTGAAAATAAAGAAAACACATAATTTGGGATAATATCTGATTTTAAAGTGCAAAAGATGAGCTAAATGCCAATAAAAAGGTATAGAAATATGCAATATTTGGCACTCATCACTAGTATCCAAAGATTATCCCATAAACTTTTTACTCTCAAAGCCCGCTCGGATGGGAAGACCTACGAAGTGGCTGTTGCAGATGTCAAAATTCGACATAGTATGTGTCTCTCCCAAAGCAATCAAGGGTCAAGCAGTGGCAGATTTACTGGCTTCCTTTCCAGGAGAATATTCCACAACATTACAAGATGACGTACCAGGAGAGATTCCAGAGATCTCAGTTGTCAAAGAAAAAACATGGTTGTTGTACTTTGATGGATCCTCCACTCCTAGCAATGATACAGGAGGAGCAGGCGTAGTCTTGGTCTCGCCATAAGGAGAAGTATTCTCACATTCATTCAAGCTTGATTTACACTGTACAAACAATTCAGCAGAATATGAAGCCTTCTTGCTAGGATTATTCTTAGCTAAACAAGCATGAGCAATGCATCTGGAGATAATAGGAGATTCAAAACTGTTGGTCAATCAAATAAATGGGATATATTCTCTCAAAGAGGTAAAGCTTGCTCCATTCATGTCTAAAGCACAACGACTCCTTACTCATTTCGCCGATGCAACCATCGACCATACCGGCCGGGCCAACAATAGGCATGCTGATTTCTTAGTAACCCTTGCCTCCAAATTACAATTCGAAGGGTCGGAGAAAGCTATCATAGTGCAAAGACGAGTTGTATCATCTACATGGCTCAATCAAACTGAAGATGCTCTAGCAAGCAACTAGAGGGCAACTATTATTCATGAACTAAGCATCTCCATTACAGAAGGAACAATCAGTCTCAAAGAATTAAAGAACTTCTTCTTGCTCCATGGGGCCTTGTATCACCGTAAACCCAATTCTTCTCTATCACGATGCCTTGGCGATGAAGAAGCGAGAGAAATACTCGAAAGTGTGCATCAAGAAGTATGTGGGAAGACTCTGGTGATAACACTTTACAGAAGACTTCAAAGACTTGGGTATTACTGGCCCTCCATGGAGGCACAGTCGAGGGCTCTACAGAGAGCTTGTCCTAATTTTCAGACGCCTCCTCACCATTTGGAGGTCCTGACACTCCATCACACCGGGGACTGGAGACAACCTTACGTCGAATACCTTCGAGACAACAAGTCTCCACTAGAAAATAAAGATGCAATCAAGCTCACACAGAAAGCTAAGAGATTTGTTTTTCTTGATGGGATCTTATACCGCAAAAGTTTTGGAGGAGACTTGTTGAGATGTCTAGCCGGAGATGAAATTCTGATGGTCCTGAAGAAAACCCATGAAGAAGAACATCAGGGGGAAAAGAAATTATTTCTCCAGATTCATGAGAAATATTACTAGCCGACTATGGAGGATGATGCAGCCGCTTATGTTCGGAAGTTTCACCGATGCCAGGTTCACGGTAACCTTATTCATAACCCTTGTCTTCCATTATATTATGCGAATAGTCCATGACCTTTCTATAGATGGGGACTTGATATTATCGGAAAGATCAATCCAGCATCCTCAAAGCAGCATGAGTACATTATCACGGCTAATGAGTATTTCACTAAGTGGGTTGAAGCAATCCCACTCAGAGGTACTACAGGGGTAACTGTTGCAGCCTTCATCAAAGAACACATTATATGTAGATTCGGCGTCCCTAAACATATCATCACAGATAATGGAAATCCTTTCGCCAACAAAGATGTCGAGAAATTGCTCAAGTAATACGGGATCAAACAGATCTTCTCCATGCCGTACTATCCCAAGGAAACGGCCAAGCAGAGAGTACCAACAAAACTCTGATCCAAATCAGTCGAACGATTCATGACAATCCAAGATCATGGCATGTGCAATTTCCCATGGCTTTGTGGGCTTACAGAACTGCACCAAGGAGCTCTATCGGAACGTCACCATATTTGCTTGTCTATGGGGCTGACGCTATACTCCTGGCTGAGATAAAAATTCCTTCAGCAGGGATTGCAGCAGCTAGAGGAATACAATGGGATGAGGCTGAAGTGTCCAAGTCAAGAGTTGCTGAACTGGACATGCTTGAATCAAGGAGAGCTAAAGTGAAAAATTATGTGGAAGCCTACAAACAGAGAATATCCAGAGCTTACAACGAAATGGTAAAACCTCGAACTTTCCAAGTAGGAGATTTGGTGTTAAAGATGGCAAAGCATATCCAACAAGATATGTCCGCTCCCAAATTCTCTCCGAAATGGGAAGGGCCATATGTTATCATCAAAGTAGTGTTTAGTGGATACTACAAAATTTTAGCAATCAGTGGAGGAAAGGAAGAAAATATCATCAACGACAAATGGCTCAAAGCCTATTATGCTTGATCAGCAGCAGACAATTAACCTTTTTATTCAAATACATCTCAAATGTAATTTATTTCCTTCAAAGAGCATGCAAGATGCTCGTTTGTTCATCAAACATTCATCAATTGAACAAAATTCCTCATACTATCATATTATTCTACCTTATCAAAAGCCTATATCACAACTCTCCTGAATGATCACTCAGAGAAAACCATCCAGCAATGGATAATCCCTATAAGAAACTATGTCAAGTTTCTTCTGGAAAGTTCTAGTCTTTTCCTTCAAATCCTCGACAACCTTCTTAACCCTTGTCGACTCCAAAGCCAGTATCTTCTCCTCCTCCAATAAAGCAGTATTCATGTAAATCGCATCAGCATCCTCCATCGCCTTATACATCTTGATTATTTTAAGTCGATGACGGAGCCAACTTACATTGAATCGTAATGTCTCATAGTTGGAAACCATTTTATCACACTTGTGCAGTTCCTGGATCTTGACATCTCGTAAGTGCATTTGGTTCATCTATTCAATGATTGGCAGCAACCCTGCAACCGTGTTCAAGAGGGTTGGTGGAAAACCTTTCCACACTTCCGTAGTAGCAATGTGCCCATACTTTTTCTAGATATTGGGAATGACGAATCCGCCGAGTACTTCATTGTTTGGGAAAGTATTGATCAAGGGAGCTTCAAACAAAAGTCTAGTTGTCGGGTATTTACGAGCATGAACACTAGTTTCTGTCTCTACGGATTCTGCAGAGTTTTCACATGCCTGATTGCCACTATCTTCAACCTCAACCACAGTCACAGAGTTTCCACTCCTTATCCTCCTAGCGTCAACAACGACACGAACATCCGCCTGCGACGAATGATGAAATATTTAATTTCACCGAATTGAGCATAATGGAATTTCAAAAAGTTATAGGGTTGCTTACAGATGATCCAGTCTCAGCATAAGACGGCCTATACCGGGAAGGGGCTCTAACAGTCCGTCTAGGTCTTGGGTTGTGAGAGGAAGAATTCTTCTGGTTACTATGCACCAAATAAATTTCTTATGGTCAATAACCTCGATCAAATAGAGACATAGAAGATGTAAAACTTACTGAGATGGACGCTTCTATTTCACGCTTTGACTGAGGTTCATCTTGAGAATAAGTACTGCTCGACATGGAAATGATAAGGTATGATGATTAAAATTCTTCTACACGATGAAACTGACTCAGGAATGAAGGAAGTATTTGCGCAAGTGGTAAACCCTAAATTTACAAAAATATATATATAAGATACGGCAAGCACTCATCTCAGATTCAGTTGCGAGTTTTGCTGAAACACTGAGTCTTGAACAAGGTCAAACTGGAGATGCGGAGTAAAACAATACACTGGGGACTAACCAAAAGTCACACGACCCCATGTGCTATACGGCTTATGTTTGAGATGAAGAACCACAAGAGATAAAGGGGATTACAATGAATTCGGCATGGAAGATTGGTTCGATTTTCTTAAATCAATCAAAGAGAACCCACATTAATAAAAATATCTCATTCAGAAGGAAAATCTAACTACTTCAATAAGATTGTTTGAATGAAGACGTCTACTACGAAAATTGAAAGTATTCAAATACTAAAAGAGAAAATAGGATCAAAAGTAAAGCTACTCATCAGATTCATCATCACTGTCCTTCTCGGGGTCTTCATCGTTATCCTTCTCAGAATTCTCTTCTTTGGAGTCACTGTCAGAATTATTGGTGACGGCAGGATGAGCATAAAAATCATCATCTGAATTTGAATCTTTTTCCGCTTCAGCTTCAGAGTCCATGGATCTCTCGAATACTCTTGTGTACTGGTCAAGTAACCCCCAAGTAGTGTCTTCTTCATAAGCATCAGCAGAATTAGAGGGTACCCCGTCCAAGAATTGATGTTTCTTCTCGGCCCTCTGTGTTTTGCACCGGATTCAATCCTTTCTGCGTTGAAGAGCATCTTTCTCATCATCCTCTGATTTTTTATTCATAAGTTCGGCAAAAGTAACCCTCCGCTCATTCAAGGGGACGCTAGGCTTTACTCTTTCATTGTGAATTGTCTTGGCTCTCGATTTAGCTGCAGAAGCTTCGGGATTTTTGTCAAGAGAGCTACTGCTGGAAGTCGGCATTTCTTGAAACCAGGAACACAGAATTATCAGCTTACAGATAAATTCATCTACAAAATGGTAATTCTTAACTCTTACCTCTTTCAATTTCACTAACAGTAGTGATTGTGCCACAAGAGTTAGCACGCAAAATTAGTTTGTTCCTTGAAAACCGCAGTAATGAACGAGACTTCATTAGTTTATGAAAAAATGAATTTCTCATAAAATCATAGACATAATTTTTATAATATGAACATTCACACAGCTGACCTATGAAATTTACAACAAGACATTATTTCATCATAAATAAATTGTATAGTTTCAAAGGTTACTCAAAACCCGCGTCTTGATTTTACAAAGCAATAGCTAGTATAATTTGTTCACGTAAATTTTTAAAAAATTATTTTAATGAGAACAAATCCAGGTGAATGAAATATGTCATCATATCTCACATAATATGTCATGGCTACATATATATTAAAAGAAAAATCTATTTTCCTTCGTATTAGCATTTTCTTTAAAACGAAGGTTTATGCTAGTTTTGTGAAAGCTCACACCTCTTGTGATAAAATATTAGTTCTCATGAAAGCTCATAAATAAGGTTTTATCACTGAACATAAGTTTACATGCATAAAAAAAATCTATTTTTCTTCGAATGAACATTTTTTTCTAAAACGAGGTTTACTTCGGTTTTGTGAAAGCTCACAACTCTTAACATAAAGTTTTGTTTCCCATTAAAGATCATAAAAAAAAAATTACCACTGGACACGGGTCTATTTTCAAAGAAAAATCTCTCTCAAGTTAGGGATTGTTGCTAGTTTTCTAAACTAACGATCGAACGAACATAAGTTTAATAAAATAAGGGTTTTTCTACAAAACTCACACTAATATATATACATGTATAGAATTTCACCATGAACAACTCATAAAATCAGCAAGCTTTTGGAATTTTTTTTTTACCTGGTCGGAGTTGGCCGAAATTCGGTCGGACGGTAACTGACGGCGTCGGCGGTCGGCGACTCCGGCGAATTTTCTTCTGCTCCTCCTGATGCTCGGACGTGAAGGGAAGGGGAGGTGAAGAAGGTGGTGGACATGGGAGAGAAATAAAAAAAAACAAAGCGATTAATTCCTTTTATACTTAATTTTATTTCCAAAACCTAATTCCTTAAGGATTTCCTTTTCGGGCCCGGCCTGTGAATCCTAAACCAACCAAGGTTCCACCATCGAATCAGCGGTTCTACACCAATTCATGTTCACTAGATGACGCTCTGTTATGCCATTGGGGTTTTCGCTCAAACCATGGTTTTCTCATTCGGTCGAAATCCGGTAATATCTTATCATATAACTAAGTTCAATTATTTATTTTCATTTGTACCTGGAAAATCACCATTCAATGCTGAGTGAGGAACAGTCATGTTCCTCACTAAGCAGGGGACTTAATGTAGATGGTGGATTTTCGACAAAGCGTAGAATTGTAAAACTATACTCCAGAATCGACAACCGGATGAGTATTGAGGTTCATGTCTCTCATTAAAGCATGAAATCTCATGCCATAAAATCTCTGACTGAGAAGGCTATCTCTCACAGTACATGTGAATGTGTAGTCTCTCATTTGAGGCACATCTCATGAATACTGAGCAATTTCAGTAATTACTTCGGATTCGGCAAACGGATGAATATCAAGATCCATGTCTCCATGCATGAAAGCTCATGCCACCCCTGATGGAGAAAGTCTCTCAGAGAAGATGTAGATGTGTAGCTTTCTAGCTGAGGCCACGGCACATCTCATACTATATATAATCAAAAGATTGGGCGTCTCCTAGATAGCATGCCTACTAGTATAAAGCGACAACGTCTTCGGGATACAACCAGGTTTTCCCCGACTATGCAGGAGGAATATGACACTCATGCAAGTTCATATTGCTCAACCCTCAGATGATTAATGCTCCTAGACAGGAAGCCATTCTGGTATAAATCCATAAATTAAATGTCTGAAATCGTCTGAATATCCAGCAATATTCTACGAACCATCGTCTGAATATCCATCAATATTCTACGAGCCATCTTTAATCGTCTGAATATCCAGCAATATTCTACGATTCTTCGTTATGTTTCGTCACTTCAATTCGTGGTTCTTCCCAGCAAAATGCCACGGGTTAGTGATAAATATCCAACGAAAATAGGCATCTGAGCATCGAATAAGCCCTGACACAAAAATGGTGCAAGTGTAGTTAGAAGATAATGCACAAACCAGCATTTTGAATGCACGAACGAGCATTTCAAAAAATACGAACGAACGAGGAATCTATGCAAAATAGGAGGGAAAAAAATAATAATAATAAAATATTAGCAAAAACACCAGGGGACTGGGCTCACCAGCCGGCCAGTCATGCCGTGGCCAGTCCCGCGCCCAATTTTATATTTTATCATACTTTTACTATTTTCCTGATCTCATGAAAATCCTCTCGTTTGAGCAAATTTTCTTTATTTCAAAGAAATTATCCAAATCACATGATTTTAACAAAAATAATAAAATTGGGGAAAGGTGTGATGGGACCACCGGCCGAACGGTCATGCCTTGGCCAGTCCCACACCTCATGTCCCATTATTTTATTATTTCTCTCAAATTATGAAAATTCCTTGATTTTATGAATTTTCCCTAAAATCATGAAAATTATCTAATTTCATGCATTTTTATCTAAATCACATGATTTTATTAAAAAATGATAAAATTAGGGAAAGGTGTCATGGGACCGCCGGCCGGCCGATCATGCCTTGTCCGTGACCAGTCCCACACCTCACATCCTATTATTTTATTATTTCTCTCAAATTATGAAATTTCCTTGAATTTATGAATTTTCCCTAAAATCATGAAGAAAATTACCTAATTTCATGTATTTTTATCTAAATCACATGATTTTATCAAAAAATGATAAAATTAGGGAAAAGTGTCATGGGACCGCCGGCCGGCCGGTCATGCCTTTGTCGTGGCCGGTCCCACACCTCACGTCCCATTATTTTATTATTTCTTCTCAAATTATGAAAATTCCTTGATTTTATGAATTTTCCCTAAAATCACATAATTTCATGTATTTTCTCTAAAATCATAGAAAATATTAAAAAAATAGGGAAAACTTGTGGGACCGGGCTCTAGCCGGCCGGCCATGCCCTATCCGGTCCCACGCGCCTATTATTTTATTATTATTTGGTGTTTTGTTTCCTGATTTCAATAAAATATCTTGGTTTTCAACAAATCCCTTTGATTTTATAAAAATTCTATAAAATTATCAAAATTTGGTAAAATTGGGAAGAGTGGCATGGGACCCGCGCTCATTGGCCGGCCGGCCATTGCCGGTCCCACACTCCTATTCCATATTTTATTATTAATTTATTTCTCTTATCTCACGAAAGTTCCCTAATTTCAACAAACTCTCATGTTTCATGGAATTTCCCTCAAATAAGAGAAAATACATAAAATTACATAAAACTGGCAAAGCATGTGGGACCGTGTTTGTCAACCGGCCGGTCATGCCCTAGCCGTGGCCGGTTCCCACACCTTGTAATGCCTTGTTTTTTTATTATTTTCATCATCTCATGTATTTTTCCCAATTTCAGCAAAACCATGGATTTTGCATATTTTCTCAAAATGTTGCTCAAACGTGCATATTTTCTCAGGACTGAAGCGCGGACACCATGGTGACACGGGCACATCCCCTTGACCGACCAAGGGTGACCCCGAGGATTGCAAATAACTGGTCCCGCATGTTTTAATGATTTTAACCTAATTTGCTCAATTGCTCATATTAGGTTCAAACTTTTTCCAAATAATTGGAAGTTTGCTCAAACGACCATCCACCGATCCCACGCCCACCAAGAGCCGGTCTCATGACCTCTTGGTCGGTCCTTCATATTTCCATAACACCGGGTTTTATTATTTGTCGCTCACACGAGCATTATTTCAGTGATTAAACCAGCATTTAATCATTCTTTCACCAACTGGTTCCGGGAGACTTTGGTATTTTTTCTCATTCAAGGCGATATATGGTGAACCCTTCATCCCATGTATCTGCTCCCTGGGTAACTCTGTATTAATTTGCAATAAATCACTATTTCGGTAAAATCAGGGTTTTGAATCCAGAGCTCTGCAGAAACGTGATTCTGAGCAGATTCGAACACTCTGATAATTTTATGATGATTTCATAATCAACACTTTATTTATTTTGCTTGACCCAGTAGTCAGTAACTTAAATTAATATTTTATTTGGTCTTGCTACCGATGATTCATCAAAAAGAAGTATTTTCTCAAACTAGCAATATTCGCTCAAACCGGCAATGTTTATTCATATTTCCAATATTCGCTCAGATTAGCAATATTTGCTCAGATCAAAGAATATTGGTTCAACTATCAATATGCAATAGTTCAGCAACATAGTTTTCTCATCTTAGGTTACAATGATACCTCCTCTCAGCAGACACGTTAAATTCATGAGTTTCAGAATATTTGCTAATCATGTTCAACTCAGCATTACATGGACTCATCGTCCCATAAAGTCAGCAACTGACTCCACATTCACGAGATTTCAATTGTTCCACATGGGGGGATATTAACTAGGGTTTTGGTCTGGCGGTCTACGGCACGTGTGTTCACCCATGATGAGAATGTGAGCGAGTCATGCAATCAGTTGGAAGAGTCAGCAAAGTAGTGGGTGGAAAATTAACCAAGTCTCCGCACGATGAGTAATTGGTTTAACACGATTTCCCACTTCCCCACTCTCTGATTCCAGCAACTATCACACTTCATGGGATCATGGTTTTTTCAACTCCGGCATTATAAAATGTCTCAAAATCCTGATTGAAAGGACAAGATTCGAACATTCGTCTAGCAATTTCTCATAAAAGTTCATACAGACAATCTTTTAGCAAAATTCAATCATTCAGAGCATTTTCACACTGAATTCACAATACACCTACAATCTCAGATCACCATTGATCTCACGCATTTCTCAGCTTCCCTCCTACAGATCAACCCATCATTTCTTGTGACCGAATTGACTCTGGAACGGCCATCGTTCTTGGTTTAGGCCGGAGTCTTACAGATTGATCTCTCGAGCTTAAATCACTCCCTTTTTGCAGTGCATCTATATGAGGTTCAACATTTTTCTCGGTTCAAGGAGTCCCCATATGGTTGAATCTTCAATTTCGTAAAAACCAGCAAATCGTTTTTCCACATCTACAGCTGGCTATCGATTAGGTCACTCCCCGCGTCATGACTTAGCTAGCTGTTAACTTGGTGCTCCATGCAATATATGCGTATTATTATGGCTAGTTGATTACAATGTCAACTTATGCCAAACTCATTATTATTCACACATAACCTTCGAGCCGAGTTGTCTCTTCGATTTATGCCACTTCGACAAAGTCTGGATATCTTAGGCTATTACTCAGTCAAGTATACCGTGGAAACCTGGATAAGACTAGAGACTGTCCATTACTCTATTAATTCTTACGAGAAATTAAAACATGTTACATGGGGGAATTATTCATGGGTATTGGTATGGTGGTTTACAACAACGTGCGGCATGGAAACATCCCGTGATAGGGAAGTCACAAGTAGTGGCAACAGTTGAGAGTGGTAAAAAAAATGGCTAAGTAATGGAATGATGGTTTACTGTTTCCAGAAACTTCCCTAACATCATGGGCGTAAGCACACCATTATCCCACTATATGTATCTCTCCACAACCTCCACTACTTACGAGGAAATAGTGAGTGTTCCCTACAACTATAAATAGACTGCCTTGTCTATTCAGAAGACAGAACAAGCTTATCATTCCCAAGCTCTTTTTCTTCCATAATTCGATAACCTCATACCCAATTCAATCACCACTAATTTCCTCAACTTTCTTTGCTTTACCTCCCCTAAGATCAACCCATTTTCTCTAGCTAGGAAACTGCGGTAAATAAAGGCAGCAGCAAAAGGGGGCGCAACCACGCTGCTTGGCCGGCCGGTTTTCCCTAGATAACGCCGCCCATGGACGACCGGCCACGCCCCATATTACTGCCTGTCGGCCCCTCTTTCCCACCGACCAATCAAATCGCTCTAAATGTGTAGCCTGCACTTTTAATTAAAGGTGGAATTTTACTAGTCGACATACTTAATTCCTTAAGAAATTGAATCTAGACTGTCCATGTCAGTCTTAAAACGATAAATGTCGCACGATTTGGCCAGCCGATTTAACAAGCTTGGCCTTCTCCCAACGGGACCAAACAAGCTCTATGGTATTCACCGGCAGTCCCACTTTTATTCCAACCAATTGGAATTCTCTTGGCATGCCAGAAACAACCATAACCGCTTGCCGAAATAAGCCATTCACGTGGTTGAAAAAGGGTTTCAACGAATTAAGACCGCACATGAAAGCCTTAAGTCAATCGTGGCCGTCCAACTTCACCAGCCGAATTGACATGCCAAGATTTGATTTTAAATGATCAGTGAGGAACGGATATGCTCACCGACGGCTCATCCATAACCCCGACCAATCGCATTGCTTCAAACCTGCCAGCAATGCCGTAAACCTATTGCCCAAAGACTGCCGGCCACACGTCTTTAAAAGCCCCGAGTTCGACCAACGGAAGTATATAATTGTCGCAAAACGATCTCGGCCATCCAACTTCGCCGGTCGAGAGGATCCAATGAGATGCCGTCGTTATCGCTGGTAGATCCTCTTCCATGAGAGTCGATCGGCCTATCCTCAGCCTACCCATACGACTCCTGGAAGCTACCCAAAGTTCGTTGGCCACGCTACTTATAAGAGTCTTAAATAAATTAGCGGCAACCAATAACTTCCGCAAATCATCACAGCCATCCAACTTGGCTAGACAATTTAACCGGTTTAGATTTAATTTGGGACAACCAATAGGATATCAAAATGACTACCAACTATCATTCTCCTATATGGACCGACCACCTCTCATCTTTAATGTACATGGATAGCTCCTGGAAGCTTCTTGAAGATGGCCGGCCATGCTCCTTTTAAGAGATTAAGTTCCGCGACTAATCAAAACAAACTTTATACAACAATGCTTCATGAGCATCGATTATTTTGAGCTGCTTGCTTAAAAGCGATACTTTACATGCATCGAATACAAGCGATTTTTTATATCGATTTCATAAATAACTTAATTATTCAACCTAAGAGCATTACATGCTATTTTTTACGGAAAGTCTCATGAATTGACTTGTCACATATGATTGCCCGTCGCCTAGCTTACGCGTGATTGGTCGAAATAATTAGGTCTTGTAAGCAAGACCCACTCAGCAACTTGCTACATATTTTTCTACAAAATACTCGAGACATCAAATATGTCACATATTGGGGGATACTCATCAGGGTATTGGTCTGGCGGTTTACAGCGTGCGGCGTGCAACATGCCCATTATGAGAAACTATCAGGAAACGCGGACGGTTGATAGTGGTAAAGTAGTAGTGGGTGTACAGCTGGCCGGTCTTCCCTTCATGACAGGGACATGGTTTTCACCACTTTTATACGATCCCCACTTCTCCAATACTTTAATACCTAAACTTCCTACGAGATCAGGGAATTCAACTATGACTTGTATAAAAAGGTTTTCAATCTATTTCAACCAAAAAATGACGGTTTTTGGTTATCAACACAAGTATCCAGAAAACACCAAGAACTTATAACCTACATTTTGCAAGCAGGTTCTTCATTCTGATATAAGTTATAAAACAACCACACCTTCATAATTCATCATTCTAATCTCAACACCTTCTCTGCTTCCCTCTCTAAGATCAACCCTTCTCATTCATTTTGTGACCGAAGCAAGACTGGAACGGCCATTTCTTGCTTTAGGCCAGAATTGTACAGATTGATCTCTCGAAACTAAATTACTCATGTGCAGTATATTTGTTTAGGGTTTAGATTCATCTCTCGGCTGCATACCCAATTTACCATTTTCAGTGGAATCAGTTTTTACCCTACTACATGAGTCTTTTATAGAACCTAGAAAGTTGACCAACATGGGTAGTGTTCATAAGATAGAGTCTGACTTTTAGAGTGATGCTAAAATAGAAACATTGGCTAGGAGAGTTGAGGCTTTAGAACTAGAGAAAAATATAAAATCTGCTGCAACTACTTCTTGTAACCAAGTTGAGGTTTCTATTTGTGCTGTGTATAATAGTTCAGATTATCTTGTTGAAAGTTTCCCACAATTGCATGCATTTCAAGAGTCCAGACCTGAACAAGCTAATGTTTTGTATCAAAAGCATGAGAATAACCCTTATTCTCAGATATATAACCCAGGGTAGAGGAACCACCCTAAATTTTCATGGTCTAAGGGCCCTGTACAAGGGGGTACATCTGGAAATAATTAAGCATATTCATTTCCTATAAACCCCCAAGTATAATCGCACACACAGTACCCTATAGAGAAAAGGACTAGCTTTGATGATTGTGTAAATCAAATGAATTAAAAACTTTTGAAATATCAGAATTTAAATGACCAAAGGCTTATGAGTTCAGAACTTAAATTAGGAAAAACATTGATGCACTAAATAAGAGGGAAAAGGGTGAACTCCCTAGTCAACCTCAGCAAAATCCAAAAGGCACATTTCAGGCAAGTACATCTACTTGTAATGAGACTACATAACCAATTGAACTCTGTCACTAATCTTCGTAGTGGTAAAGTAGTTGATAGCAATGTGACCAAGTCAGACTATAGTGGAGATGTGTCGAACTCTGTACCCATTAAAGATAAAGAGACTGAAAAAGTCTCTAAGTCTAAATACTCTACTACTGAACCTCACCACCACAAGTGCCTATAGCTCCTTTTCCTCAAAGGTTGGTACAACAAAAGAAGGGATCGCAGTATCACGAGATATTGGAATTGTTCAGGCGAGTTAATATTAGCATTCTATTTCTCGAAGAAATCAAGGAGATTCCTACTAATGCGAAATTTCTTAAGGACATGTGTACACATGTGCACAAGCGTGCCTTTCTTGCTGAAAAAGTAAGTTTTATTATTCAAAACAAGACTCCGCCTAAGTTGAGAGACCCGGGTTGTCCCACAATCTCATGCATGATAGGTTACCATATGGTCAATAAGGCATTACTAGACTTAGGGGAAAGTATGAACCTACTGCCATAATCGGTATATGTGTAGTTGGGTCTTGGAGAGTTAAAATAAGCACCTATAACTCTGCAATTGGCGGACAGATCCGTCAAAATCCCTCGTGGTGTGGTAGAAGATGTTTTGATCAAGGTTGATAAGTTCTATTTTCTTGTGGACTTTATTGTCTTAGATACTCAACCTGTGCAGAATCCATACTGTCACATTTTTGTCATTTTAGGATGTCCCTTTTTGGCGACGTCTATTCCAATTATTAATTGTCGTATTAGAGTGCTGAAGTTGTCATTCGGTAACATGACTGTGGAGTTGAATATTTTTAATACTAGCCAACAACATCTATATCTTGATGATAATGATAATGATGATGATGATGTGCTTGAGATTAATATGATTGAGAGTTTGATTCTGGACTCGTTGTCTAATAACATGTTTGTTGATCCTTTACATGCTTGATTGAATTATTTTTACTTGGATTCGTTTGATGATGAGTACATAAGTGAAGTCAATTCTTTGCTTGAATCTGTATTTCCCATGGACACCACTAAATGGAAAGCTAGAGTGGAGCCACTTCCACTCTCTGAATCCAAGTCTATCATGTCTCTTGTTGAACCACCAAAGCTTGAACATAAATTATTGCTTGATACTCTTAAATATGCATTTTTGGGATATTTTAATACTTTGCCTTTAATTATTTCATCTGTTTTATAGGAGAGTAAACTTTTAAAAGTACTTAAGGAGCATTAAGAAGCCATAGGATGGATAATCTCAAATATTAAGGGTATAATCCCCACAGTCTGTACATCACATAAATCTTGAAAATAATGCTAAAACATCTAGGGAAATGCAGAGGACACTTAATACTAACATGAAATAAGTTGTTAGGGGTGAGATCCTTAAACTTCTTGATGCGGGTATCATATACCCAATTTCAGATAGCAAATGAGTTAGTCCCATACAGGTTATGCCGAAAAAGTCAGGTATTACTGTAGTTTAAAATAATAAAGATGAGTTAGTTCTTACTCGAGTAACCATAGGGTGGCGAGTTTGCATTGATTATAGTAAATTGAACGAAGTTACAAAGAAAGATCACTTCTTTATCCCTTTCATAGATCAAATGTTAGAAAAGTTATCTGGACATAGTCACTATTATTTTTTAGATGGTTATTCTGGTTACAACCAGATTCACATAGCACATGAAGATCAGGAAAAGACTACATTTACACTCCTTATGGTACATTTTCTAATCGTCACATGCCTTTTGGGTTATGTAATTCACTCGCTACATTTCAACGTTGTATGATGAGAATTTTTTCTGACATGGTTGATAAGTTTCTTGAGATATTCATGGATCATTTTTCTGTCTTTGGGTATTCTTTTGATGAATGTTTGCATCATATTGCACTTGTCTTGATCGTAAAGAAAAGAACTTAATTCTGAACTGGGAAAAATGTTATTTCATGGTTTGATCAGGCATAGTTTCTGGACATATCATCTATGAAAAAGTAATAGAAGTTGATAGAGAAAAAGTCGACCTTATTCAACACCTTCAACAATCTCGCCATGTAAGGGAGGTTATACCATTTTTAGGCCATGATGAGTTCTATTGTAGATTCATTAAAGACTTAAGTAAAATCTCTAGAACACTCTGCAATCTACTTGGTAAAGATGTTGCTTTTGTATTTGTTGATTCTTGTGTGCAAGCATGGTAAGAACTTAAAACTCTTCTAACTTCAACCCCTATAGTCCGACCACCTGACTGGAATTTTCCATTTGAAATCATGTGTGACACGTCTGATTTTTTTGTTGGTGTTGTTTTAGGACAGCGCGTCGATATACTTTCATATGTGATATACTATGCTAGCAAGACCCTTAATGATGCTCAACTTAACTACTCAACTACTAAAAAGGAATTGCTTGTTGTTGTTTTTGCATTGGACAAGTTTAGGTCATACTTGATGGGGTCTAAGGTAATCATATACATTGATTATGCTGCTCTGAAATTCCTTCTTTTTAAAAAGGATGCTAAAGCTCGTCTTATCCGATGGATACTATTGTTACAGGAATTCGAACTCGGAATTCGAGATAAGAAAGGTTCTAAAAATGTGGTTGATGATCACCTGACCAAGTTAATGTTGAGTTTGTTGATGAGTCCTTGCATATTAGAGAGTCATTTCCTGATGAACAATTAATGCTTGTGTCTGAATTTCCTTGGTTTGCTGAAATTGTAAACTATATTTCCACGAGATGAATGCTTTTGCATTGGTCAAGACAAGACCGTTCTAAGTTCTTGGCTGAAGTTAAACACTTTTTTTGGGATGACCCGTACTTGTTTAAGTATTGCCCTGACCAAATCATTAGGAGATGTGTCCCCAACAATGAACAGAAATATGTGATATCTTTTTGTCATGACCAATCCTATGGAGGTCACTTCAGTGCCAAGAAAAGTGCTGCAAAAGTCTTGAAAAGTGGGTTTTATTGGCCATCGTTGTTCAAAGACTATCATGCTTATTGTATTGCTTGTGAACGTTGACAGATATTAGGAATAACTATAAATTTCTTTGCAGAAACCATGGCCATAATATGTGTAGGGGAATGGACAGTGCAGAATAATCATCTGCAAGTATGTTTCAGAGCATATTCAAAAGGTGAAGTTCTGGCCTTCAATAATAAGAAACTGCCCTAGTTTGTTACTGCAATATGGTATAAAGTATGTGCTAAGCATAATAAGTATGAAATTGAACACAGATTTAGAGAAGTAAACTTTAGTGCAGATAAGCTAGCAAAAGAGGGGAGCGGGCTCAATGAAAACTATGCAAAGATCTATTCTGAGTGTTATAGACTCACTTTAGAATCCCCTTACAAAACTTACTATAGATTTTATTAGGCATCATTTGGAATTTTTTCCATTTTTGTTTTGATTTCAGTCATGCCTTATTGGTTCTTATGTAAAAAAAATGATTTGATAATAGTTAATAAAACACAATTTTGATTGAGCAAAAAAACAGAAATTATGAAGTATTTGGAAGAGAAACATGATGCCATTACACCCTAATTTGATTGTGGAACTATTTGATATGTGGGGAATTGACTTCGTGGGTCCATTTCCTAGTTCTGAAGGTGAGCTATACATCCTTGTTATTGTTGATTATGTTTCTAAGTGGGGAGAAGCAATTGCGACTAAAACAAATGACCATAGGGTGGTTCTTTCCTTCTCAAAAGAATGCATATTTTCTCGTTTTGGCACACCTAGAGCTGTAATCAATGATGGTGGTTCACATTTTTTTCAATAAATCCTTTGAGTCATTAGTACGCAAGTATGGCATAACTCATAAAGTCGCAACCCCATACCATCCACAGACCAGTGGCCCAGTAGAGGTTTCTAATAGGGAGATTAAGCATATTCTTGAAAAGACGGTTTACCCGTCTAGAAAAGATTGGTCTTTAAGATTGAATGATGCTTTGTGGGCGTATAGAACATCATATAAAACTCCTATTGGAATGTCTCCTTATAGACATGTGTATGTGTTAATGGTGGTTTTTAGTATAGGGCGAAAACTGTAAAAGTCTGCCTACCTGACCCAGCATAAGAAGTAGTAGACCTTGATATGTCTATATTCCGCAAAGAATTTGAAGAATATATCAGAGTCTGATGAGTGCCTATGTCTCTTTTCATATTATATTAAAACTCAATCTCCTAGATGAATTGTTCACTAGTATGGAGCCTAATATTTATTTAAGCTCCTAGTTGCATTACTCACTAATTCCAGAGCCTACCGAGTATTCATTCTATGCTATGTTCCTATATGAACTCTTGACTTTGACATGACATGACAATTAATGTTCGCTCGCAACTGAGTAGCATGAATTTATCGAAGTGTCAGATTAATATATGCATGGAAAAACTTAATTAGAGGCACGCAAAGTTATGATGCTCTCTGAAACATAATTAGTAATTTTGTATGAGCGCACAAAATTCACCAAAATTGATTGGTTTTGCGGCAACCTGCAAAATTCAGTCCTTTAACCTAATTTTATCAATTTGCAAAAATTATTTTTTTTGCGCCCGGCGCAATAATTCGAACCCTATTGGTCGAAACTAAATCTAAGAAAACTAGGAAATTAATCTGCCATGAAGCTAGTAGGACCAAAGTCCTACCATAAATTTGAAAATAAGAAACAAAGAGGAGTTGCGGCGAATAGGAGCATCAACAAGAGGAGGCATGACCGCGCCACTTGGCCAACCGATTTGCCTCAGAAGGCGCCACGCTCCATGTTGCTACTTGCCGTCTCCTTTCCCATCCACCAATTATATCGCTTTAAACCCTCCATACGCACTTTTAAATAAATTTGGATGTTGGTTGGTCGATGAACCTAATTCCTTAAGGAATCTAATCTAGGCTGCCCATGTTAGTCTAAAAAACAATCGCGGCCACACGATTTTTCTGCCCAACCGAATGAGTTTGGCTTCCTCCTAACGAGATCAAGCAAACTCCATGATGTCCACCGGCGATCCCATTATCATTCCGTCCAATCGGAATCATCATATCCCGCCAGCAACATCCTTGATCGCTAGCCAGATCTAGGCTAGTAGCGCTATTGAAAAGAAGTTCAACAAGTTAAGACTGGCCATGATAGTCTCAAACTCATCGCATCCGTCCAACTTAGCCAGCCTAGTTGGAGGTCTTAGATTTCGTTTCAAACGACCAATGAAGTGCCGATATGCTCGCCAGTAACCCATCCCTGGCCTGTCAAATTACCCACGACATGCCAAGAGCAAATCAAACTGATTGCTCAAAGTAGGTTGGACAGGCGGGTTACAAAATATTATTTCATGTTAAACAGCAGTATATTACATCCACAAAACGATCTCGACCGTCCAACTTCGCCATCCGAATTTACCGGCCTAGATTTAAGTTCAACTAACGTGTAAGGTGAAGATACGCTCACAAGCAGCCTAGCTATTGTGTTGTCCATATGAACAAGCTCCCAATGTGGCGCCAACACTAAAAATATTGGCCCTAAAATAGGTTGGCCACCCATGGATTTTAAAAAACCTAAATAAACGGCAGCCATTAATTGTCGCAAATCATCTCGGCCACCCAACTTTGCCAGATGAATTGGCCGGCCTAACTCCTATTTTAGGTATCCAACAAGATGTAGCCATAATCAACGGCCATTCACCTTCCATAAGTCGCAATCGACCAAGCCACAACATCCCCATATGGCTCCCAAACGATCGTTCAAAAGGGTCTGGTCAAGCTGCTTACATGAATTTTAAGGTAGCCATTAACTGCCGCAAATCATCTCGGTCGTCCAACTTCGCTAGCCGAATTGACCGGCCAAGATTAAATCTTAGGCGACCAATAAGATGTCACCATAGTCGCTAGCCATCACTCTCATATATAGACCGGCCGGCCTTCCTATGGCGCGCATGAATGACTCCTAGCAGCTTCCTGAAAATGTCTGGTCATACTCCTTTTAAGACATTAAGCTCCGCGACTGATTTAGGCGAGCTTTATACAACGATCGATGTTTTACATGCATCGATTATTTTGAGCTGCTTGCTTAAAAGCGATGCTTTACATGCATCGAATACATACGGTATTTTACGAATATCGGCTTCACAAATAACTCAGTTATTTAACCTAATAGCGGCATATGTTATTCTTTGCGGCAAGTCTCATGACTTGGCTCGTTGGTCTTGCGCACAAGACCCACTCAGAAACTTGCTGCATAGTTTTCCACAAAAATACTCGAGACATCAAACATGTCACAAACTGGGGGATGTTCATCATGGTATTGGTCTGGCGGTTTACAACGTGTGGCTTGCAACACGCCCATTATAAGAAAGTGTCAGGAAAAGTGGACAATTAGTGGTAGCAAAGAAGTAGTGGGTGTAAACTAACCGTTTTCTCTCATAGTGAGACATGGTTTTTAGCATTTTACACAATACCCACTTCTCCATCACTCAACTACTCCCATTTCCTTTGAGATCAGGGTGCGTGCAACTATGACTATATAAACAACAGAGTTTTGGTTAACAACACAAGTATCCAGAAAAATACCAAGAACTGATAGCTTACATTCCGCAAACCAGCTCTATATTCTGATACAAGTCATAAAATATACACACTTTCATAGTTAACCATTCTTATCTCAACACCTTCTTCGCTTCCCTCCCTAAGATCAACCCTTCTCCTTCACTTTATGACCGAAGAAAGACTGGAATGACCATTTCTTGGTTTAGGCCAGATTGTACAGATTGATCTCTCGAATCTAAAGTACTCCCGTGCAGTGCATTTGTTTAGGGTTTAGATTCATTTCTTGGCGGCACACCCAAATTTACCATAACCAGCAAAATCAATTTTTACCCTAAAAAAAACTGGCGACCACAGTGGGAGATTAGTCTCTCGGTTGCAAAAATTATTTTCCCTATTCCATTTTTAATTTCCTAAATTCCTCAAGATGGTTGATCTTAGGAATGGTTCAGAAACCCTCAATCCGAATTTTACTTCTCCTAGCACTGACAATACTTCATATGTTATTCCTAAATCCGTTCTTTCATTCAAAACCCTTGTCCAGGCTATGGAGTCTCAATATTTAACAACTATTCATGATTTGACGAAAATTCTGAATGATATTGTCAGGAATCAAGCTACTATTGTCAAAATGTAGGACGAAGTATTTACGCTTTTGAAAGTCCTCACATATCAACTATCAAAGGAACCAACACATATTCATTCTGAAGGAAACGCCATCAATAATTCATTTTGGATCAATACTAATGGTAGTAGTCCTTCTTCCAAGATTCATATTCCTATTCCTCGTGAGGAAGATAAAGCCTATGGTCAAGTTGAATGGAAAGGTAGCCACTAACCTAACTTGCATGCTCATGAAGTTCAAGAGATGTTTCCTCAAGCTCAGAAAGAAGACTCGTGAGATTTATCAAGTTCGCATCAGAGTCCTCACAATGAAAATGTGATTTCATTATGTGCGTCCTTTCTGGAAAATATCAATTCCCATATTGCATCAGAAGCTACTAAGAGATCCGATGATGCTTTACTCAGTCGATCCGAACCTTCCCAAAATGAAGAAGCTCGTAAAGATGTTCAGGAAAGAAACCGTCCTTCCAATAAAAGATCCAACCTCCAGTCAATCACTAGTGAGGGTGAAAAGAGAATACATATGGGGAAAGGCTATCAACAACCCAAACGTGCGGCACCAGCGCAGAAGACAACTCAAACTCCTAAAGCTGCGACTAAGACGCCTGCACAACAACAAGAAACTGGAGAGGGTACTCTAATCTTCCCGTGTCCAATTGAAGAGGTAATCTAATTCCTAGAAGTGTGGATTCAAGATGGCGTCATCGACTTACCTCCTACCAGACGTCCTCCAACCGAAGAAGAAAGGGAAAATCCTAAATATTGTCGTTACCATAGGTTCGTCAATCACCCCACCAGCGATTGCAACATTGAAGCGCATTTTCAAATAGAAGGTAGATGTATGAGAATTTCAACTGAACATTGAGGGAGTCCACATAGATCCTATTCCCCTCAGGAGTTGCATGATTTCTAGGGACTCCGTCCACAAAACTGTAAAGTCCACGATAGAGCATTTATGTGAGATTCTGTATTTCTCCAAAGCATAGCATCAAGACATATTTGAAGCCCTCAACCGTGTCGTATCAGGCAAGAAACAATAGGCGAGCTTCCTTCAGAGAATCAGAGAATCAGAGAGGAGCTGCTTCACCAGAAATAATAGAAGGAGAAATAAAACTCATGTATGTAAGTTATATGAAAGGAAAAAACTTATCCTTTGGGTCATAACGGACGATCAATGCCTTTTAATATTCGTGGTCATGGCTAGCATCACCGCCTATGCTCGCCTAAAGCTCGTGGACGTGGCTACTACTACTTATACTTATTCGCTCATCCAAGATTCATGGTTATGGTTACCAAAGTCCATGACCATCATCACCACGCCTCTCCCTTCCGTGCTTGTATCCACCACTCGTCCCTGCCAAGATTTATTCTTATAGTCACCCCTCCTCCCTGTAAAGGATCGTGACCATAGCCATCCAAGCTCCAGCCAACCTGTTTTGTTCCCACAAAAATGCAGTCTCTTCTGATCACAGTTGCTTCCAAGAACCATTGCTGCTCGTTTGTTGATAACAGCCAGAGCTTCACCATTTTTTTTTTCTAAACACTAAAATATATTGAAGCAAACCAAAAAAAAAAAAAGAAAGAGGGGGACTAGGCCTTACCTCCAAACAGACAACGAAGAGGAAAAGGGAAACAAAAGAAAACCAGCAAAGAAAAACGAAAAGGTAGGCATAGGCCCACCCGCACAAAAACAAAAGGGAAACAACAAAGTGCTTCCACCACTAAAATTCCAAATGTTCTTTGGTTTGTCTCATAAACTCTAAGAGATAGTCTTTGTGC
Organism: Papaver bracteatum; assembly: GCA_023529315.1. NCBI lineage: Eukaryota > Viridiplantae > Streptophyta > Magnoliopsida > Ranunculales > Papaveraceae > Papaver > Papaver bracteatum. The sequence goes on along the minus strand of JAJJWX010005269.1, from coordinate 530,492 downwards.
GCCATAAATTTTTTTTGAACCTCATAGCTTTTGATTGCCATCAAAACTTGTCTCTCTTCGAATGAAAGAGAATTATTTTCCATAAAACCCCTTACGTCGAGGCGGCGAGAAGGCCCGCCATTTGCCTTGATATCCTCACAAATCTCTCTAGTTCTGTGCCTTTGCCCCCTGTCGTAATGCACATCCTGCGTCTCTTTGGTACTACCAGAAGCGGGACTTCTACCCGCCGCTTTAGTCCCTTTAGGGCCGGACCCCCCCATGCTTGACTTTTTAGTCACCTCCTCTTCATGGGTTCTCATTCTATCCCGAATTTGTTGACCTATTTCCTCATTAGTATCAAACTCCTGCTGGAGCACACCAAATTTGTTAGGAGACACAAATTGTCCCGCTTGCACGGTAGAGTGCGCCCCCTTTAATTCCCGCCCGCAACCATCTTTTGTCCCTCCATGTTGTATTGTGGTCCCAACTGCTCCCTCTTTCAAAAGTTGCGCGTGCTTCTCATTTAGCACTCCCACCGAAGAGTGTGTCCCCTTTAATTCTCGCCCGTATCCATCTTTATTCCTTCCATGATGAGGTGTGGTCCCAACGGTTTCCAAACCTATCTTATCCCTAAAATCAGACAGACCCATACCTAGCCAGAGCTTCACCATAACAACAAAGGAATCAATAATCCAACTTAATCACACTAGAGGACCTAGAACGACTTTTCCAGAATCGAGGCAGGGAAAATCCAACTATCGTTCATCAGCACCAACCTCCTTATTCCCCCAACCTCTCCTGGAAAGTACGATTGATAGATGCAACTAGGGACTCATAACCACCGCTCAACCAAGGTAGTCAATATCGGTTGTACATTCCGATATTACAGGTTTTTATCGGATATCGGAAAATACCTATACGTTACCGAATATCTCGCCGATATAAAGACGAAATGATATTATCGGTTGTACAGGCCGGTATAGACTGATATATCGGTTTTACTTGTACACCGATAATATAGGTTTCGTGAATAAATTTTTCATCAACATGCATCTAGTATTTACAGACAAGTACAATGTCAATTGGAGAAGGTAAAAATACCTAATATATTTATAATATATAAAATCAATGACCATATGGTAGGATATAAGATGGAAACCATATTTCGATTGCAAGGCAGAGAAATATAAAGGATAAATATGAAAGATAACAAAGAAAAACTTTACTGGCATAATGGGACAACAATCACAACGTTGGCTAAAAGCTTCTCCAATGGCATGTGTATGGAAATAAATGTCAAAATCCACCTAGGATACAAATCCATTTTTTCTAAAATCATTCTCCAACCCTGATGTCTTAAACCAATGTATAGATGACTTTGGGTAGACATTTTCAAGGTGAATTTTTATTTTTATACATTCCCCTTGAGATTGTCGACCATTTTAGTCAGCTTTTACCTAACTGAATTGACTTTAATATATTAACTAACTATTTTTATCTCCAATAAAATCTTAATTATGGAAAATAAAATCTATACTAATTAAAAGAAGATGTTACATGCAATACTGTTGGAGTTGAATTTTTTTCTCTCCATAATTTTAAGGAAAAATAGATTGAGGATGTATTATTTGTGTTGCCACATAGGAAACACACACAATGACCATTGGAGAAGCTCTAATAAACCACCTTGTATTTTGGAAATTTGAGATATGTGTATGATTCTTATTATTTTTTACTATGGTTTTATAATTATTTGAAATTCTATATTAAATGATGTATCGCCTGTAAAAACATATATTATCATTTGTATAGGTGTATAGGACCCGACCGATACGATACCGATACACAATATTAACTACCTTGTGATCAACTGAAAGATGTCGAGTTTGAAAGCACGCTGATTGACACGGCCTCTCACTTCAACATTGTCACCGTCAAAACTCTAAGATCTGCAAGGATTTCAAAACATGAATCCATTCACTACCCAACCATAATTAAAAACTCGGAAGGAGAATCCAGAGATGCGTGCGGGTATATCAATCTCGAAATCAAGGTGGGAGATGTTCTAACACATGCCAAATTTCATATAGTTGAGTATCAAAATTATGATATGGTCCTAGGGTGCTCATGGATACACAACAACAATGTGAAGCTGCGAGTATATCCTTTGACAGTGTCTATACCTGAAAGGGTCTCCAACAAGCCATCCAATCCTGAATATTATTTGTTGTCGTATCAACAACTTACAAATATGACGCAACTGATTGGAAAGCAGCACACAACTACTTCTTTAAAAATGGTCCATCCTCATACATATCTAGTTGGCGCGCCATAAATCTTCAAGAAGCATGTAATTTGCAAGTAAAATCAAATAGAAGATTGGTTGAATCCTTATCCATTATTGTTATGTTCCTTATTTCGAATTTGCATTGCATGCGTTGAGATGTTATTGTAGAACAGATATTATTTCCCATGAAGAGAAAACATGACTTTCCGACCATCACTATTTGTGTGCCGTCTTCCCATCTTCCATATCGTATCGCCTCAGAAGAATAGAAAGAACTCGTTTTTTGAAATCAAGGGTTAATGGCGACCTCACTGGAGTTATCTACAGAAGCCACTTCAATGTTCTCTCCAGAAGCTTCTTCAGTGTTCTCCCTAGAAGCCGCTTAAATGTTCTCTCCAGATCCCGCTTCAATGTTCTCTCCAGAAGTCGCTTCAACGTTCTCTTCAAAATCCACTTTAATGTCCTCTCCAAAAGCCAAAGTCGCTTCAATGTTCTCTCCAGAAGCCGCTTCAACGTCCTCTCCAGAAGCCAAAGCCGCTTCAATGCCTCAGCAAGCCACATAGACCAACATCATCATGTCTGCCATATCACCGAAAAAGTCAGATTCGGTGTTTCTAGATTTCCAATTTCCTATGGAAGGGGTGCATGGCCTGCCAAAAGTTTGGATACAATACAGATATATCAAGTGCGACTCCCGCCCATTGATCAACAAGTGATGAATCCAAAAGATTGCCGCCTTCGTCAGTTCGTCAACCACTTTACCAGCAAATGCAATGGAAGTACATCTTTCAGGAGAAATAGGCTCAAGGTAATTACACCTGGAGACTGCCAGCACAGGATGCCTTCACGTCCCTCAATCAAGTTATTTCTGATATCAGTATCATCACTGTCAAAGCTTTACGAGCCGTAGGAAGTTCTCAACATGAAGCCATACACGTGCATCAAAGACTCCAAAAGTACGCCGCAGATATATTTTCACATATCCGGCCACGCCATCATATCTAGCACGCATCTACAACTCCTTACAAGAACGCATTGTATTCTTCTCAAAAAGTACATCTTTAGTAACCAAACAAAAGTGTAACTAGGGACTTCTCATCACATCTCATTCCATACAACAATCCAAGATGCAAAAGATGATTCAAAGGATATCGCTTGGAACGAATTCCTTGAGGACTTGATAGCAGTTCGTCGACAATGGAACACCTCTCAGCTCATCTAATTTACTCAACGACTCCGAAAGATTTTGCCCATGTTAGAGCATTGCTCGGTCGAACTCGCATGCGTTGCTATCTCAAGCATGTTTGTCAATGTTAGTGATCAAAACTATAAAGTATTGATTTCTAGTCTACTATAGCTAAGGTCTCGAACTAGGATATAAAGTGTAGTTGAGCTCAATAATTCCATGGAAATCATCATATAAGATGAAGGACTACTCAAGGAACCAGTGGATCTTCATCGACTAAAAGGTATGTGGATACTTGAACTTATCTATCACTCAAAAGTCTATCTACTCTATCTCCTATCTTGAGACAAAAGTCGTATTACTATATAGACTAAGAATATACACATGTGGCATTTCGACATGAGTATATCTCGCTTATCTATTTTTAGAAATGTGTGTTGGTAAAGCTTTCGCTTTAACCAAGTTCATCTTTACCTAGTGACGAAAGTCATGTTATGTTTCAATCACTTTGGAAATTGCTCTGACGAAAACTAGTTTGTGAATAAGAACTATATGACGTCCTCTGAGAATGTTTCAATGGTTGAAATGAGAGTTTAGACAATATAACCACTGGGGATATAAACATTGTTATGGTAACACATATATGTATAAGTCCTTAGCACTTGAACCGAAGTTTGCGAACTTTGTTGACCAAGTGAAAACCGAAACTTGAGCAGTCAACCCAGTCCGTGAACTTAGTCCGTGAACGTGTGTAGTTCTCGAACCCGAGAATTTCAGCTGGATTTGTATCTCAGTTTCAGTCCGCGAACTGACAGAAGTTCTCGAACCCAAGAATTTCTGCTGGAGTTTGTGAACTCCAACCGGTTAACTTGAGTCCGCGAACTTGAGTGGTTATGTCTAATAACGATGTTCGTGAACTTATCTAAATTATCTAAGGAATGCTATTGCAAACCATGGCTTTATAGTTCATGAATCGATTCGAGTGAATCACATCGTTTTTGCTTCAATTGTATCTTGTGTAGTACATAAGATCTCATAGCAGTTGAACAACTCTCTAACTGGTTCATTTGAGTCAATTGGACTAGTTATGGTGATGAAGAATATGGTTGATATGAAAGTTATCATTTGGATAACCATTTGGTTGACTAATATTGAACCAACTATTGTGCACGTTTGGGTACGGTTACACAAACCAAAAATAGTCAAGTACATGTGTGTATGGCAAGCTAAGTTTTTGATCTAACGGTTGAGAGATATTAGCATGTATCTAATCAGGTTTTCATCTAATGGTGAATATTGAATGCTTTGTTACTAAGCTAACATTGATTACAAACCCTAATTTGAAAGACTATATAAGGGAGAACTCTAGCAACTGGGAAACCTAATCCCCACATATTCTGTGTGATACTAGTTTGCTAAGCTAGAGTCGATTCTCCTTTAACCTTTGGTTTTCTTCTTCTAAAACCATGTTAACGAATTAAAGACTTCATTGGGATTGTGAAGCCAGGCCGATACTACTTTTATTGTAGTTGTGTGATCTGATCTTGTTATTTTCGTACGAGTACAATTGTAATAATTGGCTTGAAATTTATATCTCCGATAGGCAAGATATAAAAGTAATCACAAATATTTTCGTCTCATCGTTTGTGATTCCACAATATCTTTTTTCGCTGCGTCGATTAAGACTATTGTGAGGTGATTGATGAAATTGAGCTGTTCTTCGGGAATATAAGTCTGGTTTAATTGATTGGTTCTTGTTCACCTTGATTTATCAAAAGACGGAACAAAACTCATAGGTTTATTCGTGGGAGACAGATTTATCTATCTAGTAGACTTTTCTGTGTGAGACAGATTTGTTTGCTAAAGTCTTCGACTTTGGGTCGTAGCAACTCTTGTTTGTGGGTGAGATCAGCTAAGGGAATCAAGTGCGTAGTATCCTGCTGGGATCAGAGGCGTAGGAGCATAATTGTACCTTGGATCAGTGTGAGGTTGATTGGGGTTCAACTACAGTCCAGACCGAAGTTAATTTAGAGTAGTCTAGTGTCTGTGGCGGCTTAATACAGTGTATGTTTAATCTGGACTAGGTCCCAGGGTTTTTCTGCATTTGCGGTTTCCTCGTTAACAAAATTCTGGTGTCTGTGTTATTTCTTTTCCACATTATATTTTGTTATATAATTGAAATAATACAGGTTGTGCGTTGTTCAATCAATTATAATATCCGACCTTATTGGTTGTTGATTTAAATTGATTGACACTTGGATATTGGTCTTTGGTACCATCCAAGTTATTTCTCTTTGATTAGACTTGTAAATCACATTTGCTTGAGTAAATCAAATTGAGAGATTGAGATAATAACTCCTTGAGTATTTTTTATTGATTGAGTCTAGTTGATTCTCTAGAAAAACAACTCGGAGTTGTCCATACAGATTGCTAATCGAAATATTGGGTGAGGTTGTTAGACCCCCGCTTTTTCAGCCCATACAAGCCTTCCAAGCATATCATCATCGCAATCAAAAAGGAAAAAATAAGCCTCTGAGCTTAAGAGTCAGAATAAATACAATTTCGTGTCAGTCAATGCTCAGGAGTTTAAAGAACATTTTAATTATGACTCAGCAGTCCAGAAACCAAACAACTTAAAGTCAATACCTCTTGCAATTGAGCGCAATGGAGTTTGGTAAATTTTGAAACCCACTAGAGAGGATGGATGCTCATTTTCTGGAGATAGAACCTTATTACACATTCCGGGGAGGATCGATGGAGTTCACTCAGGATTTGATGAAATTTCAAAACCGTGGAAGTTATACGTACAACTAAAGTTCATACTTGCAAAAAGAAGAAAGAACAAGATATACTTACCTTGCTTCCGATGATTTGCATGCTCGTGATGGAGTTGCTAATAGTGACGAAGAGGAGCTGGCTGCTAAAGAGGAAAGCACGGAACCATACGAGCAACAAAAAACGGAAGAGGGTTGATACCCCTTTTTATATGAACATATTTTCCATAAGAAGGATTCCTTTTTGCTCCATGAACTAAATAGATGGATGGGCCCATAGCACTCATGCCCCATAGACGAGATAGTATCACGCTACTACGAAGACCACTGGCCACGCGGTCTCATTTCTGAAGGACGATTAGAATTTTCTGGTAATATCTACCTGCTTTATCTTTCCAATTTTAATTTCGTCTGCCACCATCTAATGCTTACCCCAAAATAATGTCACTTTTCCGTGCTAAGCAGGGGACTTAATATTGATGGTGGTTTTTAGTATAGGGCGAAAACTGTAGAAGTCCTCCTACCTGACCCAGCATCAGAAATAGTAGACCTTGATATGTCTATATTCGCAAGAATTTGAATAATATATCATAATCTGATGAGTGCCTATTTCTCTCTTCATATTATATTAAAACTCAAGCTCCTAGATGAATTGTTCACTAGTATAGAGCCTAATGAATATCTAAGCTCCTAGTTGCATTACTCACTAATTCCGGAGCCTGCCGAGTATTCATTATATGCTATGTTCCCAGTCGAACTCTTGATTTTGACATGACATGACAATTAATATTCGCTCGCAACTGAGTAGCATGAATTTCCCGAAATGTCAAGATTAAAATATGCATGGAAACACTCAATTAGAGGCACGCAAAGTTATGATGCTCTCTGAAACATAATCAGTGGTTTTGTATGAGCGCACAAAATTCACCAAAAATTGATTGGTTTTGCGGCAACCCGCAAAATTCAATCATTTAACCTAATTTTATCAATTTGCAAAAATTAGGTTTTTTGCGCCCTGCGCGATAATTCGAACCCTATTGGTCGAAACTAAACCTAGGCAAACTAGGAAATTAATCCGCCATGAGGCTAGTAGGAGCAAAGTCCTACCGGAAATTACAAAACAAGAAATAAAGATGAGTCGCGGCGAATAAGAACATCAATAAGAGGAGGTGAGGCCGTGCCATTTGGCCGACCGATTTGCTTCAGCAGACGCCACCTGTGGAAGGACGTCCACACTCCATGTTGCTACTTGCCGTCCCCTTTCCCATCGACCAATCATATCGCTTTAAACCCGCTACACACACTTTTAAATAAAGTTGGAAGTTGGATGGTCGATGCGCCTAATTCCTTAAGGAATCTAATCTAGGCTGCCCATGTCAGTCTCAAAAACAATCGCGGCCACAAGATTTAGCCGTCCAACCTAATGAGTTTGGCTTCCTCCCAACGAGATCAAGCAAACTCCATGATGTCCAGCGGCGTGCCTACTATCATTCTAGCCAATCGGAATGCTCGTAGCCCTCCAGCAACATCCCTGATCGCTAGCCAAATCTATGCTAGTAGCACTGTTGAAAAGAAGTTCAACAAGTTAAGACTGTCCATGATAGTCTCAAACTCATTGCATCCATCCAATTTAGCCAGCCTAGTTGGAGGGCTTAGATTTCGTTTCAAACGACCAATAAAGTGCTGGTATGCTCACCAGCAACCCATCTCCATCCCTGGCCAGTCAAATTACCCACGACATGCCAAAGAAGCACATCAAACTAATTGCTCAAAGTAGGCTGGCTGCGCGAGTTACAAAATCCTAATTCATGTTAAAAAGCAGTATATTATTGACGCAAAGCGATCTCGGCCGTCCAACTTCGCCAGCCGAATTGATCGGCCTAGATTTAACCTCAATTAACGGGCAAGGTTCAGATACTCTTACCAGCGGCCCAGTTATTGTGTTGTCCATACAAACAAGCTCCCAACGCGGCACCAACACCAAAAATGTTGGCCCTAAAATAGGTTGGCCACACGGCTTTTATTAAACCTAAATCAACGGCAGCCATTAACTGTGCGAATCATCTCGGCCGCCCAACTTCGTCAGATGAATTGGCCGGCCTAACTCCTATTTTACATAGCCAACAAGATGTGGCCATAATTAACGTCCACTCCCCTTCCATAAGCCGCGATTATCCAAGCCACGGCCTCCCCATATGGCTCCCAAATGATTGTTTAAAAGGGTGTGGTCGAGCCGCTTACATGAATTTTAAGGTAGCCATTAACTGCAACAAATCATCTCGGCTGTCCAACTTCGCTAGCCGAATTGACTGGACAATATTAAATCTTAGGCGACCAATAAGATGTCACCATAGTCGTCAGCCATCACTCTCCTATAGAGACCAACCGACCTGCCTATGGTGTGCATGAATGGCTCCTGGCAGCTTCCTGAAAATGGCTGGTCATACTCCTTTTAATACATTAAGATCTGCGACTGATTTAGGCGAGATTTATACAGCGATCATTTACATGCATCGATTATTTTGAGTTGCTTCTTAAAAGCAATGCTTTACATGCATCGAATACATACGATATTTTGTGAATATTGGCTTCACAAATAACTCAGTTATTTAACCTAATAGCGTTACATGCTATTATTTGTGGCAAGTCTCATGACTTGGCTCGTTGGTATTTCACACAAGACCCACTCAGCAACATGCTGCATATTTTTCCATAAAAATACTCAAGACATCAAACATGTCACAAACTGGGGGATGTTTGTGACATGTTTATCAGGGTATTGGTCTGGCGGTTTATAGCGTGCGGCGTGCAACATGACTATTATAAGAAGTAGTGGGTGTAAACTAACCATCTTCTCTCACAGTAAGACGTAATTTCGGCATTTTTATACAATCCCCACTTCTCCATCACTCAATTACTCCCATTTCCTATGAGATCATGGGTGCGTGAAACTATGATTATATGAATAGGTTTTCAACCTATTTCAAAAAACAACAAAGTTTTGGTTAACAACGCAAGTATTCAGAAAAATACCAAGAAAATATAGCTTATATTCCTCAAGCCAGTACTATATTCTGATTTAAGTCATAAAATAGCCACACTTTCAGAGTTAACCATTCTGATCATAACACCTTCTTTGTTTCCCTCCCTAAGATCAACCCTTCTCCTTCACTTTGTGATCGAAGCAAGACTGGAACGGCCATTTCTTGGTCTAGGCCAGGATTGTGCAGATTGATCTCTTGAATCTAAAGTACTCCCGTGCAGTATATTTGTTCAGGGTTTAGATTCGTTTCTCGGCGGCACACCCAAATAAACCAAAACCAGCAGAATCAATTTTTACCCCAAAAACATTATGGTAAGCCTTGTCATTTACATGTTGAACTAGAACATCGCGCATATTAGGTTGTTAAGAAGTTTAACTTTTCTCTTGATAAGTCAGGTACTCGACGAAAACTTCAACTCAACGAGTTGGAAGAGCTGAGGAATGATGCTTATGATAGTGCTAAGCTATACAAAGTTATAATAAAAGTGTTCCATGAAAAGCGCATTTTGCGCAAGTCATTCACGCTGGCCATAAAGTTCTATTGTACAACTCTCGTTTGTATCTTTTTCCAGGTGAATTGCATTCTATATGTACATGCCCATTCTTGGTGCGCACAATATTCCCTCATGAAGCTGTAGAACTCGAAGATCTAGAAACTAAGAACGTCTTCAAGGTCAATGGGCAGAGACTAAAGCCGCTTCTTGAACCAATTCCACCTGAAATTGAAACAACTGATCTGGAAGACCCCGTCTATCTGGATTGAACTGGCTCACCCCTTGTACATATCAGGTTTAGATTTTATTATCTGTCTTTTGCTTTCTTTTGTTTTCAGTTTGATAGATTAGTTTTTGTGATATCTACCTTGCTGCTCAACAATCTGGTTTGGAAACACTTGTTGGATTTAGTACTCTCTAACCCTTTCTTTATTTTCATGAACTTTATGGTATGTTATAACTTTGAGAATCCTTAAAAACATTGAGGAAACTGTTTGACATAGGTTTGGGGGTGCGAGTAGTATCACATGAACTTTGTAGTTAGAACTTGTGAATATATAAAATCATAATAAAAAAAAAAAAATGGAGCTCATTTGCCTTGATTTGTGATGCTTGTGCATGTATGATATCTTAGGGTTCTTATTCTAGATGATAAGGCACCCCTGATTCTAGCACAATTCACATGTGATATAGAAAATTTGCACATGCACGATCTACCAAGCTTGTATAGCATCGGTGTTTCATAGGTTAATTAGGCTACCAATCATCTAGAATACTGAATGAGACTTGACTAGATTGTTCTTTGGTTGGCTGGGATAGAAGTTGGAGGATACATTTAGAAAAGAAACCATTGAATTTGACCGGGTGCATCGAAGAGGGATACCTCTTGCTAAAAGTGTCATGTAATATATTTTTCTGTTTTTGTATAAAGTTGTTTGTCATCTTCTGTTTGTATCTCTGGATATTCCAATATCAGTTGAAAAAAAGTTTAAAAAAAAACAATCACCAAAAAAAAAAGGTGAAAATAAATAAATAATAATAATAATAATAAAGTTCTTATTTATCTTTCGTTTCAAGCCATTGAGTCAGTTTCTCAGTTATGTTTGCAAGCCAGAAACATAAAGTAAATAGGCAGTCCATTTTTATTTTATTATATGAATGTAAATAAATTTGCAATAAAGAAAGGGAGGGTGTAACCGTCGATGTAAACTGAAATATCACCAACTCTAAAGGTGAACATTCACAATTCTTGTAAAGACGGATAGCTAGCTTGGCTTTGAATTTAGTTCTTAGCCTAAAAAATATCTCTTAGTAATTGGCAGTCATAACTTCCTACAGTTATCAGTCTCTATGCATGTCTAAGGTATATTCACTTTACACTTTTATCACATGTTCCGGTGCAAGAATTGTGCCTTTGAAATCTAGATTGACATATCCAATTGTTGTGAGCTAAAACTGAGCTTATATTTTGTCCTAGAACTTTATGTAGTTGCAGGAATTCTTACACTACACCCCTCACCAGAATTCATAATAATCAACACATATTTGAAGATTAAGAACAACACTTTTACTGATTGATTCTCAGAAATGTTACAGGAAAATGGAAGAAATCAAAAATACAACCGCTCTCAAAACTTTCTCTCTCCTCAAAACTTTCTCAACACTCAAAAATTGATCTCTCCCTATCTGAGTCTATTGGATCTCTTTATATAGGGTAGTTACATAATGGATGACAGCTAAGCTGTCCTTTAATTTTGGATCTGACTCGCGATATTCCCGCAGCAGTTGTAATGCTTATTCTCGCAGATGCCGTAATCTTCGCAGGATCACCATTCTCTTCTCGTGTTTCTGCTACCGTCATCTGTTACGTCATTCTTTGAATCATTCTTTGAGTCATTCTGCGACGCTCGCAGAGTGTTGTTGAAGAGCTCGCAGAAACTTTGTTTATAAATTTCGCAAGAGCATTGTTGTGGCGATATTATGATCCTACATATTGCCTCTTCTCATGTCTTTTTTGTGAAGGGGAAAAGATCATGAGAATTGAATTCTTTTAAAATGCCGCAATTGTTCATCTTTTCACATTCTTCTGTTCTGACACGTTTCTGCATTTTTTGCCAGATTTATTACACGTATCTTTTCTTCCATTCAATTTCTGACACGTCCCTCTCAACCGCTGCGCTTCAACCATTCACGTCTTTTCTTCGCATTAAATGCATTTATCTTCTCGATAATTCTTACCTTCTATATATACCCTCTTCATTCCTCTCTTTTATTCTTTTTTACTTTCTTCTTCCTTCTCTCTGCAATTTCACTGTTCTTCCGCAAGTTCCGTATGTGCTACCGTTGTAAATTTTCGCTCATCCTTTTGATCTTATATTCTTTCCTTCATTCCCATACTAAGGATGCCTCCAACTGGTCGTAAAAATCTAATTGCCTTTGAAAAGATGCAAAAGAAGCTTCAAGATAGAGGTTTTACTTTATCTACCATTCCAGATCAAAACCCTAAGGCTGAACTCTCCATTAAATTATTTTCTGATCATTCATGTAATGGTGAGAAGATCATAGTCTCATTAGGTCAACTTGAGGATGGCCTTCCCATTCCTCTTTATGACCCCGAACTTCCTTTATTCTACGAAATACTTTCTCATGTGAAGTTCTCGCGGGCTATATATCAGATGAATGGGGATTGTATTCGTTTGATGCTCGAGTTTGCTACTCGCGGTGCTGGTAAGGAATCTCTTTACCCTCCGGAAGCAAAGAACCCTAAATTCAAAGATGTTCCAATTGTTCCTGCAAAGTATACTGTAGATAATTTCTTCGCGAATTATGAAATAATCCCCATGAGGAAGGATAGCACTTGTTGGGGTGTCCGCTTACAGAAAAAGGATGACGTTGCTGAAGACAAAGTTCTTATGTTGGACATTGATTGGCATCCGGGCAACAATTCATCTCCTCGCCACTCTAATGATCACAAATAGTGTATCTTCCCGTTATTTCTAGGGGGTCCCTACATCTCTGGTTCTCATGCTTTGCCTGCGAATCTCGCAGAATACCAACCATGGGTGTTCAGATGGCCTGAAAGGAATACAAAGGTATATTCCCGAAATTTTTGTTTAAGTTTCCATTATTATTTTCCTCATGTTTTTATATATACTCTCGCTGATACCTCCAATTTTACAAGATTGAAAGACTGAAAGCTAGATACCAGAAGTTTAGGAAACCCAGTACTTTATCATCTCTTAAATCACTCACAGATGAAGTAAGAAATATTCCTTTATGACTCTTAACAATATATTGTTGCCTCTATTTCTTATCTTTATCTGTGTTTGAAGGTTATTGAAGAAATTGAACCTGTTCAAGTTGTGAAGACCAAGGGAAAAGGAAAAGGTGCTACTCGCAAGGAGAAATCTGATGCTTCTCGCAAGGAGAAATCTGGTGCTCCTCTTTCAAAGAATAGAAAAATGCAATCCCCATCTCCTTCAACTCTTCATTCCAGCAAGAGTTATAGCAATGATAACAACGATGATGGAGATGATAATGATGCTGATATCACTTCTGCAAAAGAATTCTCCTAACCTGAATCTTCTATGTCTCATCTTTCCAGCATATTTTCTGATACTATGTTAGGGATTGGAGATACTCCTCTTGCTGAAGCTTGCAAATCTATGGCAACTATCTGTGATGCCCCTCTCTTGGAGAATAATGAATCTTTTCGCGGGGTTTCAAGATCTATATCTCCAAGTTTCTTACATTCACTTAGCGCTCTGGTATGTTCTCATTTCTTCGCCACATTTGTGCATTCTTATTTCCTCGCTATGTTTTAATTTATATTTTTCTTGATATTTTTTGTTTTCCTTCGCAGGCTGGGAGAGCTTCTTTTGCTGTTGCCTCGGACCTAGAGAGGAGACGTGCAACTTTTGAAAAGAAGAATGTTGTTCTTCGCGGGAAAAATAGAAAATTAGAATCTGAATATGCTAATATTCGCAAGAAGGATGGAGAACTAGAAGCTGAAATTTTTGAACTTCGCAAGAAAAATAAACAACTAAAAATCGATGCTTCGAGTGACAAGCAAAAGATATCCGATCTTGAAAAAGCTAACCAGGAACTCTATGGTATGAATTCTTCCCTTTTTCTCTAAATTCTTTTATCCTATTTTAGCTTATTCAAGCAACCATTTTTGCAGATGTTTATGGTCTTACTGATGAGGCTACATTCCTCCGCTGTTTTCCTGAACCTGTAGATGAGGATACCCTTCTTGATCGCCTTAATAATTTTTTAAGTAGCCTTTCAGATGATCAAATTAGATCTCTTTCTATAGATGAACTTAGATCAAAATTTCTTCTCTTAAAAATTGAACATAGATTCAACCTAGGCTTAACCAATAAGTTTAAGCGCCTTTATATTGACTCAAAAGAGGAAACTAATATATTGAGAACCAAGTACAGTAACCTTATTGACGAAAAAGACCTCATTGCTAAAAATGGTGCTCAAGCTTTAGCATATTTTCATAAAACTCGTCTCAATATTCAAATTGAAAGGGACAGACTTATCTGCGAGAATAATGCTCTTGTAAAGAAGAAAAATCAAGTTCGCTCTCATCTTCTCATTAGTAATGATGATGAGTTTTCCTAGGCTACACAGTTTCTTATAACGCCAGAAATAATTTAGGTGTAGATGTTAGTCTTCAAGCTGATCATTCTGCCTTGATTAAGGATATGATCTTTGAAAGAGAAGGTGGTTATTCTTGTTTTTCCACTAATCCATCTTTTAACTGATTCTCTACTATTTTATTAATATGTTGTCATTTGTTCGCAGCATCTGAAGGAAATTTTCGCCAAAGAATTGGAGAATTGGAAGAAGAGAAAGGGAAACTTGCAAAACTTCTGTATTCTCGCAACGAGAAATGCTCCAAGTTCAAAAAGCAACTTCAGATTACTCTGGCGAATTTTAGCAATACTCTTGTTGATGTTCGCAATGATTCTATTAAAATGGTCTGTGATGATCATAAAATTCCCCATTCCTCATATCCTTATTTCACGAATGAAATTCCAGAGAACGTCCCAAATCTTATCATCTCTGATAGCGAAGCTGAAGAGGTTGAAGAAAATGAAGAACTTAATGAAGATGAAGATAAAGAGGAGGACTCTGATGAAGATAATGAAGGATCCAAATAGATTTATCTTCTCTTTAAATCTCTTTGTAATATCTGTACATTCATCTATTTCTCTTTAAAGATAATGAATTTCTACAGCTTCTAAGGTTCCTTGACGTTATAGATTACTTTTGTTTCTATCTGCATACATTAGAAAACAATTCCTTTTTGCAATATAGTTAATCAATATGCTTATTAATTTTTAACTATCTGCGTAAATCTGTCATATTAAGATGAATAATAATTTTATCATTATGTTCATTCCCATACTTGCCTCTGTTATTCATCTACAATATGAAAGATTGAGTAAATTAATTTTGAATAAGATCTGTTTGTATATTTTTGCCTTAATCTCTGCGTAAATATCGCAAGTCTTATCTGCATAATCTCATTATCTCTGCGTAAATTTCGCAGTCATTTAATCTTGATCTCTTGTGGTCTTATTTTGCCTTCCTAGTTAAAGGTCTTATTTAGCCACTTTTTATGTTGTCGAAAAAATCGCAGGACGTCCTTACACTCGCATGTAAAGACCCATTGACCTTGCCTTATCCGCGTGTTGTCAATTTCTCTTGCGACAATATGACAGGCCTAAGTTTTCTTGCGAAGACAAAGCCCCATGACATTGCCGTCTTGTGATGAAATCGCACGATGCCTTTACACTTTCATGTAAAAACCCATTGATCTCATCTTATCTTTTTCTCATGGATTTTTGCCTCTGTATAATTGTTGCAAAAGTATGACAAGCCAAAATATTCTTACGAACATAAATCCTCATGACATTTGCGTCTTCAGAAACTTAGCAGCTCCCTAATGGAGGGTGTCGCCCTTATCATCCCCCTGGTTTCCACTTCAAGGAGGCGTACATCGTCCATACAAGACTAGCTCCTCCCATCCGGTCTTAACAACAACCAGTTGTTTTCGCAACCTCTTATCCTTTTTGCCTATATGGCTTATAGTTACGAGACTGCACCCTAGGTGGGGTTTTCTTCAGGCCGAGTGTATCATATCCAAGACTTACCAAGAATGGCAAGGGTAGGTTCATCCATCCCGGGCACTCTTGGCTCAACCGTGTACCTCGGCGCCTTGGTCATACTCTACACTCCTTAGAAGAGACCCTCGGTCGTCCAACTATAAATATATATATATATATATATATATATTGTTGGAAATCCAAGGTACCTCTCCTGGATAGGCTTTCATGGGCCCCAAATCTCCATGACTCAGGTTCCAGTAGCGGTATAACCTTATCCCTGAGCCATGAAAAGAGATACCCCCTTATATGACGCACTATAGGTCTTACATTTGCCTCTTGCGAAATTTTATCCGCGAACTAAGGTGTACGCCATAAAGGTTCGTCCCATTCTAATATATCTCTGCAAAATTTTATTTGTATTTCTGCGAAATTTTCGCGTTTCTTTGATTTTCTCTTTTTGCATTTCAGCTCTTGTACAATTTTTCAATTTCGTCTTTTTCATTGAATCAAAACATTCCTTTTGTAACATTTTCTTCAACAAATTATTCATACATCTCTTATATTTTACGATCTAGAAATTTTACCTTTTCTACTTACTATTTTTTGCTTCTGCGTTTTTATTGCGCTTTGCTACATTTTCCCCATCTGCGAGACGCCTCGCCATCTATTGGTTTCAGCATATGTTGACTTCGCATCATTCCTTCTTCTCGCCGTTCTATTGTATCAACCATTATCTTTTCACTTCTTTGCTTTTGTTTGATGTTATGTTTTCAGTTTCTGTTCTTCACAGCCCTTTCCTCGCAAGATTCCATATCAATTTCATAGCACTTTTTTCCCTCACTCCAATCTCCCTTTATAACTCCAACACCGCTGGGATGAGGAAACTTAATACACTGTGGAAAGTTGATGCTACACCTAAAATCCCATACATCCAAGGTCGGCCAATCAAGGAATTGTAAGGAGATTCAACATCGACAACACAAAATATAATTTTAGAAGATATTCCCTTCAATGGAATTCGCATTATAATTTCCCCTTTGGGCTTGTTAGCAGTACCATTAAAACCATGGATCTTATAAGTTGATGGTATTAGATCCTCGTCTCTTCCTCCCATGGTTTTGTAAGTATGATAAAATAAGATATCCACTGAGCTTCCCATGTCAATTAAAACTCTGTTAATCGGCCTCATCATCCTCATCTTCCTCTTCATCTTCCCTTTGTTTTGGATTTATTTCTAATCTTACCACTAGTGGGTTGTCATGAATCTCTCCAAGCTCAGATAATTCTTGTGTAGTGAAAGAAATTGTCTGCTTTTGCCACTCTTCTAATGGCGAAGCTTTCGCAATATTCATTATTTCTCTCCCATCAGCATCTCTCGCGAAAACTCTGCTTAGAACATTGTCGTGAAAATCTTCTATAGTTTTGTATGAATGTATGATGGAGTTACAGAATAAATTCTTCGCTTTTGCCCCAGCTTCTATCACAAACATTTCTCCTCCCTTTGTTTTATTCACTCTGCGAATTTCTGGTGGTGGCGGTAGTTGTTGAGACTGTGGATGTCCTATTAGAAAATGGTTTAATTTTCCCTGATCTATCATCCTCAAGATGATTCTTTTTACATTCCTGCATTCATTTATTGAGTGACCATGAAAATGATGATAAGAGCAAAATTCTAGACTTCGATTATTTGGGTGTGGCTCTTTTCCCATATTCCAGGGTATGGGTATGTCCTCCATCAAAATTATAGCCTCCAAAATTTTCTCTATGCTAGCATTTAGAGGTGGCATCTTAATTTCTTCCCATATTATCTTCTAACTTCCTTTCCCTCTATAATAATTTTGTCTTTGACCTCCGTAAGCCTCTTGCGGCTGATCAAGCCTTTGAATCTTATTATTTCCACTTCGACTAAAGAATTTTCTTTCCCTTTAGAACTCTTCTTGATCTTTGCTTCCCATAGCTATTAATTTCTGTTGATCATCATTCATACTCTTTTCTTGCTTCACCTGCGAAGTGCTCGCTACTGTATTTATTAATCTGGGAAGTAGACTTGCGTTTGTTGCACCTGAACTGGTGTTCGCAATGGGATATGACTCCATCTCGTTTTGTTTCTCTTCCAATGCAATGTATTCTTCTTATAACTTTCGCAGCTCCGTCATGGTGATTGTATTTTTGATTCTGAAAATTTGTATATACAACAGATTGGTTGCGAACATAGCATTAATGAAAGATAAAATGAGGTATCTCTCATCCACTCTTCCTGCCATATCACTACACATTGTCTTCCATCTTATGGTTAGATGTTTCAAACTCTCGCTAACCCTCTGTTTTAACCCAAATACATCTTCAATGCCAGGTCGCGAGGAATTGTTACTTATATATGCTCCCACAAATGTAGTTTGAAAATGATTGAAAGAAGTTATAGTGTTTTTAGGTAAACCTTCGAACCATTTTAGCGCCTTGCCTGTTAAGCTGGATGCGAAATATTTGCATAATACATCATCATTATTTTCCCATTGTAGCATACACCTAACATAAGCTTTGACATGTTGAATAGCACAAGTAGTCCCATCAAAGATACTGGTTAACGTTGGCAAATTGCATTTTGGGGGTATTCCTCCTAATTGTACTTCTTGGGTGAATGGAGTTTTCGCAGCTTCTTCAATGGCCTTATCAAGTTTCCTTCTGCCTCCCTCTTTGCTGTTATTTAACATACCCCTCATTTATTCTAACTCTCTCAAGATCCGATCATTCCCAGCTGAAATTTTCTCCATTGGTCTTTTCAGCGCATCTTCCCTTTTTATCCCTTTATGTATTTCTTTCCTTGCGAGATTTCGTGCTTCTTCTTCAGCATCTTCATTCTGCCTTATCCCGCGATTTTCTTCTTCACCTCCTTCATGAATTCACAAACGATTATGCCTTTCATTTTCTCTTCTGCGATTTTCTTCATTTTTCATCATTTCTCTTCGTTGTCTTTCTATTCTTCTTTGTATTTTATAATATTCCTCATTGATATTATCATTGTTGCAATTTATTGTGCGTCTCCTTTATCGATTGTCATGATTGTTCTGACGTATTTCTTCTTGAAGCTCTTGTTATTCCACTTCTTCTCTCAATATTTCTCTTTCATAAGCTAGACGTGCTTATTCAACATAATGCCTCTCAATTTCATCCTCAATTATTCTTCGGTTTCTTTAAATTTCTCGCTCATGTAATATTCTTCTTCCTTCTTCTCGATTTTCTTCACCATCTTGGTTATTTCCACGCTCTTGATTTCTATTATCACGTCTATCATCCACAGTTGCACCACGCGGAATGTAGCGATCATTAATCATCTCTTCTTCTCCATAATGTTGCTCTTCATTTGGATTTTTCATTTCCTCTCGAATATTCTCACCAGCAATTCTGACAGGGGAATTTCGCCTTGCTTCTCCTCTCAATGACCTTGAACTTGATCTTGTAGTACTTTTTGATCTCCTACTTTGTAATCTCAAATTCTCCATTCTTAACTCGTGATTTTGTCTTGTTAAATTTGCACTTTCCTTTGCCTCTAATATCCTTTCCTCTTGTATTCTTTGTCTTAAAGCCTCTACTGCTTCATTTTCATCATCTCCATGAATTAATCCTCCAACCGCTTCTTGATCTCTTCCCTCTTGCCTTCCATTTCTTAATTGTTGATTTTCTGCTTTTTCTACTAAATCTGATCGCCAAGTATGCAGGCTCACCCTGTTATAATCCATAGTTCTATCTTGTATCGGTGTTTGCTGATTCGGTTGTTGAACTTGATTTTTTCCATTATTCCTTGTTTTGTTGCTCCTTATTCTTAATCTTGAAGATTCTCCTATTTCATTTGTCTCTTCTCCAGCAAGTCTTTTACTCCTCCTTACGGTTGTTGGTTGTTTTGATGTATTTCTTCTTCTATCCATTCCAATGTATTACTGTAAATCACGTAAAAATCTTTTCCAATTTCTTCAAATTCTTACAAATCACAATTTCAACCTTTGCTCTGAATATCCCTGTTTCTAGCGCCATTATGTAGTTGCAGGAATTCCCACACTACACCCCTCACCAGAATTCATAATAATCAACACATATTTGAAGATTAAGAACAACACTTTTACTGATTGATTCTCAGAAATGTTACAGGAAAATGGAAGAAATCAAGAATACAACCCTCACAAGAACTTTGTCTCTCCTCAAAACTTTCTCAACACTCAAAAATTGATCTCTCCCTCTCTGAGTCTATTGGATCTCTTTATATAGGGTAGTTACATAATGGATGACAGCTAAGCTGTCCTTTAATTTCGGATCTGACTCGCGATATTCTCGCAGCAGTTATAATGCTTATTCTCACAGATGCTGTAATCTTCGCAGGATCGCCATGCTCTTCTCGTGTTTCTTCTACCTTCATCCGTTACGTCATTCTTTGAGTCATTCTGCGACGCTCGCAGAGTGTTGTTAAAGAGCTCACAGAAATGTTGTTTATAAATTTCGCAAGAGCATTGCTGTGGCGATATTCTGATCCTACACTTTGTGGGTATGTTCTAAGTTCATGGGACTACACTCGTCCATTGGGGACACTTAGTGTTTTAAAAGGCTTATTGCATTCGCTAAATGAAATCGAGAGACCATCGACCGTGGTATAGGTAGGATTTCTCTAGTTTTTGAGACGAGCAAAATTCTGGTTCGGGGGTATTTGATGGGTACGTAATATTGCATACATTCTTATCATTTTGTAGGTACTTATAGTATCTTGATGCACTAATTTTCCATATTTGTGCCAAATTATTTATTTTTTATCTCTTGTTAAAACAAATAGACGAATATAAAGAGTATTACATTAACTAGTTGGAAGCCTAACAAGCTAAGCTCCAATAACATACTACTACATTAATTGAACAGGTTGCTATACTAACCTACCAGCGAGCCTCATGTGTAACCTATCCAAGGGAGCCGAAGCAGATGGGGGGCTGAGATTATGTCACAAGGGAGGCAAACTAACACTACCTTCCATGTTGCGAGTAATTATTTCTGATTTTTGGTTGTGTAGTGTTAGGGGAATGAACCAATGGAGTAAACATGTGCTATGAACAAAGTGAAGCTACAATGCCTTGTCAATCTAGATACCAAGTCGGTGTTAAGCAGATGCGTGTAGTGGAGAAGGAAGACGGTGTGCTAGCATACTTGTGAAGTTAATGTATCTACTAGTGGATAAGAAGTTCAAGAAAAAGAAATCTTTAATCATGAAATAAAGTAATGAGCCGAAATTCAAGTGATACCTATGTTGGGAGTTAAAAAAATGAAGCCATGTCCAAGTTTCATTTTCATATACCAAAACAGGGTCTTCATGCTAAACACGATAATCTATTGCATTTTCCAAATCTCTCTTCCTTCACAAGAAACAAGTTCTCTTCTCTATGTCCTTCTCTCCCAGATTTTCACTCCACCAATCTTTTATTTGTCCCCCATTTTTCTCGGCATGTCAAATCTCTCTGTAATTTTCCCTCTCTTTATACTGTCAAGCACTCTTTCTATCATCGTCCGTCGCCCATTTCATTCCTAGCCCTAGACTATGTGTTGTACAAGATTATTTAGGTATGCTAATTGGTTTTCAAGAGCGACAACATTGACAAGCTAGAGGTCTGAATTTGTTATTTCCTACAAACATCAACAAATGGCAACAAGAATTCGACGACAATAGGGTGGATGTGGTGAACACTGTTAGAGCACTTCTCGGTCAAACTCGTAAGCGTTTCTATCTCAAGCTTATTTGTAAAGTTTAGTTGTCAAAACTATAAGTCTTGATTTCTAGTCTACTTATAGCTATGTCTCGGATTAGGATAGAATGTGTACTTGAGGTTTAGACTTCATGGCGTTCATCGATTGAAGACGAAGAACTACTAAGGGGATCTTTTGGTTCTTCATCAACAAAAGGTATGTGGAGACCTGAACTCATCTATCACTCATAAGTATATTCTTTTCTAACTCCTATTGAGACAAAAGTCATATAGCTATATAGACTTTACATTATACACATTTGATATTTCGAGCTGAGTTTAACTCGTTTATATCTTTCTCGAAATATATGTTGGAAAGCTCTTTGCTTTAACCATGTTTATCATTATTCTTGACGAAAGTCAAAATATGATTATGTGAAAATTACCTGGTAACATCTTACAAGATTTTTGGGAGACATTCATTTGATGTAGTCTCGGAATGTTTCGTATTGATCATTCGATCACTTTAAAATTGCTTTGAAGCTAATAGTTTGTGTGAGACAGTTATTCTCATCTTCTAAGAATGTTTCAATAATTGAAATGGGAGTTAAGATCTAAAACCCATATCTGGATACATTATGGTTTGTGTACTTAGTGTACGAACTATTTTGTCGGAATTCAGGACCGAAGTTTGCATACCAGTTCGCAAATTTATTCAACTGTTTAAGTCAGGGTACTTAAGTTTGCATACCCATCCGCAAACTAATTTAACTGTTGAAGTTCGGGAAACAAGATTGCATACCCGTTCGCAAACGGTTTCAACTGAGTTCGGTCCGGAGCTAAAGTTTGCGTACCCATTTGCAAACTGTCGGCTTATGACCAATGTCCGGAACTTAAGTTCGCGTACCCATTCACAAACTTAAGTGGTTCAAGTTCTTAAATCGGTTAAGTATGATTTCATACTCATGAACAAATATATTTATAAATTAAGGAATACAATCTTTGCAAACTGTGGCCAAAATGTTTATGAACTGATTCTTTTGAATCAATCCAATTTTGCTTCAATTGTGTCATGTATACTTCTATGAGAATTTAAACAATTGAACAACTCTATGAGTAACACAATTAGATTCATTTGACTATCAATTTATCTAGAAGTGTTAAGATGAACAAGGTTAAGACAAAATTATTCATATGGATAACTTCGGTTAACTGTTATTGAGCCAACTCAATATACACGTTTAGGTACGATAACCCATATCTAAATGAAGGTATATTTCATTTGTATCTAACAAGCCAATACAATCTAACAGTTCAAAGATATTATCTTGAATCTTAAATCAAGTTTCATCTGACGGTGAATATTCAATGCTTTGTTACCAAGGTAACATTGATTGCAAACCCTGATTTGAAGACTATATAAGGGAGAACTCTAGCAACTGGGAAATATAATCCCCACACCTCCTGTGTGATACTAGTTACGACTAGATTTGATTATCCTTTAACATAGGTTTTTCCTAAAACCATTATAGGTTAACGACTTAAAGACTTCATTGCGATTCTGAATCCAGACCCAACTATTTTCTATGTAGTTGGGTGTTCTGATATTACTTTGTTCTATCATATTGGGTACTATCTTCTCTAGAATTTCTCAAGATTTATCTCCGATAGGTAAGATTTAAAAATTAATCACAAAGCTCTTCGTCTCATTCTTTGTGATTCCGCAATAACTTGTTTTACTACCATATCATTAAGTTATTATGAGGTGATTAATATTACTAGGTTGTTCTTCGGGAATATAAGACCGGTGTATCAATTGGTTCCTGTTCACCTTGATTTATCAAAAGACGGAACAAAAACTCGTAGGTATTTCTATGGGAGACAAATTTATCTATTCAATAGACTTTTCTGTGTGAAACCGATTTATTTATCAAGTCTTCGACTTTGGATCGTAGAAACTTTTAGTTATGGGTGATATTATCTAAGGGAATCAAGTGCGTAGAATCCTTCAAAAATTCAGAGGCATAAGGAATGCGACTGTGCCTTAATCAGTGTGAGATTGGTTAGGGCTCAACTATGTTAGAGCATAGCTTGGTTGAACCCACCAAGAATTAGTATGTCAAGTTTGGTTGTCATATTTTAGTGAATCAAAACTCATTTAAGAGTCGCTTGATTATGTACTAGAGACAACTTCGTATAGGTTAGACTAGAAAGTCTTGGATTATGAGACATACAAGTATTACTCGAAGACTTGAAAAATGTGAAGAAGCAACGAGATACAACGACAACATCATCCTTCCTCTTGAGGTTAGTAATATTGACTTGAGTTGTTTCATTCCTAACGTATCTTTTAAGTCGTTCTATATTGAAAACATTGTAGTTGCAGGAAATCCTACACTACACCCTTGATAAGAATTTACTGTAATTAAGACATATTTGAAGATTAAAAATAACACTTTATTATTTGATTCTCAGAAATTTTTACAAGAAATGGAAGAAATCAAGAATACAACCGCTCTCTTAAATTTTCTCTCTCCTCAA
Organism: Papaver bracteatum; assembly: GCA_023529315.1. NCBI lineage: Eukaryota > Viridiplantae > Streptophyta > Magnoliopsida > Ranunculales > Papaveraceae > Papaver > Papaver bracteatum. The sequence goes on along the minus strand of JAJJWX010005269.1, from coordinate 506,349 downwards.
GACTTCCTCAACACTCAAAAATACATCATCCTCCCTCTAAATTTACTGGGTCTCTTTATATAGGATAGGTACATAATGGATGACAGCTAATCTGTCCTTTAATTTCAGATCTGAATCGCGATTTTATCGCAGCAGCTATAATGTTAATTCTCGCAAGTGTCGTGACCATCGCAGGATAATCACGCTCTTCCCGTGTTTTTTCATTCGTCAACTATTACGTCATTCTTCAAATCATTCTGTGACACTCTTGAAGTGTTGTTGAAGAACTCGCGATGTTGTTCGCAGAAATGTTGTTAAAATCGCAAGAGTAATATCATGGCGATATTCTGGTCCTACATCTTGCCTCTTCTCATGTCTTTTCTGCGAAGGAGGAAAGATCGTGAGAATTGAATCTTTAATAATGCCGCAGTTGTTTATCTTTTTTGTATTCTTCTGCCTTGACACGTTTATGTATTCTTCACCAGCTGTTTTCACGTACTTTTTCTTCCATTCAATTTTTGAAACGTCCTTTTCAACCGATGTGATCTGACCGTTCACGTCCTTTCTTTGCATTAATTGCATTCATCTTCTCGAGAACGTTTTTCTTCTATAAATACTTATTTTATTATTTTCTTTCCCTTATTTTACTTTCTTCTTTCTATCTCTCTGCAATTTCTCTGCAATTTTGATGTTCTTCCGTAAATTTTGCATCTGTTACTGTTGCATCTTTTCCTTCAATCTTCTATCCTTTTCTGCATTCCCATACTTACTTTACTAAAAATGGATCCCGCTGGTTGTAAATATATGACTGCCTTTGAGGAAATACAGAAGAAGTTTAAGAATCAAGGTTTCTCTTTATCCACCTTCCCAGATGAAAACCCTAAAGCTGAAGTTTCCGTTAAACTATTTTCTGATCATATTATATAGTCTCGCTAGGTCAACTTGAAACTGGTCTTCCTATTCCTCTTTACAATCCTGAACTTCCTTTGTTCTATGAGATACTTTCTCATCCAAAATTGTCACGAGCCATATATCAGCTGGGTGGGGATTGCATTCGTCTACTAGTGTAGTATGCTACTCGTGGTGCTAATAAAGAATCTCGCTACCCTGATACTGCGAAGAATCCTAAATTCAAGGATGTTTCAATTATTCCCGCAATGTATACTGTAGATATTTTATTTATAAACTATGACATAATCCCCATGAAGAGGGATAGCACCTGCTGGGGTGTCCGCTTGCAAAAGAAATATGATATCGTGAAAGATAAAATGCTTATGCTGGATATCGATTGGCATACTAGTATTAATCAAGGTTCGCGTCATTCTAGCGATGACAAATGGTTCATCTTCCCTCTAATTTTAGAGGGTTCATATATCTCTGGTACCCATACTGTAGGATCATAATATCTCCATGACAATATTCTTGCGAGATTAAACAACACTTCTGCGAGAATACCGCGATCTCTTCAACAACACTTTGCGAGTGTCACAGAGTAGGTTAAAGAATGATGTAATAGCTGACGATTGAGGAAACACGAGAAGAGCATGATTTATCTGCGATAGTTACAATGCTTGCGAGATTTCATATTATAGATGTTGCGATAAGATTGTAAATCAAATCCGAAAGTAAAAGACAGCTTAGCTGTCATCCATTATGTATCTTCCCTATATATAGAGACCCGGTATGTCCAGAGAGATGATGATGTATTTTTGAGAGTTGATAAAGTCTTGAGGAGAGAGAAACTTCGAGAGAATAGTTGTGTTCTTGATTTCTTCCACTTCTGTAAAATATTTTTGAGAATTAAATGATAAAGAGTCATTTTAATCTTTAAGTATGAGTTGATTTTTATGAAATCTTAACAAGGGTGTAGTGTAGGATTTCCTCCAACTACATTTTGGCGCCCGAAACAGGGATTGAATTGATGATTACTTGAAGAAAAAGATAAAAATTGACATTGTGATTGAAAGGAATTTGGAACAATTAGTGAAAGATCTAACGCAATAATAGCTAGAAGAAGAAGAAACACATCAGAACCACCAACAACCGTAAGGAGGAGTAAAAGACTTGCAGGTGGAGGAACAAATGAAATGGGAGAATGAGGGGAATGTTGAATAATAGGAGAGAAGGAGGCAGAAGTAAACTTGATGAAGCCATTGAAGAAGCTGCGAGAACTCCATTCACTTGAGAAGTACAACTAAGAGGAATTCCTCCAAAATGCAATTTACCAGCGTTAAACAGTATCTTTGATGGGACTACCTGTGCTGTTCAACATGTCAAAGCTTATGTTAGGTGTATGCTACAATGGGAAAACCATGACGTTGTGTTATGAAAATACTTTGCATCTAGTTTAACTGGCGAGGCGTTAAAATGGTTCGAAGGCTTACCTAAAAATATAATAACTTGTTTCGACCATTTGCAAGCTACATTTCTAGGAGCATATATAAGCAACAATTCTTCACGACCAGGTATTGAAGATGTATTTGGATTAAAATAGAGGATTTGCGAGAGTCTGAAACACCTGACCATAAGATGGAAAACAATGTGTAGTGAAATGGCAGGAAGAGTGGATGAGAGATATCTTATTTTATCTTTTATCAATGCAATGTTCGCAACCAATCTGATGTACATACAAATCTTCAGAATCAAAAATACCATCACAATGACTGAGCTACAAGAACTACAAGAAGAATACATTGCTTTGGAGGAAAAACAAAATGAGATGGAATCATACCCAATCGCAAACACCGGATCAATAGCAGGGAACAGGAGTTTACTTCCTAAAATGATCAAAAATGTGGCGAGCACCTCGCATCCAAAGCAAGAGAAAGTGGTGATTGAAAATCAGCAAAAGTTAGTAGCTATGGGAAGTCGAGATCAAGAGGAGTATGAAAGAGAAATGAATTATTACAATCGCGGTGGAAATAATAAAATTCAAAGATTGGACCAGCCGCAAGAGAATTATGGTGGTCAGAGGCAAAATAATTTCAGAGGACAAGGGAATCAAAGAGTAATATGGGAAGAAATTAAGATGCCACCCTTGAATTCCAGCATAGAAAAGATTTGGGAAGCAATCATTTTGATGGAAAATATACCCTCACCCTGGAACATGGGAAAAGAGCCACATCAGAATAATCGAAATCAAGAATTTTGTCCTTGTCATCATTTTCATGGATATTCAATAAACAATTGTAGAAATGTAAAAAGAATAATTTTGAGGATGATTTATCAAGGAAAGTTAAATCATTTTTTAATAGGACATCCACAATCTCAGCAGCTACCACCAGCACCAGAAATTCGTAGAGTGAATACTGTAAAAGGAGCAGAAACATTTATAATAGAGGTTGGAGCAAAGGCAAAGAATTTTTTTTGTAATTCCATCGTACATTCATACAAGACTATTGAGCACTTCGACGACAACGTTCTTAGCCGAGTCTTCGCGAGAGATACAGATGGAAGAGAGATTATGAAATTGCGAGAGTCTCGCCATTATAGGAATGGAAAAAACAAACCATTTCTTTTACTGCACAAGAAGTACCTGAACTTGGAGAAATGCATGATCAACCATTGGTTGTGAGGTTAGAGATAAACCCAAAACAAAAATAATATGAAGGTGAAGATGAAGAAAAAGTTGAAGAGGATGAAAATGAAGATTCATGGGAAATTAATAGAGTGTTGATTGACATAGGTAGTTCAGTGGATATCTTATTTTATCACACTTATAAGACCATGGGAGGGAGAGACGAGGATTTAATACCCTCAACATACAAGATATATGGTTTTAATCGTAGCGCCAATAAACCAAAGGGAGAGATCACAATGAGGATACCATTAAAGGGAATTAAGTCCAAAGTCTTATTTTGTGTAGTAGATGTGGAGACACCCTATAATGCTTTAATTGGCAGACCATGGTTACATGGAATTTTAGGTGTGGCGTCAACCTATCATCATTGTATTATATTTCCACATCCACATGGTGTCGGGGTCATCAAAGGAGATTGGGGTGAGAGTAAAAAATGGTATGAGATTGTTATAAAGTCTTGTGAAGATAGAGTAGCGAAGAATAGCAATTGGAAGCAGAACATCAAACAAATACAAAGGTGTGACAGGTTAATGGTTGATACAATAGAGAAGCGAGAAGATGAGATGCTGCAAAATCAATGTGAACAGCATAAAATAGATGGCGAGCATATCGCAAATGGATAAAAAGTAACAAAAGGCAACAAAAGGGCAGAAGCAAAAAGTAGTAAGTATGAAGGTAAAATGATGAAGTCTATAAATGGTTTGTTGTTTTACTTTATTTGAATAAGGAGGATGAAATTGAAAAATTATGCAAGAGATGAAATAAGATCAAAATAAGAAATTTCATTAGAAGCAGCGAGTTAAATCGCGAGATTATTCAAGGTTACTTAAAGAACGAAAGATTGTGATATACGCAAAAGAAACAAAGAACGGGACGAACCTTTATGGCGTACACCCTAGTTCGCGAATACAATTTCGCAAGAGGCAAATGTAAGACCTAAAGTACATCATATTAGGGGGTATCTCTTTGCATGACTCAGGGATAAGGTTATACCAATGCTGGAACCTGAGTCATGAAGATGTTGGGGTTAAAGAAAACCTATCCGGGAGAGGTACGTTGGATTTCCAACTATATAAGGTTATACCCTGGTTGGACGACCGAGGGTCTCTTCTAAGAGGTGCAGAGTATGACCAAGGCGCCGAGGTACACGGTTGAGCCAAGAGTGCCCGGGACAGACGAACCTACCCTGGACATTCTTGGTAAGTCTTGGCTATGATGTGCTTAGCCTGAATAAAACCCCACTTAGGGTGCAGTCTTGTAACTATAAGCCATATGGGCATAAAGGACAAGAGGCTGCGAAAACAGCTGGTTGTTGGCAAATCCGTATGGGAGGAGCTAGTATTGTATGGCCGATGTGCCCTCCTTGAAGGGGCAACCAGGGGAAGATAAGGGCGGCACCCTCCATTAGGGAGATGATAAGTGTCTTAAGACGGCAATGTCATGGGATTTACGCTCGCAAGAGGGTTTAGTCCTGTCATATTGTCGCGTGACAAAGATTACACAGAGGAAACAAGCCATAAGAGAAAAGATGAGATGAGATCAATGGGTTTTTACATGAAAATGTAAAGGCGTCCTGCGATTTCATCGCAAGACAACAATGTCATAAAGTTTAGTTCTTTCGAGAGAACTTAGACTTGTCATATTGTCGCAGAGAAATTGAAAAAATACGGATAAGGCAAGATCAATGGGTTTTTACATACAACGTCCTGCGATTTTGTCGCAAAAACATAAAGTGGCAAAGTAAGACCTTTAACTAGGAAGGCATAATAAGACCACAAGAGGTTGAATGACTGCGATATTACTGCAAAGATTATGGAATTTGCGATATTCACGCATAGATCATAAAATTATACAACTGATACTTGCGATGATGCTCGCAATTTAATTTTATTTGGAATGAATATCTAAGCTCTACTCAATTTTTTCATATTGCAGATGAATAATAGAGGCAAGTATGGGAATGCACGGAGCGATGAAATTATTATTCATCATTATACGATAAAATTACGTAGATCATATTATGTGACACATTTATATAGACTGTTAAAAAATAATAATTATGTTGATTGACCATGTTGCAAGAAAGAATTATTTTCTAATTCATACAGATAGAAGCAAAAGAAATTTATACAACAAATTGAAGAAACTCGCAGTAATATGATGAGAAGCAGAAAATAAGTGTACAGAATTACAAGGAAGGTAAAAGAAGAAATAGATCTAATTAGATCCACCATCATTGTGGCCAGATTTTTCTCCTTCTTCATCCTTACCATCATCTTCATCCTCATCAGATTCCTCTGCTTCACTATCAGAGATAACAAGGTTTGGAGTTTTTGTTGGAAATTCTTTTGCAAGATCAGGATATATAGAATGAGGGATGTTATGATCATCGCAGACCAATTTAATGGAATTATTGAGAACATCAACAAGAGTACTGCTAAAATTCGCAGCGTTAATTCTTAATTGGTCTTTCAATCTTGAATACTTCTCGTTGCAAGTAGCAAGGGTGCTTGCGAGTTGATTCTTATCAGCTTCAAGTTCTCCAATTTTTTCAGAGTATCTCTTTTCAGCTCCTGCGAGTATACAACAATAAGTTGGAAATTTTGCAGGGAAGAATAACAAAAACAAGGAATTAACAAGGGAGAATAGTTAACAACCTTCTCTTCCAGAAATCAAGTCTTTAATTAAAGCTTCTTGTTCAATATGAAGACTAACATCTACACCTAAATTAGTTCTGGCATTGTCAAGAACTTTCGCAGCCCAAGCAAACTCCTCATCATTATTTATAAGAAGACGGGAACGGATTTGGTTTTCTCTTTCAATAAAACCTTCATTCTCGCGGATAAACCCATCCCTTATAATTTGAACTTCAAGAATGGTCTTATGGAAATTTGCTAAGGTTTCAGCTCCTTGTCTAGATATACGGTCTTTGTCTTTTGAAAGGTCCTTGTTCTTGGCCTTTAAATTTTTAATATCAACTTTGGAGTTGTGATAAAGTTGTTTGAATCTGTGAGTTATATCTAAACAAGATCTGTGATCAATTTCTAAAAGGCGAAACTTAGATCTGAGTTCATCTATGGAAAGGGAATTAATATTGGAAGGGTTATTCAAAGAATTATTAAGAAGTTCTAGAAGAGTATCATTGTCTATTGGTTCAAGAAAAGAATGAATGGTTAAAGCCTCATCAGTGAGACCATAAATGTATGAGAAAATGATAAATCAAGTAAGAAAGAATAATGAAACATAAAATTATGAAGGAAAAGAAGAAGATTATCATACCTAAGATTTGTTTGTTAGCAGTATCAAGATTTGATACTTTGAGCGATTGTTGAGAAAGATTATTCTCAAGTTCTTTATTCCTCTCACGAAGGCTAGCAAGTTCAGATTTCATTTGTTCATTCCTCTCGCGGAGGTTACAGAATTCAGATTCTAACTTCTCATTCTTTCCGCGAAGAGCAATGTTATTCTTATGGGAAGATGCACGTCTTCTATCCAAGTCAGAGGCAACAACAAATGAATATTTCCCAACATGCGAGAGAATAATATAAGTCAAGATATAGTGATAAAATAAATATATAAGAGTGATGAAGAGATAAAAACATAACAAAATACCAAGCGAATTTAAGAGGCTGGGAGTCAGCGATCTTGAGATTCCTTGGAGAGAATCATTACCAACTAATATGGGAGCATCGCAGACTTTAGCGAGAGCCTGGGATATCCAATTAAGAGTTTCATCTCCATGATCATTTGCGATGCCATGTGTAACATCGCCAAAAAAAAATGGATAATTGAGTCATAGAAGACTCAGGAGGGGAAGAATCATTATTATCTTCATCATCATCATCGTTTCCATTGTTAAAATCTTCATCCAAAGTTCCTTCATTGGATTGAAAAGTTGAGGAAGAAAGAAGTTAAAATTTTCTTTTCTTTAAGGGAGGAGCATCAGATTTTCCTCCGCGAGAAGCAGGAGATTTTTCCTTGAGAAGCGCAATAGATTTCTCTTTGCGAGGAGCATCTTTGTCTTTCCCCTTGGTTTTCACAATTTTTAAAGGTTCTATTTCTTCAATTACCTGCGAACACAGAAAAGATAAGAAATAGGGGAAACAATATATTGTTAATATTTATAAAAAAAATATTTCTTACTTCATCTGTGAGTAATTGAAGAGTTAAGCGAGTAGCGGGTTTCCCAGACTTCTTGTAGCTGGCTTTTAACCTTTCAATCTAATAAAAAGGGATAGTCAGCGAGAGCTTAAAGATATGGAAAGATTGATAATAATAACTTGTTATACAAAGACTTAAGAAGAACATACTTCTTTATTTCTCTTAGGCCAGTTGAAGACCCACGGTTGATATTCTGTAAGATTCGCAGACAAGGTATGAAGACCAGAGATGTAAGGACCTTCAATACATAAAGGAAAGATGAACCATTTGTCATCGCTAGAGTGGCGAGGGCCTTGATTAGTACTTGTATGCCAATCGATATCCAACATAAGTGCTTTATCTTCAGCGATCTTATCTTTCTTTTGCAAGCGGACACCCCAGCAAGTGCTATCTCTCTTCATGGGGATAATGTCATAATTTATGAAGAAATTATCTACAGTATACATCGCGGAAATAATTGGAATATCCTTAAAATCAGGATTCTTCGCGGTTTCAGTATAGTGAGATTTTTTATTAGCACCGCGAGTAGCATATTCCATCAACAGACGAATGCAGTCCCCACTCAACTGATATATCTCTTGCGAGAACTTCTCGTGAGAAAGAATCTCATAAAATAAAGGAAGTTCAGGGTCATAAAGAGGAATGGGAAGACCAGCTTCAATCTGACCTAGCGAGACTATGATTTTCTCGCGATTACATTGAAAGTTAGAAAATAATGGTACAGAAAGTCCAGACTTAGGGTTTTTATTAGGAATGGTGGATAAAGTAAAACCTTTGTCTTGATATTCTTTTTAAATCTTCTCGAAGGCAGCCTCATATTTGCGACCAGCTACAACCATATTGAGTATGGGAATGAAGATTGAATAAGTAAAAAATTGAGAGAAAATTTATGAAAGTAAACAGATCCGGAATTTATGGAAGAACAGTGAATTTGCAGAGAAGTTATGAAGAGAAGGAAGAAAGAAATAAAAACAGGGAAAGAAAATAGTGAAAGAAGTATTTATAGAAGAAGAAAGCTCTCGAAAAGATAAATGCAATCTATGCAATGAAAGGACATGAACGGTAGATCGCAGCGGTTGAAAAGGACGTGTCAAAAATTGAATGGAAGAAAATATACATGAAGACAGCTGGCAAAGAATACAGAAACATGTCAAAACAGAAGAATACAAAAGATGAACAGTTGCGGCATTATAAAAATTTCAGTTCTCATGATCTTTCCTCCTTCGCAGAAACGACATGAGAAAAGGCAAGATATAGGATCAGAATATCTTCATGACAATATTCTTGCGAGATTAAACAACACTTCTGTGAGAATACCGCGAGCTCTTCAACAACACTTTGCGAGTGTCACAGAGTAGGTTAAAGAATGACGTAATAGCTGACGATTGAGGAAGCACGAGAAGAGCATGATTTATTCGCGATAGTTACAATTCTTGCGAGATTTCATATTATAGCTGCTGCGACAAGATCGTAAATCAAATCTGAAAGTAAATGACAGCTTAGCTATCATCCATTATGTATCTACCCTATATATAGAGACGCCGTATGTCCAGAGAGATGATGATGTATTTTTGAGAGTTGAGAAAGTCTTGAGGAGAGAGAAACTTCGAGAGAATAGTTGTGTTCTTGATTTCTTCCACTTCTGTAAAATATTTCTGAGAATTAAATGATAAAGAGTCATTTTAATCTTTAAGTATGAGTTGATTTTTATGAAATCTTAACAAGGGTGTAGTGTAGGATTTCCTGCAACTACACATACTTTACCTGCGAATCTCGCAGAATACCAGCCGTGGGTATTCAACTGGCCTGAGAAAAATAAAGAAGTATGTTTTCTTAATTTTTTGCATAATAAATTACCATTATTATTTTCTTCATGTCTTTATATTCTCACTAACTATTTCGTTTTTATTAGATTGAAAGGTTGAAAGCTAGCTACGATAAGCTAGGAAACCTGCTACTTACTAAGCTCTCAAATCTCTCACAGATGAAGTAAGAAATATTTCTTTATAACTTTTTACAATATATTGTTGCCTCTATTTCTTATCTTTATCTGTGTTCGCAGGAAATTGAAGAAAGAGATCCTGTGAAACATGCAAGAACTAAAGAGAAATCCACAGTTGGTCGCAAGGGTAAATCTACTGCCCCTCTCAAAGAGAATTCTGCTGCTCCTCGCATAGAGAAACCTGGTGCTCCTCCTTTAAAGAGAAGAAAAACCTAACTTTCTTCTTCTTCAATTCCTCAATCTAACGAAGAAAATTCGAGTAACGATGATGCTAATGATGATGAGGATGAAGATAATATGACATCTCTCCTATGAAGGATTCCTCTTCTCCTGAATATCCTATGACCCAATTATCTAAGATTTTTGGCGATGTCACACATGGTATTTCAAATGATTATGGAGATGAAGCTGTTAATGAAGTATCTCAAGCTCTCGCAAAGGTTTGCGATGCTTCCCCATTGGTTGACAATGATTCTTTCCAGGGAATCTCAAGATCGTTGACTCGTAGTCTTTTGAATTCACTAAGCATTTTGGTATGTTTTCACTTCTTTGCCTCTTCTTTATACCTTAGATATCAAACTATATCTGTCTTAGCAATTTTTACATTTCTTCGCAGGCTAGAAGAGCTTCTTTTATCGCTTCCTCAAATTTGGAGAAAACACATGCTGACCTTCGCAACAAAAATGAAAATTTAAAGTCTAAATCTGCAGATCTTCGCAAGCAAAAGGAACAGTTGGAATCTGAAGCTATTGATATTCGCAATCATAAAGAAAAATTAGAAGTTGATGTTGCTGAGCTTCGCAAGAAGAATAAGCAATTAGAAATTGATGCTTCAAGAGATAAACAAAAGATTTCTGATATTGAAAAGGATAATCAGCAACTCTATGGTATAAACTTTTCCTTCTTTTCTTTTAGTTCTTTTGCCTTATTTTGTCTCATTCAAGTAACCATTTTTGCAGATATTTATGACCTTACTGATGAGGCTACAATCTTCCGATCTTTCCCTGAACCTGTAGATGAGGATACCCTTCTTGCTCGTCTTAATAGCTCTTTAAGTAGTTTATCATATGATCAAATTAGGTATCTTTCCATAGATGAACTTAAATACAAACTTCATCTCTTATAAATTGAGCACAATTCAACTTGGGCTTAACCAATAAGTTTAAGCGTCTTTATCTTGATTCGAAAGAAGAAATTAATAGATTGAGAAGTAAGAATAGTGATCTTATTGATGAGAAAGATCTTATTGTTAAAAATGGTGCTCAAGCCCTAGCATATTTCCATAAAATTCTCACTGATGTTAAAATTGAGAGGGATAGACTTATCGGAAAAAATAAAGATTTTCTTGCGAGAGAGGACCAAGTTCGCTCTTGTCTTCTTATCAGCAATGATGAAGAATTTACTTGGGTTGCGAAAGTTCTTGATAATGCCAGAAATAATCTAGGTGTAGATGTTAGTCTTCATACTGAACGAGCAGCCTTGATTAGAGACATGATTTCTTAAAGAGAAGGTTGCTAATTATTCATTCTCATTGGTCTTTCGTCTTTTATATTTTACTACTAAATTTCTGATTTGCCATTCTGTACTCGCAGAAGTTGAAAAGAGATACTCTGTCAGAGTTAAAGAACTTGAAGATGATAAGAGAATGCTCGCAAAAACTCTAGTTTCTCGCAACGAAAATTATTCAAAACTGAAGGAACGGTTAGAAATTATGAGAAGGAATTTTAGTAACACTCTTGTTGGTGTTCGCAATGACTCTATTAAATTGGTCTGCGATGATCATCAAATTCCTCATTCTGAGTATCCTGACATTTTGCATGAAGTTCCACAAAATGTCCCTGATCTTGTCATTTTTGATAGCAAAGCTGAAGATTCCGAAGAAGATGAAGGTCGTGATGAAGGTGGTGGGGATAAAGAAAAGAAATCCGATGAAGACAATGATAAATCTAATTAGATTTCTCATATTCTCCCTATAATATCTGTACACTTATCCTTTTCTCTTTGTAATATACTTGTTGCGAATTTCTCCAGCTTCTAATGTTCTCTAGTGTATGAACTTCTTCTTATCTCTTCCTGTATATATTAAAAGACAATTTCTTTTGTGCAATATGGTTAAGTAATATATTTATAAGTTTTTGGATATCTATTTGTAAATCTGTTATATAAAGATGTGTAAATCGGTTATATAAAGATGAATAACAATATTATCGTTCTGGTCATTCCTATACTTGCCTCTGTTATTCATCTGCAATATAAAAGATTGAGCATATTAGATTCTTAATAAAATTTTGCAAAAATTGCAACCATAATCTCGAAGTCATGTGTTAATCTCTTGTGGTCTTAGTTTTCCTTCCTAATTAAAGGTCTTATTTTTCCACGCTTCTTTCTGCGACAAAATCGCAGGACGTCTTTACATTCGCATGTAAAGACCCATTGATATTGCCTTATCCATATGTTGTCAAATGTCTGCGACAATATGACAGGTCTAAGTTCCTTGCGAGAACAAAGCCCCATGACATTGTCGTCTTGCGATGAAATCGCATGACGTCTTTACACTTTCATGTAAACACCCATTGATCTCATCTTAACTTCTTATTATGGCTTGTTGCCTCTGTATTTGTCACGCGACAATATGACAGGCCTAAATGTTCTTGCGAACATAAAGCCCCATGACATTGCTGTCTTAAGACACTTATCATCTCCCTAATGGAGGGTGCCGCCCTTACTCCCCCCTGGTTGTCCCTTCAAGGAGGGCACATCGGCCATACAAGACTAGATCCTCCCATCCAGTCTTAACAACAACCAGTTATTTTCGCAGCCTCTTATCCTTTATGCCTATATGGCTTATAGTTACGAGACTACAACCTAAGTGGGGTTTTCTTGAGGCCGAGTGCATCATAGCCAAGACTTACCAAAAATGGCCAGGGTAGGTTCGTCCATCCCGGGAAATTTTGTCTCAATCGTGCACCTCAGCGCCTTATTCATACTATGCACCCCTTTGAAGAGACCTTCGGTCATCCAACCAGGGTATAACCTTATATAGTTGGAAATCCAAAGTATCTCTCCTGGATAGGTATCTCAAAGAGATGGACCCCATTCTCCGTGACTTATGTTCCAGCAGCGGTATAACCTTATCCCCGAGCCACGCAAAGAGATACCCCCTTATATGACCCACTTTAGGTCTTACATTTGCCTCTTGCGAAATTGTATCCGCGAACTAGGTGTACGCCATATAGGTTAGTCCCATTCTTATGTCTCTGCGAAATTTTATTCGCGTTTCTTGCGAGTATTGTAACTCTGATGAAATTTCTTTTCTTTGATCTTCTCTTTATTTACATTTCATCTCTTGTATAACTTCTCAATTTCATTTCTTCCATTCAAACAAAATATCTTTTTGAAATATTTTCTTCAACAAATCATTCATAAACTACTTAAATTTCATCCAACAAATAAACTTCTTAAATTTCATCATTTTACCTTTCTACTTACTACCTTCTGCTTCTCCTTTTTTGTTACGTTTTGTTGTTTTCTCTCCATCTGCGAGATGTTCGCTACCTACGGTTTCCAACTTATGTTGATTTCGCAGTATTCCCTCCTCTCGCCGCTCTATTGTATCAACCATCATCTTATCACCTCTTTGTTTTTGCTTGATGTTTCGTTTCCAATTTCTGCTCTTTGCTGCCCTTTCCTCGCAAGATTCCATATCAATTTCATAGTATTTCTTCCCATCATCCCAGTCTCCCTTTATTATTCCAACACCATTAGGATGAGGAAATTTAATACATTGGTGAAAAGTGAACGCCACACCTTATATCCCATGTAGCCAAGGCCGGAAAATCAGGGCATTATAAGGTGATTCAATATCCACAATGCAGAATAGAATCTTAGAAGATAACCCCTTTAATGGAATTCGCATTGTAATTTCCCCTTTGGGCTTGTTGGCAGTGCCGTTGAAACCCTAGATTTTATAGGTTGATGGTATCAAATCCTCGTCTTTTCCACCCATGGTTCTGTAAGTATGATAAAATAAGATATCAACTGAACTTCCAGTATCTATTAGAACTCTATTAATGGCCCAGGAGTCCTCAGTTTCATCATCATCATTTTCTTCATCTTCTTCTTCTATTTGTTTGGATTTATTTCTAACCTTACCACCAATGGGTTTTCATGCATCTCGCCAGGACCTGGTACTTCTTACGCAGTGAAGGAAATAGTTTGCTTTTGTCACTCCGCTAATGGCGAGACTCTCGCTATATTCATTATCTCTCTTCCATCTGCGTCTCTCGCGAAGACTCTGCTTTGAACATTGTCGTGGAAATCCTCAATAGTTTTGTATGAATGTATGATGGAATTACATAACAAATTCTTCGCCTTGGCTCTAACCTCTATTACAAATGTTTCTGCTCCTTTTACAATATTCACTTTGTGAATATCTGGTGCTGGTGGTAACTGCTGAGATTGTGGATGTCCTATTAAAAACTGATTTAACTTTCCCTAATCAATCATCCTCAAAATTATTCTTTTTACATTCCTGCAATCGTTTATTGAATGTCCATGGAAATGATGATAAGGACAAAATTCTTGATTTCGATTATTTTGATGTGGCTCTTTTCCTATATTCCAGGGTGATGGTATATTTTCCATCAAAATGATAGCTTTCCAAAAAATATTTATGCTAGCATTCAGGGGTGGCATCTTAATTTCTTCCCATATTACTCTTTGATTCCCTTGTCCTCTGAAATTATCTTGCCTCTAACCACCATAAGTCTCTTGCGGCTGATCAAGTCTTTGAATTTTATTATTTCCACCACGATTGTAATAATTCCTTTCTCTTTCATACTCCTCTTGATCTCGACTTCCCATGGCTACTAACTTCTGCTGGTTTTCAATTACCGCTTTCTCTTGCTGCGGCTGCGAGGTGCTCGCCACATTGTTAATCATTTTAGGAAGTAAACTCTCGTTCGCCGCTATTGAGATGGTGTTTGCGACTGGATATGATTCCATCTCATTTTGTTTTTCCTTCAAAGCAATGTATTCTTCTTGTAGTTATCGTAGCTCAGTCATTGCGATGGTATTTTTGATTCTAAAAATTTGTATGTACAGCAGATTAGTTGCGAACATTGCATTAATGAAAGATAAAATAAGGTATCTCTCATCCACTCTTCCTGCTATTTCACTGCACATTGTCTTCCATCTTATGGTTAGGTGTTTCAGACTCTCGCCAATCCTCTGTTTTAACCCAAACACATCTTCAATGCCGGGCCGCAAAGAATTGTTGCTTATATATGCTCCTAGAAATGTAGCTTGCAAATGGTCGAAAGAATTTATTGTATTTTTAGGTAAGCCTTCGAACCATTTTAACGCCTCGCCAGTTAAACTAGATGCAAAGTATTTGCATAACACATCATCATGGTTTTCCCATTGTAGCATACATCTAACATAAGCCTTGACATGTTGAACATCACAGGTAGTCCCATCGAAGATACTGGTTAATGTTGATAAATTGCATTTTGGAGGGATTCCTCCTAATTGTACTTCTTGAGTGAATGGAGTTCTCGCAGCTTTTTCAATGGCTTCATCAAGTTTCCTTCTGCCTCCTTCTCTTCTGTTATTCAACATTCCCCTCATTTCTGCTAACTCTCTTAAAATTTGTTCATTCCCCGCTGAATTTTGTTCAATTGGTATTTTTAGTGCAGCTTCTCTTCTTCTGCGTTCGTGTCTTTCTTGTCCTGCGAGATTTTGTGCTTCTTCTTCAGCATCTTCATTCTGCCTTCTCCTGCGATTTTCCTCTTCATATCCTTCTTGAATTCGCAACTGATTATTCCTTCCAATTTCTTCTCTGCGAGTTTCTTCATTCCTCATCATTTCTCTTCGCTGTCTTTCTATTCTCCTTTGTATTCTGTCATATTCCTCATTGATATTATTGCTATGGCGATTTTGTGTGTGTCTCCTTTCTCGATTGTCATGAATATTCTACCGTATTGCTTCTTGGAACTCTTATTCTTCTACTTCTGCTCTTAATCTTTCTCTCTCGCAAGCTAGACGTGCTTGTTCAGCATAATGCCTCTCAATTTCCTCCTCAATTATTCTTTGATTTCTTTGGATTTCTCGCCCATGTAATATTCTTCTACCTTATTCTCGATTTTCTTCACCATCTTGGTTATTTACACGCTCTTGATTTCCATTATCATGTCTATCATTCGCAGTTTCACCATGTTGAACGTAGCGATCATTAATCATATCTTCTTCTCCATGATGCTGCTCTTCATTTGGATTTTGCATTTCCTCTCGGATATTTACTCCAGCATTTCTCATAGGGGAATTTCTCCTTGGTTCTTCTCTAAATTATCTTGAACTTGATCTAGCAGTACTTCTTGATATCCTACTTTGTAATCTCAAATTCTCCATTCTTAACTCGTGATTTCGTCTTGTTAGATTCGCACGTTCTTCCATCTCTAACCTCCTATCCTCTTGTATTATTTTTCTTAAAACCTCTACTGTTTCATTTCCATCATCTCCATGTATTAATCCTCCATTTACCTCTCGGTTTCTTTCTTCTCTTCTTTTATTTCTTAATTGTCGATCTTCTACTTCTTCTATCGAATCTGATCGCCAAGTATGCACACTCACTCTGTCGTAATCCACAGCTCTATCTTGTATTGGTGTTTGTTGATTCGGTTGTTGAATTTGATTTTCTCCTTCATTACTTGTTCTATTTCTTCTTGTTCTTATCCTTGAAGATTCTCCTATTTCACTTGTCTCACCTCCTACAAGTCTTTTACTCCTCCTTACGGTTGTTGGTGATTCTGATGTATTTCTTCTTCTAGCCATTAATCTTCAAGAGTTGTTAGAAATTGCGTAAAAATCCTCCACTATCTACTCCAAATTCTTCTCAATCACAATGTCAATTCTTATATTTTTCTTCAGGAAATCAACAATTCATCCCTGTTTCTGGCGCCAAAATGTAGTTGCAGGAAATCCTACACTACACCCTTGATAAGAATTTACTGTAATTAAGACATATTTGAAGATTAAAAACAACACTTTATTATTTGATTCTCAGAAATGTTTACAAGAAATGGAAGAAATCAAGAATACAACCGCTCTCTTAAATTTTCTCTCTCCTCAAGACTTCCTCAACACTCAAAAATACATCATCCTCCCTCTGAATTTACTGGGTCACTTTATATAGGATAGTTACATAGTGGATGACAGCTAATCTGTCATTTAATTTCGGATCTGACTCGCGATCTTATCGCAGAAGTTATAATGTTCATTCTCGCAAGCATTGTGACCATCGCAGGATAATCACGCTCTTCCCGTGTTTCTTCATTCGTCAGCTATTACGTCATTCTTCAAATCATTCTGTGACACTCGTGAAGTGTTGTTGAAGAACTCGCGATGATGTTCGCAGAAATGTTGTTAAACTCGCAAGAATAATATCATGGCGATATTCTGGTCCTACAAACATAACTACGAAGTTGTGAATGATTATACTCTAGTAGTGATACATGATCACATGATCATAGTGTTAAGGAATTAAGATACGAAGTATAATGCTTATTTTTTGAACTTCGTATATATGATATCGACATAATCGTATGAATGCTATTGTGATTATGTGAATGGGTAAAGGTGAAGATTTCATCATAGGAAACAATGTTTACATTTGTTTAAAGGAAGTAGATTCATGAACTTGTTTTATGAATCGAAAGGGAAATCGCTAGGCTTATTGGTATTGTTATTCATTGCATATCCTTGGATTACCAATATGTGTGAGTTAGTAGAACCAATCATAACTTGTTATGTATCTTGGTATAACTAATCACAGTGCCTGATTTATGATTTGGTATGACTGATTTTTATTAATTAGTGTAACTGATCCTAAGTAATCACCTGGGATGGTATGATCGATATTTCTAATTGGTGTGACCAATCCTAGTAATTGGTGTGACCGATCACAAAATAATTGTGTAATCAATCCTTGTAATTTGGTGTAACCGGTCCTGGTAATTGCGTAACCGATCCTGGTAACTGGTGTGACCGATCACAAGCAATACCGTGAGTATATGGTAACCGGTTCTGGTAATTGACGTAACCGATCCTGGTAACTTTTGTGTTCGATCACAAGTAATCCATACCTAGTGATTGGAAGAACTGATTGAACCCATAATTGTGATTTGATAGTTGATCAATCACATAGTTATCTTGGAATACAGATGAACCAATTCTAAACTTGTTTGGAAGTGTGGTATAATCGATTCCAAGATTGTAAATATGAAAGAGGATTTACAAAAGTTGTCAACATACTTTGAACATGAACAATAACTCTTATATTTTATTGTTCAAAGATATTCATTAATTACTCAAGGAGATCCTGGTCCGAAATAAATTAAGAATCTTTTAATTAAGGTTATTAGTTTTATATGCTTTAATTACCAGTAATTAAATGCATATCTCTAGAGAATAAAAATTAGTGATGTGCATTTACTAATTGGAGATTTTCTATTGAGATATTTCGGAAAATTTTGGACAAAGCATTTCCAGGAATTATGAAAACCAATTTGGGCACTTATTGCATATCTTGAGAATATTCGGTTTTGGAAATTCCTTGGTGTCCAAACATCCTTGGTCTATAAATACCCGAGTGTATTTATAGAAAACTATTCTAAGAGCCGGGCAAACTTTATATTTTTGTTGTTTCTGGTGGATCCGTCTATCCGGAGAGGAAGGTACCCTAATTAGGCGAATTCTCTTATGACCGCTCATTTAAAGACTTATGTGGGATCAATAAGCTCTACGAGTACCGTTGGTGGGGAACTTGTTAGAGCACTGCTCGGTCAAACTCGTATGCGTTGCTATCTCAAGCATGTTTGTCAATCTTAGTGATCAAAACTATAAAGTCTTGATTTTTAGTCTACTATAGCTAAGGTCTCGGACTAGGATAGAAAGTGTAGTTGAGCTCAAGAACTCCATGGAGATCATCATACAAGACGAAGGACTACTCAAGGAACCAGTGAATCTTCATCGACTAAAAGGTATGTGGAGACTTGAACTTATCTATCACTCAAAAGTCTATCTACTCTATCTCCTATCTTGAGACAAAAGTCGTTTTACTATAATTGACTAAGAATATGCACATGTGACATTTCGATCTGAGTATATCTTGCTTATCTATTTCTCGAAATGGGTGTTGGTAAATCTTGTGCTTTAGCCAAGTCCATCTTTTCCTAGTGATGAAAGTCATGTTACGTTTCAATCACTTTGGAAATCGCTCTGACGAAAAATAGTTTGTGAATAACAACTATATAACGCCCTATGAGAATGTTTCAATGCTTAAAATGAGAGTTTAGACTATATAACCATTGTGGGATATAAACATTGTTGTGGCAACACATATATGTAAGTCCTTAACACTTTAACTAAAGTTTGCGAACTTTGTTGATCAAGTGGAACTGGAACGTGAGCAGTCAACTCAATCTGCGAACCCAGTCCGCGAACTGGCATAAGTTCTCGAACCCGAGAATATCTGCTGAAGTTGAAGCTCAGGTGCAGTCCGAGAACCTAGTTCGCCAACTAACGGAAGTTCTCGACCCAAGAAATTCTGTTGGAGTTTATTAACTTCAACCTGTTAGCTTGAGTCCGCGAACTCAAGAGGTTATGTATGAAAACGTTGTTCGTGAACTTATCTTAAATTACTAAGGAATGCTTTTGCAAACCGTGGCTTTATAGTTCATGACATGATTCCAGTGAATCACATCATTTTTGATTCAATTATGTCTTGTGTAGTACATGCGATCTCATAGCAATTGAACAACTCTCTTAACTAGTTCATTTGAGTCATTTGGACTAGTTATGGTGAAGAATAATATGGTTGATATGAAAGTTATCATTTGGCTAACCATTTGGTTGACTAATATTGAACCAACCTTGTACACGTTTGGGTACGGTTACACAAACCAAAAACGTCAAGTGCATGTGTGTATGGCAAGCTAAGTTTCTGATCTAATGGTTGAGAGATATTAGCTTGTATCTAATCAGGTTTTCATCTAACGGTGAATATTGAATGCTTTTGTTAGTAAGCTAACATTGATTGCAAACCCTGATTTGAAAGACTATATAAGGGAGAACTCTAGCAACTGGGAAACCTAATCCCCATACATTCTGTATGATACTAGTTTGCTAAAGCTAGAGTCGATTCTCCTTTAACATTTGGTTTTCTTCTTATAAAACTAGGTTAATGGATTAAAGACTTCATTGGGATTGTGAAGCCAGGCCGATACTACTTTTCTTGTAGTTGTGTGATCTGATCTTGCTGTTTCTATCGTACGAGTACAATTGTAATAATTGGCTTAAGATTTCTATCTCCGGTAGGCAAGATAAAAGTAGTCACAAACATCTTCGTCCTATTATTTGTGATTCCTCAATAATATTCTTCGCTACGTCGATTAAGTTTATTGTGAGGTGATTGATGAAACTGAGCTGTTCTTTGGTAATATAAGTCTTGTTTTATCAATTGGTTCCTGTTTACCTTAATTTATCAAAAGACAGAACAAAACTTGTAGGTCTATTCGTGGGAGACAAATTTATCTATTACCTGTAGACTTTTCTATGTGAGACAGATTTATTTATTAAAGTCTTCGACTTTGGGTCATAGCAACTCTTGGTTGTGGGTGAGATTATCTAAGGGAATCAAGTGTGCAGTATCCTGCGGGGATCAGAGTTGTAGGAGCATAATTGTACCTTGGATCAGTGTGAGATTAGTTGGGGGTCTACAGTCCAAATCGAAGTTAATTTGGAGTATGCTAGTGTTTGTAGCGGCTTAATACAGTGTATGTTTAATCTGGACTAGGTCCCGGGGTTTTTTTGCATTTTCGGTTTCCTCGTTAACAAAATTTATGGTGTCTGTGTTATTTCTTTTCCGCATTATATTTTTATATAATTGAAATAATACAGGTTGTGCGTTGTTCAATCAATTAGAATATCCGACCATTTTGGTTGTTGATTTAAATTGATTGACACATGGATATTGGTCTTTGGTACCATCCAAGTTATCTCTCTTTGATTAGACTCGCGAATCATATTTGCTTGAGTAAATCAAATCGATAGATTGAGATAATAACTCCTTGAGTATTTTCTATTGATTGAGTCTAACTGTCTAGTTCATTCTCTAGAAAACAACTCGGAGTTGTCCATACAGATTGCTAATATAAATATTAGGTGGTGTTGTTAGACCCCCGCTTTTTCAATTGGTATCAGAGCAGGCAAACACGTTAAAGACCTCACAAGTCTGTGTTTGCAGCGATCTGAATCTATGGACAAGAGTAGTATCTCTGATAAACGCGTCACCAGAAATAAAGAATCTTTCCTGTCAAAGTCTATTAAAGAGAAAGATTCTACAATCTCAAGTTTAGACAAACACTTTGTTAAAATCAGACAGACAAATATTGACATGCACCATTCTGATTTCCCTTCGAAAGTGGTTACTTCTCTAAATGAACGGGAAACAACTGAAGAGAGTAAGTTGATTCTAAATCTTATTAGAATTCAAGCTGATAGATTTAATCGGTAGAAGAAACATGTCAATAATCTTCTTGGTGTAATTAAAGACTGCAAAATCAAAGAAAATACTGAAGATTGTTCTTCATGTATAACTCTTGAAGCAAGCCTCATAAAGGATGCTTTTGAAATAGAACATCGCTTGAATAAACTCTCCATTCAAGGATGCTCTAGGCATTCTAATAGTTCAACTATTTTTGCTACGAAAGTAAATGCTCCAGAATAAAAAACAGAGTCCCTTCCAAGCAAGGAAAATGTGCCGTCTCCTCTGATCTAGGAAATCTCACATCACATGGAAGGAAGAAATCTCATGACGAGAATGTTAAGACTAAACTAACTAATCACGGTTGTGATCAGAAAGTATGTCACTTTTGCGAAGCAAAAGTTTCTGTTAAACTGAAAGGAAACTCTAAGTTGAATAAAAACTCTATTTTTCAACTTCAACGCACCTTAGATTTAATCCTCAAAGGTGTAACTGACATTCGTATGTCGAAACCTATTGGTTTTCATATGAACCCTGTGTATGCTACCAAGAAGGTCAGTTCAATGAGTTCCTCAAATATTAGGAAGTAGAACAAAAGTCTTGATAAGAATCGTCTAAGGAAAGATCAAATGGTTTTCTCTGAAAATAATGCTTCCCTTGATTTAAAGAGAATCCCAAAAGAAAAGAGAAAAATTGATGATATAAGAAACAACCTGATAAAGATGATTCAAGGGTATAAAAAAATTGTTGATAGGTTGTCATCCTCCTCAAGTCAAGACTCTTCTGCTAAGAATCCAAACTATGTTTCATGTTTGGATGATAGTAAGTTTTATGATAATTTCCCAAAACAAAAGGAGTCTCTCTCAAAATTCAGAAGGAAAAAGAGACTCAATCATAGACACAGTTCCTTAGATGGGATCAAATCTCATACTTGTGCTAAGTAATCACAAGAATAGAAATTTGCTCATAAAAATCATGTTGAGCAAAATGTGTAAAAATCAGGTGTACTTTGGCAATTTGTATTTTGCATAGTTAAGCTCTACTCTTATCGTTTATAGCTAAACTAGTGCCAGCAGACAATATTTCCTAAAAGTATTTTTCTTGTTTTAGTATTGTTTTTTTATAGGGTATACTGTGTTCGGATGAGTACACGGGTTGCCATCTCGAGTTTCCAGTTTGAAAACCCTAAAGGTCCTCCTTTCAAACAAAACCTTTAAATAGTCGACCTATTGAGTTACATAAGTTCACGTACGCCTACTCTAGGTCATATATGGGTTATCAAGGATATCCTCTTCTTCATCTCTCTATGGTGTTTTTACTAAGGGATTTCTTGAGAAAGGTTTTAGTGTAGAATTGAAAGGAAGGAAGAAAAGAACTCTTGTAGAAGATGGTATACCCAATGCCTCATGCTTTTTTGCCTACTCATATCAAGATGTTGAGAGTGAGGATATGATGTCTGCTGAAGTGGTTCGTGACTTTCTAAAGTACTTAGAGAAATCTAAACTGCAAATTGTTGATACAATAAGAGATCTTGGTATGGTTAGAAGTGAGTTGGAATAGGTTACTGACCTTGGTCTCTAGAAGACACATGTTAAAGAACTTCTCAACAAGGATATCTTCTTGGAAGAAGCCGTTGACGTGAATCACAAGCTCAAGGATCTCGAAACCCATGAAACTGTCAAACGTGAACTTTTTTGTGATTGGGTTCTACTACACATTTGAGCTTATTATGTCTGGTAAATCTTCTATGTTTTCTGTTTTGTTTAGAAGAATAACTAGTGTTTTGGAATAGCCATGATTGTGATTACACATAGCTATATCCAATGAATTCATCTTCTTATTTTTAGATTTATTGGTTTGAATTCTAAAGTTGTTTGGAAGATGATGGTTGCAGTATTAATTTTATGGTTTTATATATTGCAATATTTTGATGGGATATGTGTGTTTACGTCCGTGAACTTGATTGTCCCATATTTTGTCAAAAGTAAGGTCGTTCACGTATTGATATGAAAATATTGATAAAGGAATGAATGGACTTTTGGCAAAACACAAAAGTTAAACCTATATTGTCAATCTTTGATGTAAGATAGGTTAAAATCTTTTGTGATTCAAGGATAAAGTCTATTATGTCACTTTGTGATGGAAAAATGGAATAGGTCCTTTTTTTGTAATCCACGGTTTAGAGCTTAATTGTTCCATATTATTATGTATTACCATGAAGGTTCCATCTTGTATCTTATGTTGAGCATTATACGACTAAGTCGATTTCTTATTGGCATGGTTGGTTGTTCCATAAAGATGCAATATGTTGAGTATTAAGAACTAAATTAATCAACTTATGTGGTTATTTAGTTTGTATTCCGTAAGTTCTCTCATGTTGAGTACATGGACGGTTAAGGTTGTCATTTTCTATGATTATCTTAGTCGGGGTTCCATAATCTATTATGTTGAGCCCAAATGAACTAAATCAATCATCTAGTGTGATTATTTAGTTAGCAATCCATAGATTTTTCTCATGTCGAGTGTGGACAATTGAATTGTTTACTTTGTGATTAGTTTAATTGTGCAATCCGGTTAGAGTATTTATGCGTTCTCTTGTGAATAATCTAATCGATGTATTAAGTCTCCATAAGTTTACTTGTGTTGAGCATATTTAGTCAAATTAATCTTGGTTCGCTTTGGTTAATATGATTGAATATTTTGGATTCCAAATTCATACTTGTATGTAATTTGTTGAGTCTAAAGAAATCCTTCTTTTCTCTTGAAAATAAGGTCGCTTTTGTTGTTCCCTTGGGAATGACATCTTATGGGGGAGAGTTCTTTTGAACTTGCGCTTAATTTCCAAATCTTTGTGGGGAGTGCGGCTGTGGAATTTTTAGGGGTTATCTTGTATCTTTATAAACTCCTTGATAAATGCATTTAGCATCGGCTTTATGATTTCATCTAAACAAGATGATAGAACATTTACCTTTGGTCATAAAATGTCTCTTACGGAAATTTCATTAGGATCTCGTTCTTGTACCTTTGCCAATTTTATTGACAAAAAGGAGGAGAATTAACTGTAGTTCATACTACAAATACATATGGTTTTCGGATCATTATGTAAGAGGGAGTGGTTTCCATGTGAGATGGAGTATTGACTAAGGGGGAGTGAAGTATCACCATAGTATTGTTGTTGAAGTTGTGATGCAATTGGACTTTGACGCTGTGTAATAATACTATAACACTATATAACAATGATTGAGAACCGATGCTTTTCTCATTGTTATAGCTACGGATTTTCAACAACGATGATGCTAAACTTACAATATTTGGGATCATTGGACTACTTGGAAGTGACGAAGACTTCGAGTATTGTTGAAGATTAGGCATGTGGAATAGGAGCTACAAAGTTTATTTATATAATTTTTGTATTCCATATGTATTAATAGTTTTGCCACTAAAATTGACAAATGGGGAGATTGTTAGAGCACTGCTCGGTCAAACTCGCATGCATTGATATCTCAAGCATGTTTGTCAATCTTAGTAATCAAAACTATAAAGTCTTGATTTTTAGTCTACTATAGCTAAGGTCTCGGACTAGGATAGAAAGTTCAGTTGAACTCAAGAACTCCATGGCGATCATCATAAAAGATGAAGGACTACTCAAGGAACCAGTGGATCTTCATCGACTAAAATATATGTGGAGACTTGAACTTATCTATCACTCAAAATTCTATCTACTATATCTCCTATCTTGAGACAAAAGTCATTTTACTATATATACTAAGAATATGCACATGTGACATTTCGAGCTGAGTATATCTTGCTTATCTATTTCTCGAAATGGGTGTTGGTAAAGCTTTCGCTTTAGCCAAGTTCATCTTTTCCTAGTGACGAAAGTTATGTTATGTTTCAATCACTTTGGAAATCGCTCTGACGAAAAATAGTTTGTGAATAACAACTATATAACGCCCTCCGAGAATGTTTCAATGAATAAAATGAGAGTTTAGACTATATAACCATTGTGGGATATAAATATTGTTGTGGCAACACATATATGTATAAGTCCTTAGCACTTGAACCGAAGTTTGCAAACTGTGTTGATCAAGTGGAGCCGAAACGTGAGCAGTCAACTCAGTCCGTGAACTCAGTCCGCTAACTGGTGTAAGTTCACGAACCCGAGAATATCTGCTGAAGTTGAAGCTCAGGTACAGTCCGCGAACTGACGGAAGTTCTTGACCCGAGAAATTCTTCTGGAGTTTATTAACTTCAACCGGTTAGCTTGAGTCCACGAACTCAAGAGGTTATGTCTGAAAACGTTGTTCGTGAACTTATCTTAAATTACTAAGGAATGCTTTTGCAAACCGTGGCTTTATAGTTCATGAAGTGAATCACATCGTTTTTGATTCAATTGTGTCTTGTGTAGTATATGAGATCTCTTAGAAATTGACCAACTCTCTAACTAGTTCATTTGAGTCATTTGGACTAGTTATGGTGAAGAAGAATATGGTTGATATGAAAGTTATCATTTGGCTAACCATTTGGTTGACTATTATTGAACCAACCATTGTACACGTTTGGGTACGGTTACACAAACCCAAAACGTCAAGTACATGTATGTATGACAAGCTAAGTTTTCGATCTAATGGTTGAGAGATATTAGCTTGTATCTAATCAGGTTTTCATCTAACGGTGAATATTGAATGCTTTGTTAGTAAGCTAACATTGATTGCAAACTCTGATTTGAAAGACTATATAAGGGAGAACTCTAGAAACTGGGAAACCTAATCCCCACACATTCTGTGTGATACTAGTTTTCTAAAGCTAGAGTCGATTCTCCTTTAACCTTTGGTTTTCTTCTTCTAAAACCAGGTTAACGACTTAATGACTTCATTGGGATTGTGAAGCCAGACTGATACTGCTTTTCTTGTAGTTGTGTGATCTGATCTTGATGTTTCTATCATACGAGTACAATTGTAATAATTGGCTTGAGATTTCTATCTCCGATGATTGTAGGTTTCTATCTCCGATTTATCAAAAGACGGAACAAAGCTTGTAGGTTTATTCGTGGGAGACGAATTTATCTATTACCTGTAGACTTTTCTGTGTGAGACAAATTTATTTATTAAAGTCTTCGGATTTGGGTCGTAGCAACTCTTGGTTGTGAGTGAGATCAGCTAAGGGAATCAAGTGCACAGTATCCTGCTGGGATAGAAAAAGAGGTAAAATGAGAATTTGAGCTGAAATATAAATTTTGAATGGGATACAAATTATTGATCATTATACCCTGAGCCAAAACTGTGTGAGAGCCTAAATATCTAATTTCATAACTCCATGGGTCAAACACAAAATAGCAGCAGTTTTCCCTAGTAAACTGAGCCACTGATAGTAAGTTCTGAGCTATTTCAGGAACTAATAAAATGTTATCTAGTTTAAACTTTGCATTAGAAGTATGAAGAATAGAATTTCCAGTTTGAGAAATAGTAAGAGTCTTACCATTACCAACAACCACCTTGTCTGAACCATTATATGAAGAAGTATTATGCAAAATTGATGATTCTCCAGTCATATGTCTAGAAGCTCCTGAATCAGAAATCCATGTTGTAGAAGCAGCACCAGAAGGATAATCACACATAGATGAATTAACCTGAACCCCACTAAAAGCTTGCTCCACATTTTGAACACTTGCATCATTAGATGACTGAGAATTGGTATTGTTAACTGTAGCTGGTGGATGATACCTAAGAAAACATCTAGTTGCAAAGTGACCAGTCTTTCTGCATATTTGACATTCCACTGTAGAAAAATCCACAAAAGTTCTTCTTGCAGCTCCATCAGAAACATCCCCACTAGAGCTTGTAGACCCAACACCATTCTTGAAAGAAGAAGACCCATTCTTGGATGTAAAACCAGTATTCTTGAAATTCTTTGATTTTCCTTTACCATTATTACCACCATTGTTAGTGTTCTTTCCATAGAAAGCTGTTGGATTAGTAGTATCAAAATCAGAACTAGCTTCTTGCCCTTGAGTTTGATCACTAAGCCACTGCTCATGAGTCAACAACCTAGACTTCAGTTCAGCAAAAGAATAAGGTGTGTCACGATTTTGAGCAGCTATAACAAAAGTATCATAAGTTCTCCCAAGACCATTAAGAGCATACATCATTATATCAGCATCTGAAACTCTATCATTAATTGCTTCCAATGAATCAGTAATAGTCTTCAACCTATGCAAGAATTCAGTAATTGTTTGAGATCCCCTTCTTAATCCATGTAGTTGATTTCTAAGTAAATTCCATCTTGCACCAAATTGAGATCTAAAACTAGTTTCAAGATATTGCCATATCTGGCTAGCAGAGCTCATTCCAAGAACATCCCCTGAAATGGTTTGGGTAAATGTTACTTTAAGACAACTCACAACAAAACGATATGCCTTTCTCCAATAAACCCATCTTGGATTAACACTTGTGATTCCATTAATTGTTACTTCTGATGGAGGTTCAACAATTTCTCCACTTACATGACCATAAAGATCCATAGTTATTAGCACAAACTCAAATTGATCACGCCATAGTAAGTAATTTGTATTGTCTAACTTCTTAGATATGAAATTTCCAATATTATTAAAAGGTAATAAAAAATAACCTGAATCTCCATTAACAGAAGCAGTAGTAGTAGCAGTAGAAGCGGAAGAGATTGGTCCACCATCGTGATTTAAATTTGAATGTTGTTGTTTTTGTTGAAGATTATTCATCATAGACCTAGTACTCGGCATGAATTAGAGATTGAAATTTGTTGAAATGTATTGATAAACCCTAAATTCCAAGAATCCCAGAAAGAGTACTGGAATTGAAAATAAGAAGTGGGAAAAAGACCAGAAAATTGTTGAAACTTGTTTGATCTATGCGTGATGAAATCACCCTCTGTAAAAGAAACTTATTTAGAATGTTGTTATTACAGAATAATCCCAGACCGACCAATGATACCATGAACAAACTAAAAGAATATTTATGATTAATGTAATGTTATTACAATGATAAGTTTTCAGTAGTTCTTACAAACACATACAACTATAGTCAAGTCAACAAGACCTTGACTACTAGTATTATTTCCTAATACCATGGATTCAGTGGCTGTGTTCGTGAAGTATACATCAGCAATGAACACTGATTTTTGGGGTTCGTGTACGATCTAAAATTGGAAATTTTGAATGAAAAATACACATAACAACATCGAAGGGGGTTCTGGTGAGTTGTAATTTGTATTGGGGACTCTTGATTTATGGATTGAGGGGTGGAATCAAAGACAGTATGATGGATGGAGTGGACCTATTCATCTGAAGTTGCTTAGGATTGAAACCAAAGAAAGAAGATGGGTGAATTCTCCAACTGGTGAAGGTTTGTGATGTTGATTGTCTTATGGCTGGAAGAATTGCAGTCGGTAGTGGCTAGTTCAGGGATTTCTGAAATCTCAGTCCAGAAGTAATCGGTGGCAGTCATATTGGGGAATTATGTTAACTGATTTGAACTTGTTGTGGGGTAGTAGCTTAGCTACTGCAATCAGTGGAGCTGGTGTGTTGGTTAGTGTTGAAGAAGACTCATAGATGGACAGAAAAGAGCAATTGTTGCTTTGGAAGAAACGTAGATGAAGAGCTGTGCAGCCGGTGGCTAGCCAAACTATAGTGTTGTTGCTTGAATTTGGGTTATGACTGGATCGGGCCTTGGAAGTTACCATCTAGGTTTTAACTGGACCTTGGAAGCACTTATAAATATCAACAGAGACAGACTAAAGCCGTCAACAGGGAACAAACTAGGGTTTGATGTCTATTTTTTTATTCTTGTTATGCTTCTTGTTATGATTGGCTAAACCATTATTAGGGTGAAAGGATGAACTGGTAGGCTAGATTATTTATGTTTTGAACAAGAGTTTCTTTAAATAGAAAGTTTAATTATATGTTTGAGTATCTTATATTGGTTGGATTGTTCTTAATCTTTTCATGTTTTATGCCAAGTATACTACATAGGTAAGTATAGACAATCCCATCTAAACCTATTGGATATTATATTTATGAACTTTCTTCTACTTTGTATGCCATGTATGCATAGTGATTAGGGGTTCTACTTTTAGTTCGAGATCATATAATCCTTAGTCGATTATCAAGAGTTCTAAATGACATAGCCAAGTGTTGCCACTTTACTTGAGTAAAATCGATATTCTTGAGATATAACAAAAATAAACCTAGCCTATGACAGACTCCCGGATCCTAAACCTTTCCTCATCTTATCTTGATCGTCACTTTAATAATTTTGTTTGCATCCAATTTATTTGCTTGTTTCTTAGTATACACATCAGAAAATCTCTTCTTGAATTGATTTTGATTAGGAAGTTGATTGTATTAGTTAGAAGTAGTTTAGAACACTCCTCGTGGGAATGAACCACATTTGTTGTTGTCTACATTCTCGACACCGTGCACTTGCGGTAAAACAAAGTCGGTATTCTGACCCATCAACTCGTCCATAATCAGATCACTACAAACACAGACTTATAAGGTCTTTAACGTGTTTTCCTGCTCTGATACCAATTGAAAAAGCGGGGGACTAACAACCACACCCAATATTTCTCTTAGTAATCTGTATGGACAAACTCCAATATACTTTCTATAGAATCAACTAAACAGTTAGACTCAATCAATTGAAAAGTATATCAAAGAGTTTATATCTCTACCTCTCGATTTAAATCTTACTCAAGCAAACTGTGAATCTCGATTAAATTCAAGAGAGATAACTTGGATGGTACCAAAGACCAATATCCAACTGTCAATCAATTTAAATTAACAACCGAAAGGTCTGATATTCTAATTGATTGAACAACACACAACTTGTAATATTTCAATTATATGACAAATATAATGCGGAAAATAAATAACACAAACACCAAATTTTTGTTAACGAGGAATCCGCAAATTCAGAAAAGCCCCGAGACCTAGTCCAAATTGATCATACACTATATTAAGCCGCTACAAACACTAGCATACTCCAAACTAACATTAGTCTGGACTGTAGTTAAACCCCAACCAATCTCACACTGATCCAAGGCACAGTTATGCTCATATGTCTCTAATACCAGCAGGATACTACGTACTTGATTCCCTTAGCTGATCTCACCCACAACTAAAAGTTGCTATGACCCAAAGTCGAAGACTTTAATAAACAAATCTGTATCACACAGAAAAGTCTACGATAATAGATAAATCCGTCTCACACGAATATACCTACGAGTTTTGTTCCATATTTTTATAAATCAAGGTGAACATGAACCAATTGATAAACCAAACTTATATTCCCGAAGAACAGATCAGTATTATCAATCATCTCATAATAGTCTTAATCGACGCAGCGAAAAAAATTATTGTGGAATCACAAACAATGAGACGAAGATGCTTGTGACTACTTTTTATCTTGCCTATCGGAGATAGAAATCTCAAGCCAATTATTATAATTGTACTCGTACGATATAAACATCAAGATCAGATCGCACAACTACAAGAAAAGTAGTATTGGTCTGCCTTCATAATCCCAATGAAGTCTTTAAGTCGTTAACCTGGTTTAGAAGAAGAAACCAAAGGTTAAAGGAGAACCGACTCTAGCTTAGCACAACTAGTATCACACAGAATGTGTGGGGATTAGGTATCCTAGTTACTAGATTTCTCCCTTATATAGTCTTTCAAATCAGGGTTTGCAATCAATGTTAGCTTGGTAATAAAGCATTCAATATTCACCGTTAGATGAAAACCTTATTAGATTCAAGATAATATTTATCAACCGTTAGATCGAAAACATAACTTGTTATACACACATGAAATGCACGTTTGTAGGCTTGTGAAACCGTACCCAAACTTGTACATTAGTTGGTTCAACAATAGTTAACCAAATGGTTAGCCATATGATAACTTTCATATCAACCATATTATTCTTCATCATAACTAGTTCAAATGACTCAAATGAACTAGTTAGAGAGTTGTTCAATTGCAAGGAAATCTCATGTACTACATAAGACACAATTGAAGCAAAAACGATTTGATTTACTCGAATCAGTTCATGAACTATATAGCCACGGTTTGCAATTTCATTCCTTAGTTTATAAAGATAAGTTCATAAACATCGTTTTTAGACATAACCTCCTCAAGTTCGCGGACTGGGTTCGCGGACTTAAGTTCCCGGATGGAGTTCACAAACTCCAGCAGAAATTCTCGAGGTTTTAGAACTTTTCCAGTTCGTGGAATGGGTTCGCGGACTTAGCTCACGCACTTCTCCGGTTTACTTGATCAATAAAGTTCGCAAACTTTGGCTCAAGCAATAAGGACTTATACATATATGTGTTACCACAATAATGCTTATATCCTCCAATGGTTATATAGTCTAAATTCTCATTTCAATCATTGAAACATTCTCAGAGGACGTTATATAGTTGTTATTCACAAACCATTTTTCGTCAGAGAAATTTTCAAAGTGATTGAAATTTAACATAACTTTCATCACTAGGTAAAGATGAACTTGGCTAAAGCGAAATCTTTACCAACACATATTTCGAAAAATAGATAGGCGAGGTATACTCGGCTCGAAATACCAAATGTGTATAATCTAAGTCTTTATAGAAAAACAGCTTTTGTCTCAAGATAGGAGATATATAGACTTTTGAGTGATAGATAAGTTCAAGTCTCTACATACCTTTTAGTCGATGAAGATCCACTAGTTCCTTGAGTAGTCGTTCGTCTTGTATAATGATTTCCATGGAGTTCTTGAGCTCAACTACACTTTTTATCCTTGTCCGAGACCTTAGCTATAGTAGACTAGAAATCAAGACTTATAGTTTTGATCACTAACATTGACAAACATGCTTGAGATAACAACGCATGCGAGTTCGACCGAGCAATGCTCTAACAGTTTTCTTACAGCAACTTGTGTAAATAGGATAAGCTTTTTTGTCTAAAGTATTGTTAGATACATGATCTAGAAGATTGATTCTTTCCAAAGAATCTTTGTGATTTAATAACACATAAGATGCTAATATCTTTTCAAATCTGGTCAGAATTATTTATTTAAGGCAGGCACCTATGTTTGGTATGTGTTAAAGAATTCTCTGGTATATGTACTCATCTTGTTTGAGAACTTATAGTAAAGGATGTATCCTCAAACCAGATCTCAAGCTAAAATTCTGTAAGCGTTGAGTGGAATGGCTTCTGATGAATCTATTAATCTTGATGATTCCTTCAAGAAATCTGGTTGTGAAGACAAAAGAAAAGAAAAGGAAGATGTGACTCATCTTCTTGTCCAAAACAATTTGGATGCTAAGATTGATATTCTAAATTTATGACAAGTCCTCCTCAATACTATTGAAACACATCACAGACAGGCATCATTACTAAGAACTGTTATCCGTAACCAAAAAAAGCTGATTAAACTTGGAATCGGTAATAGGGAGTATTCTTAGAATATTAATCGAAAGGTTAATGATGAGCACGAAAGTGCGACGCATTTTCACCCATAAATACATTAGCTAGGACTCATTTTATCACTAATAATCTTGTTTGTAGGTGTTTTTGTCAAATAAGCTCTTATGGAGAAAGTTGCTCGAAAAAGTACTTAAGGCACCCCAAAGGATATTTGCTAAAGGGACTCTAATTTTGGCTAAGGGGCACCCAATTACTAAGGGGCACCCTAATTCCTATTCGCACACCAGACTCAGATAAGGGGCACCCATCTTCTTCTTCGTTTGAATCTGAAATTGGCGAGAAAAATTGTTCTTCAGAAAACAGATTTTTGGGTTTGTATTTTGAAGGCGTCTCAGTGAGATTCAATGGCTTAAACTTCATGGTTAGACTTGATTGATCTTAACAGGCTTGGTATGGGCTTTGGAATCGGTTAGAATTGGCTGGAAATTACGCGAGGAGAAATCAGGTCTCACGGAGAAAAAGTTGTTCATGGCTGCCGGAATTAGGGTTTGCGTTTCGATCATGCTATATTGATACTAAAGGTCTGGGATTGACAGAACATGATCCTATGGACGAGACAGGGATGGTAAGGCCATTGAAATCGATCCAGTTTGGCTGGTTTGTCATGTGGAAGAAATCAGAGCAAGCACGGTTCAAAGGAGTTATTCACAGGATTACATCATGGATACGTGTGTTTGGATGGATGTTGAACGTGTAAGGAGTGTAGAAGAGATAAATAAGGCAGGTTGAACAGCTGTAGACACATGAAAAAGACAAGAATGGGAATAAGAAAATTCTCAGGAATATTTTCCTTTACTGCCGAGTATTGGAAGAATATTGTGGAGTGATTACGAAGATTTTTGAAGTCCTGTGAGTATAAATAGAGTTTCCTGAGAGCAGAAAGGGATATCGAGTGATTGGGGAGGCTACAGAGTAGAGAGAATTGCTGCAGAGAAATCTGCAGCAGCAGCAGCAGAAAAGTAAGGAATAAACGAAGAAAAAACTTGCAAAGACAGTTGTAAAACAACTGTCGTTCATCCTTAAAATATAAGACTGTTTTTCAGCGACAGTTTACAAATATAGTTTTTCTGTAACAAGGGCTTAAGTGTAACGGTCAGTTTGTAGCGTCCAACAACCGTTGTAAATTTCCGGTTTATATTGTTTTCTCTTCTTTTCTTCATTGTAAGCACTATTTGAGCTATAAAAAAAATATTTTGAGTGTGTCTACAATATGAGTAGCTAAACCCCTACACTGGGTCAATGGAGGAAGCCGAACTCCACACATGGGTGAATTTATTCTATTTTCTATTTGACTTTTGCACTTATTTTGAATTGATTTATGATTCGATAAAATTAGTTGTGATTCAATTAGATAGGTTATGCTTTGTTTAGATAATCTATGCTTAGGGGATACAATTAATGTTTTGAGGATCTACTTTGGCAAAACAAGAGTCGATGTTTTATTTATTTACTGAGCGATAATTATTGAGAATAAATAATTGAACCTCATGTTGTGAATTAGGTGGAATCTTAGAACCAGTGACTCTCTCTTTTATTATTTTCATCAACCTTTTAATTTAATCTTCTCAAATCTGAGAGAACGAATCTTAATTACTACTACGAAAACTTTGAAAAATCTTAAATCAGTTAATGCTTTAGCCTATGAACATAGTCAAGGTAATGTGTGCAGAATCTGAGAAATCAGTCGAGATGTTGTTGATGAAGATCCTGAAAAAATTGAGGAAATTGAAGATGATCTTTGAAAAATCTGTTTAAAGATCCCTTCAAGAAAAATAGACATCAGTTTTTGATTTATTTCGATTACTGTATAAGGTCTATTTTTGAATAAAACTATCATTATTTATGGATAAAATTATTATTTTATAATTTTTCTTGTGATAGTTTCAGATTACATAGCTTGTGCTTGACTGTCTATATTATTGCTATGTGTTTATGGGATGTCTGATTTCGGTTTTTATAACCTTAATATTCGATCTCATATGATGTGAACCCTTATGGTTTGTGTGACTTTTTGATTTAGCGGGAATAAGTTCTAGCCCAAGTTGGTAGGCTTTATCAAAGGATCATAAGGTGTTCCGATTGATACTCATATGTAAAAAGTCACAATGTGTTGAATCAATTTGTGTTTACATGACTTGAGTTTAGCATAAACATATGTGTTTCGGATTTTCAACTTTTGTTATTGACACGCATTAGTTAAAACTTGAACTGGTAAAGGTTCCCTTTGTTGTTGTTCTTATGTTCTTATGAGAGGATGACAACATACTGGGGAGAGTTCTAACTTGAACTTGCACTTAATGATATATCTTCTGGGGAGAAGAGTGTTAGAGCACTGCTCGGTCGAACATGCAAGCGTTTTTATATCAAGCTTGTTTGTCAATATTAGTGATCAAAACTATAAGTCTTGATTTCTAGTCTACTTATAGTAATGCCTCGGACTAGGATAAATTGTGTAGTTGAGCATTAGACTTCACGGCGTTCATCGATTGAAGACGAATAACTACTAAGGAGAGTTTGTGGAACTTCATCAACAAAAGGTATATGGACACTAAAACTCATCTATCACTTGGAAAGTCTATTTCTACTCTATCTCCTATATTGAGACAAAAGTGGTATTACTATATAGTATTCGATTATACACATTTGAGATTTCGAGCTGAGTTTATCTCGCTTACATATTTCTCGAAATATGCGTTGATAAGCTTTCGCTTCAACCAAGTTTATCTTATATTCTTGACGAAAGTCAAAAGATGATCATGTGAAAATTACCGAGTAACATCTTACATTGTTTGTGTGATACAATCATTTGATGTTGACTTGCAATGTTTCGTTATGATTATTTCAATAACTTGGAAATTGGTTTGATGCTAATAGTGTGTGAAAACAGCTATTGTAATCCTCTAAGAAAGTTTCAATGATTGAAATAGAGTTTAGAACACTTAACCATCTTTGGATTATGAACATAATATGCATTCTTGCATGTATGTGATCCATGACCGGAACTATAGTATGCATACCCGTATACGTATATGTTAGTTGTGAAATTCCTAGTACCTAAGTACAAATACCCGTACGCGTACTGGCGAAGGGTTTGGGTCCGGAAATTTCTGCTGTGTTTGGAAGTACGCGTACCTGTTTGCATAATGGCGAACTCAAACTCAGACCGGCTACTTTAAGTATGCGTACCCATTTGCATACTTGAGTGGTTAAAGTTCTAAAATTTGTTTATTCATGAACTAATATATTTATATAATAAGGAACGCATTCTTTGCAAACCGTGGCTATAATGTTCATAAATTTATTCGAGTGAATCAAACCGATTTTGCTTCAATTGTTTTCTTGTATACTTCTATGAGAATATAGCAATTGAATAACTCTTTAACTAGTTTCATTTGATTCATTTGAACTAGTTGTGCTTAAGATGAATAAGGTTGATATGAGAGTGTTCATATAGTTCCTATGACCTCTTTGCTCTCTTGAATAATTCTGCCTTTGTCCACCATAAGTCTCCTGCGGTTGATCAAACCTTGGGACCTTATTATTGTTATTGCGATTATAAAAATTTCTCTCCTTTTCCAATTCCTCCTGATCTCTACTCCCCATTGCTACTATCTTATGTTGATTATCAGTCTCCATTTTCTCTCGTGGGTTTTGGGAAGTACTTGCTACTGTATTAATCATCCTTGGTAACAAACTTCCATTTGCTGCGGCTAAACTTGTGCCTGTGTGAATTGGATAAGACTCCATCTCATTTTGTTTTTCCTCCAAAGCAATATATTCTTCTTGCAATTCTCGCAGTTCTGTCATGGTGATTGTGTTTTTAACTCTGAAGACCTGGATGTATAATAGATTCGTCGCAAACATAGCATTTATGAAGGATAAGATGAGATATCTTTCATCTACTCTTCCTGCCATTTCACTACACATTGTCCTCCATCTTATCGTTAAGTGCTTTAAACTCTCACCAACTCTCTGTTTCAATCCAAACACATCTTCAATTCCAGGTCGCGTAAAGTTATTGCTGATGTATGCTCCTAAGAAAGTAGTTTGCAAATGCATGAACGAAGTTATTGTATTCTTGGGAAGACTTTCGAACCACTTAAATGCTTCTCCAGTTAAACTTGACGCAAAATATTTGCACAAAACGACATCATGGTTCTCCCATTGTAGCATACATCGAATATAATCTTTGATATGTTGGACAACATACGTAGTCCCATCAAATATACTAGTCAACACCGGTAAATTGCATTTTGGAGGTATCCCTCCTAATTGTACCTCTTGAGTAAATGGAGTTTTCGCAGCTTCTTCGATTGCCTCATCAAGTTGTCTTCTTCCTCCTTCTCTTCTGTTATTTATCATTCCTCTCATTTCTGCTAATTCTCGCAAGATTTGTTCATTTCTATCAGAATTTTGCTCCATTGGCCTTTTCAACGCAGCCTCTCTTCGTATGCGTTCATGTCTTTCTTGTCTTGCGATGTTTCGCGCTTCTTCTCCAACATCTTGGTTTTGCCTTCTTCTGCGATTTTCTTCTTCTTGCAAGTTAATTTGTCTTTCATTCTCTTCTCCGCGAATTTCCTCATCCCTTACTGTTTCTCTTCGTTGCCTTTCTATGTCTCTGCGAATTCTCTCATATTCCTCATTAAGATTATCATTATTACGATTTTACGCACGTCGCCGTTCTCGATTATCATGATTATTCTGACGCAACGCTGTTTGAATTTCTTGTTCTTCTACTTCTGCTCACAATCTCTCTCTTTCTCCCGTTAAATGTACTTGCTCAAGATAATGCCTCTTAATATCATCTTCGATTATTCTGCGATTTCTTCGAATCTCTTCATCACGTAACATTCTCCTTCTCTCTTCTTGATTTTCTCCCTCATCCTGATTATGTCTAATGTCTAAAGTTTCACCGCGTGGAATGTAACGATCATTTATCAAATTCTCGCCAATATTTTGTATAGGGAGATTTTGTCTTGTTTCTTCTCTATATGATCTTGAATTTTATCTCATGCTGCTTCTCGATCTTCTATTTTGCAACCTCAAATTTTTCATTCTTAATTCATGATTTTTCCTTGTAAGATTGGCACGTTCTTCTGCCTCTAATCTTCTTTCTTCCTGTATCCTTTCTCTCAAATCATCTACTACTTCATGCTCTTCATGAATTAGTCTTCCATCCATTTCTTGATTTCTTTCCTCTTCTTGATTTTCCGCTTCTTCTATCGAATCCTACCTCCAAGTATGCACACTTACTCTATCATAATCCACATTTCTATCTTGTGCTCGTGTTTGTTGATTCGGTGGTTGGATTGATTTTTCTGCTCCATTTCTCACTCTACTTCTTCCTGATCTGATCCTTAAAGATCCTTCCAATTCACATGTTCCTTCCCCTGCAATTCTTTTACTTCTTCTCACTGTTGTTGGTGGTTCTGATGTATTTCTTCTCCTTCTAGCCATTTCTTCAATTCTAATAACTTCTTCAAATCTTCAAGCTGTAATTTGAAATTTCTCAAATTGATTCCTCCCTATTTATGGGCGCCAAAATGTAGTTGCAGGAATTCCCACACTACACCCTATTCAAGAATTTATCAATATTTATGACATAACTTGAAGATTAAAGACACTTTTTCATTAATATGATCTTAAGGAATTTTACAAAGATCAAGAACACAAAACACTTGATAAAGATTTTCTATCTCCTAAAAATCTTCCTAACTCTCAAAAATTCATCCCCCCTTCTGGAACTATTCATTTCCTTTATATAGGCATTTACATAGTGGATTACAGCTCATTTACAGCTAAGATTCCCTTTAATTTCGGATCTAGGTTCCTGCGATAAATCGCAGGTGGCATGTACGCGTGTCGTTACCACAACAAATTAATTAATACTTTACTACCTAATTAAAGAGTAATATAGGGTAGTCAAGGTCGATCCCACGAGGAGCAAGAGATTCTAGTTGTATAATTGTCACAAAAAGGGGGGTATTGGTTGTAAAATTTATAAAGCAAAAGAATTAAACAAAGTAATTAAAAGTGTAAGTTGAAATCAATGAGAGAGAATAGATCAAGGAATCCTTTTTCGCTGCAAAACAATGATTAAAGTTATGTTCTTTTCCACTTGTTATTAGTCATAGATTATCACCAACCGTAGGTATAGCAGCTAGATCAGTGCTAACCCCAAAATCCCTTATTTCACCGGATACGGAAGTTCTCGCCTACCGGATTCTATTCACCAAACTACCTAGTAGTAGATCACCCAAGATGTAATTTAGTTAAACGCATTAAGATTCATGAATTTATTAGGTTGATATTAGTAGTTAAACTCTTAGATCAAGGTCCACTTGCTAACGTTGCTTTCACACACAATTGCTCCACGGAATCCCTCCGCAAGGTCTTGTGTTTTCTACTTATGTAAATAGTCAAGAAACGATTACTTATCCCCTAACTTTCACTAGCTTTAGCTTAATTAACAAATCAATTTAGTTGGCTACCCAAACGACCTATCAATCAAACATAAACATTAATATTAGTAAAAAAAATCGATAATCATATAAAAAACTCATGAATCTGTTATTAATCTCTTTAATTTTTCAACAAACAAATCAAATAAAAAACTTCAAAGTAGAATTGAAACAAAACTCAAATCAAATATTAAGAACTAGGAATTCATCCTCAATCAATAAGAAAATTAGCTACTCATAATTTGGAGTTCACACAATAATAATAATAATTAAGGAAGAAAGAAAAACTTATTGCAAAGATGATGGTTGCTCCTTCCTCCAATCCTTGTGCACTTTAACTCCTCTCCAAAGTAGATGTGTGTAAAAAGTTGTAGAGAACTCCTCTATTTATAGGCTTCAATACTCTCCATGTCTTTGTAGGAAAATATTCCTCATTCCATAAGAACACCACTTTCCCAAATTGAGCCATATTCCAAATTCTAGTCCAATTCTCCAAAACTTCCAAGTTTTCATCCAATTCCCACTTCTAAGTCTTCACACACATGAGAGAAGTCCATCCAAAATTCTGCATTTTTGCTCACTGGAAAACTGTGTTTTTGGCCGGAAGTTGGCCGGAATCCGGCACCGGAATGTCGCTGCCGTTCATCTGAAATTCTGTTGTCGGGAGAATATTCGACGGAATATTCCGTCATAACTCCGTTAAAGTCAACCATTGACTTAACAGTCCCCCGTTAGTCACCGAGTTATATTACTGAGTCAGCTCGGGTCAAACTCGCCTAACTAGGCTGA
Organism: Papaver bracteatum; assembly: GCA_023529315.1. NCBI lineage: Eukaryota > Viridiplantae > Streptophyta > Magnoliopsida > Ranunculales > Papaveraceae > Papaver > Papaver bracteatum. The sequence goes on along the minus strand of JAJJWX010005269.1, from coordinate 466,341 downwards.
GTTGTCAGGCCAACTCAGTTGCAATAGGGTCCAGCCATCATGGCTGTGCCATCACCAGCGATCTCAGTTGTTCTGCATCTCAAGCTGCAACTGTTCTACTTCCTTGCTGCAGCCTGTATCCTCCTAGTTCACTACCTGCCCTGTAATCTTTTCCTCATTTCAATTCTACAATGCAACCAACAGCAACCTCATGTTTCCTACCAACTGCTCATTCCCATTTCAGATCTGCATGTAACTTCTGTGCAACACAGCCAGCTGAACCCAACTATCACTTAAACTCTACAACACCAGTAGCATCATTGATTCCATACATCATTTGTAGTAACAGCTCCACCAAACAGCCACCATAATCTCTCAAATACACCCATCACCACTGTACAGCTGCAAAACCCAGCAACACTATCTTCTACATTTCAACTCAACCATAACCTCCATTCTCTTCTTTCCTTGCTGCATCAGTTGCATCCTCTGAGAACAACACAAGCATAATATGCACATAAGCTTCACAAACTACTCATACTTGCAATTGCCAGTCCCTGCAATCTCGAGACAAACCCTCGCAACCTAACAAGCCGCCAGTTCCATGTAATGCACAGATCAGTTATGCTCAGGCCAACATATCAGTTCAGCTACAACAGCTCCACCTGCTACTCCATCACTGAATTGCACTCAGCTGCAGCTGCCATACATTCAACAGCTCTAATTGTAGAGCACCAGTACCTGCACTTCATTCTTCATTTCTCTTCTCAGCTGCACACCAGAACACCAATTCCTATCCAGCCTGGAGCAGCAACAAACTAGTTCTCAAACCACAGACCCATCAACTGCCAACCCTGTAACTCATTTGAGTTCTCACTGCAGTTTGTACATGGAAACAGAACTCCAAGTTTTATTGCAGCACCAACATCCTTCCTGTTCAGCTTAACCCAATCAGACAGACATATATACCCATATGCTACTCTGTCTAATTTCTCAACTCGATTCATAGCAGCGACTTCGATCTCTTCAATCATCCGAAACCCATATGAATGTAGCCTCAGATCCCCTTAATTCTATCATTAACCCATCACCATCTTCCCTCTGTTGTTGAACAACAACCAGAACCCATCGAACATTAACAACACCACTTCTACCATCTTGATTCAAATTCGAACTCAACCAACAAATTCCAGCAAATCTCGCCACTAGATAGATTCAATTCGCTGTAGAACCATAACCCATTAGCTCATTTCGATCTGATTTTCTTCACTTCAACTCTTTCCTGATTACGAACCCATATCGAAGCCCACTCAATCACCACCAAATTCGTAGCAAACTTTTTATTCACAGCTTCTCATTCACCACCATTTCCAAATCTGAAGCAACTCCCTCTATGTTGATCAATCAATACCCCTTTTGTCTTCTCAAATAGCAGAACTAATCAATCTTCGTTCCTTATTCTTCATCATTTCTTCTTCCTTTAACAGCAACAATCACTTAATCGGACTCGAACCAACAGCAGCTGCTACTTTTCAATTTCAGGGACTGATTGAACGAATGAACAATTTCTCGTTTTTAGGGTTGAGTCAATTATTGGGCGGATAATTACACCCCACTGCATAAGATAAGGGATACCCCAGTGGATACCCTATAACATGTAGTCACCCCTTAACATCAGCTCGCCTGTTTTTAAAACTCCTCTGAGAGAGTTGCCCTTTAACCGTGGCTCGTCTCCCGATAGTGTCTTCCTGTGAAATGACAATCCTGCCCTTTTGCTCAATTTGGGTGATTTCTTCTTCTTTTCCTCCGTGCGACTCCAGAGTACCTAATAACTAAAAAACACGCGTAAAATACAGAATTTACTAGAAAAAATAGCAAAGAAAGCATAAACTCTTAGATAGTAAATTAGGTGTATTCTACACCTATCATGGCACCGCCTTAATATTTCTTAGGATTAATCGATTCATTGAAAAAATGTCACGCTCTTCTCATGTTTCTGTCGTTTTCATCCAACATGTCATTTATTACGTCACCTTGAGATGTTTCGCAGAATATCATTGATATATCGCAGAACTGTTGCTTATTATTGATGTGTCGCAGATCTGTTGTTTATTTCACTGGAATATTGTTGTAACAATATTCTGATCCTACAAGCGGTAAGTCACGTGACTTGGCACATTCACTCGAGACATCGAACATGTCACAAACTGGGGTATTGGTCTGGCGGTTTACGGCATGCGACGTGCAACGTGCAATACTCCCATTACGAGAACGTGTCAAGTAAGAACGGACGGTTAATAACAATGAGATAGTGGGTGAAGGCGTGACTAGTTTCCCCTCATAGTGGAAATGTGGTGATCACCACTATTTATACAACTCCACTTCTCCATTGCCTAATTACCTCCACTTCCTACGAGATCAGAGGTGTTCTAACATGACTTGTATAAATAGGTTTTTCAACCTATTCAAACGGGAAAGACAAGTGTTATCAACACAAGTATCCAGAAACCATTTTCTGATACAAGTCATAAACATCCACAACTTCATAATTCAACATTCTGATCTGAAACACCTTCTTCGCTTCCCTCCCTAAGATCAACCCTTCTCCTTCACCTTGTGACCGAATTGAATCTGGAACGACCATTTCTTGATTTAGGCCAGAGTCTTACAGATTGATATCTCGAATCTAAAATTACTCCCGTGTAGTGCATTTGTTTAGGGTACTAATTCATTTCTCATCAACACACCCAAATTTACCAAAAAACTGCAGAACCAGTTTTTACCCTCAAACAGCTTCAACAGGGTGTGCCTTCATAGATGAGAAAATTCATGTTGCTCCTGAACGCTTATGAGAAAGGAATCAGTCGTCCAACTTCATCACACGTGAGGAGATGGAGCATCTCCTCCAAAATCGAGGCAAAGAAAACCCGGTGGAATGCAACAGCACCAACCTCCATATCATCCAGATGTGCAAAGAGTTCCTCTCCCAAGGGAATACTCATCTTCTCAGTTTTCCCTCTATAATGGTACTGGTAATGCTCGTGAACACATTTCTCATTTTTTGGAATATTTGGGAGAAAACGAATACAATCATGTCCTCTGCCTAAAAGAATTTTCAAAATCGCTTACCATAAGAGTGTATACCTGGTACAACAACATCGCACCGAACAACATATCCAACTGGTGTGAGATGGTCACCGCTTTCTATAAGAAGTATTTCTTCATGTCCGGGCAAATCACTTTCCCAGAATTGGGAAGAATGTTTTAACGAAACAACAAGAATCCAAATGATTACGTCAAGAGATTCAAAGTTCAAGCTTTGGATTGTCACGACCCAAATGTTGTTTTAACGAAACAACAAGAATCCAAATGATTACGTCAAGAGATTCAAAGTTCAAGCAGTTGGTGGAGTCATGCATTAACGGTATGGTTCCCATCTATCGTGCTTTATTGGAAAAACTGAGTTTCCTGACGTTCTCTGAACTCCATGAAACTTCTAAGCTGTCGGCTAAGACCGCACCAATGCTGTTAGAAAGAACCAGACTGTCCAGGGGTAAAGATGCACGCAAAACTTGAAGAAATAGATGCCTTATCAACAAGCAATATAATATCGGTCCATATGTAAGCGTGGTAGGTGAATGAGGTAAATAGGAAAGCTCCAGCAGCGTTACAACAACCCAAGCGTATAGCACCAGCGTAGATAACTCCATCATGGAAAGTCGTGGCTAAGACTTCTGTGCAAGAAACTGGAGATGCTGATCCAGACTTCCCATTTCCAATGGATGAAGTCATGGAACTCCTGGAAGCAAGGATTCAAGATGACGCCATCAAGCTACCTCCTCTTCCACGTCCTCCAACTGAAGAAGAGATGGCGAATCCCAAATATTGTCGTTATTATAGGTTTGTCAACCACCCAACCAGTGACTGCAACAAATTGAAGCGCATTTTTAAAGAGAAGGTAGATGCAAGAGAACTTCAATTAGGAAAAGAAGGAGTTCACATGGACCCTCTTCTTGTCAGGAGCTGCATGATTTCTTGGGACTCTGTCCACAAACTGTACAGTCTATGATGGAACATTTATGTAAGATTATGTATTTCTCCAAGGCGCAGCGTCAAGCCATGTTTGGAGCCCTCAACAGTGTCGTATCAGGCAAGCATCTGTTTCCAGTCAGTGAAGTCACTGCCAAACCCCAAACCTTCATGGGAAGCGCGACTAACAAATGCAACCGGGGACTCCTAACCACCGCTCACTTAAAGGATGTCGAGTTTGACAGCATACTGATTGATGCATCATCATACTTTAATATTGTCATTGTCAAGACTCTGAGAGCTACAAACATTTCAAAGCAGGAAGATGTTCACTACCCAACTATGATTAAAAGTGCAGAAGGAGAATCAAAGGATGCTTACGGGTACATTAATCTCGAAATCAAGGTAGGAGATGCTCTAACACGCGGAAAGTTTCATATTATTAAAGAATGCCCGAACTATGATATGATTCTGGGCCGTTTGTGGGTGGACGACAACATAGTAAAGCTATGAGTGTGTCCTTTTCCAGTGTCTATACCTGAAAGGATTTCCAATAAGCCGTCCAACCCCAAAGATCATTTGTTGTCGTGTCAACAACTTTCCAATGTGACACAACTATTTGGAGAGAGCCCATCGATGTACATTCGAAGATTCTGAACCCAAGTAAGTCTTATTGAACAACCTTTTCTGCAACCAATCACTTCTCCTCTCATCAAAACTTGGGGACTCGATCTGATTATCAACCCAGCCGTTACTAGGAGATATGAATGGGATGCTGGTCATTTTAAATATTTTATCAAGAGTTTAAAAGATGTCACAGTTAAAGATAAGGAATCTAGGAAAGTAATGATGCAACGGCCAAATCCATTCCAAGTTGGAGATATGGTGGTAAGAGTTTCGGCTTAGCCTGCTTTGTCCGATTCCACATAAGGGAAAGACGAGTCGTACCTAGTGGCAGAAATCATTTTGGGAGGTTACTGTAAGATCATCAATACTGACAAGCTAGAAGGTGTAGTAATACACGCCCACTGGTTCAAACCCTTCAATACCTAAGATGTCACGCCACCCTCTCCTTCATGATTCCTTTTAGTGTTTCCTTTAGCAATTTTCCTTTTCATGCAATATTTGTAATTCCTCCAAAATGATTGCACTGCTTGCATTCATAATTAGGGTTTCAATTTATCAGTTAATAAAAGCATCATTTCTTTTAAAATTCTTACTCCTGAATCATCTCAAGGAAAAGTCTAAGTAAACTCAAACCCTCATAAAATCATTACCCATCGATTCAAAACCAGAAAAATAAAACCACGAAAGAGGCACCTCGTATCTTTCAAAAACACTAAAGAAGGGGATACATGAAGAAAAATAAGGGTAAGGCGACCAAATGAAATCGTCAAGCATCTAGTACATGGTTTTGGGCAAGCGTCCTGAAGTGCAACATGCTTCAACAAAGCAACGTCCTCTTAATCATCGTGTGCTTAGATCTAGGAAAAAAGTTTCGCCACCAGTAATTCTCCGGATTTTGAAAAATCCCTTCACGGAATAAAGAAGCAGCAATCTAGCGCGTGGTACTCCTAGATTGCAACCACTTCTTCAGGTGTGTTCAATCACGTCACACGAGCTATTAATTGGAGGAAGAGCGTCCACACCTAACAAATACGACTCTTGGATTTCTTGTTCACGGAAGCATAATACATGTGATATACAAGGGTAATACCAAACGGGAGTTACAGGTTCGTGGCCGAATCCTTAATTTTCACCATTACATCCCATACTTCAAGTTATTGTTATTAGGGTTACACATAATAAATATCATCATGGAAGCGGTATCCAGTCACATGAACGGAAACTATATCATCACTTATGTGTGTCGCCTCCCCATCGTCCCCATCAATAGGAAGAACTCATTTACGTAACCAAGGCACTAGTCGTGGCATTCGAGGAATGAGTATGAGGATGTACTGTAACTCTATCAAAGGATGTGGCGACTAAAATTCCAAGATGTGAGATTTTTCCGAAGATTTGGATTTCTCAGTCAAGAGATTTCATTCATTCACCCAATTGGAAACATAAGGTTGTTAAAGCAACATGAATGAAAGATTATTATCCTGTGAAGCCCTGTCTCCAGTTATATAAACAAAAACCATTGAAATATCAAAAACATCTGCAAGCTAAGCTACGAAAAGATACTCTTCTACAAAAGAAATAACAAGGTGAGAAATTTAGTTATCGGCGTTAACATAGGGATCAATGGCACCTTCACTGGAGTATTCATTAGAAGTTGCTTCAACATCCTTTTCACAAGGCGCCCCCACATCCTCTCTGAAAGCCGCCTCGACTTCCCTTTTGGACACCGCTTCAACACCTTTTTCAGCAGCTACTTCAATATTCCTTTTAGGAGACAATTCAACATATTCTTCATATGTCGCTCCCATGTTCTACCCAGCAGCCACTTCAGCGTTCCCTCCAGCAGTTGCTTTGATATTCTCTATAAAAGCTACTTCGACCTCTTCCTCGGAAGCTGCACCGACATCTTTTTCAGAAACTTCCCCAATAATCTTTTGAGGATGCTCCGGTTCGTCCATATCGGAGTCGATAAATATGATCCCGTTATGAATAAGGTAATCATACTTATTCCCACCTGGAGATTGCTTATGCTCAATCCTCCGCCGCTTCAATCGAGCCGTGAATATTTCATCCCTGGAACTCGGGGGATGAGATACTTCATCACGCTGAGACGCTTCATCACATCTGCATTTTTCTTCCATACTAACTGAAGCCAGAAAATATTGAACACGCTCTCGAATGACGCATAAGTGCACAAGAGACGTACCATGTATAGCACGACCTGCTTCGCGAAACGGAGAATCTATTTTGGCGATCACCTCATCGAATGTGTTAGCCCTGGGTTTGTCGACCTCAAAGATCTTCTCTGGAGAAGTTGGAAAAAAAACATCACCAGCAGTTCCCATTATACGCTGCAAAGAGGCATTATGATTGTATCAACAACCTATGTGATATATAAAAAAAATCAAATCAAATCACGTGAGAACATGACGTAATACCTGGAACAAAAAAAAATACAACTCTATGATGACTGGAATGAAGAAGAAAGCAACTCGGTGATGATCGGTGTATAGAGAAGGGCTCAAGCGCTTCCTTTATATTCCACAAACCAGCAAGATCCCGGGAAGAAAATGATTCTCTACCTGCCGTGAATAAAGGCTTTGGATACGGGATAACAATCAAATAGATACTTATCTACCTGAAGACAACTGACGTATGCTGAAAAGAAACGTATCTTGCTCGAGGACCGAGCCATCCTCTATCCTGGTAATGTACGCCGAACTTATCTTGTGAATTTATTCGACTGTCACCATCTAGTGCTTACCCCGCAATAATGTCACTATTACGTGCTAAGCAGGGGACTTAATCTTGATAGTGGTTTTCAATTCAAGGCTAAAATTGTAAAACCCTATATTTAATGCGTTATTATCTTGTAAAGGAATAAAGGCCATTTGAAAGTGATGAGTGCATAAACCTTTTCACTTACATATGTATTGAGCAATTCAACATATTTACGAAATTTATCCAGAATGGTGCGTGAAGCAACAATCTCATATATTCTGTAAATTTTAACTTATTGCATTATTCACTAATGCATGACCTTCCTGGTATTTTCTTACGCTATGTTCCCAGTCAAACTCTCAATATTGGCATGACATGACAATTAATGTTCACTCGCAGCAGAGTAGCATGAATCTCATGAAGTGTCAGTATTGAGACCTGCATGAAAACCCTCACGTTGGCTACACCACTCTCTGAAAAAGAGATCAGCATGTTTACACACTTTTTAATTAAAAGTTAGCGCGATCGAACGCGTTTAAATTCCTTAAGGAAAATCTAGACTATCCATATCAATCTTAAAAAATGATCACGGCCTCACGATTTGGCCACACAATTCAACAAGCCTAGACTACTTCTAGCGGAACTAGGCGATCATCATGATAAACACCGACGGGCCCACTAACATCCCGACTAGTCGAAAACCCTTTAGCTCATCCGCTACACCCTCAAAACGCTAGCCAGAACGTGGGTAATCACGTTGTTAAAAAAGAAAGCTCAAACGAGCTAGACCGACCATGACGGTCTTAAAATCATCACATTCGTCCAACTTATCCAGCCAAGATAGACGGCTTAGATCGAGTTTTAGGCAATCAAAAAGGCACTAACGTGATCACCGGCCACCCAACTCAATCCCTGGTCGACTGACCTGCCCACGGAATACCAGAAATGCGTTGAATCGCCCGCCCAAAGTAGGGTGATAGCGCGATTTTTAAAACCCTAAATTAAGTCAGCGGCGTTAAACAACTGCAGCAAATCGATCGTGTCCATCCATCTTCGCCAGCTTGGTCGAATAGCTTAGATCGGGTTCTAGATGGACAACAACATGGCACTGTGATCACCAGCCACCCCTCTTCCATTAGGAGCGATCGTCCAAGCCACGGCTTGTTCATGTGGCCTCCGAACGATCACCCAAAAGAGGCTGGTCGCACTATTTGCATAATCCAATGACAGTACGCAACTGCCGAAAATCATCTCGTCCATCCAACTTCGCTATCCTAATCAGATGGTTTAGATTTATTTTCAGGAGGCCAATAGGGTAACGATGTGATCATCGATCACCCCTCCTCCATAGGGAGCGATCGACCCAGCGACGGAACCAGGAAATTATGTTTGGGTGGGATATTTTTCATTCATCTCAACTGTGATAAAAATAAATATCTAAAGTAAATAAGTTGCGCGTCTTTCCTTTGGAGCAAAAACCTTTGAATCAGATTTGTTCACCATAAAAAACTTTGAATCAGATATGTTCACCATAGAGTATATCTACAATTGAGTTATGCTATGTATGGGATATGCAAACAGAACTATAAATTAGCATATCGAAAGTCATTATTTTGATTTGATAATGCGGCCGTAGGCCGCTAATTTTTTTAGGTTCTATAAATTATATTTTGGTTTCAAAAAATATTACTTATTAATGTGTTTAAATTTGTGGTGCTTCAATATTCTCTTTTGGTTTGTGCAAAATAATTACTAAATCAAAAAATATTTTAAATTTGTGTATATAAGCATGATAAGATATGGCATTTTTCTGTTTATCCCTGTAACTATATAACATTTTACATTTATAATTTATCATGATTGTCCCCGTAAAGATGCACAACATTTTAATATTTTGAATTATATATAATATACAAGCAAGAAATTTAATTCTTTGGATGCAAGCATATAAACGTGTCCTCACCCTCATTGCATATAATTTAATATTATAAACTACTATATAATGTATCATTAGATCTTATACAACTACATATATTCCCGATCGTTAGATCTTCTTTAAGATACGTCAAGTTTGATTTTCTTTCGTATGGGCTATCCAAATTTAGACCCGTACTTTTTCTCTTTTCCCGGGCAATTACCAAGGTGAAAATGAGCTATTACATTTTTTTTTTTTTTGGGGGGGGGCTGTAGCCCAGGTAAGCCACCCCCTTCCTCCGTCACTGGATCGACCAACTGGTAGCTCACCCATAGGGTTTTCAAACAATCACCCAAAGGTGGCCTGTCACGCTACTTTTTTAAGACATTCAATTTGCGACTAATTTTAACAAGCTCTAAAACAATAATGTTTCCTAAATATCGATTATGTTTAGCTTCTTGTTTAAAAGCGATGCTTTATATACATCGATTATAAGCGGTTTTAATTTCACAAATAATTTTATTATTTGACCTAAAGGCACTATGTTCTGCTTTTAGCGGCGAGTCTCACGTCTTGACCCATTTACTCGAGACATCAAACATGTCACAAACTAGGGGATGCTCACTGGGGTATTTGTCTGGCGGTTTACAGCGTGCGGAGTGCAACGCGCCCATTACGAGAAAGTGTTAGGAAAGAACGGACGGTTTATAGCAATGAGAGTAGTGAGAGAAAGTGTGACTAATTTTCACTCATAATGGAAACATGGTGATCACCACTTTTTACACAATCCTACCTCTCTACTTCTTAATCACCTCCACTTCCTACGAGATCAGGGTGTGCTCGAACATGACTTGTATAAATAGGATTCAACCAATTTCAAACAAGATAACACAAGTGTTATCAACACAAGTATCCAGAAAACACCAAGAACTGATAAGCTTATATTCTGCAAGCCAGTTCTACATTATGATACAAGTCATAAAATAGCTTCACCTTCATAATTCAACATTTTGATCTCAAACATCTTCTTTGCTTCCCTCCCTAAGATCAACCCTTCTCATTCACTTTGTGACCAAATTGGATCTGGAATGACCATTTATTGGTTTAGGCCAGAGTCTTACAGATTGATCTCTCGAATCTAAAAGTACTCCCGTGCAGTACATTTGTTTAGGGTTTGAATTCGTTTCTCATCAAAACACCCAAATTTACCAAAAACCGTAGAATCCATTATTACCCCAAAACACTGTGTTATTTCTTTTCCACATTATATTTTGTTATATAATAGAAATATCACAGGTTGTGCGTTAAGATCAATCAATTGTGAATCCAACCTTTGGTTGTTGATTATATTGATTGACACTTGAACATTGGTCTTTGGTACCATTCAAGTAGTTTCACATAATAATCAGGCTCACGGATTTCTATCTATTTGATTTGTTGATTACATTGTGAAACAAAAATATAAACTCTTTGATATACTTTTCTATAGATTGAGTCTGACTGTCTAGTTGATTCTCTTAAAAGGTGTGGTTGTTAGACAATCACTTTTTCAAAGAGGATTTGGAATCTGAGGTAACAAATTTGTTAGTTAATCGTTTTCCTGTTAAAGAAAAGCCTGCTTATATTGAATATATTTTTGTTAGAGCATTACTCAGTCGAACTCGCATGCGTAGCTATCTCAAGCATGTTTGTCAATGTTAGTGACCAAAACTATAAGTATTGATTTCTATTCTACTATATTTAAGGTCTCGGACTAGGATTGAAAGTGTAGTTGAGCTCAAGAACTCCATGGCAATCATCATACAATACGAAGACTACTCAAGGAACCTGTGGATCTTCATCGACTAAAAGGTATATGGATACTTGAACTTATCTATCACTCAAAAGTCTATCTACTCTATCTCCTATCTTGGGACAAAATTCATATTACTATATAGACTAAGATTATACGCATTTGGTATTTTGAGCCGAGTATATCTCGCCTATCTATTTCTCTAAATATGTGTTGGTAAAGCTTTCGCTTTATCCAAGTTCATCTTTACCTAGTGACGAAAGTCATGTTAAGTTTTAATCACTTTGAAAATTACTCTGACGAAAAATGGTTTGTGAATAACAACTATATAACGTTCTCTGAGAATGTTTTAATGATTGAAATGAGAGTTTAGACAACATGACTAATGGAGGATATAAGCATTGTTGTGGAAACACATATGTGTATAAGTCCTTATTCCTTGAACCAAAGTTTGAGAACTTTGTTGATCAAGAGAACCGGAGCAGTCCGCGAACTGGAAAAGTTCTCGAACCCGAGATTTTCTGCTAGAGTTTGTGAACTCTATCCGTGAACTTAAGCCCGCGAACCCAGTTCGCAAACTTGAGTAAGTTATGTCTAAAAATGATGTTTGTGAACTCATCTCTATAAACTAAGGAATGTTATTGCAAACCGTGGCGATATAGTTCATGAACCAATTCGAGTGAATCAAATCGTTTTTGCTTCAATTGTGTCTTGTGTAGTACATAAACATCTAAGCAACTGAACAACTCTCTAAATAGTTCATTTGAGTCATTTGAACTAGTAAGGTGAAGAAGAATATGGTTGATATTAATGTTATCATATGGCTAACCATTTGGTTAGCTATTGTTGAACCAACTAATGCACAAGTTTGGGTACGGTTTTTACAAGACTACAAACATGTATTACATGTGTGTATAACAAGCTATGTTTTCGATCTAACAGTTGATAAATGTTATCTTGAATCTAATCAGGTTTTCATTTAACGGTGAATATTGAATGATTTGTTACTAAGCTAACATTGATTGCAAACCCTGATTTGAAAGACTATATAAGGGAGAACTCTAGCAACTGGGAAACCTATAGTCGATTCTCCTTTAACCTTTGGTTTCTTCTTCTAAACCAAGTTAACGACTTAAAGACTTTATTGGGATTGTGAAACCAGGACGATACTACTTTTATCGTAGTTGTGTGATCTGATCTTGTTGTTTCTATCATACGAGTACAATTGTAATAATTGCCTTGTGATTTCTATCTCCGATAAGCAAGATATAAAAGTAGTCACAAACAACTTCATCTCATCGTTTGTGATTCTACAATATATTTTTTCGCTACGTTGATTAAGATTATTGTGAGGTAATTGATAAAGCTGAGATGTTCTTCGGGAATATAAGTATGGTTTTATCAATTGGTTCCTATTAACCTTGATTTATCAAAATACGGAACAAAACTCGTAGGTATATTCATGCGAGACGAATTTATCTATTATCATAGGCTTTTCTGTGTGATACAGATTGGTTTATTAAAGTCTTCAACTTTGGGTCGTAGCAACTCTTAGTTATGGGTGAGATCAGCTAAGGGAATCAAGTACGTAGTATCCTGCTGATATCAGAGGCATATGAGAATAACTGTACCTTGGATCAGTATGAGATTGATTGGGGTTCAACTACAGTCTAGACCGAAGTTAGCTTGGAGTAGGCTAGTATCTGTAGCGGCTTAATACAGTGTATGTTTAATCTGGACTAGGTCCCGAGGTTTTTATGCATTTGCGGTTTCCTCGTTAACAAACTTCTGGTGTCTGTGTTATTTCATTTTCCGTATTATATTATTTATCTTTATAATTGAAATAATACAGGTTGTGCGTTGAAGTTCAATCAATTAGAATATCCAACCTTTGGTTGTTGATTTATATTGATTGACACTTGGATATTGGTCTTTGATACCATCCAAGTTATTCCTTGTATTTGATTAAAGACTCGTTGATTTTTATTAGCTTGAGTAAATTAAAACAAGAGAGAGATAATAACTCCTTGAGATATTTATATCTAGATTGAGTCTGACTGTCTAGTTGATTCTTTAGAAAGAAAATCGGATTTTTTCCATACAGATTGCTAATTCGAAATATTGGGTGTGGTTGCTAGACCCACAGTTTTTCAATTGGTATCAGAGCAAGAAAACACGTTCAAGACCTTATAACTCTGTGTTTGTAGCGATATGACTCTATGGACAATAGTGTTATCTCAATAAATGCACCACCAGATCCAGGGATTTCAGAATTCTCTTCCATGACTGATTTAATAAAATCTGTAGAAGAAATTCTAGCTTAACCTCCACCAGGTTTAAAATCCCTTGAAGTATTTTCAGGGCTTGAAAAGAAGCTTGAGAGCTTATCTCTTGATGTTGAGTTATACCTCCATAAAGAGCAAGAATCTCTTGACAGGCTAAATCAAGTTATGATGAATAATATTCATGTTGAGGTTGATATTGATTTACTAATCAGTGAGAGCAATGCTCCTCCTCTTCGTAATCCAATTAGTTGTGATAAACTAAACGAATAACAAGAGGAGTTTAAATCTCAGTCATATGAGTGTATCACCTCAAAGCATGAATTTACTCGTTGCTAAATTCCTGGTACTTCCTATCAAGATAGTAGTATTGTCTTCTTTTATGAAGAATCTAGGACGTCTCTTTTTATCAAAAGAGTTTCCCTTCGCAGTACTAAAAACTATCTGCAGAAACTGTTTTTTATAAGTCGGAAAACAAGAAATGAGAAACACAAATCTTTTTGGGTTCTCTTGAAGTTCTTTGATAGACTTATAATAAAAGTTCCTTGGGTGTTTTTCAACACTACAAGATTTAAGATTTATTGGAAAGAAACTCTTTCTTGGTGCCATGGTGAGCAAGACATTGTTCACTGTTAGAGCATTGCTCGGTCGAACTCGCATGCGTTGCTATCTCAATATTTGTCAATGTTAGTGATCAAAACTATAAAGTCTTGATTTCTAGTCTACTATATCTAAGGTCTCGGACTAGGATAAAAAGTGTAGTTGAGCTCAAGAACTCCATGGCGATCATCATACAAGGAGAAGGACTACTCAAGGAACTAGTGGATCTTCATCGACTAAAAGGTATGTGGAGACTTGAACTTATATATCACTCAAAAGTATATCTATTCTATCTCCTATCTTGAGACAAAAGTCGTATTACCATATAAACTAAGAATATACACATATGTTATTTCGAGCTGAGTATATCTCGCTTATCTATTTCTCGAAATGTGTTGGTAAAGCTTTCCCTTTAGCTAAGTTCATCTTTACCTAGTTGTTGATGGTGTATTTTCATTTAAGGCTGAAATTGTAAAATCCAAAATTATGCGCTAACATCTTGCAAAAGATAAATCCATTAATAAGTGATGAATACTTCTTCACTTTACTAATTCACCTAGAATGGAGCATGTGGCAAAAATCCCAGTATTCTGAGAATTAAATACACGAAATTCATCCAGGTTGGAGCATGTAGCAACAATCCCATATACCCTGTAAATTTACAGCATTATTAATTAATGCATGACCATCCTTATATTTCCTGTACTCATTTCGGTGTGGCATGACGACTGAGTGTTGTTCTCAGGAGAGCAACACGAACCTCCAAGCATTAATAATGAAGCATGTACGAAATACCCGTACAGGCTGCAACTCTCGGTGTGTTATACTAGCCCGATTGAGCATATTTGAATCTGGACTGTCCATATCAGTCTCAAAAACGATTACTACCATCCAACTTCACCAAGCATGGTTGGATGGATTAGATCGAATTCATGACCCCAAGAAGGTATTGAAATATTCACTACCGACCCAACGCGGGCCCCACATGGTCAGCCTCCCTAAAAGGGTGGCATAGCTTTCCAAACCATCCAAGCCAAAGCAGTATGGATGAAAAACCCTAAATTAGGTTTGCGGCACATTACATGTGTCGCAAAATAGTCTCAACCATCCATCTTCACAGGCATAGATGGAGGGTGTAGATGTAGATTCAAAGGGCTCGGAGCATGTCAAAACGCTCACTGTAAGCCTGCCTACACACATGACCGATCAATCAGGATCAACCATGGCTGGTCGTTGCAGATCGTGCGCCTAAAGTGGGCATGCCACACGGCCGGCAAAACCCTAATTAGGGTTTGCATCGATCGCAAACGTCCGTTTTCTCCTGATCGAATGGAGAGTTTAGGAGTCGACTGAGTAGGTCCAATGAGCATCAAAATGATCACCGTGGACCCATCTATCTCCACACCCGATCGGCCAAGGCATACCATGCCTGGTCGTTCCAATTCGCATGCCCAAACTAGAGTGGTCACACTTCCCAATCGCAAACTGATCTCGACCACTCAACTTCGCCAGACAAATTGAGTGGCTTAGATCACGTTCCTATGGGAAAGTAAGGTTTAGGCATGTACACCTACCTGCCACCTACACGCCAAACCAATCAGTCGGGACCGACCAAGCTTGGTTGTCCCGAAACACGCTCCTGAAGAAGGCATGATGCGCGGCATTTGCGGAACCAAACTTCTATCGTAAATCAATCCTGACCGCTCATCTTTGCCGGAAAAATTGAGCGGTCCAGATCACACTTTCATGGGACAATGAGGTATGGGCATGTATACCGGCATGACGTCTACACGCATGCCCGATTAACCATGCCAAAATTGTGTCCCAAGCTTGGATTCGACCAAGCTGAAAAGTGGTGCTTGCGCACCTCTTCTAAAACCCTAATTCCACTAACGGTCACAGATGAGTGTCTCAAAGATCATCTCGTCCTTCCAACTTCACCGGCTTGGTTATACAGCCCTGGTCAGGAGTTAATTGGTCAGTGAGGCATCATGGTGATCATCACCCGTTACTCTACCACACCATGTGGTCGGCCAAGGGAGGACTTGCTTGCGCAACCTCCAAACCATCACATGAAGTAGGCTGGACATGAGGCTATTTTGAGACGCTCAAATAGAGATGATTCATACATGCTGAATATACTCGATGCAGTACCTGCATAGAATACATACGATACTTCACAAGTATCGACTTCCAAAATAACTTAGTTATTTAATCTAGCATTACATGATACTTTCTGTGGGTCCCACGATCCACACACTCGATACATAAATCATGACACAAACTGTGGAATACATACTGGGGTATTGGTCTGGCGATTTACAGCGTGCATCACACAACGCGCCATCACAAGAACGTGTCAGGAAGTCATGGATGGTTAGTGATGATGGGAGAAGTGGGCAAGACTGGTCGTGTGATACTAACACACGACTCCACTACTTCATCACTCCACTTTATCCACTTCCCACGAGATTCGAGGGTTAGGCTAAAAGACTTGTATAAATAGGTTCTCCTACCTATTTTCCAAACAGGAACAAGGTAAGAAAAGACAACAGAGGTAAGTGTTGATACAATCATATTCAAATACCGGAACTGATAGCTTACATCCTGCAAGCCATTTCAGCTTTCTGATACAAGTCATACACAAGGTAGTCAATATCGGTTGTACAGGCCGATATTACATGTTTTTATCGGATATCGGAAAATACCTATACGATATCGAAAATATCGGCGATACAAAGACGAAATACAGGCCGGTACAGACCGATATATCGGTTTTACTTGTACACCGGTTTTGTGAATAAATTTTTCATCAACATGCATCTAGTCTTTATCGACAAGTACAATATCAATTGGAGAAGGTAAAAAGCCTTAATATATTTATAATATAAAATCAATGACTATATGGTAGGATATAAGATGGAAACCATATTTCGATTGCAAGGTAGAGAAACATAAAAGATAAATATGAAGGATAACAAAAAATATTTACTAGCATAATGGGACAACAATGACAGCGTTGGCTAAAAGCTTCTCTAATGGCATGTGTGTGGAGATAAATGTCAAAATCCACCTAGGATACACATCCATTTTTTCTAAAATCATTCTCCAACCCTGATGTCTTAAACCAATGTATAGATGACTTTGGGTAGACATTTTCAAGGTGAATGTCTAGTTTTAGACATTCCCCTTGACATTGTATACCATTCTAGTCAGCTTTTACTTAATTGAATTGACTTTAATATATTAACTAACTATTTTTAGCTCTAATAAAATCTTAATTATGAAAAATAAAATTTATATTAATTAAAAGAAGATGTTACATGCAATACTATTGGAGATGGATTTTTTTTGTCTCCCTAATTTTAAGGAAAAATAGATTGAGGATGTCTTATTTGTGTTGCCACATAGGAAACACACACAATGACCATTGGAGAAGCTCTAATAAACCACCTTGTATTTTGTAAATTTGAGATATGTGTATGATTCTTATTATTTTTTACTGTGGTATTATAATTATTTGAAATTCTATATTAAATGATATATCGCCTGTAAAAACAGATATTATCATTTGTATAGGTGTATAGGACCCGACCGATACGATATGCGATATTAACTACCTTGGTCATACATAGCCAACACCTTCACAATCTCAACACCTTCTTCGCTTCCCTCTCTAAGATCAACCCCATCTCCTTCACTTTGTGACCGAAACAAGTCTGGAAAGGCCATTTCTTGGTTTAGGCCGTATTTGCACAGATTGATTTCTCGAATCTACAAGCACTCCCGTGCAGTGTATTTTTTTTAAGGTTTAGACTCATTTCTCATCCACACACTCCAAATTACCAAAACCGGCAGAAATAGTTTTCACCCATAAACACTAGTGGCGAAAGTCATGTTATGTTTCAATCATTTTGAAATCGCTCTGACGAAAAATAGTTTGTGAATAACAACTATATAATTCCCTCTGAGAATGTTCCAATGATTGAAATGAGAGTTTAGACAATATAACCATTGGAGGATATAAACATTGTTGTTGCAACACATATATGTATAAGTCCTTATTGCTTGAACTGAAGTTTGCGAACTTTGTTGATCAAGTGAAACCCGAACGTGAGCCATCAACTCAGTCCGCGAACTAGCTTAGTTCTCGAACCCGAGAATTTCTACTGGAGTTGTAGCTCGGTTTCAGTCCGTGAACTGACGGAATTTCTCGACCCAAGAATTTCTGTTAGAGTTTGTAAACTCCAACCGGTTGACTTGAGTCCGCGAACTTGAGTAGGTTATGTCAAAAAACGATGTTTGTGAACTTATCATAATTATCTAAGGAATTCTATTGCAAACCGTGGATGTATAGTTCATGAATCGATTCGAGTGAATCACATCGTTTTTGCTTCAATTGTGTCTTGTGTAGTACATGGGATCTCATAGCAATTGAACAACTCTCTAACTAGTTCATTTGAGTCATTTAGACTAGTTATGGTGAAGAAGAATATGGTTGATATGAAAGTTATCATTTGGCTAATCATTTGGTTAACTAGTGTTGAACCAACTAATGTACAAGTTAATTTGGGTACGGTTACACAAACCCAAAATTGTCAAGCACATGTGTGTATAACAAGCTAAGTTTTCGTTCTAACGGTTGATAAATATTAGCTTGTATCTAATCAGGTTTTCATCTAACGGTGAATATTGAATACTTTGTTACTAAGCTAACATTGATTGCAAACCATGATTTGAAAGACTATATAAGGGAGAACTCTAGCAACGGGGAAACCTAATCCCCACACATTTTGTGTGATACTAGTTTGCTAAGCTAGAGTCGATTCTCCTTTAACCTTTGGTTTTCTTCTTCTATCACCAAGTTACCGACTAAAAGACTTCATTGAGATTGTGAAGCCATACCGATACTACTTTTATCATAGTTGTGTGATATGATCTTGTTGTTTCTATCATACGAGTACAATTGTAATAATTGGCTTGAGATTTCTATCTCCGATAGGCAAGTTATAAAAATAATCACAAACATCTTCGTCTCATCGTTTGTGATTCCAAAATATCTTTTTTCGCTGCGTCGAATAAGACTATTATGAGGTGATTGATAAAACTAAGTTGTTGTTCGGGAATACAAGTCTAGTTTTATTGATTGGTTCCTGTTCACCTTGATTTATCAAAAGATGGAACAAAACTCATAGGTTTATTCGTGGGAGACGAATTTATCTATCTTATAGACTTTTCTGTGTGAGACAGATTTGTTTATTAAAGTCTTCGACTTTGGGTCGTAGAAACTCTTGGTTGTGGGTGATATCAACTAAGGGAATCAAGTGCGCAGTATCCTGCTAGGATCAGAGGCGTATGAGCATAACTGTACCTTGGATCAGTGTGATATTGATTGGGGTTCAACTACAGTCCAGGCTGAAGTTAATTTGGAGTAGGATAGTGTTTGTAGTGACTTAATACAATGTATGTTTAATCTGGACTAGGTCCCGGGGTTTTTCTGCATTTGCAGATTCCTCGTTAACAAAATTCTGGTGTCTGTGTTTTTTTTTTTCCGCATTTTTTTTTTTAAACACTAAAATAAATTAACTTCCGCATTATATTTTTATATAATTGAAATAATACAGGTTCTGCGTTGTTCAATCAATTAGAATATCCGACCTTATTGGTTGTTGATTTAAATTGATTGACACTTGGATATTGGTCTTTGGTATCATCTAAGTTATCTCTCTTTGATTAAGACTCGCATATGGTATTTACTTGAGTAAATCAAATCGAGAGATTGAGATAATAACTCCTTGAGATATTTTCTATTTGATTGAGTCTAGTTGATTCTATATAAAGTAACTCGGAGTTGTCCATACATATTGCTAATCGAAATATTGGGTGAGGTTGTTAGACCCCCAATTTTTCAATTGGTATCAGAGCATGCAAACACGTTTAATACCTTACAAGTTTGTGTTTATAGTGATATGATTTATGGACAGAGGTGCTATCTCAATTAACGTACCACCAGTCTTTGATGGCTCCAATTACTTATGGTAGAAAATTGATATGCGAGCTTTTCTTCAAGCACGTGATTTCCAATCATGGGTATATGTTGTTAATGTCTATGATGCTCCCATTGAGGCAGTTAGAGGTGTAAACGTTCCTAAGAACATAGGTGAATATACTCCTGCCGAGATTCTAGCTGCAAAGCAAAACTACGACGGTTTGAATGTCATCATACATGCCATTACCCCAAATCTTCAACACCATGTGTCAAATTTCACTAAGTCGCAAGAAGCTTGGGATATCATAGCCACCATATTTGAAGGTAATACTAGTGAAAAGGAAGCAAGGCATCAAAACCTTAATTCTGATTGGGAAAACTTTCGTATGGCAGATGAAGAAACATTTGATGAGTTTAATCACAAAGTGTCTGAAATTGTGACTATTCCTGAAAAGGACATTGTGATAAAAATTCTCATATTGCTGCCACCTAGATACGATTCTAAGAAGCATGCCATTGTTGAGGTAAATAACCTTGATACTCTCTCCAGAAATACGCTGGTTGGAAAGCTTAAGATCTTTGATCATGAACATTCATCCAAATCTAAGGATGTTTCGTTCAAAGTACTGAAGGACACTAAATTACTTGATAAAAGTAAAAAAAAAAAGTGTATATCTCTGAAGATGATCACTCTGAGACAGATTCATCAGATAAAGATCTTGAAAAATCAGTCTCGATGATCACAAGACGGTTTAGGGATCTTCTGTTGAAGAGAAGTAAACGGTTCTCCAGAGATAAGCCTAAGGCTTTAGTCAAACCTCATAATCGTGTTCCTCCTAAAAACAGGGATATTGATGAAACTGATGATGAGGATATGTCTCAGTGCTTTAAGTGTAAAGGTTTTGGTCATTTTGCAAATGAGTGTCCAAATCGGAGAAAATACACTGGGAACAAAGTTCTTGCTGCAACACTTGATGAAATGTCTGACAATTATGATTCTAATGAAGATGAGAAATCAAGTGTTGCACTTCTTGGTGAAAATATTGATTTTGATAATTGTAGCAATACATGTATCAATCTTTATATTCTTTCAGAAGAAAATCCAACAATTCCGGAAGAGGAAGTTGACCCAATCTTTGGAAACACTGCTCATAATGTCTCAGTTCCTAATATGTTCTTAGCTTCTTGCACATTCCAGAAGCCTGATTTTTATCCAAGTCTGACGTTCTCATATTGTTCATTAAAGGCTCATGAACTCTCAAGGTGCTACAAGTTCAAACACCAACAAAGGCATGTCAACAAACTTCAACGAAGAACAAATCATCTAGCAAGAAATCTTAAACTTGCTCAGAATACCGCTAAGGTATGTAAGATTTTATCTCCGTCTAAGAAGTTAGTTTCCAAGGATAAACTAAGACCATTAGAGAAGAAATTATGGTCAAATAGTTTTGATAGACAGAGGTCTGTGGATTCCTCCCAAAAGGAAATTGGTGGACAAATTATTGTTCACCACAATGCAACTTGATTGTGTTGTTTTTAAAATCTTGTCTCATGTACCTGATCTAATGAGACAATGATTTTGTACCTCTCAGGCTTTGGGAAAAGTTTTTTTCTTTCTTTTCTTAGGGATGTTAATTTTTGTCTATCAAACAAAAAGAAAGGGTATTATCGACAATTTCACTCTTCATAGGGTTGAGAGTTGGTCGTTTACGAACCTGTTAAAGGTTTCGAACCCTACATTCCTTTTCCTTCTCTAAAACCTCTTTTTATCTCAAGACTACTTGTTGAGGTAATTGTGAATTCCTCTCACAAACCCAAACGTTCATGGACGCTCCAAGAATGATATCTTCGGATGGAAATGACGGTAATATGATTGCGCAGCCATCAATCATAAAGGAAAAAGATCAATATCCATTGCCTCCTATTTTGAAAAGGAAACGAAGGAATGTGAGGAAGCCAAGAGTCGTTCCTTCAAACTCTCAAAAGTTTTCTGATGTTCTTGAAGTGATGAAGGAGTTGCGTAAGGAGATTCAACAAATAAAGGATTTTGTGTATAAGACTCATGAGGTTCAGAAGGCCCTGTTTCAATAACAGCAACCTAAAAGGTTTATTGATATAAACTCCTATCTTAATGAACCTTATGTTCCAATAGTTGTTGACGACAAGGAGTTCGGGGACGATAAAGAATTCTTCAAAGGTCTTATAGCCTAGTAAATCTTCTATTTTTTTTCTAGTTTTATTTAGAAGAATAACTAGTGTTTTGGAATAGCCATTATTGTGATTACACATAGCTATATCCAAAGTTTTCATCTTCTTGTTTTTAGATTTATTGATTTAAATTCTAAACTTGTTTGGAAGATGATGGTTGTAGTATTAATCTTTTGATTTTATATATTGCAATATTTTGATGGGATATGTGTGTTTACGTCCGTGAACTTAATTGTCCCATATTTTGTCAAAAGTAAAGTTGTTCGTGAATTGATATGCAAATATTGATAAAAGAATGAATAGACTTTTGACAAAACACAAAAGTTAAGCCTATATTGTCAATTATTGATGTAAGATAGGTTAAAATCTTTTGTGATTCAAGGATTATGTCTATTGTGTGTCATTGTGCAAATAGTGATGGAAACATAGAATGAATCCTTGCTTATTCCACGGTATAGGGTCGATTCTCTGATCCACAATTTTTTGTGTAAATATTGTGTTGTTCCATGAAGTGTCCTATGTTGAGCACTAAAACAACAAAAGTTGATTGCTTTGGTGATTAGCTTAGTTGTTGTTCCATAAGGTACTTTATGTTGAACTAAATTAATCATCTTGTCTGATTATTTAGTTATGACTCCGTAAGTTTTTCTCGTGTTGAGCATGATTGACTGGGTTGGTTATTTTTATGATTAACTTAGTCATCGCTCCCTAGATTTTCTTATGTGAGTATAAACAATTGAATTGATTACTTTTGTGATTAGTTTAATTGTGTATCCCGTGTTAGATTAATTATGAGTTCTCTTGTGAATAATCTAATCGAGTTTAAGTCTCCATAAGTTTACTTATGTTGAGCATATTCAGTCAAATTAATCTTGGTTCGCTTTGGTTAATATGATTGAATATTTTGGATTCCAAATTCATACTTGTATGTAATTTGTTGAGTCTAAAGAAATCCTTCCTTTCTCTTGAAATTAAGGTCGCTCTTGTTGTTCCCTTGGGAATGACATTTTATGGGGGGGGAGAGTTATTTTAAACTTGTGCTTAATTTCCAAATCTTTGTGGGGAGTGCGGTTGTAGAATATTAGAGGGGTTGTCTTTTATCTTTATGAACTCCTTGATGAATGCATTTAGCTTCGACTTTATGATTGCATCTAAACAAGATGATATACATTTACCTTTGGTCATGAAATGTCTCTTACGGAAATTTCATTAGGATCCCGTTCTTGTACCTTTGCCAATTTTATTGACAAAAAGGGGGAGAGTTAATATGTAGTTCATACTACAAATACATATGGTTTTCGGATCATTATGTAAGGGGGAGTGGTTTCCATGTGAGATGGAATATTGACTAAGGGGGAGTGAAGTATCACCATAGTATTGTTGTTGAAGTTGTGATGCAATTGGACTTTGACGTTGTGTAATGATACTATGACACCGTATAACAATGATTGAGAACCATTGCTTTTCTTATTGTTATAGCTACGGATTTTCAAAAATGATGATGCTAAACTTACAACCTTAGGGATCATTGGACTACTTGGGAGTGATGAAGATTTCGAGTATTGTTGAAGATTAGACATGTGGAATAGGAGCTACAAAGTTTATTTGTAATATCTTGTATTTTTTTAGCTACTGTTTCAGGTTGGGTCATACCTGGATTGGTTAACCTTGTGCTTAGATTGTTGTTCCTTAGCCTTAGCCTAGGTGGGTGGATTGAACAAGAAAGGCTACAAGTTAGGGTGGAAATAGAGCCACCCAAATTCATTATTATTCCTTAGTAATGTTATTAAGGTTTTATAACTAAAAGTTTAGAAGTTTTAGAGAGAGAAACTAAAAGCTAGGGAGAAGAAGGAGATGAATCTAGGGTTTATTTTAGAGAGAGAAACCATGGAAAATCAGTGGAGAATCAAGAGGAGTTTTTTTTTTCTTTTAAGCAATTGAGGTAGAATGCTAGATCCCCTTTCTCTTTATGTTTTTGTTATACTTGATTTTGAATTTGTATAATTAGGTCTCAGTAATTTATTGATTTAAATCTATGAAGCTAATTGATGATCGGCATTTTAATATTGATAGATAACATGCCTAGGTATGTCTAGTTAAATTTTGAGAATACTTCACCACAGATTCACCGTTAAATGTTTGTTTGAACTTGGATGTTGATTTCTGAAATTTCTGTACATTTTCGCTTTGTCTGTTCTTGACTGTGTTTATGTAATCTTGATGATATCAAAACGATTTTAGGTCTTAATAAAAGTTGTGGATTTATGTCTTATCTTTAATTGTGCATTGAGTTTGCTAAATTTCGAATTATTATGAATTTACTGTGAATGGTTTGGTAAAATGATGCAATCTGTCCAGATTTTAGAATGATCGTATAAAATCAATAATTTTCATTTGAACCATTGGATTTTCGTAAATATTGTATATGACATAGATACATATGTTATAAATGCTCCCCTGAAATTTGAAGATGATCGGATTGAGGAATCATTATGAAACATGTAATATAAAATTCTGCAGTTGTTGTGCTTGCTTAGATGTTTCAAAGAATTCTTTTTGATTGTTGAAAGTAGTTGTTAGTAATTCTTTTTTTATTATTAGATTAAAGAATTCTTAGTGGTAGACAAAGAATTCTTTTTGATTGTTGAAAGTAGTTGTTATTAATTCTTTTTTTATTATTAGATTAAAAAATTCTTAATGGTAGACAAAGAATTCTTTTTGTTGTTGAAAGTAGTTGTTTTAATAATGAAAGTCTAAGAAAGAATAGATATTAATAACTTGTTCTGTTCATATTTGAAAAATAAAATTCTTTTTGGTTTTTGGTGGAATCCTATGAATCACTCGATGAAATACTTTTATTTATAGTATTGTTTGCTTTAATCAATAGTATAAAGCAGAGTTTAGCTAACTTTGCCTATATGAGTGGTGGTCAAGATTAATCCTTGGCAAAGATAAATCAAAGGTCATGGTTCTTCGTGCCACACCCTACAAGTCGCACACGTGGTGTTCATTCCAATATTATGAATTAAAAATGAATACTCAAGTCAAGATATGGAATTTCAAAAATTATAACGGGGAGGTTCGAACTCATGACCTATTGTGTCATAAGAGTGGCCTCTAACCATTGTTCCACCTTGGTTGGAATTGATAGAAAAGATAAATCAACAGTGGTTGTTTGTTCAACTTAAATATTGATTAGTATAAGTGTTTTATTAATTAGTATAAGTGATTTGTCTAGAGAAGATAAATCTATGGTTTGGTTTGTTCAACTTAAATATTAATTAGTATAAGTGTTTTATTAATTGATGGCTCATTAATTTCTCATGATAAATGATTTATTAATTTTACATCATAAATATCCCTTAATTAATATTAATACATATCTCCATCAATAAATAATAATTTTGACAAAAATTATTTCCATAGATATTAGTGGTGGTGGTAGTAGTAGAGGAAGAAGTAAGTGGTGGAAGCGGTGGAAGGTGTTACTAAGTGGTGGAGGCGATAACATTAGTTTTGGTGGAAGAAATAGTGGCGCTGGATGGTTTTAATGGCGGTGGTATTGGTTTCTTCTTTTTGGATCAAAAATAATAAAAAAAATTACATGACGGGTAACATTGTATTGTGAAAAGTATAGTTGGTTGTTTTTGACACGATCAAAAAAGGCGGATAACAAATACTTTTGGGATGATACCAAATCATATAAGACAAAATGGTTGTTTTTGGTACCACTGCTATCTTTGGTAACCGTTCGTACGCATGATTTTCAGTATTAAAAAAAAACATATAGTTGAATAAATTAAATGACGACCTAAGTTTGTTAAATCTAAACTTAGTTGAATAAATCTCTGTATTTATTTAGGGTGCAAAAGATAATATAATAAACAAAATATCCTTTTTCATAAGAGCATTTACCATCAAGTAATTACCAAAAAAACATTTCTCAAAGGGGTATCACAAATAAATCAACAAATCAAAGGACCTAAAATAAAATAACTTTATAAGTTGTCCAAACTATGCTTTATAAGGGAGACATGTGGGATTAAAAGTTATAAATGGACCAATATTCTACGAGGGATGGAAAATGGTGGTGGTGGAGAAAGAAGTGATATCTGGTGGTTTGTGGTACTGGCCGGTTTTGATGAGTAGTAATTGACTATGTTAATTATTTGCTGCTACAAAAGGATAATACTATAAATTAGAAATGTGGTTGATCGTCTTAATGCTAATATAAACTCGGTTAAAATACATGAAAATTAAGAAGAAGAAAAAAACATTTGGATGTCACGTTATATAATAAATAATACTAAAAACTACATATTTAGTATCAAGGTTTCTCCGTCCAATAGATAAATCTAAGGTTGTATTGAGATCCCATAAGCAGAGGGCGAGTTGGTCTTGGATTTCTGAATGATAGTGAATATAATGAAACGCTCCCTCTCGGTTTCTCCAATGAAAACCGAAACCTTCTTAAAAAAATAATCAATTGAACAACACTTAGATGGAACGCATCACCACTAGTGTAAACTTCTCTGAATTGCTACATATCCAGTGAAATTTCTACAGATTAATCTGGTGATTTCGTCCTACCGTAGTTTTTAACGAGGCATGCAATTAAATCTCTAATAGTGATTTTAAAGGTATTTAATAATTACAAAATTCTCTTATAAGTTTTGTTTATGCAAGTATTGATTTAACTTGGGTTCTTTAATATTTTTGTGTTAAGTTGATGACTTTTTAATTTGAATACATGTTTGGTTAACAAACTTTGATACATATCAGGTATTTTCTTTGTAGAACTGATGTTAGTCTCTCATTTTTCCCGTTAGAACTTTGTTTCGATCCCGTATTTGTAGACATTATTTGACTAATATTGGGGTATTTGTTTAATCTCAAGGACGATTAAACCCAATGTGTGTTGTATACATTGAAGGTGACAGAAGTTTGTGTCGGCACTACCTTGAAGCTAATAATTTTTCTTCGGAAGGTTAGTTGAATTTATGTAGATACAAATATCAATATGACCATGCTCTTTAAAACTCCAAATTACTTGAGTAACACTAGATGTGAGAACGTCATTCATGCACTACTTAGCATAGTTGGTGTGAAATCTTTTTATCCACGAATTTCTTCAATTTTATGTTATCAATATGATTGAGAAAGAATCTTACACATGTTTTGATTTACTATTATAAGTTTATTTTTTCAACTCACATGTGTATATTTCAACCTTCCAATAGCCAAGGGTTCTTCATTTTTATAACTCTCACATTTGCAATAAATAAATAAATAGTGTTTATCTATAGTAGGGAAAATATTATGGGTTTTTGCTTCACTCCTTAGAGCCTTAGTTATCAATAATTTCGGAACAAATGTATTCATAAACATCATGGAGTTGGATTGGAAGTTTAGGTATATGTACTGTTAGATGAAATATTATATTTGAAGTTTGAAATTATGGTATGATGGAACAATAAATGGGGAAATTTTTTATTTACTGTATTTTTTATTTTATTTTCATGTTGGCACAACATTATTACTCCGTCCAGATAATAAATTGGAATAACATGCTTAAGTAAAAAAATAAAAAGATCAGGTAACCCATTTTGTTTCCCAAAACCTATTTGAATATCAAAATAATTACTCACGAATAAAATGAAGCAAGAGGAATATGAACAATATCGTATTAGAGACAAAACATCCCGTGCCGTTACGGCACGGGTTAAGATCTAGTAAAGAATAAAAGGGAAGAATTAGCTGTAGAGAGAAATAAATTAAAGGAAGGTGGTAGTGGTAGACACTAATTATTAGCACCACTTTGAAGGACATAATTATTAGTTCCTTATCTTGACCAAAACTTTTAAACATGCAGACTAAAACTTTGGGGTTAAGTGGAGCTCGTTTTAGGTTGTGAGTATATATATATATATCTTATACTGAAAAGAAAAGAAAAGAGTAACCTAGCCAACCTTTTCTTCTGCCTTCCATTATTCTTTTGTAGTTGTGAATGATATAATGGAAACTAAAATCTAAATTAGTATAAATAGCTAGAGATTCTCTTAGTTTATATCAAAGACGATTTCTTCGGTGATAAAGCTCTTCCTTGTATTGTTGATAGTTTTTGGATTGCGATTCGAGGTAGGCGCAACACAATCTAAAACTCTTTTTATTTATGGTTTTGTTAATTAAATTCATATTTACAAGTTTTCAATAATATATGAATGATAATCGATGTTGTGAGCATGATTATGAAGGTTGGGCTGCGGTCCATAGATTGATTCTTAAAAAAATTATTTATGACGGGATACGAGATATCCTTGGGAACGGTTTTGTTTCCTAAACCCACGTGGGACTCCCTGGGGCGAGCGGATTGATTGAATTTATTGTTGTTATGGATGTGGTGTTTCCATATAATTACGATGTATTAATCATGCAAATTGTTTTGAAAAGAAATTGAAAAACGTTTAAATAAAATGTTTTGTTGCTTCTTATCTTGTAGGACCAGAATATCTCTACAACACTTTTTCTGCGAGATTAACAACACTTCCCAGCGAGCATCACCGCGAGCTTTTTAACAACACTTTGCGAGTGTCACAAAAGCATTCAAAAGAGTGACGTAATAGCTGACGATTGAAGAAAACATAAGAAAAGCATGTTTGTCCCGCGATGTCTACAAAGCTTGCGAGAATAAACATTATAACTATCGCGGTACAATCGCAGAACAAATCCGAAATAAGAGGAAAACTTAGCTGTCATCCATTATATAACTACCCTATAAATAGAGACCCAATATGTCCAGAAAAGGATGATATATTTTTGAGAGTTGAGAAAGTCCTGAGGAGAGAGAAACTTCAAGAGAAAAGTTGTATTCTTGAATTCTTAAATTTCCTGTAAACATTTCTGAAAATCAAATAATAAAGTGTCGTTCTTAATCTTAAAATTTGAGTTAGTTATTACAAATTCTTAACAAGGGTGTAGTGTAGGATTTCCTGCAACTACATTTTGGCGTCCGAAATAGAGAGAATCAAGCTAAGAAATCTCTAATTACAACTTGAAGATTTGAAGAAATTGTTAGAGTTGAAGAAATGGCTAGAAGAAGAATAAATACATCGGAACCACTAACAACTGTGAGGAGGAGTAAAAGATTTGCAGGTGGAGAAACAAATGAATTAGGAGAATCTTCAAGGATAAGAACAAGAAAAAATAGAACAAGGATTGAACGAGAAAATCAAATTCCACAACCAAATCAACAAACACTGATACAAGATAGAAATGTGGATTATGATAGAGTGAGTGTACATACTTGGAGATCGGATTCGATGAAAGATGTAGAAGATCAACAATTAAGAAACAGAAGAAGAGAAGAAAGAAATCAAGGAGTGGTTGAAGGATTAATTCACGGAGAAGGCGAAGATGAAACTGCAGATGATCCAAGACAAAGAATACAAGAGGAAAGAAGATTAGAGGCGGAAGAGCGTGCAAATTTAATAAGACAAAATCACGAGTTGAGAATGGTGAATTTGAGATTGCAAAGTAGAAGATCAAGAAGTATTATTAGATCAAATTCAAGATCATTAAGAGAAGAATTAAGGCGAAATTCCCCAATAAGAAATGCTAGAGGAAATATCCAAGAGGAAATGCAAAATCCAAATGAAGAGCAACGTCATAGAGAAGAAGAGGTAATAGAAAATCGCCATGATCCGCGTGGCGAAACTTTGGATAATAGACTTAACAACAGAAATCAGGAGGGAAGAAACAACCAAAATGATGAAGAAAATCCAGAAGAAGGTAGGAGGATATTACATGGGCGAGAGATTCAGATAAATTGAAGAATAATTGAGGAAGAAATTGAGAGACATTATGCTGAACAAGCACGACTATCTTGAGAGAAATATTAAGGGCAGAAGTAGAAGAACAAGAGTTCCAAGAGGCAGTACGACAGAATAACCATGAAAATCGAGAAAGGAGACGTACACAAAATCGCTATAATGATAATATTCAGGAAGAGTATGATAGAATACATAGGAGAATAGAAAGACAGCGAAGAGAAATAATAAGAAATGAAGAAATTCGCAGAGAAGAAAATAGACAGCATAGTCAGCTGCGATTTCAAGAAGGATGTGAAAGAAAAAATCGCATAGAAAGACAGGATGAAGATGAAGAAGAAGATGCACAAAATCTCGCAAGACAAGAAAGACAAGAACGTAGAAGAAGGGAAACTGCGTTAAAAAGACCAATGGAGCAAAATTCAGCTGAGAATGAGCAAATATTAAGAGAATTGGCAGAAATGCGAGGAATGATAAACAATAGAAGAGAAGGAGGTAGAAGGCAACTTGATAAAGCAATTGAAGAAGCTGCGAGAACCCCTTTCGCTCAGGAAGTACAACTAAGAGGAATACCTCCTAAATGCAATTTACCGACATTAACCAGTATCTTTGATAGAACTACTTGTGTTGTTCAGCATGTTAAGGCTTATGTCAGGTGTATGCTGGAATGGGAGAATCATGATGTTGTATTGTGCAAGTATTTTGCATCTAGCTTAACTGGCGAGGCATTAAAATGGTTCGAGGGATTGCCAAAAAATACTATAACTTGTTTTGATCATTTGCAAGCTACATTTCTGGGAGCATATATAAGCAACAATTCATCGCGGACGGGCATTGAGGATGTATTTGGATTAAAACAGAGGATTGGCGAGAGTTTGAAGCACTTAACCATAAGATGGAAGACAATGTGCAGTGAGATGGCTGGAAGAGTGGATGAAAGATATCTCATTTTTTCTTTCATTAATGCAATGTTCACAACTAATCCGTTGTACATACAAATTTTCAGAATCAAAAATACTATCACAATAACTGAGCTACAAGAACTACAAGAAGAATACATTGCTTTGGAGGAGAAACAAAATAAAATGGAATCATATCCAATCGCAAACACCAGCTCAGTAGCGGAAAATGGAAGTTTACTTTCTAAAATGATTAACAATGTGGCGAGCACCTCGCAGGCACAACAAGAGAAAGTGGTGATTGATAATCAGCAGAAGTTAGTAGCGATGGGAAGTCGAGATCAAGAAGAGTATGAGAGGGAGAAGAATTATTACAATCACGGAGGAAATAACAAAATCCAAAGGCTTGATTAGCCGCAAGAAACCTATGGTGGACAGAGGCAAAATAACTTTAGGGGGCAAGGTAATCAGAAGATAGTATGGGAATAAATCAAGATGCCACCCCTAAATGCTAGTATAGAAAAATTTGGGAAGCTATCACTTTGATAGAAAATATACCATCCCCATGGAATATGGGAAAGGAGCCGCATCCAAATAATCGGAGTCAAGAATTTTGTCTTTACCATCACTTTCATGGTCACATAGTAAATGATTGCAGGAATGTAAAGAGAATAATTTTAAGGATGATTGACCAAGGAAAGCTAAACCACTTTTTAGTAGGACATCCACAATCTCAGCGATTTCCACCAGCACCAGAAATTCGCAGAAACATTCGTAATAGAAGTTGGGGCTAAAGCAAAGAATTTTTTTTGTAATTCCATTGTACATTCACAAAGAACTATTGAGGATTTCCATGATAATGTTCTAAGAAGAGTCTTCGCGAGAGACACGGATGGAAGATAGATAATGAATATTGCGAGAGCCTCGCCATTAGAAGAAGGGCAAAAGCAAAATATATCTTTCACTGCACAAGAAGTACCAGAGCCTGGCGAGCAGCATGATAACCCATTGGTGGTATGGTTAGAGATAAATCCAAAGCAAGTAGAAGAAGAAGATGATGAAAATGAAGATTCTTGGGATATCAATAGAGTTCTAATAGACACAGGCAGTTCAGTCGACATATTATTCTATCATACCTACAAAACCATGGGTGGAAGAGACGAAGATCTAACACCATCAACATATAAAATATATGGCTTTAATGGAACAGCTAACAAACCAAAAGGGGAAATTACAATGCGGATTCCATTAAAGGGAATATCTTCAAAGATCTTGTTCTGTGTTGTGGACATTGAATCACCTTATAATGCCCTGATTGGTCGACCTTGGCTACATGGGATATTAGGTGTAGAATCTACTTTTTTGTAGGAGCGGAATATCACAGCAAATGATAACTTACGAAATTATGGAGACAAAATAAAAATCATTATTCTGAACTTCTGAATAATGATTAGGTGATTATTCAGAAGAGACAAGATGTAAGTACTGAATATCGCAAGATAATAGTTCACGAGTATCGTAATAAGTAAAGGAGAAAAGAATTATAAAATGTTACGATGATAGAAGAAACGCGGAGAAATAAGAAGTTTTGCGAGGATGGAGTAATTTTGCGAGTATGAGTTGCGATACTTCGTAACTCATGTACAGCTGTGTAAAGTTTTACTATAAATAGGAGAAATCTTGTTTCGTAACTTACTCGTATTAATGAATTTTTATCTTCATCAAACTCTCTTATAAATATTATCCTTTGTTTTTGCTTTTTATCTTCTTCACCAACTACATAATTGGTGTACTAAAATTTTCTGCGGCTCTCTTTCTTTTTTGGAGGCTGATCACAGATTGCGGTCTTTTATTCGCAAGTTTCTCGTAAATGGCGGTATTTTTTCGCCTTTTAAATATTCATCGTAAATTTTTCATGTATATAAAATGTTGAATGTTTTCATGAAATGTTTAGTATAAGAAGTATGAGAAGTATCCATATCACATCTTTAAATCAAAATTATTCTATAGAAATATAGGAATTGAATTTTCTCTATTTTTTGCAATTTTGAAGTCTTTGAAATTTTTTGAGATCTTTTAATTTTTGCGATGAAGTAATTTTAGAATCTTGCGATTGTATCGCATTTCACCAATCTAAAAAATCTTTGAAATGTTTTGAAATCTTAGAAATTGTAGAAATTTTGCGAGTATATCGGTTTTAGTAAATAAATTCAAAAATCTTTTGTCTTCCGTAAATAAAATATTCAAGGAAATGGTACTTATCTCTTTCGGCTTGTTGCTGTCTCTTGCGAAGTATATGAGTTGGTTGAAGATTTATAAGAAATAAGAAATAAAGTCTTGTGAGGTTAACCCCTGATCTGCCTCTTGTATAATGTTGCGCCATACCAGCTGTGCTAAGCTTCTTTTGCGAAGTAATCATGTATAAGAAGTTTTTGTCTATGCTGCGAATGTTCACAAAGTAAATGTTAGAAGTATTTGTTTGTGATGCGAATGTTCGGAAAGGAAATATCAAAAGTATTGTGTACTTAGCTCGTCTTATAGTTGATGTCGATATGCGAGATAAAATCTATTGTTGTTGAGTTGTATGGAAGAGCTTGGTCATAAATGTTATCGACTTGTTACTGTTCGTGGGATTTTGCGAATAGAACTTATTGTTGCGAAGTAATAATTGTATTAGTAGGCTGTGCCTGACGAATTGGGCTACCTCAACATTGTTGGCTCGCAGAAGATAAGTTCACTGGAAATAATTGTTACTTTAACGAATTGGGCTACTTCAACGAACTTGGCCTGACGAATTAAGCTACTTCAACGAACTGGGCTACTTCAACTAATTGGGCTACTTCAACATTGCGAAGTAATAATTGTTACAGTTTCGCAAGTAGCTAACAGACATTGTTGGCTACTTCGTGGGTTTTCGTAAGTAGAAGTATATGAGGGTGAAGTATATCCCAACTGAATAAGTATCTTCATCCCTTAGTGCTGTCATGATCTCATTCATAATGAAATCTCTTGATGCAAAAGCTATATTATTTTCTGTGCTAGTGAACTTGGTTATGTCTTCAAGGATATGAAACGTCACCAAAGTTCTTTCCATCATTCAAGAAAAGTTGAATAACAAAAATCTTCTTGTGTGCTTCTCTGCCAATTTTATGACGAGTGAGAAGACAACACCAACCTTTGCAGCATTGACCACGGTTGAACATCATTGCTTCCTTGTCGTTGATCAAATTCATTAACCCCACCATTATCTCATCCTCCTCAATTTCTTTCTTCACATTATCTAGCCAGATCTCTACATTTTTCATGATCGAGTCAAGATTTTTCTTAGCTGCAGTGACCTTCTCTTGTATCTCTGTTCTCATAGCTGACGTGAACTGGATTGAGTTGATATAAATTGAGTTGATTGCTTGGGACTTAGTTGTTGCGAACTGGACTGACGTGAACTGATATGTTTTTTCGAAGTTGATTAATTGGTCTGCGAAGATCGCCGACAAAGAAAATGAATCCATATAACTATTTGTATTTCACCTTCATGTTGGTTGTGTTCCCTTGTGTCATTCGTGAAAATACATTATTATGATCTTCTTCATCTTAATCCACCATTAGTTCGTTCTCTTCTTGCATGGTGCATAATATCGTCCATATTTTGATTTTATTTCTTCATATAAAATGCATCCTTGACAGTTGAGAATGCTTTGAGTTGTTTAGCTGAGAACATTTCGTGTTAAAATTAGTGCAGCTTTGGCCCTCTTGGTTTCTGTTGCTCGCAGTTTATTTACTATGACGTTGGGTTGCTCGCAAGTCCATGCCCTTTGGAGATTTGAAACTTCAAATCCGTTTCTGCAACAGTGAGGTTAACGATGTTGGTTGAAACTTTGCTGAGATTTCATTTCCATTTTTTGGTCTTCAAAACTCATTAGCTCACTAGAAATGAGTTGGATTACTCGTAAATATATGCTCTTTCGTAAATATTAGCGTTTTCTTGCGAGCAAAGAATATTTGGTATCAAAGCTCTTTCAATATCGCAGCTCATATATAGGTGGCACTCAATTTACTACAAATAATATCTTAGTTCTCAATTTAATGACCCTTTTGATGCATCTCCATTGAGATGCACTCAGCTCCCTTCTAAGCACCACTACCATCAGCTGATACGAAGGTCTATCATTTTATCTCATACAAGAACTAACGATCATCTCCTCCGCTCCTCTGTATAGTTTGGCTTTTCATGTAAATTTCATTTGTTGACTTTAAGACTAAATTGAACTGCGAACCCTTCTCTAGTTGCTGTGATTGCTACACATGTGGGTTTAAACTATCACGTCATAGTGTTGGTCTTCTCCTATCAATAAACTTCGCAAGAAAAATACGTTACGCAGGAATTTATATTCTTTCACTTGTAGAATCTACAGCTCTGTGCGTACTCTCTGATGCTACAATGATGCTTTTTTCTGACGCTTTCTCTTCCTGTATTACTGTATCCAAACCATTTTTCTGGTGATAAAAATTCACGACACTGTTAAATAGACTAATAACGATAACTGTATATGAAATCAACTAAAGTCATATGTTCTGTTCGTAGAAAAACTAAATTTCCTAATTAATTGGAAAATTTTGGTACTCATTATTTTTGAGATTAACCAAATCACAGGTTTGTATACCAAGAACTGTTGATTGTAAATCTTAAACCAAATCTTGTTTTGAGTCACGTTTTCAAGAGAAAATCTGTTTTTGACAAAGAATGGGATATGAGTTTCGCAAAGACATTCTAGAAATTTTAAAGAGTAAAGTTCAAGAAATAAGAGATTATTCATCCTTTTGAGATTAATATTGTTGCCACTTTGTTTGATTTGGTTGTAAATGGTTCATTTTTTGAATCTGCTTCCGTTTAGCGTCTGTATCTGTTCCTGCGTCAACATCTTGTAAATCACTACTACTTATCTCCTGAAGGTGTATATTCCTCCTAAACCTCTTTGTTGTCCCTGTTTCTAGCGCCAATTATGTAGTTGCGGATTATCTCACAACTACACCCTCATTAGAATCCATTAAAATGATTCCTAAACCTAATTAATTTGATATGAAACTAAGAATTAAGGTACTAAAATTATAAAGAGACACAAAGATTTTTACGTGGTTCGATCAATGTGATCTACATCCACGGTGCTTCACTAGTGATTGTATGTGATTACATGATTTTACAATTGAGACTCCATTAATGGATATTTGGAGCTCTAGAATTTTGGGGAAGAAGATGATAAAGAAAATAAATCTCTCCTAACATTTTTCTCTCTCCTCCTAAAATCATCCCCTCTCTCAAAATATGTCTCCCCCTTCTTCTCATGCCTAAATGGCTATTTATATGATCTTACAAAATATGACAGTTGTGTTGTCCCGCCATTTCGGATTGAAGAATTATTTTACGAACGTTCGTGACTTCCTTTGCTCGCAAAACCTCTTTCGTGATTTCTTTTGCTCGCAAAATATTCTTTGCTCGCAAGATGTATTTTGTCTCCATAATTTCGTAAGTTATCATTTGCTGTGATATTTCGCTCCTACATATTCAGAAGTTCAGAAATTCAGAAAATCCCAAAAATTCACAGAAAAATTCAGAAATTTGCAGAAAAATTCAGAAGTTAGCAGGGTTACCACTTGAGGCAAAGGAAAGATAAGAATAGAGATGAAATTTAATTATTCAACATTTTCTTAAGGATTCTCCTTCATAGATAAAGAACAGAGGCAACTATGGATACCCAAGAAAATATTTGATGTTCTTTATCTTCTCAGCAAGAATCCTCACCAAAAGTGGAATAATAATTTCATATGAACAGAGGCAATATTTATCACTCTCATCAAGGATATTTTATACTTCATATATAATTCGAGGATTAAATACTTCTTATACTTCTTAAGGATACTTCATACTTCTTATATATTTCGAGGATTAAGTACTTCTTATACTTCTCCAAGGATATTTTATATTTTATATTTCTTATACTTCATACTTCTTCAAGATACTTCGCATACTTCATACTTCGCAAGATGATACTTCTAACTACTTATTAAAGCTTCAGAACTTCGCAAAAGAATAGAGGCAAGTATATACTTTTTGAGTTTGATATTCTTTAGCTCGTTCCTTCATCAACAAAGATCAAAGACTACTCCAACAACCACAGCAAGTGATTTTTTTCTTAAAGATCGCTCTTCAAGCAATATTCAAGAAAAAAGAGGCAAGATGTAGGAGCGGAATATCACAGCAAATGATAACTTACGAAATTATGGAGACAAAATACATCTTGCGAGCAAAGAATATTTTGCGAGCAAAAGAAATCACGAAAGAGGTTTTGCGAGCAAAGGAAGTCACGAAGGTTTGTAAAATAATTCTTCAATCCGAAATGGCGGGACAACACAACTGTCATATTTTGTAAGATCATATAAATAGCCATTTAGGCATGAGAAGAAGGGGGAGACATATTTTGAGAGAGGGGATGATTTTAGGAGGAGAGAGAAAAATGTTAGGAGAGATTTATTTTCTTTATCATCTTCTTCCCCAAAATTCTAGAGCTCCAAATATCCATTAATGGAGTCTCAATTGTAAAATCATGTAATCACATACAATCACTAGTGAAGCACCGTGGATGTAGATCACATTGATCGAACCACGTAAAAATCTTTGTGTCTCTTTATAATTTTAGTACCTTAATTCTTAGTTTCATATCAAATTAATTAGGTTTAGGAATCATTTTAATGGATTCTAATGAGGGTGTAGTTGTGAGATAATCCGCAACTACAAAGTTTTATCTTCTCTAAGATTTACTCGAGATTTATCTCCAATAGGTAAGATATAAAAAGTAATCACAACAGTTCTTCGTCTCAGACTCTTGTGATTCCGCAATAACTTCTTATGTTAATCAGTTAGGTTATTGTAAGGTGGCTAATATTTCTAGGTTGCTCTATGGGAGTATAATATCGGATTATTAGTTAATTCTTGTTCACCTTGATCTTTGTATCAATAGACGGAACAAAAAGAATAAAGGATAAACATATTTGCTTATAAGTTTTCGACTTTGGGTCGTAGCAACTCTTAGTTGTGGGTGAGATCAGCTAACAGAATCAAGTGCATATAATCCATCATGGTTCTAGAGGCGTAAGGAACGCGATTGTACCTTTATCGGTGTGAGACTTGGTTAGGGATCAACTACATTCCAGTCTGAAGTTAAATTATAGTAGGTTAGTGTATGTAGTGGCTTAATACGGTGTGGTGTTCAAAGCTGGACTAGGTCACGGAGGTTTTCTGCATTTGCGGTTTCCTTGTTAACAAAATTTCTAGTATTTTTATTATTTCTTTTCCGCATTATATTTGTTTATATAATTAAAATATCACAGGTTGTTCATAGTTCAATCAGTTGATAAATCCGACCTTGATTGTTGGATAAAACTTGATTGACACTTGGGTATTGGTCTTTGGTACCATCCAAGTTATTTCTCATATCAATCAGGCTCACGGATTTCTAACTGTTCAATTTGCTGATTGTATTGAGAAAGAGAGATAATGCTCTTTGATATATTTCTTGATTGAGTCTTACTTTTAAGCTGGTGCTCTCAGAATTATATTGGAGTTTAGTCCATACAAATTTCCGAACGAATTATTGGGTGTGGTTTTTATACCCCTGCTTTTTCAATTGGTATCAAAGCAATCAAACATGCTAATACCACATAAGTCTGTGTTTGAAGCAATCTAATCATTTTGGACGAGTTCATCTCTAATAACGTACCAGTTCAGAAATTACCAGATGATTTTGTTCAAATCTTGGATTCACATGAGAAAATTATCACATCGAGATTAATATTCGAACATCCTTGTGCGATTACCTTGCATGAATCTACTAGACAAGTTCATCTTATTAATGATGTAGAAATTGTTGATTTCTGGGAAACACGCCTAAAAGAACAGTTGGATGAACTTTTCGATGAAGGTGATTCAGATATTGATAGAAATTTTGAGGTATTAAATTCATTGGAAAAGAAAAAGATGACAACTTCTCATGTCACACCTCTCTGTCGAGAAAACAAGAAATTGAAAAGGATTTACGGAGGTCTTTATGTTTGGAATCGCTCTTGAGAATTGACCCTTAGGGATTCCTAGTAAAATCTACATGATAAAATTTATTAAAAATACTCCTTGTTGGAAGATAAACTTGCAGAATATGAAGCAAGGATTAACTCTCAACAAATTAGTTTCGAAGAGAAGGAAAGTGTTTATCTCACTCGAGAAAAACAACATGAGGCTGATTTAACTGCTTCTCTTGAGAAAATCAAGATGTTGGAAGAGGAATTTAAAAAGTTCAATACTAGTTCAAGCAAATTAACCACTATGCAAGGAGAAAGTAAAAATCATTGTGATATGCGGGGATTGGGCTATAAGGGAATATATGCTCCAAGCACTAGCAAACAGGTAAACATTTCAAGGCTAGTGATTATTCTCAACAAAAGGTTTCCACTAATGGAAAAAGTGAAATACCTTCACCGGAAGTTAAGGTTCGAAAAAGCAAAGTATATCAACCTCCAAAAAGTTAGCACACACGGATCGAGGTAAGAATATTCCTTATGTTTGTCACTATTGCAGAAATAAAATTCACCTGGAAGGGAGATGTCGTTTTCGTATAAGGAATGAGAAACTTCATGATGTTCTTGTTTGGGCATCACAAGAAGTTGTGAAACCAAGATCATATGTTAAGACTAATCCCCTTAACATTACAGGTTGTAACTGTCCAACCTTTACGCAAAGTAATCAGTGTTGCAATAAACCTAGTTTTTCCTATAAAAGTCATAAGAAGCCTTTTCACAATTGTAATGATTATAAAAAGGATAACTTTGTAAAGACTAAGACAAGATCTGATGCTCCCAATTGGAGAAAGACTAACTTGCAAAAGAATAGTCAGTCAAATTCTCTTCCGAGAATTCTAGAAGAGAGTAATGGGAAGAAGGTTCTGGTTGTTCCTAAATGCACTCAGAAGTGGGTACCTGAGAAAGTCAATGATGCTTTGAGTGTGAAAAGGAATGATCTCCTGGAAAATTCCATGACTATGGAGAAGGCAGTAGCCATGATGTTGGAAGTTAAAAAGCTCTTTGGGAAGTTGTATTTTGATATGAAAGTTTCTAAAAACGATCTCTTTCATGATAATCCAAAAGTGAAACACAAGAACAGGTGGAAGAAGAAACGGAATAAGCCAAAAACTATAAATGGTGAAAATTCCATAGTTGCGGAAAAGTATGTTTCAGTCACTTGTGGTGAGCAAGTCATTGTTCACCTCAACACAACTTGATTGTGTTGTAAGTGTATCCTCACCAAGGAATGCCTTGTTATGTATATGGTGAAGGAAGCACGGGAATTGGGGCACACATATTGTGTAAGGTAAGATTTTGAATATTTGGAAAGGCTATAGAATTCAAAT
Organism: Papaver bracteatum; assembly: GCA_023529315.1. Classification (NCBI taxonomy): domain Eukaryota; kingdom Viridiplantae; phylum Streptophyta; class Magnoliopsida; order Ranunculales; family Papaveraceae; genus Papaver; species Papaver bracteatum. The sequence continues at coordinate 426,022 of JAJJWX010005269.1, read as the reverse complement.
GGATTCCTCTAAAATAGTATGTCTATAAACTTGAGAAGGATTTATGTTTTTATTATTTGCTTAAAATACTTATAATGATCCATGTACCTTGTGTATCGTTCATGTCTACCTAACTTGATTTGTGTTTAAGGTTCTTAAATGTTAGGTTTGAAAATAGTAGTTCGGGATGTTTGGCCTTCATGGTACACATACCAGGCATGCATTCCATCATTTAAAATTAAAATCCAGGGACTTCAGTTCGCGAACACCGTTTGCGAACAGCTCTAGTTCACGAAATTCAGTTACACCCGTTTGCGAATGGCCTGTAGTCGTCAATATTTGAGAACTTGTTTTGGCCGTAACCACTTCTTCCGAACTCGGAATGACCTCTTCGTCCGAACTCGGAATTATCTTCCTCTTTGAAATATTTTCAAAATAGTGATGAGAAATCCTAAATTTGGATGAGTTAAGATTGGTTTTTGTGCCTGTCTCTTGTTTTTGAGTGTTTTGCTCCTTTTCTTCGCACTTGTACCTCTTCTCTTGGAATTGTGGACTTGGATTCTTGGAGTACTTCTCTTCTAAGTTCATTTGTAGTTGTTGATGGTTGTTTTTAGTATAAGGCAAAAACTGTAAAAATCTGCCTACCTGACCCAGCATCAGAAGTAGTACACCTTGATATGTCTATATTCCGCAAGGAATTTGAAGAATATATCAGAATCTGATGAGTGCCTATATATCTTTTCATATTATATTGAAACTCAAACTCCTAGATGAATTGTTCACTAGTATAGAAACTAATGAGTATTTAGGCTCCTAGTTGCATTACTCACTAATGCCGAAGCCTGTATTTAATGCGTCGTCATCCTGCAAAGGAATAAAGGCAATTTAAAAGTGATGAGTGCATAAACCTCTCACAGATGTATTGAGAGATTCAATATTTTTGGATATATATGAATATATATAAAATTCACTCAGAATGGTGCATACATCAATGATCCCAAATATTCTATGAATTTTATTCTCCACCGGCATTATTCACTAATGCATTGACCTGCCTAGTATTTTCCTATGCTATTTTCTCATTCGAACTCTCAATATTGGCATGACGTCACGATTAATGTTCACTCGCAGCGGAGTAGAATGAATCTCCTGAAATGTCAGTATTGAGACCTGCATGAAAACACTCACGAAGGCTACATCACTCTATGATAAAGAGATCAGCGTGTTTACACACTTTTTAATTAAAAGTTAGCGCGATCGAACGCATTTAAATTCCTTAAGAAAAATCTAGACTATCCATATCAGTCTTATAAAAAGATCACGGCCACACGATTTTCCTACACAATTCAACAGGCCTAGCCTACTCCTGGTGTAACTAGGAGATCATCATGATGACCACCGGCGGGGCCACTAACATCCCGACCGATCGGATTCCATCTAGTACACCCGCAACGCCTTTGAACGCTAACCCTAACATGGGTGATCGCGCTGTTGAAAGATAAGCTCAAACGAGCTAAGACCATCAAAAACGGTCTCAAAAATATCACGACCGCCCAACTTAGATAGCCTAGTTGGACGACTTAGATATTCCTTCAAATGATCAAGGAGGTGCTGACGCGTTCACCAGAGACCCATCTCCATACCTAGTTGATCGAACTACACATAGCAATCCATGAGTGCGTCAAAACATTTACCCAAAGTAGGGCGATCGCGCGCCCCTTAAACCCTAAATTAAGTCAGCGGTGTTATGCAACTGCCGCAAATTAATCTTGTGCATCCATCTTCTCCAGCTTGGTCGAACAACTTAGATCGGATTCTGGATGGACAACAACGTGGCACTATGATCACCGGCCACGCCTCTTCCATGAGGAGCGATCGTCCAAGCCACGACTTTCTCATATGGCCTCCGAACGATCACCCAAAAGAGGCTAGTCACGCTATTTTCATAATCCAACGACGGTATGCAACAGCTGCAAATCATCTCGTCCATCCAAATTCGCTAGCCTTGTCGGATGGTTTGGATTTATTTTCAGGAGGCCAACAAGGTAGCACTGTGATCATCGACCACCCTTCTTCGACAGGGAGCGATCGACCAAGTGGTAGCTCACCCATAGGGTTCCCAAACGATTGCCCAAAGGAGGCCGATCATGCTACTTTTTAAGACGTTCAATTCTCGACTAATTTGAACGAGCTCTAAAACAATGATGTTTCTTGTACATCGATTATTTTCAGCTGCACTATGTGCTGCTTTTAGTGGAGAGTCTCACGACTTCACCCATTTACTCGAGACATCAAACATGTCACAAACTGGGGGATGCTCACTGGGGTATAGGTCCGGAGGTTTACAGCGTGCAGCGTGCAACGCGCCCATTACGAGAAAGTGTCAGGAAGGAACGGACGGTTAACAGCAATGGGAGTAGTGGGTGAAAGTGTGCCCAATTTTCCCTCATAATGGAAACGTGATGATCACCACTTTTTACATAACCCCACTTCTCCACTACTTAACTGCCTCCACTTCCTACGAGATCAGGAGTGCGCTCAATGACTTGAATAAATAGGATTTCAACCAATTTCAACACATAATACAAGTGTTATCAACAGAAGTAGCCAGAAACCGTATTCTAATATAAGTCATAAAATAGCCACACCTTCATAATTCAACATTCTGATCTCAAACACCTTCTTCACTTCCCTCCCTAAGATCAACCCTTCTCTTTCACTTTGTGACCGAATTGAATATGGAACGACCATTTCTTGGTTTAGGACAGAGTCTTACAGATTGATCTCTCGAATCTAAAAGTACTCTCGTGCAGTGCATTTGTTTAGGGTTTGAATTAATTTCTCATCAACATGCCCAAATTTACCAAAAACAGCAGAATCAGTTTTTTCCCCAAAATAGTAGTGTTTTTTAAGAATGTTGTTGGTGAATCAAAAAGAAGAAAGTTCAAGAATGGGCAGCAGTATGCGTTACTCTGGGATTTTTGAATGTTCACAATCCTATTATGTGAACTACGGTGTATGGTCGTTAATGACTTTGTATTTTCTTCTTTGTTAAGAAAATTTTTTTATACGCCTTTGGTAGCCATCCTTGGTGTAAATCCGTGAGAAAAATATGTATTCTACCTTCTAAGGGCAAATCATCTTGTATGTTTTTTACGAGTTTGTTTCTTACAAGCTTGTCTCTTCGTTTTGTTGTCAAGGAAAATTCTCGTGAAAATTTATTCATGTATTCGAGAAGGATAACTAGCTATTGGTATAGCATATTTTGTAAGTGCACAAGCTATTTCCAACGATTTTCATCTTGCAATGTTTTTAGATTTATATATTTAAATTTTAAGTTATTTGGAACATGATTTTTGTATTATTTAATCTTTTTGATTTCATATGCTGCAATTGCTTATGAGATGTAGTTCGTGAACAGTGCTAGTATCTCATAAATGCTCAAAAGCTAAGTCTATTATGTCTTTATGCAAATATTGATAAAATATAAAATGAATTTTTGAAAATTCCGCAGTATTGATCTTTCCCTGATCCACTTTTATGTGAAAGTACAATATGACTCCGTAAGTTTTCTTATGTTGAGTGTTTTCCTGTTAAATTAATCATAGAGGTTCTCTTGTGATTAGTTTAATCGATGATATTTTGTACATTAACAAATCGCGTCCAAAGAAATCCTTATTTTTTTGTAAAAGCAAAGCCGCTCATGTTGTTCTCTTGGGAATGAAATCAAATGGGGGAGAGTTCTTATGTTATAATATGGAATCTCAAAAATTCCTTACAACTTGACATATCTTTTGGTTGTATTTATTACGATCCCGTAATAAATGAACTTGTGCTTAATTGCCATATCTTTGTGGGGAGTGCGACAGTGGAATGTTGTAGGAGTTATCTTGTATCTTTGTAAACTCCTTGATGAATACACTAAGTTTCGACTATGTGAAATCATCGAAACAAAGTTGATATGTTCTGTTTGAGTCATGAATTTTGGAAATTTCATTATGCTCCCGTGGTTTTAGTAGCTTTGCCAATTTATATTGAAAAAAGAGGGAGAATTATTTGGTAGTTCACACTACATACATATGGTTTACGGATCATTATGTAAGGGGTGGTGGTTTTCATTATAAGATGGAAGTATTGACTAAGGAGAGTGATACATATCACCATAGTATTATTTCAAAGTTGTGATGCAATTGGACTTTGATTTTGTATAATAATACTATGACATTGTATAACAATGATTGAGAACATTTGTTTTCTTATTGTTATGGCTACGAATCTTCAACAACAATGATGTTGAGTTGAACATGTTCAGTTTAGAATCGCTGGATGTGACAACCCGGATTTTCGGACTTCCAACGGACACGGATTCGACCTTGTGGGTCGGGTCCGATGCAGCTAGTAAGTCCAAATTTCCGGACGGCCACTCGTGCATGACTAGATTTTTCATTCCAAAAGATTTTAACAAGATATAAAACTCAAATCAAATGAATTTTATAAAATGAAATATAATATTACTTTTAAAATTACAAAACTGTAAATTAATAATTACAAAATCAAAGTATATTAAAACAAACTAACACTCTGGTTTAATTCAGAATGCACAAATCCCAAATCCCCATGATAAATAATAACTTCTTTTACAGCTAGTGTTCCTTTATTCTCTGTGGAAAAGGGAGGAAATATGGTTAAGCAAACCAGAGCCCAGTAAGAAGTTTCCAAAAATAATAGAGTGCATCGAAAATCAAACACATGCAAATGATACTATAATTAAAATAATGCATAAAAATTTTCAATGACACTTACGCCATTTTAACCATAAATATTTAACACTTTCTTACTCAAATCCTTAACCTTAAAATCCAGATCATTAATCTAGTTTTCATAGTTATTCCGGTAAACAAACCACTAATATTCCCCGAATAGTCTTCATTTTCTTTCTTCAAATGATTCTTAATCTAGTTGTCAGAGTTATTCCGGTAAACAAATCATTTATAATTGTCAGAGTTATTCCAGTAAACAGACCATTACTGTTCCCCGAACAATCTTCCCAGGGTAGCCACCAGTGGTAGGATGCCATAAAGGCCAGAGATTTCAACAGCAGACAAATATATATTTTTCTATAAATCATTTCAAATCAGTGCATTTAATCTTACACGCACCAAACCATGTTTAAAATCCCAAAAACTTAATCAAAGTAAGATCCATTCACTAATGCATTAAACTGACTTTCGCAAATCTAAACTCATTTATATTCACTGCTATAATGCACCAAAGTGACTTTTACAAAATACAACTCAATAATCATGCATTAATATACTTTTATAATAATAGAGAAACACAAAACTACCTACATCAAATGTTAAAAATAAAAATCTAGAATAGTAAATAAACCAATAATAATTAGTAATCAATATATAAAATTTCATGAATAAATCAATTCATACAAAACCAACATAATAAATTTAAAAAAAAAATCATGACTATGAGAATAAAATAAAATAAATAAATCAATGTGATTTTAATGCTAAAAATAAGTTTTAGTTTTGATATTATGTAGAAACCCTCTACCTAAAATAGCCTTCCAAAAATCTTGATATAAGTAGAACATCTTTTTCCAAAAATATTAAATCCTATGTCTTTATCGTGAAGTTACTGAAACTGATGGGCAAAAAGGGTTTGATTTTCTTTTTATTATTTGAAGACTGTGGATGTTAACAGGGCCACAATTTGATATATGCAGGAATGACTTGTACACAGGCCCAAAATGAACAAAATTAATTCGCAAGTGATATATACATGACCAAAAGTAACCACCGTCTTCTTTCTCCTCCTCTCCTAATTTCTTCTCCCCTGTTACTGCCACCTCCATAGTAGTAGTAACTTCAAAGATCAAACTCATATCAAAATATACTTATTGAATCAAACCCTTGCTATAATCTTATGATTGTAGTTGCACTATGTGCTGAGTGTATATGAGTGTGTCTGAGTGTGTGCTGTCACATGTGTTGATCGAGTGTGTGATCTGTATTTCCTATTGGCTGTAGGTGAGTGAGTTGTTCAGGCTCTGTCTCTTCTTGACAGTTGTCACTCTTGTAATGGTTGTTCAATTCTCTGTCTTATAAATACAGAGAATGTCCAATCTTGAATTGTAATAACATTTTCAGTTCTTATTCAATCTCTAGTGAAACCATGGTATCAGAGCAATCAAACTTCCGCAAACCGCTATTAATGGTTGTTCAACTTTCAGATCTCTTTTTGTTATTTGTTTGATTACACATTCTTTTGAATTCACTGTATTCAATTCTGAAATCTTTTACTTCAATTCTTTTCAATGGCTGTCTACGAATCAAGAATTTCTCAAGTACCATTAAACCAAATTTCTCAAATTCTTTCCTACAAACTTAAGGATGACAACTTTCTTACCTGGAAATCTCTTCTCCTTCCTCTTCTCAGAAGATACAAGGTTGATGGATTTATGGATGGTTCTTTACATTGTCCTACTTATTTGGTTGACAATGCTGTCAATCCAGGTTACACTGCCTGGCATTATGATGATACCACCTTAATACTATGGATTCAAATGTCGATTTCTGAAGCTGTGATTCCATATGTGGTAGGAGCTGATTCTTCAAAGAATCTATGGGAAACAATTGAAACCAGGTTTGCACGCAGTTCTTCTACACATTCAATACAACTACGTCTCAAACTGCAATCAACCAAACTTGGATCAGGTACTATTTCTTCTTTTTTGAGTGAAATCAAGAAAGTTCTGAGATGAACTATTTGTCTGGTTCAAGAATTAATGATGATGAATTAGTAGTTACAATTCTAAATGGACTAGGACAAGATTATAGTTCCTTTTGTACTTCCATTAGAATTCGTAATCCTCCGGTGACATCTAAGGAATTACACAATCTTCTGCTTAGTGAAGAGATAGTTGTTAATGCTAAGCATAAGCATTTGCTTACTGAGGCCAACTCAAAAGCCTTTGCTGTTCATTCAAGGCCAAATTTTGCTATGTTTAGGGGAAGTGGCAGAGGTTACACTCAAGCACCAAGATCCAATTCTCCTTTCTTGGGATATTCAAGACCACCACTGCCTTACTATCCAAGAGGTTTCTCTCAATATCAAATGTTTCCAACTCCACCACCTTCACCACCACCAGTAAGGCCTCCTTATGTTACTTCATCAGCTCCACCACCACTGTCTGACAAGATCTGTCAAATCTGCAATAGAACTGGTCATCTTGCTTTGGAGTGTAGACACAGGTTGAATTTTGCTTATCAAAACACTTACACTCCTCACAATCTCAGTGCAATGCTTGCCACAGCCAACATCATGGGAGAAAATCCTTGGTATGCTGATTCTGGAGCAAATATTCATATCACCAATGATGAATCTGAATTGACTCAACCCTTACCTTCTGAGGAAATAGATGAAATTCAAGCTGCTAATGGGGAAGGTATGCAAGTCACTCATGTTGGTAATGTTTCTAAAACTACTTCCACATATTCTTTTGACCTAAACAATGTTCTTCTAGTCCCAAAGGCATCACAGAATCTATTATCTGTTCACAAATTTACAAGTGACAACAATTGTTCAATTACATTTGATTCTGTTGGTTTTGCTGTTAAGGATTATTCAACTGGGAAGATCATTTTACAAGGGCCACATAAAGGAGGACTGTATCCAATAACTTTTCTCAAGCATAGTCATCACAAAGCTTACTTCAGCAACATTTCTTCACCAACTACTTGGCATAACAGGTTGGCTCATCCTTCTTTTCAGGTGCTTCAAAAAGTCTGCAGAGATATGGATTTATCCAGTGTAGTTAAGACACCTATTTTCTGTAATGAATGTCATATAGGGAAAAGTCACAAGTTACCTTTTACTTTGTCTACCCATAGACCTCAGTCTCCACTAGCTTTACTTCATATAGACTTATGGGGTCCTAGTCCTGTAACATCAACTAGTGGTTTCAAATATTATGTTAACATTGTAGATGACTATTCAAGATTTTGCTGGATTTATCCATTGTATGAAAAATCTCAATTCAAAGAAATCTTTCTTTATTTCAAAGCAATGGTTGAAAAATTACTGCATACTTCTATTACAAGAATTAGAACTGATGGAGGAGGTGAGTTTTTACACAATGAACTCCAAGGTTTCTTAACTTTACAAGGTATTATACATGAAATTTCATGTCCTCACACTCCTGAACAAAATGGATTAGCAGAGTCCAAACACAGACATCTAGTTGACACAGGCAGGACTTTCTTAATTCAATCAGGCTTGTCAGATAAATTTTGGGTTGATTCATTCCACACAGCCAATTATGTTATCAACAGATTACCTGTTAGAAGTTTGGGGTTCATTTCTCCTTTTGAGAAGCTTTTTGCTCAAAAGCCTGATTACTCTTTTCTCAGATCATTTGGTTCTTCATGTTTTCCATGGCTTAGACCCTATACTTCACACAAACTACAACCTAGAAGTGTACACTATGTTTTCATTGGTTACAGTTCTACACACAAAGGATACAGATGTTTGGACATTCAAACAGGGAAAGTATATATTTCAAGACTTGTGGTGTTCAATGAAGATTTCTTTCCATTAAAACCAAAAGCAACTTTACAACCTGGTATTGCAGCTGAATCATCCTCTTCTACTCCAGTTGAACAGTCACTGCCTACTGCTACAACTATCAATCAATCATCCTCCATTTCAATTCAGTCAGATTCTGATCAGTCAGCTGCTATACCTGCAAACATGCCTATTGCTCCAACTATCACTCAGTCAGACAATGATCAGTCAGCTCCTACACCAACTGTGGCTCCTACACCCACTACTAATTCTCATTCTATGCTGACCAGAGGAAAAAGAGGTATTTTTAAACCTAAAGTCTACAACACAAAATATGCTTTATCTGCTAGTCTTACTTCAACTATTCCTCCTCCCACTCCTACCTTCTATTCTAAGGCTATTAAGATACCACAGTGGAAATGTTCTATGGAATATGAGCATACTGCTCATATCAATGCAGGCACTTGGACTCTAGTAGATCCTGATCCCTCTTACAATCTTATAGGTTGCAAGTGGGTATTTAGAATCAAATATCATGTTGATGGCTCTTTGGATAAGTTTAAGTCTAGACTAGTAGCCAAAGGATTTCATCAACAAGAAGGGGTTGACTACACTGAAACTTTCAGCCCTGTAGCCAAACCAACTACTATTAGACTCATTCTTTCTCTAGCTATTCATTTTAACTGGGATATGAAGCAATTGGATGTCAGCAATGCATTTTTGCATGGAGATTTAGCTGAAGATGTTTATATGCAGCAGCCACCAGGGTTTATTGATCCACTCAAGCCTCATCATGTTTGCAAACTTAACAAATCAATTTATGGGCTAAAGCAAGCTCCCAGGGCTTGGTATGATAAATTGTTACAAGTTCTTCTTTCACATGAGTTTAAACCATCTCTAGCTGATCCATCCTTATTTGTTCAAAAATTTGGCTCTAGAATTACAGTGCTTTTGATTTATGTGGATGACATCATCATAACAGGGAATTCCAATGCCTATATTTCTCAGTTTATCACTCAACTTTAGTCATATTTTCCTATCAAAGACTTGGGCTCTCTTCACTACTTCCTTGGTCTTCAAGTAAAAAGAAACTCAGATCATCTTTTTCTCAGCCAGACAAAATATGCATTGGATTTGCTAGAAAAGTTTCACATGACTGGTGCTAAACCTTGCAACACACCAGTCTCTCTCTCTACTTCTCTCACTGCTGCTGATGGTATACCTTTAACTGATCCAACTGAATACAGATCTTTGGTGGGTGCTTTACAATATCTAACTTGGACAAGACCAGAAATTGGTTTTGTTGTTAATCAAGTTTGTCTTTATATGCAAGCTCCAACTGATCAACATCTAATTGCTGCTAAGAGGATTCTCAGGTACATCAAAGCAACTTTAGACTATGGTGTGTTATTTTCCAAAGGGCTTCTCACTCTTCATGGCTTCAGTGATGCTGACTGGGCTGTTTCTATTGATACTAGAAGATCAACAGGGGGTTTCTGCATTTTCTTTGGACCAAATCCTATTTCATGGTCTAGTAAAAGACAAGGCACTGTTTCTAGAAGTTCAACTGAGGCAGAATACAGATCTTTGGCTAATACCACTGCTGAAATTGTTTGGGTGTGTCAGCTGCTCAGGGATCTTCACCTATTACTTCCTGCTCCTCCCATCATTTCTTGTGACAATCAAAGTGCTGTCTCTTTATCCTCAAATCCTGTGTTTCACAGTAAGATGAAACACTTGGATATTGACTATCACTTTGTCAGGGAACTTGTTCAAAAAAAAAATGTTCAGGTCACTTATATTTCTACTTGGGATCAGATTGCAGATATTCTCACAAAGGGTTTAGCAGGCCCAAGATTTTCTAATCTGAGAGACAAGCTGAAAGTTATCTCTAGCAGCAACCTTCAGCTTGAGGGGGGCTAGTTGCACTATGTGCTGAGTGTATATGAGTGTGTCTGAGTGTGTGCTGTCACATGTGTTGATCGAGTGTGTGATCTGTATTTCCTATTGGATGTAGGTGAGCTGTTTACAGCCTATCTCTTCTTGACAGTTGTCACTCTTGTAATGGTTGTTCAATTCTATGTCTTATAAATACAGAGAATGTCCAATCTTGAATTGTAATAACATTTTCAGTTCTTATTCAATCTCTAGTGAAACCAGATTGAACCACCTTAAGTTTATAAAAATAACAAATCTCTATGAACTACTGTACTTTTATTTATTTGATTTACTCAAACATGATCATTAAATCAAATCTGACTACTGTCCTTTTTTTTCTTTTTCTATTTGATTTGCTCTAACTTGAAGTGGTGAACACTACACATGAAACTTAATAATTACAATTCCTATTTATCTATATAATTAATATTTTCTTTTGGTGATTTTAGTAACAATCCATGATGAACAAAAATTCAGATAGCTCATGAATGATGAATCATTATTTTATAAAATATAAATTTCTAATTTTTCCCCAACTCAACTTCACTTGATTTCAAAGAAAGATTTCAAGAAAAAAACTAAATATGAATTGTTAAGATCATTGTTTTTATTATCAGTTAAACTAATTTTTTCTTTTTCGTGAAACAAACCTAAATCGTTGTTAATAAGAAAAACAAATCTAAACCATGTTTGAAAAAAGTTAGGATAATATGAAGAAGGCTGGATTTGATCTTCATAATCTCACTATGGTTATTCCATTCTTGGCAGTAAGCAGCGTGATAGTGGTGGTGGTCAGTCGGAGAACAACGGTGGCGGAAATTGACCCTGTGGTGGTGCTGGTGCTGGTGGGTCTTGCCTTTTTTTTCCAAAAAGTGAAAAAGCTTACGTGCCTGTGAACAAAATCACGGCCCTTTGAACAACATCCGTCTATTTGAAAAGAAAAATGAGAGAGAGAAAGCAAAAAAAAAAGAGAAAGATGAAAATGATGGATAACATTTATTTTATGTAAGAGATAAAGAGAAAAAATAGAAGGAGATAGATGAAAGTGATGGTTACAAAAATCATTTTGGGTTTCTGTGCTAGGAGACAAAATAGAAGAGGAGAAAAGTTGGAGAAGAATAAAATGACGCCTCTTTTTTTCTTTTCTTTCTTTCACACGGTTTTGGTAATAAAACCTTAGCTAATTATTATTTACCACTCAAGTTTTGATAAGGGACACACTATTTTATAAACACACCCCACTATTAAAATACATGCACCCCTAACACATAATATAATAGTGACACCAAATTTAGCAAAGATATATCTATATACACCCCACAATGCACAGATTCACCACAATTAAAAATGAAGAATTAATTGGGGGATATGGAAACTAATTGGGGGATATAGCTACAGGACAAAAACGGTGTCCCAATAGCAATTCTGGGTGACCCCCTATGTAATTTTTTTTTAATTCCTAATCTAGCCCTCACTAATCATGTTTAGTAGTTAATAATAATTAGTATATGCTTAAGTATTTGGGGGATAGTTTAGTGTGTGTTTTGATTTTAATTTGTGTGAGTGAGAAGTAGAAGGAGAGGAAGAAAAAATAAGTGGAATTTTTTTTTTTTGAAAATGGAAGATGATTGTGATGAGAGAATTGCTGCTAAGAGGTTGAAAATTTGATTTGATTTGTGTCCTTTGAATTCACCATTGTTGCAGCTGAAAAAGCTCGGTGCCGGCATGGTATTCAACCAAAAAACCATGCCGGCATTTGTCGGAAATTTTCAAAAATTGTTTGCCACTATCCAGGGGGGGTTCGGGGGGGCGTAGCCCCCCTGAGAGGGCTACGCCCTCTCGTTACGATTTTTTTCTAGTTTTGATCTTCATAATGTTGATTTTTTTCTGGGTTTGAACAGGTACCGGCATGGTAATCTAGTTTTCGAGCATGCCGGTACCTGTTCCGGCATAGTATTTTGCTTACATTTCTATGCCGGAACAAGATGAAAAGTACCTAGAATGTTGATTTTTTCTTCACTTGACTACCTACATTGACAAGAAATTATCGAGCATGCCGGTATCATGTTCCGCATAGTATTTTGCTTAAATTTCTATGCCGGAACAGGATGAAAAGTATCCAAAATGTTCATTTTTTCACTTGAATACCTAGGCATTGATAGGAAATTCTAAGAATGCCGGTATCATGTTCCGGCATATGGTCTTCATCAATTCCGTCATGGTCTTCATCACTTCCGTTTTGAATTTTTTCTGGTTTTAGTCACTCCACTTCCGGCATGGTCAGTTGATATGAATACCATGCCGGTATTGTTTTCCGGCATAGAAAATAAAGCAACATGCTATGCCGGAAAGCAATACCGGCATGGTCTTCATATCAACTCCACCATACCGCAGTGAAGTGATTAAAACCAGAAAAATTCAAAAGGAAGTGATGAAAACCATGCCGGAATTGATGAAGACCATATGCTTGGAACATGATACCGGCATGCTCGAGAATTAATTCTGGCATGGTCATCATCACTTTCAGCATGATCTTCATCACTTCCGAATAAAATAAAAATTCGTTTCCAAAGTGAAGAGAAGAGAATTTGATGTAGAGTGGGGAGAGTTTAGAATTTTAAAGGGAATGGGGAATATTTAGGTTTCAAAGCTCTACCCCTAAATAAGATTAATAAGAAGTGGAGATGGAAATAGGGGATATGATTTTGTTTTTTGATTTTAAGTTTTTGATTTTAATTTTGTGGGAAGGGTATTTTAGTATTTTCATAACCAAAAATAACCCCTTAACACATACCATGGGTTGGGGGAAGTAATTCATATCCCCCAATTAATTCACATATCCCCCAATTAATTGTTCTTAAAAATCATCTTTATTATTTTATTTTATTTTATTTTATTTTAACAATCATAAATATAATTAAAGCTAAATATTTATTCTTTATAAATTAAGTTTTAAATTACAGTCCAAAAAAAATATTATGAATGGGTTTTATGCGCCAAAATCGTATTAAGAAAATTATAGGGTGTTACATTATTAACTCCTTAAAAAGAATTTCGTCCCGAAATTCAATAACCAAAAATACCGGGCATTACACTGGAGTACTTGAAGTAGCGAATAATTCAAGGAAAGTTGAAGAGCCAAGGAAATCAAGCATGATGGATGAGAAGCTACAAAATTTATTTATTTTGTAATCCATATGTATTGATAGTTTTGTCACTAAAATTGACAAAGGGGGAGCTTTTTAGAGCACTGCTCGGTCGAACTCGCAAGCGTTGCTATCTCAAGCTTGTTTGCCAAGTTTAGTTAATCAAAACTATATACTTGATTTCTAGTCTACTTATAGCTATGTCTCGGATTAGGATAAAATGTTTAGTTGATCTTTGGACTTCACGGTGTTCACCAATTGAAGAAGAATATCTACTGAGGAGCTTCATCAACAAAAGGTATGTGGAGACTAAAACTTATATATCACTCAGAATTCTATTCTATTCTATCTTCTAATGAGACTAAGTCGTACAACTATATAGACTTTGACATTATACACATTTGATATTTCGAGCCGAGTTTATCTCGCTTATCTATTTCTCAAAATATATGTTGGAAGCTTTTTTCTTTAGCTATGTTCATCATATTCTTAACGAGTTTAGTTGGAAACAATTTATTTGTTAGAAACTAAATATTAAGTCAGAAGATGATCATGTGAAAATTACCTTGAACATCTTATATGATGTGTGTGAGATAGTCATTTGACGTTAGCTTGGGAAGTTTCGTATTGATCATTCGATCACTTGAAAATTACTTGAAGGTAATGGTATGCGTGAGATACCATTGCCGTCTTCTAAGGGATTGAAAGGATAGTTTAGAACGATATGCATATATAGTATGCGAACTATATTGTGATGATCCAGGTTCGGAACTCTTGTTTGCGTACCTAGTATGCAAAAGGATTTATGTGAGAAGGTCTGGAACTCTTGTTTGTGTACCTAGTATGAGAACGGGTTTACCAACTAATGGTTTTTCGCGAACCGGGTTTGCAAATAGCTTGACTAGGCCAAGGTCCGGAGCTGTTGTTCACGTACCCAGTGGTTAAGTTCTAAAATCGGTTATGTATGATTCTCATACTCATGAACTAAAACATTTATGAGTTAAGGAATGCAAAATAACTTTGCAAACCGTGGCTTAATGTTCATCAATTGATTCTTGTATAAGTACTCTGTACAATTACGAATCAATCCGATTTCGTTTCAATTTGTTCATGGATATTTCTATGAGATAGTGAACAATTGAACAACTCTATTTAAAACACAATTAGATTTATTTGATTATCTATCATGATTGATTGATCATCATATTTGATCTAGAAGTGTTAGATGAATACAGATAGACAAAAGTGTTCATATGGCTAACTTCGGTTAACTGTTATTGAGCCAACCCAGTACACATATTTAGGTACGGTTAACTGTTATTGAGCCAAATGTCATCATTTGTGTGTAACAAGCTAAAACCATCTAATGGTGGAGATTGATTGCTTAATTTCTAAGCAGACTTAGCTTGAATCTTAAATCAGGTTTTTCATCTAACGGTGAATATTGAATGCTTTGTTACTAAGGTATCTTAGCTTTGATTATAAGCAACCCTGATTTGAAAGGCTATATAAGGGAGAACCCTAGCAACTAGAAAACCTAATCCCGACACTTTCATGTGTCCTAGTTGCAAACTAGAGTCGATTCTCCTTTAACCTAGGTTTTTCCAAAACCATTATTAGGTTAATGACTTGAAGACTTCATTTGGGATTCGTGAAGCTAGATCTAACTATTTTCTCTATAATTGCGTATTCGGATCTTACTTGTTCTATCATATTGAGTTTTATCTTCTCTAAGATTTACTGGAGATTTATCTCTGATAAGTAAGATATAAAAAGTATTTTTTTTTTGCTCGATCAATAATAGATTTTATTACCTCAAAAAGAATTACAAAAGCAAACACAAGAGAAAACCAAAGATACAACAAACAAAAAAAGGGGCTAGAAAAACCCAAAGAAAAAGAATAACAAAAAACAAAAAAACTCAGGCCCAAAAATTCATAAGCCCAATATTAACAGGTTCTATAATAGGTCTTCTCTGGATCTTCTAAATCCTTCATGAAATCTGGTTGTCTCAAGAACTTTTGGCTATCTCCCTTATTCATCCCTGCTCCCCTCCTTGCCAGATTAGTGGCTGTGAAATTTATTTCTGTATAGCAGTGCACTAAAACCAAATTCCTTATAATCTTCTTTATTTTACTCCATCTTGTTTTGTAAAACCAAGGAATCTTACCAGAATCACAGACTTCTATAGCTGCTTTAGAATTTGAATTGATGATTAACTCTTGGACATCTCCTTTTACAGCCCATTCAGAAGCAATAATAATGGCCAGTAAATCTGCAATGAATGTATTTGCAACTCCAACACCCTTTATTTATGCATATATGAACTAACCTAAATCATTTCTGCTAACAAAACCAATACCTGCAGAACCAGGACTTCCTCTTGAAACACCAACACAGCACACCATAATTTGATTTCTCATAGGGAGATTAAACTTCAACTCCATTCTACTCCGAATTTTCACAGGTCTACTTTTCATATCAAGATTTATGAAGACTTGAAAATCATAGTTGCAATCCCTCATGCTACCTTTAATCCTCATTTCACAATCTTTGATGAGCTTAAGGATTTTCTTCTTGAGACTATTTATATCTGGTTTATCACCTTCAAAAGCACACTTATTTCTTTGAAACCACAACTCAACCATAGTAATTCCAGAAGCCAAAATCCAAGCCTCCTGAACTGCTCCACTTTTAGAAGTGGCAGCTATTCTAACTTCATTGTAAGATTGAGGATTTAGGAATGAAAACATACTACCTATCCTTTTCCAGATTATCTGACTAAAATCACAGTACCACAGAATATGATCCAAGCTCTCAGAATCCTTTGCACACAAATAGCATTTTGAAGCCAAGCAATAACCTTTACTCTGCCATTTCTCATCAGTAGCACAGATTTTTCTTACCAGTTTCCAAATGTTACTGGCAGTTGATGGGTGAAGGACTGGATGCCAAACATTCTTAGCCCAAACTTTCTTCTCAAAGTGAACTCTAATACAATCAGCAGCTGATTTAACAGAAAAATTACCAGACATAGTTTGTGACCAAATCCTTTTATCATCTCCTTCACACAGCACTGGCAAATATTCTACTTGGAAATATTTTAACATTCTCTGAGGAATCAACCAACTACCATCTTTTATCAACTCTGACACTTTCATATTAATATTACCTCTAACACAATCATTATCAACAAACAAATCCAAAATAGATTTGTCTTTAATCCACACATCTTTAAAGACCAAAACTCTGTCTCCAGTCCCAATAATCCATCTAGAATGTTGTTTCACTTCCTCCAGAACCCATTTGATCCCAGGTAAAATTGTAGATCTCCTGTAACTAGCTTTCAGATCACCATCTTCTGTAAAATGTTTTGCTCTCATAAAGACAGCCCACTCAGCATCAGAAGTAAGTAATTTCCAAACCAATTTCATAAGAAGAGATTTATTTACCACTTCTAGCCTTTTAATACTCAACCCACCTTTAATTAATGGAACACAAACTTTTTACCAATCAAGAGTTATCCTTTTTCTAGAAGAAGAATCACCTGACCAGAGAAAATTCCTTATCAATCTTTCACACAAATTAACCACTTTCACTGGCCACTTATATACAGCCATATTATAAATGGGTATACTGCTCAAAACAGACTGAACTAATGTCAACCTATCTTTAAAAGAAAGCAAAGTTCCAATCCATACAGCAAGTTTGTTTTGAATCATCTCCACTACTCCCCAAACTGTGCTTAACTTCACTCTACCATCATGTAAGATAACCCCCAAATACTTGTCAGGTAAATTTGATAAGGGAATTTGAAGAACATCTGCAATTTGCTTCTTTCTCACTTCTGTTACTCCACCCACAAACACCTTACTTTTTTGTTGGTTAATTACTTGACCTGAAGACTCCTGATAATCCTTTAATAATTTCATAACATTCATTATGTTTCTTTTATGACCATTAAAAAACAAGAAAACATCATCTGCAAAAAGAATATGAGTTGGCTGAATACCTCCTCTGCTAACCATTGGAATAATTTTCTTGTCCAGGACAGCTTTCTTCAAATTTCTACTCAAAACATCTTCAGCTATCACAAAAAGAATTGGAGATAATGGATCTCCTTGTTTCAGTCCTCTCTCCATTTGGAAGAAACCCACAGGACCACCATTTACTAAAACAGAAACTCTAGCAGATAAAAATAAAGTATGAAGCCAGTTGATCCATTTTTCAGAAAAACCAAATCTCTTTAGAACCTCAAACAGAAACTCCCAACTCAAAGAATCATAAGCCTGAGTTATATCAATTTTTAACCCAACATTTCCCCCTCTCTTTTTGATATCAATTTCATTTACCATCTCAGAGACTAGGATAATTTGATCTTGAATATTTCTACCCTTAACAAAAGCTCCTTGCTGAGCTGACACCACTTTCTCCATCACCTTATACATTCTTGAAGTGATAATTTTTGTAAAGATTTTAAAACTGAAGTTGCTCAAACCAATAGGTCTGAATTGACTTGGTTTTCTAGCACATTTTACCTTTGGAATCAAGCATAAGAAATTAGAGTTCAAACCTTTTGGTATGAAACCATTCTTCCAACAGTACTGGACAGCTCTTGTTAAATCCATTCCCATTATTTCCCAAGCAAATTTATAGAAGAATCCTGGAATGCCATCAGGACCAGGGGCACTATCAGCATCCATTGCAAACACAACATTTTTTATTTCTTCATCTGTAGGAACTGCCTCCAACATCTTATTGTCTTCATTTGTTATCAAACACTGAATTGCATCAAAAATGCCATCAGCAAAATTTACTTCATGATATCTAAATTTATTCTCAAAATGATTCTCTAAAATTTTAGCAATGTTACTTGGATCAGTAACTATAGCACCCAAGTCATCCTCTAATTCAGTTATAGTTCTCATACTCTGTTTAACTTTAATGGTTGTATGAAAATATCTAGTGTTAGCAACTCCATCTTTAATCCATTTTTCTCTGGATTTTTGTTGCAGAATTGCTCTTTGCTGATCTTCTATTAATTCTTGTCTACCTCTAGCAACCACCAAATCATTAAGAAGAGTTACATTACTTAGATCTTTATCAGAAAGTTGAGCAGTTCTCATTACCTCCTTCTCAGCTTCTTTAAGTTTAATTCTCACATCACCAAAAATGTTCCAATTCCAATCCCTTAGCTTGATTTTTGGATTCTTCATTTTGCTTGTAAATATAAAAGCTGGATTCCCTCTTATTTCCTCATTCCAAACTTTTTCAACAAGATCTTTGAAACCATCCTGATCTAACCAAATTTTGAGAACTTTAAAAGGAATGTTAGAAGGTTTTTTAAAATTCTCACACCCTCCCAACAAAGGACTTTAAAAGTAAGATATAAAAAGTAATCACAACAGTTCTTCGTCTCAGACTCTTGTGATTCCGCAATAACTTCTTCTGTTAATCAGTTAGGTTATTGTGAGGTAACTAATATTTCTAGGCTGCTCTTTGGGAGTATAAGACCGGAGTATTAGTTGGTTCCTGTTCACTTTGATCTTTGTATCAAAATACGGAACAAAAAGAATAAAGGATAGACATCTCTGTAGGAGACAGGTTTGTTTATAAGTCTTCGACTTTGGATCGTAGCAGCTCTTAGTTGTGCATGAGATCATCTAAGGGAATAAAGTACGCAGAATCCAGCGTGGTTCTAGAGGCGTAAAGAATGTGACTGTACCTTAATCGGTGTGAGACTTGGTTAGAGATCAATTATATTCCAGTCCGAAGTTAACTTGTTTTGGAGTTTATTCCATACAGATGGGACATTAACCGAATTATATTGGTGCTCTGAGAATTATATTGGAGTTTAGTCCATACATATTGCCGAAAAAATTATTGGGTGTGGTTGTTATACCCCCGCTTTTTCAGATAGGATATTAACCGAAGAAGAGATGGTAGATATTATAATGAACTGCTTGAACTATGAATATTTGAACCGGCTGAGTTCGTATTACTATCCAACATGACACTCTTTATGGAAAGCGGGTTCACATATTCAAAATGCACTGGAAATATGCAGAATAACAAGTGAAAAGACGAGGGTACCAAAATACACCACACTCTTTTTGTTTCAACCTATAAGTCCTCTTACCAAGTGTGATCGTCTATGTACAAAGTCGAGACAATACAAAAACTTTGGTATTCACACTTTGTCTGATCGTCTATGGATACAAGATCGAGATAATATGACAATCAAAGTTTCCTACTTGATAATAGGTTCGGTAATAGCCAAACTCTATAGGATTACCATCAAGTATAACGGAGTTAACGTAAACTGCAATTTACTTTAATTATAATAAAACAATTATGATGCGGAAAAGTAAAGTAAATGGCACAGAAATATTTTGTTAACGAGGAAACCACAAATGCAGAAAAATCACGGGACCTAGTCCAGTTTTGAATACTCTCAGAATTAAGCTGCTATAAAATATCTAAACCAACTTCGTATAGTTGAGACCAAGAAGACTACCCCTAGCTACTTAGTTCCTTGAGTATCCATGTGCCTTCGACTTCTAGAGTCACGCACGTGAATAGCAAGTCCTTTGGATCGTATTCCAAACAACAAGTGAAGAATCTATTTCGTAACCACTGTAATCAATCTTTGCTACAAGATATAGATGAGTCGTTGACAAAGGATCTTCCATTTAATCTAATAAACTTCTTTGTCTAGTTAGATCAATCTAACTTTAACCACCGAAATAGTTAAGTATAGATTCGCACTCAATCAAAATAAATCTCAAAGAGATATATTGAGAATGCCGATCTCACGCAACTAATCAATCGAATAAATCCGATTCTGGTTGGATCCCAATCGATCAAGGTTTGTGCACACAATTCACAATATACGAAAACCAATAAGAAATCTTATTCGCCTTCAAATATTCTTTAATCTTCAATAACATGCACAACACCACTTGAATCTCTTGTGATCAATCACGTACAGTATGGAGTCTATTAACAATGGATTATCATAAGATATCTTTAGATCTAACAACAGTTCTAAATATCCCGTCGATACATCAATCTAGATTGAGCGAATCTTATATCAGAAGAGAAGATTCTCAAGAATAAACAAACTAGGTGCAATCAAAGTTTCAACAACCATTAGTCAATCAATCAATTGAAACTAATAACACTGCAATTATCTAGTTTCCCACCAACGATACTCATAGAGATTCTTGATCCCAGAGAAGTCTTTAAACGAGCGGTCATAAGAGATTTCACTTAATTAGGATACTTTCCTCTCCGAATAGACGGCTCCACCAGAAACAAAAATAAATGAAGTTTGCATGGCTCTTAGGATAGTTTGCTAGAAATGCAAACTTAGGTATGTATAGACCAAAGATGTTTAGACACCAAGGAATTTCCAAAATCGAAAATAATTTTCAAGATATGCAATGAATGGCAAAATTTGGTTTTCATAATTCCAATAAATGCTTATCCAATATTTCCGAAATCTCTCAATAGAAAATCTCCAATTAGTAAATGCACATTACTAATTTTTATTCTCTAGAGATATGCATTTAATTGCTGGTAATTAAAACATATAAAACCAAAAACCTTGATTAAAAGATTCTTAATCTATTTCGGGACAGGATCACCTTGAGTACTAAGGATTTGAATAATAAATGATAAGAGTTACTGTTCAAGTTCAAGGTATGTTGACATATTTTCACTGCAAATCCTTATTTCATATTTACATGGATTTGCATTCTTGGAATCGGTTATACCACACTTCCAATGAAATTTAAAATTGATTCAAATGTTTTCCATGAATACTATGTGATTGATCAAATACCAAATAACATACATGGGTTCAATCGGTTCTACCAATCATTAATAATGATAGATAAACTAGAAGAACCCATGATTAACACTAATGTAATTATTTAGAAACACGAGAAAGAGAATATGTAAAGTATTATTAAGAAAATAACTCCGACCTTATGACTATCAGAAAGAGAATCAGTTTGAACTGGATGATACTATCTACAGGAAATAAGACCATTCAAATTATAATATTGTTCAAAACAACCGAAAATCTCTTTGTATCATCAATGTGGAAGACATATGTTTTCTACTCAATTTTCAAGCATGTGCATGTTTTACAAGGCCATCCCACACATTCTTGGACATTTGAAGGTTCTAGAACCATAAATAGAAACAAACATATGTGCAACAAAACGTATAACAACATGATATTATGAATTATTCATTCGATGTGCATCAATAGATAGAGTAACTGATAATCCAAATAAAAGTTGATATGCTTACACTTCGCAATCTCTTTGGATGATCAACATGGCGGAGAAAATCTTCAATGGTATAGATTCCATATGTATTCAGCCTCTTATGGAATTGTCCATCTGTAGCTTTTTCAACCTCCAAACCTCATCATTCTGTTGGGGGAGATTTACACATCCGAGCCGCTATGCGCAATATGAAAACTACGCAAGAAATGAAACATAATGCAGAAATAACACAACTACGATGATATAGAAGCAATCACACAACACCAAGATTACGTGGAAAAACTCCTCCAAGGTGAAGAGTAAAAAACTACATGCAAATCTTCTATTATAATCAATAATGGGTTACACACAATTCTCCCAATTTGGGGATAACAACAACTTCAAGGTGCATATAGCACTTGGATAACAAATTAGCCCAATTACACTCACCACTAGGGTGGATCAAAAATTCTTTCACCTAAATAGATGAGATTTACTATCAATTTGAGAATAGAAAGAGTAAGAGATACTTACTACTAAGGTTTGAACAAACCCTAGATTTTCCCCCTTTTGAAGAGATGTGGAAATTGATCAATCAATCTTCACCACACTAGACAAACAGACCCTTAACAAAGAACCCTTCTTCTTTCTCTTCAAGATTAACTTCAAATCTGATGGAAAGCATAAGGTTACAATGAAAATAAATTGTGATTGATAACTTGAAAAGGATAAATAATCAACAAATTTAGTTTCTTCTACCCTTTTAATAAATAAAGGAAGAACCTAAAAATGGAGACTCTTCTCAAATAACTTATAATTTCTACCCAATTAAATTGGAAACTATAAGACTATGAGAGGCATCTAGTTGATACTCTAGAATTAGATGATCTAATTCCCCCTAGAAATAGCAATTAGGTTTGAAAGAAGAGATCTTCTCATTCTTCACACAATATTTTATCACTCAAAACTTCCTCCTTTAGCCTTGTGTCTTCTAATTTATACTAGCACCAAGGGCATACTTGGAATGTTCAAAGTAATTCTAGGATGGACTATAAATGGTGCTTTAATATCGATATGGGATATCCACAATACATCATCCTCCCCTTCTTTAAACAAATTCTTCCTCGAATTCTTCAAAGCGTATTCTCTATTTGTGCTTGAACTTCTTGTGGTCATTGTTAAGAGCATCCCCAAGTAGTAAAGAAATACCAAGAATTTCTCTCAACCTTGCACGGTGACTAGCTTCGGGATATCTATCATCAAAGAATGGACAAATTGGATTGATGTATGATGATTCTCCGTTGAGTTGTAACTTGAGTAAAATCTTGTTGCCCCTCACTTCCAAATTTTTTTGAGATCTTTCCAAGTCAATATCATATGTTGATGCACCAAAATATTTTACTTCACCACCATTAAATACCTCATCAAAAATTGGACATAAAGGTTTGCATTCTCCTTTCTCTTGATTTCTACATAATAGAACTTGCTCCATAGTAGTGAAATAATTACATATTTGATCCACATTCATGCCATCTTGATAAATTGGAAGATTACCCACTATTTCACTTTCCCCATGACTCAAATAACTATCAAATTTTGGTGGAGACATTTCATTAAACATCTTGTGGGCAATTTGCTCATCCTCATATTAACCAACCAAAATTGATACATCTAGTTCACTTACATCATCACAATCACTTGGTAGAATCCTTTCTTGGTTTCTTCACCAATCACACCTTTTCCCCTTGAGAATCAAACCAAAGCTCTTGATACCAAATGATGGAAAGCATAAGCTTACAATGAAAATAAATTGATAATTGATAATTGAAAAGGATAAATAATCAAACAAATTTGGTTATGGAGACTTACAAGTTTCCAATAATATTCTTCACAAATTTCTCCCATTCTTAGATACATATCATCAAACACTTCATGTACAATATTCATTAACATATCCTTTGAATGAATCCTACCCAAATTAACTTTCTCTTTTATAAACCATAGAGAAATCAATATAATATTCAAAAACCCAATTTGAAATCACTATCAAAGAACATACAATCAACCCAAAAATACTTGAGAAAGATATTAGTAGTGTTCAGCTCAAAAAAAAATATCTTCACCAATCACACCTTTTCCCCTTGAGAATCAAACCAAAGCTCTTGATACCAAATGATGGAAAGCATAAGCTTACAATGAAAATAAATTGATAATTGATAATTGAAAAGGATAAATAATCAAACAAATTAGTTTCTTCTACCCATTTAATAAAGGAAGAACCTAAAAATGGAGATTATTCTTAAATAACTTATAATTTCTACCCAATTAAATTGGAAACTATAAGACTATGAGAGGCATCTAGTTGATACTCTAAAATTAGATGATCTAATTCCCCCTAGAAATAGCAATTAGGTTTGAAATAAGAGATCCTCTCATTCTTCACACAATATTTATCACTCAAAACTTCCTCATTTAGCCTTATGTCTTCTAATTTATACTAGCACCAAGGGCATACTTGGCATGTTCAAAGTAATTCTAGGATGGACTATATATGATGCTTTAATATCGATATGGGATATCCACAATAAATCAAAATCTCACCTAGAACAACTCTAATGGTGGCTTCTCTTTCTCTCCCACTCACTCTCTCTACCTCTCTTTTTCTTCTTAAGGCTTGGAAGAGATTATGCTTGTGAGGATGAAAACATCCTGATGCCTTTTTTTTATAACCTAACAAAGGAACTACTATATAACTCCCTTAATGGGTTAAGGGGATACCCATATGTTGGATCATAAGTTGTGACTGGCCTAAAAATCTCCCCCTCACGACTTATGGTGAGGTACCCAGCACTACCAAACCTGCCCTGTTGCATAAATGCACATGCTTGTACTTCGGTAGCGACTTTGTCATCATATCAAAATAATTTTCAGTCTTGATTCTATACACCCACTTGTTCTTCAGAATTTTCTGGTTCTCAGGCTTGTCAACCAAATCAAAAGTGTCTTTCTCATTTTAAAGAGATCACCTCTTCTTTCATGGATTTCAACCACTTATGACTTTCAGGAATACTAAGAGCTTCTTCATAAGACTTTGGTTCACCTGTATCTGTGAGCATACCATACTCATGTGGTGTATACTTTGTTGAAGGTAATCTGATGGATCTTCTCAACTCTGCTTCTGGTTGTTGTTGTTGTATTTCTTGCTCAACATCACCCACTGGAACATCTTCATGATTATTTTCTTGTTCTTCATTACCATCAACATCATCATCACGTTGTTCAGTAGAAGGAACAACTGGATTTGGATCCAAGATCATGTATTCTTGAAGCTTTGGATTTTTGATCTTCTCAAAGTTCTCAATAGTTTGGTCTTCAAGGAATACTGCATCCCTACTTCTGATAACCTTATTGTCAACTGGATCCCAAAATCTATAACCAAAATTTTATGTTCAATATCCTAGGAACACACTCTGCTTCTCTTTGTCATCAAGCTTTGACCTATAATCTTTTGGGATATGAACAAATGCCCTACAACCAAACACTCTCAAGTGATCATAAATAGGCTCTTTGTCTCTCCAAACCTTCTCTATAACATCTTCATCTAGCGGTCTTGAAGGTGATCGATTGATCAAGTACACAACAATATTCATTGCTTCACCCCAAAAATGCTTTTGCAACTTATAATGAGATAACATACACCTGATTCTGTCAAGAATAGTGTTGTTCATCCGCTCTGCAACATCATTATGTTGTGGAGTCTTCGGTACTGATTGTTCATGAGTATACCCATGCTCTTGCAATACTCTTCAAGTGCCCAATGTATTCTCCCCCGTTGTTAGAACGAAGGCACTTCAAGTTTCTACTGTTTATCTTTACACCATGCTGTGAAACATCTTGAACACAAGAATAATATCATCTTTGGTCTTGATTGCATATGATCAAACCTTCCTTGAAGAATCATCTATGAAAGTAACAAAGTAAAAGGCACCACCAAGTGTTTTGACCCTTAAAGATCCACATACGTCAGAATGAACAAGATCAATTTTACCAAAATTATGCTTGGGTAAAGCTTTATGAAAAGAAACTCTAGTTTCTTTACCAACTAAAAAATGAGTGAACTTACCCAATTGCATACCTTTTGCCTTTGGCAAAACTTACCTTTTGGTTAGGATTTGAATTCCCTTTTCACTAAGATGACCAAGTCTTCTATGCCATAGCTCGGAGGTTGAATCATTGTCAACAGCATTGAACTCACCTTTTAACACATTCATTTGTGTCTTATACAATGTGCCACATTTCTTGCCTCTTGCAATAACCATGGAGCCCTTGGTTAGCTTCCATTTTCCATAACCTAAGTGATTGTTGTACCCTTCATCATCTAACACTCCTAGTGGCATTGGATTCAAACGAAAATATGGTATATGTCATACATTTTTGAGAACCAATATGCAACCAACATTGGTCTCGATCTTCACATCACCGATTCCTACAATCTTTGAAACATAACTGTTTCTCATTATGACTGAACCAAAATCACCAGCCTTGTAGGAGATAAACACATTTTTTCGAGGAGTCGCATGATAAGATGCGACTGAATCCACTATCCACTCTAGATTAGAAACTGCAGAACTCATACATACATCATTACAATCAGAGAGAAAAATGATATCATCTTCTAATGTGATAGCTGCAACATCCTTGTCTTGTTTATAAATTCCTTTCTCCTTCTTATGTTCTTGCTTCAGCTTCCTGCATTCATTTGAATAATAACCTCTCATACGACAGTTCTAGCATTCAACGCCTTTTCTAGACTTTGATTTACCCCTGGACTTGCTACGGCCAACTTTTCTTCTATCTTTTCTTCTACCCCGATTTTTTGTAACAAGAGCTTCTGAATGAGATAGTTCTGATGACATTCTTCTAACTTCTTCATTCAGCAAAATGTTCGTTGCAATAATCATGTTCAACTTCCTGTCTGGAGCAGAGTAATTAAAAGACATCCTCAATGGCTCCCAAATGTATGGTAAAGTATTTAACAACAAATAATCTTGAATCTCTTCTGGAATTGTCAGATCCATAAATGTAAGCTGATTCATGATACCCTTCATTTAACTTAAGTGTTGCGCCATGAAACTTCCTTTCTTGTATACCAACTTTCCAAGCCTTTTAAATAGAAGAGATTTTGCACAAGGAGATTGTTGGTCATATATCTGCTCTAATTTTGTCCAAAGAATATGCTAGTTTTTCACTAGCCACATGATGAAACATAGTCATCAATCCACTGACGAATAAAACCAACTTATTCACAGTTAGTAACATGCCAAGCTTCTTCATCTGTGTTCTCATGCCTTACTCCCTTTCTCTCTATTTGACCAAAGAGATCTTTACAATATAACCAATCTTCCATTTTCGCCTTCCATATCACATAGTTCTCACCGGTCAAAATGACAATTCTATTATTAGTGCTAGCTTCCGTCATTGCATAATATTAGATTAACCCAAAAGCTTTGATACCACTTGTTGGGGGATATTTACACACCAGAGCTGTTATGTGCAATACGAAAACTACACAAGCAATGAAACACAATACAGAAATAACACAACTACGACGATATAGAAGAAATCAAACAATACCAAGGATTACATGGAAAAACCCCTCCATGGTGAAGAGTAAAAAACCACGGGAAAATCTTCCACTATAATCAATAATGGGTTGCACACAATTCTTCCAATTTGGGGATAACAACAACTTCAAGGTGCATATAGCACTTGGATAAAAAATTTGCCTAATTACACTCACCACAAGGGTGGATCAACAATTTTTTCACCTAAATAGATGAGATTTACTATCAATTTGAGAATAGCAAGATTAAGAGATACTTACTACTTAGGTTTGAACAAACCATAGATTTTCCCCCTTTTGAAGAGATGTGAAAATTGATCAATCAATCTTCACCACACTAGCCAAACGTACCCTTAACAAAGAACCCTTCTTCTTCCTCTTCAAGATTAACTTCAAATCTCACCAAGAACAACTCTAATGGTGGCTTCTCTTTCTCTCCCACTCACTCTCTCTCTACCTCTCTTTTTCTTCTTAAGGCTTGGAAGAGATTATGCTCGTGAGGATGAAAACATCCTGATGCCTTTTGTTATAACCAAACAAATGCACTACTATCTAACTCCCTTAATGGGTTAAGGGGATACCCGTATGTTGGACCAAAAGTTGTGACCGGCCCAACACATTCCATGTTGGTTCGTAGTGTTTCTCGTATCCTGAACAGAAAAAGGAAATGAACATCTAATGTATGATCTATAATACAAAACAGAAGGTGTTTTTGAGCTTTGGACGGTCGGATAACATTTTGAGAGACAAACGTTACATCCGACCATCCTAGTCTCATCTTAGCGAAAGACATCTGACGGATGCAAGAGTTGTAACCTATAATCATTATAAATATACATTAATTGGGTTCCGTCGTAATTATGATCATAAATAAAAATTCAATTAAACAAAAGTGTTTAAGATTTTTGGCTGTAATTATGTCATTATTCTATTTTTCTCATTGTATTCTCCATCTACAAATAAATAAATGAATAACCAAATAATTTCTCAAAATTAACAATAGAAAATTTCAATCAAATCCACAAAATTAAATGAAAACTAAGTTATTCTCCGGTGAAGAATCGTGCATAAAAAGCCAATTATAGAGAAAATCCATGACAATGAGTTTTTTTTTTTTCTGTTAAATCATACATCAAAAAGAATTTTTTTTTACAAATAATTTATAAATAACAAAATCCTATAGCATACCTAGAAACAAATAAACAAATCAAAGCACAAAATTATTAGTAAATGACCTTGGTGATATGAAGACGCTTGTGCAAAGAATCACAACCAACATTTACATTCTTATGAGTCTAACCCTTCAATTAATAAACATGTATAAAGAATCATAGTTACATGACGAGTTTTATATGTTTTCTCATCGACCACGTACACACCACAAATCTGATATATGAAATCACTAAATTGTCATTTCCAAAAAAAATAGTAGATATGAGATGGAAAATCAAATAATGGATTTAAAATCAGTTCAGTTAATCTGCATCACCTGAGAATTTGAAGGGTTTCACTAACTTATCTGAAGTGAAAACCAAAGACGTAGCGGAGATCGATGGATAGAAAATACATACTCTCTTATATTTTGGGATGAACTATCGTATTTATCTTAATACCTTATGTGCGGATCTTTTTTTCCCTAATTTTTCACATTTTTAATAGGGAAAGCGGAAGGATAGGTAATTGTATATACACTTACAAACCATCCTAATTTATCCTAAGAAATATATCATAAATACTAATACGAAATGTGTGAGATTCAGCCTAACCAGATTTTGAGGATATATTAGAGGTCAATTATATTTTCACTAGAAACAATAATAATTAAATCAGATAGACCCTTTTTTCTAAATCTTTTTATCGAACATTAACACCATATTATAGGTAATTTAGTTAGGTTCAAGGTTTATCATGATAGAAGATAAATGTTACAACGCATACCGTTACAGCACGGGTTATTTCTAGTTATAAACTATCTAGGACTGGAACAGCAGATCAGAAACCTACCTTTTACCCTCTGATATTTCACTCTAAAGGCATTTGTGCTTCCCTCCACAATGTGTAGGCCCTCACAATAGCCATCAACAACTTTTGCTCCCAAATTGAGCATCTTGTTAGAAGTCCTGCTTGAGTTGTCCATGAAGATAAGATTCCACAACTTTCCTACACCTTTTCTCAGCGCCCCCTGTAAATCTCCAATTAGAAGGGGTCCTCTTCCTTTACGTTCTTTTACAATGCAGTTTGTAAATTCTTCTTGAGTCCAATTATCACTGCATTTGCCGTTGAAATTCCCTGAAGCACCACTATATCTAGTTTTGCAGAGGATTCTGGTCTCGATGTCGGTACATTTCTTGTGTTTGTATCAATTATCTCAACAAGGATCAAGGAACCTTGTTCTCCCTTTAATTCGTCTTCAGCAAACAGGGAAAGGGCCAACTTAGACCCGAACTGAAGCTTCAGGTTTCTCTCATCGTACCGTTCAATTGGTTTTCGGGACAACCTACTATGTTTAATAGTTAGATAAACCTTCGATGCAAAATGCTTCACTGGATTTTTTTTTTTTTTGAAAAGTAACTAAAATAAAACAACTAAGTTTGTGGAAAGATCGCCCACCGAGCATTAGAGTTTAACATATGACAATTTGCAGGCATCAAAGGTTCCAAGTTTACTCCTATGACATTCGAGTTTAAGAACTTTTGACCACTAACAGGAATTAAATCCCTAAGAGGTCTATTAGAATTATTACACTTAATAGAATTAAAATACATTAAAAGGTTCTTGATCGGTAAGAAAATAGCATTTCCAGAATATATTTCCTTTTCCTTCCACTGTTTGACGAGTAGTTTTCTAGTTTTCCCATCTTCCACCGTTATCTGAATCTCTTTCTTATGTCTTCTTCTTGCTAGGATGTGAGATGACAGTACTCCGATTGACTGAGTTGTTATTGAATTTCTGGTGTTGTTGTGGATTCCTGCACTTTCTGAAATTTTATCATCTGGGTTAGTGACAATAAGAACAGTTGCAGCTGTTCCTTTCACCTTGTTAAGCACCGTATGTATAGATATATAACTCTGTTCATCAGTTTGTAAAAATTGCATTGCATCTCTCTAGTCTAAGTTCGGATTTCTTAGAGGTACTCTATGTAGTTGGGCTAATTTATGTGTTCTTAGATGTTTCAGGCTTTGAGTGATAACTGTTTGGGGTAAAGGTACTACTCCTTCGAAGCAGAGTTGACATCTAGTCTTCCATAAATACCAGCATATAGTTGCACATTTCTCCGGGAAGTCATCATCCGTGTGATTATTATACCAGGATAGGAAAATTTCCTTAGCATCAGTACATGTTCCCAGATTGAAGATGGGATTTAAACCTATACCAAACCAGACTGCTCTGCTAAAGGTGCAGCTGAACAGGGCATTCACTACCGTTTATTCATCATTTTTGCATAACTTGCAATTAGTTTCTATATCCTTGATTTTATTGTGTATATTTGTATTGTCTGGGAGGATATCATGTATGACTTTCCACATGAACATTTGGATTCTAGGGACTGTTATAAGATTCCAAACCTTATTCCAAATACTTGGGTTATTTCCATTATTATCTTCCATATTTGTTTCACTAACAAGAAAGTTATACACCTTTTGATAGAAAGGCCTCCTTGTGGGTTTGTTATCCACACTAGTTTTTCGCTCTCATCTCTACAATCATCTTAGGGAATATTCTTTATGTTTTCATCTACAGGTTCTTCAAAAACCTGTTCAATGTAATTGGCATTCCATTCACCTGTATCCTGCTCAATGAGCTGGTCAACTGTGAACAAAGTGTTCCGTATTTTAGGTTTAATATCTTCCCTCCTTATACTATTTGGGCTGTTTAAAGGGATCCAGTTTGAGCCCCAGATGTTTATAGCTTCCCCATTGCCTACTCTCCAAACTGCATGGGTTTGTATTAAATTTAAACCTTTCCATAAGCATTGCCATACCCAAGAGCTGTTTGTATGGGGTTTAGAATTTTTTATTAGGAGTAGAGATAAGTATTTGAAATACTTCGATTTTAGAATTTCCCCCCAGATAGAATTTTCATTATGAATGAGCCACCACACCAGTTTAGTAATTAGAGCCAGATTGAATTTCTCATAACTTTTGAAAGCTAAACCTCCTAACTTCCTAATAACACACAGACGAGGCCATTTTTTTGGGAAGTAACCTTTATATTGTCCTTCTTTGTGACCCCAAAAGAAAGCTCTATTCAGAGCATCCATTCACTGGAAATGTTACAAAATCAGAATAATTACTTTCCACAAAGTCTAGTTTCCTCCAGCTTTGAAAACTCACGCCGAACTTCTTCAGCTACCTATTTGTGATACCAATAATTATTTTAAAGTTTATAAGTAAAAATGAAAAAAATAACTAACAGAAAGTTTAATGAAGTTACTGAGTGACATACAAGAGATAGCAGTATCAGTAAAACAAATGAAGTAGAGGCACCGAAGGAGGTTATGTGATCCGTGACCACAACAATAACTATGTCCCATTCACACAAAGCAATATATGCATTCTTGCTTATCTTAAATTTTTATGAACCATAGGCTCCAAGACTGTACGAATCATTGGCTTCATGATCGTTATGAGTTATTTCAGACTACTCTTCTTGAAAGACTTCATAGTCACACTGCACAAACAAACTACCTCAATAAATTTAATCGCTTGAAACATGACTATTCATCTTGCTTAAACTGATGTTTCAAAAAAAAAAAAAAAAAACTTTCTCTCTCTGTTTCCCTCAACGATAAGAAAAACCCACCTACAACCCATGGGGGAAGATCTGAGCCGATCAACACTTACAATCCTTCTTCTTCTCTTTGTCAATCTTTCTCTTCGATGTGTTACTACATCTAGGTTTTGTTATTATATTTTTTGCCTATTTTCTTTCTCTTGTTGTTTTCTCTATGGAAGGTTTGATCTTTCTTCCCCTTTCTTAGATTACATTAATAGTTTTTAGGGTTTTATTTCTAGTTTAATTTTTGGTTTATTGCTATGGGTTTTTGCTTTTCTGCTTCAAACATAAAGAGTTTGCTCCAGGATTGTGTTATGATTTTATATGGAGAAAAATCTACTACTGCAGCAACAAGAACATCATCAACCTTAGTAATGGAAACAAATACAACAAAATCATCAACAAGATCAAGATTATCATCAACATCATCAGCTCAAGAAACTGTTATCAAAACTCCCATGCCGACTCAACCCGATTCAGAAGACCTATGTTATTGTTCTTGTTACTTTGACACTTTTAGCTATTGTTACATAGATAATCTTAGTTGGTATAACTTTGATTCACTTGTTCTTAGCCAAACTTGGTTGGATCTAACCAAGATCCCATTGCTGCTATATGCAGTGATGGATTTTAGCCTTGTTTCACTAGCTTGGCCACCTGATGTGGTTAATGCTTTTAAAAAAACTGGGTTGGATCTTATTAAGATCCCATTGTTGTTATATGCAGTGATGCAAGCTAAACTTAATTGTATAGTTTGGCCACCTGATGTGGTTTGTTATTTGTGGAATTTTGTAATGGTAGAAATGTTTGAAGGGGTACATTTGTTAGTCAAGAATTGAGGGAGACACGATAGATTTGATGATTGTAATATGAACTTGAATAATTCGGTAAGGTTTTCCTACTACCACCAAAATCGGATTTATGAATGAATGTATGTATGGAGGTTTTTCCTCTTTTTATAAAAAAAAAAAAACTGATGTTTCAAAAAGTAGGCATAACACTGGTAATCACATTTAAATTTTAATATGTCATGCAAGCTGAACTTATGAGTTAATACTTTATATATCATTACCAATATGTTGTAATGTTCGTGCCAAAAGTGCTGACCTACTAAGTCCAAGTCACTAGCTGCGACAATTATAAAAACTACCAGTTATGTTTTATAACATTCTTGTAAAAGTTACATCTACTTCACTAAAGGATCTGAAGGAGTTAACAACAAATACAAAGTAGGGTACCTAGGTATAAAAATGTAATCATAAAACATCTTATTATTAAAATAATTGAGTAATTAGAATAACTATCGTTAAAAAGGATAAGACTTGACGCACTCAATAAAGGGACAAACAAAAATCAGACTTGTATCCCGGTCTAGTTTCATTTCAACTTAAACAAGTTAATGACACAAGATAAAAGTTTAGATGAATTGAATGAATAAATATCAAAAGAAAGCAAATCTTTGTTCTTGCGCATGATCTATAACGCTATAAATATGATGTTTGACATTTAAGAATATAATCTCAATGGGGCTTTTAGGTACTAAATTACATGAAAGCATAAAAGAGGTAAAGGGTAATTCCCATATCTATTTGTTTGTAGGTGAAAATAGTTTCTGCTGATTTCGGTGATTTCGGGTGTGCGG
Source organism: Papaver bracteatum (assembly GCA_023529315.1). Lineage (NCBI taxonomy): Eukaryota > Viridiplantae > Streptophyta > Magnoliopsida > Ranunculales > Papaveraceae > Papaver > Papaver bracteatum. The sequence continues at coordinate 392,059 of JAJJWX010005269.1, read as the reverse complement.
GTGAGAAACAATTTAAACCCTAAACAATGTACTGCAAGGGAGTACTTTAGATTCGAGTGACCAATCTATACAAATCCAGCCTAAACCAAAAAATGGTTGTTCCGGACTTGCTTCGGTCACAAAGTGGAGGAGAATGGGTTGGTTTGGGGGAGGGAAGCAAGGAAAGTGGTGAGACCAGAATAGTAGATTCTGGAAGAGTAGTTGTGTTACTATGACTTGTATCAGAAAAGTGGGAAGGCTAACAAATGGTAAGCTAGCAAGTATTTTCTGAGTGTTGTATATTCCCGAATGAACTTGTTGTTCAGTGAAAATAGGTAAGACCTATTTATACAAGTCGAACTGAAACGTACTCTGGTCTTATTAAGGGGTGGATAAATAGGTAAGTAAATGGGAGGAGGTGATAACCGTTTGCATGGAATTGATGTTCCATAAAACCGTTAACGTATGGAATTTATATTCCATAAAGCTGTTAACGCATGGAATTGATGTCGAGCGTTTCACCATTAACTCCCTATATTTACTAACCGCCTCACCCTTATGACACTTCCTTATGACGGGCGTAGTGTACGCCGCACGCTATAAACTGCCAAACCAATACCCAAAGAGGATCCCCCAGTTTGTGATATGCGTTTGATGTCTCGAATGTTTTTGTGGAAAACATTTGGCATGTCGTTGTTTCCTGGCAAGTAGATATTGGGAGACTTGGTAGCTTGGTGGCCTTCGACGGCCGAGATCTTGCATCTTTAGAGGAAAGGTAGACGTTGATCGTCACACGCTTTCGTTCGTTGGTGGCCGCATAGGGAAGGCCAGTATGGTGGCGCGGCTAAGCTGGCATGCCATGGTGGTGCGGCTAGGTTGGAATGCCATTGGCATGGCATGGTTTGGCATGGCCAAACTTAGGTTTTTGGGCCAAAGGTTATCATGCGTTGCCTGGAAACCTTGGATGACTAGGATTTGCTCCTGGGGTTAAAGGGCAACCGTTGATTGTTGCACGCCTTCATTTTGGTAGTCGCGTAGGGAAGGCTAACATGGTGGCGTGGCTAGTTGGAAAGGCATGGTTTGGATTTGGGGGAAAGGGTTTGATTATGGGCGCATGGCGCAGCTAGCTTGGCTAGGTGCGGTTTGGCTTGGTATGTGGGGCCAAGGTTTTTCCATGGGCGCATGGCGTGGCTAGCTTGGCTAGGTGCGGTTTGGCTTGGCATGTGGGGCCAAGGGTTTTCCATGGGCACATGGCGTGGCTATCTTGGATAGGTGCGGTTTGGTTTGGCATGTAGGGCCAAGTGTTTTCCATGGACGCATGGCGTGGCTATCTTGGCTAGGTGCGGTTTGGCTTGGCATGTGGGGCCAAGGGTTTGGCGTGATCCAAGTTAGGTTCGTGACCAAGCTAGGGTTTTGGGCTAAAGGTTGTTTGGTAACCTTGGACAGCCAGGATTTTCTCCTGGGATTTAAGGGCAACCGTTGATTGTTGCGCGCCTTCGTTTTGGTAGCCGCATAGGGAAGACTAGTATGGCGGCGCGGCTAAGTTGGCATGTGGACATGGCGAGGTGTGTTTGGCATGGCGCGTTAGGTGTGGATGGCGTGGTTTTCCCTTGGCACATGGGTGCGGCTAGCATGGTTAGCATGCCTTGGCGCTGTTTGGTGTAGCTTTCATGGTTTGCTATTGGCACAGGGGTGCGGATAGCATGGTTTGCATGCCTTGGCACGGTTTGGCGTAGCTGGCATGGTTTTCCATTGGCACAGGGGTGCGGATAGCATGGTTGACATGCTTTGGCTTAGTTTGGTGTAGCTGGCATGGTTTGCCATTGGCACAGGGGTGCAGCTAGCATGGTTGACATGCCTTGGCGCGGTTGGTGTGGCTGGCATGGTTTTCCATTGGCACAGAGGTGCGAATTAGGGTTCGGCTTGTCATAACCCTAATTGGTATTAAAAAAGATACCCTGGTAATTTTTCGCAGACACATTAAAGGTTTCAATAAATGCGCCTAGTAAAAGATTATTACTTAAATGCCATGACATTACTGTCTGACTAGGGTTTAAGGTTTTATGATTTTAACCCTAAGCTAAAAACCAACATCAACATTAAGTCCATGCTTAGCTCGGAACAGGTGCCTTGTTGCGAGGTAAGCACATGATAGTGTCAGACAAGAACGGAATCGAGACGTAAAACATTGCAGAGATGGTCAGGAAAATCCAACAAACCTTTTTCGAGAGGTGAAGAGAGTTTTTGATTTCCGTGTTGGCGGCCCTGCGTAACTCGTACTGGGGATGCAGACTATGGAGAGGTGAAACGAAAATTTCCTACTTGGTATGGTCGTACATCTCCGAGGCAAAGCGGACGCGGTCTTGGAAGGCAAAGCATAATGGACGGCTTGGCTCTTGGCGCCAAGGGGTGGCGCGGTCATGGAAAGGCAAGCGCGTGTGGATGACTTGGCATAATAGGGCCATGAAAGTGGAGCGGGCGGCCTGGCATGGTGCAGCCATGGAAATGGAGCGGATGGCTTGGTGTACGGGGCTAAGGAAATGAAGCAGATGACTTGGTGTGGTCACGGCAAGCCATTGTTTGGCGAGGCAAGGCATGCACGGGCGGCTCGGCACGGCTGCGATTTGCCTTTGCGACCCGACTGTTTCTTATTCGATTCCAATGGGAAATCCTTTCTCCTTTCGAACATTAAAGTATCACATCTTCCTATCCCGCCTAGCTTTCATTGGGGTTTTGATGAGGCGTTTCATTTGAGGCTGATTTTCCAGCCGTGATTCCATCATGTTTCTCATATTCAGCCTGCGTTTCTCTTTCTTCCTTTAGGGCTTCCACATTATTTACGCCTGGTGAAGTTGTGTCTTCTTACTAGTCTTCAACAAATATTTCTTATCATCAAGTCCAACTTTCATCATGTCGATCAGAAGTGAATCGTTCTCAAGCCAGTTAGGTTTTCTAGCCAAATGTGTCAGGATTGACTCTCGTGACAGTTCCCCCATCCGCGTCGTTCGGGTCAAGAAAATTATACATGTATGTTCTTATTGATCAACAAGTGTTTCTTTATTTTCCGATGAATAATGAAAGTTTTCATTATGTGTAGAGATATCCCATCGGAGCATGTGTTATCATCATTGATGAAGATGATTTGGTTACCCCTTTTTCTTCGAGCTCGATCCTACCAGCCGCCGCAGATCTGGAGAATGATGACCTAGGAATTTCTTGCCATGAATATCCCAATACAGTTTTGTCGTTCGGAACCCGCATGAGGTGTCTTTCCTCTAACTACCGAAACGTTTGTGGGTTTCTGGTGCGAAAAGAATTTGTAACTCTTTATACAAAGATATGGAGGATATACGACCATATTGCTACCAGGGGCGTGGTGCAATATTGTTCGTCCGCTTTAGTTTCTATAGTGAATTGTCTCATGCCGATGGTTTTTAAAATGAAGAGTATATCTATCCGTGTCGTTGTGGAAGCAACTATTCAAAAGTGGGATAATATGGTGTCTACCTGTGAATCTCTGAAGTTCAATGTTAGTTAGTTGCGACATCGTCTTGAAATTGTGAAAGTCGACAGAGCCGGTATTCTTGCCGGCGTAGTCCCTGCTACGAAAGATATTCTAAAGGAGAAGAATGCTCTGGCCATGGAGTCACAGAAGGTGGAAGAGTGAATCCGGAACTTGAAGAGCAGGACTGAGAGATATCAAAGTCGGCTAAAGATGATGCTTTCCAGAGATTACAATCTTTTGGACGACCTTTTCTGAGTTATGTGGTTGTGAGATGTTCGGTTTCTTTCTGGGTTTCAAGCATGCTCTTGCTCTTTTTTTATCATTTTTTTTTGAAAGAACAAGAGAATTTTATTGATTCGCTTCAATCAAATAAAAGAAAAAACTTGATATTTGGGGTATGGAAGAAAATGGAAAGATGCTTGGCTATCCGTGCTTGTGATACGGCGGGGCGATGCGGTGGTCAGGCGTAGTATGCCTTAAGCCATTTCCCATTGGTGACCGCTTCCAGTTTTCCTCCGTCCTATTTAATGACTTTGTAGTACCCACTGTTGTATGCTTTAGTGACTATATAAGGACCTTCCCATTTTGCGGAGAATTTTGGTGCATATGCGTCTTGCTGGATGTGTTTAGCAGTCTTCAGTACCAAGTCTCCTACTTGAAAAATTCGAGGTTTCATGGTTTTGTTGTACGCTCTGGAAACCCTGTTTCTGAATGCTTATACGTGTTCTTTTGCTTTGGCCCTCCTGGAGTCTAAAGTGTCCAATTCCCTGACTCTGACACTCAAGGCTTCAGCTTCATTCCATCGAACTCCGCTTGCTTCGGCAATCCTGGATGATGGCATTTTAACTTCCGCCGAGAGGATATCGTCTGTGTCATAAATGAAAGAATAGGGAGAGACCCAGTAGAACTTCTTGATGATGTCCAGTACGCCCAGAGTGCCATTGGCAGTTGCTCATGCCATGTACGAGGATTATCATGCACTATCCGACTGAGGATTCGAATCAGAGTTTTGTTGGTGCTTTCAACCTGCCCGCTCCCTTGGGGGTAGTACTCAATGGGGAATACTTGTTTAATCCCGTATTCCTCGAGTAACTCTCGTACTTGCTTGTTCGCGAAAGGAGTGCCATTGTCGGTGATGATATGTTTAAGCACGCCAAAATGGCAGATAATGTACTCCTTAATGAATGTCGCGATCGTGGTTCCGTTCGTTCCTCGTAAAGCTATGGCTTCGGCCTATTTGGTAAAGTACTCGGTTGCTGTTATTATGTACTCATGATGTTTTGAGGATGGCAGATTGATCTTCCCAATGATGTCGAATCCCCGGCTATGAGAGGGCCACAGACTGCTTACTGAATGCAGGGTAGTTGACGGAACATGGATAAGGTTTCCGTGGATCTTACATTCCTTGCACCTCTGGAAAAAAGCAGCTGCGTCATCCTCCATGGTTGGCCAGTAGTATTTCTCATGCATCCGGAGAAATAATTTTCGTTATCCTTGATGTTCGCATTCGTGCATCTCTTTCAGCATAATTGGGATCTCTGCTTCGTTCAAACATCGCAAAAGACTTCCTCCAAAGCTTTTACGATATAAGATCCCTTCGTGGAATACGAACCTCTCGAACCTTTGTTTTATTTTGGCTGCATCCTTCCTATTGGTGGGGAGTATTCCGTCACGAAGGTAGTTGACGTATGGCTCCTACCAGTCCCCGGTGCAATCAATGTTGAACAATTCTAATTGATGCGGTGGTGCTTAACATCTAGGACAAGTTTTTTGAAGTAACCGAGCTTTGACCTCCATCTCCGACCAGTAGTAGCCAAGGCGTTGTAAACGGCGATAGAGGATTTCTACCAATGTCATCCGCAGACCTCACCATGGATGCGGTTAAGTTGTTGTTGTGCTTATCCTTCTCTGAGACATCTTGACAAGGAGCCATCTGGATTTAGATGATATAGGACCCCTCGGAGCATGAAGAAGTCACGCAAGGTTTTAAGACTAACCTTTCCTTGAAAGATTGAGTTGTTAAGTTCTTGTATAATCGGTGTTCTCCAGTCATCATCCCCATCTTCTTCAGGTTAATAGAGCCATGTTGAAGCCACAGTTCGTCTCTTTACCGTCAGGGTTTCCTCAAGACCCTCAAATCGCAGTTTCGACGCTAACGTTTCCAGACAGTCAGTGTGTTGTTTGTTGCCGCCCAATATGAGTTACTGTTGCATCGGCGAAGTAGTTCAGCAGTTTTTGTGCCTCGGCTCTATATGGGGCTAAGGTTACTTCTTTCAGTGCGTATACTCCGTTTACCTGGTTGACCAGTAGTTTAGAGTCCCCTCTTATTTCCAGACGCGTGGCTCCGGCTTGTTTAGCCAAATATAGCCCGATGAAAAAGGCTACGTACTCTGCTGAATTATTGGTGCAGGGGAAGTCAAGCTTGAAAGAGTGTGAGAAAACTTCACCAGTAGAGGATACTAGAACTACACCGTCTCCTCCCGTACCGTTGTTAGGGGTAGCGGAGCCGTCAAAAAAAATATCCATGCTTCTCCTTGGAGGAAAGAGATTTCCGGAAAGTCCCTAGGGAGGTATTCACGTAGCGTTGTGGTATTTTCTCCTAGAAATGCCGCCGGCAAATCTGCAACTGCCTATCCTTTGATGGCTCTCGGGAAAGCACATGTTATGTTGAATTCTGACATCTGGAGGAGCCATTTTTCCGGACTCCCTATCAAGGACGGTTTTGATAGGAGAAACTTCACATGATCGGATTTGGATATCAACACCACTTTATTGGACAGTAGGTAGTGCCTGAATTTCTGGATGGAGTGGATCAAAGATAAGCACGCCTTTTCTTCCTTGGGATACCTGAGTTCGACATCTCTTAAAGTACGATTGAAGTAGTATATGGGGTGTTCAATCCCTTCGTCATTTTCTTGGGTAAGAGAGCTCTGGCAGCAATGTCGCTGAAGGCGGTGTAGAGGTGTAGCGGTTTTTCTTGCAAGGGTGATTTCATGACGGCTGGGGAAGATAATATCTGCTGAATTTTCCGGAACGCTTCTTGTTGTAGTGTGGTCCAGATAAATCTTGCTCCTTTCTTCAGTAAGCGGGTAAATGAGGCAACAAGTTGAGCCAATCCGGGTATGAAACGACGAATGTAGTTTATTTTAACCATGAAACTCTGGAGTTCTTTCATGTTTTGCGGTGGTGGCATCATGAGGATGGCTTGTATCTTGATTGGGTCAACTTTGATCCCTTCAGCGGTTACCTAGAAGCCTAGGAATTTTCCCGAGGAGACACCGAAAGCACACTTTAACGGATTCCTCTTTAATTTGTATTCGCGGCATCTTTTGAACACCTACCGCAGGATTCCTTTGTGGGCCACCCGAGTTTTCGACTTGACCATTATATCATCTACATAATCTTCAACTTGCTTATGCATCATGTCGTGAAAAATATTGGTCATGGTACGTTGGTATGTGGCGCCAGCGTTTTTCAAACCGAAGGGCATCACAGTATAGTAAAAGTTTCCAAGAGGAGTTCGAAAAGCCGTCTTACTTGCATCGTGTTCGTACATCTTTATTTAATTGTAGCCGTTGTATCCATCCATGAAAGAAAACATGCCATGTATGCTAGTGGCGTCTACCAGCATGTCGATGTTGGGGAGCGGAAAATCATCTTTAGGACAACATTTTTTCAGATCCCTAAAATCGACACAACACCTGATCTGTCCATTCTTCTTTTTTACCGGAAATACGTTTGCCAACCAGGTGGGGTGATAAATAGGTTCGATGAAACCAACAGCTAGTAGCTTTTGAATCTCCGCCTTAATTTGTTCTTCCACATCATGACGAAATTGTCTTGGGGTCTGCTTGACCGGCTTGGATCCGGATATCACGTGTAAATGGTGAGTGACCAGCTTTTCGTCCGAGCCGGGCATTTCCTCGTATGTCCATGCGAACACATCTTGATATTCCTTGAGGAGGTTTATGCATTCGTCTGTGCGTAGAGTCGAGCTTATAGAGATGGGTCATGGAGATTCTTCATCCCCTACATTAAAAACCTCAAGCTCGTCCACGGTCAAGTTGGTTCCGTCTTGCAGCTGTCGTGGTGTATCAGGTACCTCCTCCTGCGGCTCGTCACTACGTTTGCGTTCCATTGGGCGGAGAGACTGTGTGGTAGTCTCCCCTGTTAATTTCTAACAGGGGCGATGGTATACGGTTTTCCCTTTTTCGTCGTGACCCGAAATAAAGGATCGTCCTCGTTTGGTTTGAGCCGGACCCTAGTTCTGCGGATGAAGGATGATGTGTCTCTCTTTCGAAGGTGTGATGTGAGACCGGGTTTCTTCACGAGGTTGTGCAAGACCACCGCTTTCTTAAATGGATGTCCATCTTTGCAGTGGAGTGTGGTGAGCCTTGTTGGTTGTGACCTGCGACCCCTGTCTTGGCTAAAAAATCTCCATGCCACAGATCTGCGCATAGGGAGATAATGACGCGGTGATACGAATGATTTCTCCGTTTAACATGGTTTTGAAGCACTGGTGATACGTCGAAGGAATGATCATGCTGTCGTGGAGCCAGGGCCTTCCCAGTATCATATGGTAATCTGGATCCTTTTCGATTACCTCGAACCTTACTTTTGACTGGACAGGTCCCACCGATAAATCCAAATTGATGTACCCATATGTACTGGATTGGTTGCCTTCGAAATCAGTCATTGTAGTGGATTGTCGTATAACCTCGTGTGGTCATACTTTGGCCGTCCTGAGCGTCCTAAGGGTGACAACATTGGAGGATGCTCCTATGTCGATGATATCCTTTTTGAATTCCACGTCTTTGATTCGGGTTGTGACGTGTAGAGCATGGTTATGGCCTTCCTATGCCATCATGTCGTCGGCGGTGAACGTGATATTGTTGATGGATAAATCTGGCGTTCTTGCTGTTTCCGAGCGCGAAGGAACCAAGGGCGTACTTAGCGTTATTCGATTGATGGCGGTGAACGTCTCCATCCGCTGATCCTTTGAAAGATGCAATAGTTCACATAAGTTTTCTACCAGTGAGGTTGCTTCTTGACTTACAGGTCTCTGATTAGTAGTAAAGATGTTGACTTGAGAGTGATCGTTCGGAATGTCAGTATCTAGTTCTGAACTTTCCGAGGCAGGAGAACCATTCAACTCTGTCGTCAGGTTGATAAGGAAATCCAGTATGGCTTTAATTGCATCTTTTATCAGACCCATGTTTTTGGTGTGGATCTCCTGAACCCGCATTAGGTCAGTCAGCTTTGGAATTCCTCCGCTGGTCGCGTTGTTGGGAGTTGTGTTGGGAAAAGAAACATTGTCGTTCGCCTGAGCGGAACTTGAGGATACAGATGCAGTCCTAAAACCAACTATCCTTTTGAGTTAGAGAAACGTATTCAGAAACTGATATTGGGACCTATAGATCAATCTCCCACAGTGGTCGCCAATTGTTTGTAGGTGAAAATGGTTTCTGCTGATTTTGGTAATTTCGGGTATGCGGGTGAGAAATAATTTAAACCCTAAACAATGTACTGCAAGGGAGTACTTTAGATTCTAGAGATCAATTTGTACAAATCCTGCCTAAACCAAGAAATGGTCGTTCCGGACTTGCTTCGGTCACAAAGTGGAGGAGAATGGGTTGGTTTTGGGGAGGGAAGCAAGGAAAGTGGTGAGACCAGAATAGTTGATTCTGGAAGAGTAGTTGTGTTACTACGACTTGTATCAGAAAAGTGGGAAGGCTAACAAATGGTAAGATAGCAAGTATTTTTTGAGTGTTGTATATTCCCGAATGAACTTTGTTGTTCTGTGGAAATAGGTAAGACCTATTTATACAAGTCGAACTGAAACGTACTCTGGTCTCATTAAGGGGTGGATAAATGGGTAAGTAAATGGGAGGAGGTGATAACCGTTTGCATGGAATTGATGTTCCATAAAACAGTTAACGTATGGAATTGAGGTTCCATAAAGCCGTTAACGCATGGAATTGATGTCGAGCGTTTCACCATTAACTCCCTATATTTACTAACCACCTCACTCTTATGACACTTCCTTATGACGGGCGTAGTGTACGCCGCACGCTGTAAACCGCCAAACCAATACCCACATATATGCAACTAAAATTAAGCATACCCAGAAAAGAAAAATTGATGAGAAATAAAACATAGAACCAAATCTTGATCTCATTAGATACTAATTGCTAAAATCATTCATCTTAGCCTTATAAACCTCCAGAACATTTACACAGAAACCCTAGTTTATTTCATTCTTCAAGCACGCTCACCTCTGATTCCCTAGCAAGTTGAATATCCTTAGGCATGATGGTAACCCTCTTAGCATGAATTGCACAGAGATTAGTATCTTCAAAGAGACCAACAAGATAAGCTTCAGCTGCTTCTTGAAGAGATGCAACTGGTGAACTTTGAAACCTTAAATCAGTCTTAAAATCCTGAGCAATCTTTCGAACCAAACGTTGAAATGGAAGTTTACGGATCAAAAGTTCAGTACTCTTTTGATACTTTCTGATTTCTCTTAAAGCTACAGTTCTTGGCCTGAATCTATGAAGTTTCTTCACTCCTCCTGTTGCTGGTGCTAATTTTCTAGCTGCCTTTGTTGCTAATTGCTTCCTTGGATCTTTTCCTCCTATTTATTTCCTTGCCGTTTACTTAATATGAGCCATTTGAGATTTATTCAGAATGTAATTTAGGGTTTAAGAGAGAATAATTGGATCTGAATTGTGATGAAAATGTGAAATTTTGGAATGCATATTTATAGAGAAGAAACTATTTAGGAACGAATCCCGATCTTTTGCTAGTCTATTGTTATCAACGGTGTTTTTTAATTTAAGATGTTTCAAACGGATCGTGCAATGTAATCAACGCACAGTATTTGTTGATACAAGATGTTTCATACGGATCATGCAACGCTATCAACTGTATAAATTTTCTTATATATGGATCGTCTATTATGTTATCAACGGTTCGTGGCTGGTTTAAAGGGTTCATCCAGATTTATAATTTTAGCGAGCAAGTATTTTTAGAGGGGGGATCGAGGTACAGTCTAAAAAGGACGACCTCGGACAAAGCATCCAAACCATAGATTTAATCATAAAGAATAGTTTAGATGATTAAATAAAATTAATAGAAATGACCCAGATTTAGTTTAGAAAAACGCGGGTTATCGGGTGACCCGTGACTAGGCCTGTCAATGGAAGAATATCCGTCGGATATTTAGAAATCCGATATCCGACAGGTTAAGCACTAGGATATTCGATATTCGATAATATCCTATAGGATATCAAAATCAGATATTGATTCCGATATGCTAAGCTATCGGATATCGGATATTTATCCGATAATATCCGGTTCTGAAAAAAAAAGTTAAAAACATGTTCATAATTGAAATTTAAGTTCAATTTTTCAAACATTTCAAATCGGATATCAGATATTTGTATCGGATATCGGATATTAGGGTAAATCACAAATATGGTTAGGGTAAATCACAAATAAATCCATGTTCTATCGGATATCATATATTAACCAAGCGGATAGAGCCTAATCCGATTCCGATAGGTTAAGGAATAAATATCCGTATTTGATATCCGATATCCGATAAAACAGATAGTATCCTATAGGATCTCGAATACTCGAAAACGGATTCCAGATATCGGACATATATTGACAGGCCTACCCGTGACCAATATTTCACTTCTATTATTAAATCAGAAACTTAATGTAATTTCTGTTGTGATATATAGAAGACATATCTGTCGAGCTTTCTTGTTAATGTTATATTCTTTCATAAGATAATTCCCTCGTATCATAAATACTAAATAATCGGGAGTGCTACTCATCATAAAAGTTCTCTCACCATCATTAAGGTATGAACCGGATTGAATAATTATATTTTTTTCGGCATTAAAGGTGATCAACTGAGAAATATAAGCGAAAACAGGCGCCCATGGACGAAAAATAAATTCCGACTTATTGTCTAGTAAATCAACGAGACATGATTTAGACCATGGAAGCTTAGTAGACCACCGCAAGATTCTAGCGGTATGTTCTTCAGAAAAAGCATGATGTGAATCATCACCTATCCTTTGCAAAATACTACGATGAAAAATAATTGCTGAAGTGCTCCCAAAATAATGCGGAGAAACATTAAATTAATGTATGATTCAATTTTCATGAAGCCATTAGAAATACTGGTGTCAACAACTAAGGAGTCCAAGTTAGAATTCAATGAACCCTAGAACGGACTGCCAATGAAAAGTTTCTCACCTTTTACTATTTTGATAGCAAGGGTAGCTACAAATGGCTTCAAAAAAAGTCCACCGTCTTCATGCACATATCTGGACAACCACAAATACAAGAAAACAATAATGGTCAATCTACTATCCGCATGCTTATTGGGATCCTTATTTATTGACCACTAATACCTCAGCTATTGAGCATACAGTTTCCAAAAGCTTGATTAATTTCATGCATCTTAGCTGTCAAGACTTCAGACATCGCAATCTCCTCTGTTGAAGAACTTTCAGTAAGATTACCCATAACAGGAAGATTCGACAAGACTGCCACATCCTTCAAAGTGATGGTGAACTCTCACAATCTTCATATGAACGTGTGAGTAAGAATTCACCATCTAGCAAGCATAGCTGCGCACATCATGATTAATGAATAATTCTCCAGCCTCATTGACAGCCTCAGTTATTTGTGCACTATCTAACATGGCTCGAATATGGTCATCACCTAGATTTTCCTCGTCTATCCTAAGAAGTCTGCTAAAGATTCTCGAGAAAGTTTGAAGTCTATCGACGAAGCACAATAATGTCCTCTGTGTAGGCAGAATCGAATTATTACTTGAGGAGATACCAGCTTTCTTTGGGATTCACCAGAAGACAAAATGCATAACCTAGAGAATATTTTTCAGGTCTATACTGAACTATAAAGAATTTATCATCCATGTTTGGTTTGTTCTTAATTACTGATCCTTTTTCTCAATCGCCTTCATTAGAGGCATCACCATAGATATCGTCTGACATCTTTGCAAGGTAGATGCAACATTCATGCAATACTTCTACCTCAGTATATCATTCATACAAGATGCAAATTTCAGCAAAAGAATGAAATTGAGGCGCAATAATATTAAATGATAGTCTACTATAAAGATGCACACATCAGCTAAAGACGATATACGTCTACAAAACGGTAACAATCCAAACTCTTACATGTTTATAATTTCACTATCAACTAGTGATGATAACACAATAGGTAAGATAAGATAAGGAATCAGCTGACAGTGTGGAAAGGTAAACTTCTTTCTTTCCAAGATAGAATTGTTTTAATAAACTCAGTCATTGCTATCTATTCTGTACACAACATGGCGGTGTATAAATGGCCGAAAAAGTTCATTCAGCAAGCGGAGAGAGTGATTCGTAACTTTATGTGGTCGGGGGACACAGAGACTACAAGGAAATGCGTGGTGGGTTTTCCGAAGGTGTGTTGTCCTCTGAAAGAAGGGGGACTGGGCATTACTTCTTTGGAAGTTACGAATAAGGCCTTGCTCATGAAGCTTTGGTGGAACATTCGTTCTACCAAGAAAAATTGGGGAAAGTTCTTATGGGCTAAGTATACTTCTCGTCTGGGACGTATAAAGAGTTATGGGGTAAAGTCTTCCATTCTCCCGGGTATTAGGCTGGTGCATGGGGAGATGGAAAAGAATACAAAGTCCATTCTAGGGGATGGAAAAGATACTTCACTTTATTTTGACATATGGTATGAAAATGTAAGTATTGCAGAGATCCTAGGTGATAACAACCTGGATGGTTCAGTAAGGGTGAGTGATATTCTAAGTAATAACTCGTGGCAACTTCAGGGGGAGCATGGTCAGAACCTGATAAGAGCGGGAGTTACTGCAAGCAATCTGCCTATTCTCAATGGAGGTCCTGACTGCAGGGTATGGATGCCTGACATGAAAGGAATTTTTTCAGTCGCCTCTGCAAAACAGATTCTGCGAAGGAAGTATGCTACTGCGGAAGTTTATGGGCTACTGTGGAGGCGTGCAATTCACCCAAAGCTGGGGGCTCAGAACTGGAAGATTGTGAGGGATGCTTGTGCAACGAAATATAAACTAAAAAACAGATTCAAAAGGGAAATTCCAAATAGATGTTATCTCTGCAAAAAAGAGGAAGAGACTATGGAACACATTCTCTGGAGTTGTGATTTTTCAGGTCAGGCTTGGAGTTGGTTGTCAGGTTTGTTCATTCTCACACCTCTTTATGACTTGGTATCTTCTTATAAGACTGCGAAGGGAAGAAGTAGAATTGTGAAAGACTTATGGCTGCTTGCAAACCTGGTTATTCGTTCGGAACTATGGAATACAAGAAATATGGCTTGTTTTGACAATGCAACAGTTAGCTTCCATTTCTTCAAACAAAGAGTCCTTCATTTGATTCAAGATTATGCTATTCGGCTAAACAGCTATATGAACAACACAGCTGAAGATCTCCTGATTCTAAACTGCTTCCGTGTAACCCACAGACAGGTAAAGATGGTACATCCTATTAAATGCAGTTGGTTCCCTCCGGAAATAGGTGAAATGCTGCTGTGTTGTGACGGGGCGGCAAAAGGGAACCCGGGAGTGGCTGGAGCAGGTGTAGTAGCTCGAGATCATGACAATAATTTTGTTGGAGGCTTAAGTTTAGGCTTGGGCATGACAAACAATTTCCTGGCAGAGCTATATGCGGTTTTAGTGGGCTTAGAATGGGCCTGGGCTACAGATATAAGAAAGATTCTAGTTCAGTCAGACTCAAGAAGTGTTATTTGGGCGCTTGAAACTTCTAATCTGCCTTGGTTTGCAAGACAGAGATGGAAATTGATTAGACAGAAGTATGATACGATTCGTTTTGTACACACGTTCCGTGAAGCGAATTTCTCGGCTGATGCAATGGCTAAACGCGGTTGCTATCTAAGTAATGGCCAGGGATTCTATTATGATGAAAGACCTTTTTTATCAAAATTTTGGAATTTCCTAATGTGGATTATTTCAGATTCAAGTAGTGTGTAATTGAGGGGTTTAGACCCCTTTTTGTATTGTGTCTTGTTGTACACTTTCGTTATTCATTAATACATTTTGGACTTATCAAAAAAAAAAAAAGATAACACAATAGTTGATGCATTAAGGACTTGCTTGTTTCTTCACAAATACCTGCAAAGACGAGCAAAGCTCGTTTTGAAAATCAATACTTGATTTTATAAAAAAAAAAAAAAAAAAAAAGTGAGCAACTCTGTTGATGGTGGATTTTCGACAAAGGCTAAAATCATAAAATCATAATTATGCATATTTCTAACCTAGCTTCAGACACGTAGGTGAAATGCATATTTTAGGATTCAGACATGAAAGCTCATGTCACAATCTCTGGCTGAGTGTACAACCTCTCAGAACAGGCATGAATATGTGATATTAAAGCCTCTCAGCTCATCAACACTTCTGTACATAATCGGTAGTGATTGGACGCCTCCTAGACATATTTCATGCTAGTATAGAGCGTTAATGTCTTCGGGATGTCGTAATGTTCCCTGACTATACATAATAAATATTCAGAACGAGGATGATGCTTCTACCATCTCATACCTCTATTCTCGAATAAACATAATGATCCTAGCATATTGCATGCTAGTATAGAGACATTCATAGATTAATTCTAGCGCAATATTCATCAATTGAATTCCTAGAAAATAATCTATTTTATCTCATACTCCGTTTCATGGCTTTTATCAGCTGAATTCCATGGATTAGTAATAGATATTCAATCTATTTTATTTCATTACTCCATTTCATGGATTTTCTCAACTGAATTCCATGGATTAGTAATAGATATTCACTTTTCGGGCATTTGGGCCACCATCAAGTAAGCCCCGAGAAAATGGTGCGAGTGTACTTGGCAATAATGCACGAACGAGTACCCAAATGCATAAACGAGCATTCAAAAATATGGACAAACGAGGAAATATGGAGACCTATACAAAATAGGAAAGAAAAATAATAAAAAAACAAAATAAACAAGAGGCGCGCACGGGGACGGGCCCGCCGGTCCCACGCCTCTCCCTTTTTTTCACCTTTTTTTATTATTTTCCTAATCTCTTGAAAACTCCCTTGTTTGAGCAAAACTCCTGGTTTTCCATATCCCTTCACATAATCTTGAAAATAATAATAAAAAATACGGAGCGTCACGGGACCGGGCCCACCGGAAATTTCACGGCCATGGCCGGTCCCACGCATCTCCAATTCCTTATTTTATTATTTTTTCTTCTCTCATCTCTTGAAACTCCCCCGTTTGACCAAAAAACCTAATTTTTCCATATTGCTCAAATTCCCAAAAAAGCCACAAAGTCAAATGGTTCCATGACTGTCCGAGCTTCTCACATAAAATATTGAAATATCATTATTTTAATATATTGGTCACACGAGCAAAATCCTACTTTCTCGTTAAAGCAAAATTGAAAGTTTCAGGAAAATCCAGAATATTGCTCAAACGAGCAACAAAATACCTAAAAATCTCAGGAATGTGCGTGCATCACCATGACCAGACTTGGCCGGTCCTTTGGCCATCATGACCGGTCGGTCCCATGTATCTTCATTATTATTTCAATAATAATAATTCATATCTTTTATGATTCTCCAATGAATCCTCGTTCAGGGATATATCTGCATGCTCGGACGTTCACCCACCACCAATGTTCGTCTCTCATGCCCAATGATTGGTCGATATTTCTTCACCCACATTGGACGACTCTTCATCTCCAGGATCCAGAGTTCTCCGAAATTAGGGTTTCGAATTTACAATAATTCGATAACTTTTTTATTGATCCATCAATCAATGTTCTTTTTATATTTAATGTTCGGTCATGCTGCCAACATTTTTGCTCGATTGAACAACATGGTTCGAACGGACGACCATTCATCGATTCCTACTTTTTTATTCTACCATTCATTACATATTAGATTAAAAATGAGCATTCTGCATAATTCAACAATATCTCTAATTTCCTGTCGAATACTCGACATATCAGAATAAATCCATGATCAAGCAATCTCATCGGATGCGCATGAATCGGAATTATTAACAACATCATTATTACCTCAACTGGTAAAATGATATATCACAATTTATCAAGACTCAACGTATGTCTATTATTCTATCTCAGCAGACACCTTTTGCTCAATCCATGAATCTTAGAGCATACCACATTCGTTCATTATGCTCGACTCATCAAGACTAAGACTGATGTCTAGTCACGTCAATAATTGACCAACTAATACACGTCTTCCATGCAGACTTCACATTCATGAGACATCATTCATGTCACATGGGGGGATATTCACTAGGGTTTTGGTATGACGGCCTACGGCACGTTTGTACACCCACGATGAGAACTGTGAGTAAGTCGTGAAAGCAGTTGAAGGATTTAGCAAGGTAGTGGATGGACAATCAAACAAGTATCCGCACGACATGGAACTGGTTTAACTACCATTTTCCACTTTCCCACTCTTTTACTCCAGCAACCGTCACGCTTACTGGGATCAATGTGTCTAATGCTCTTGCAATATAAATAAGTTCCTCATTCCATGATTGAAGGAGAAGAACTTATCTCAGAACTCAGTCGAACTTATCATAATTCACTGACATTTCACCAAAACTTGCAGAAGTCTACAACACATCCATAGTCCTTTGATCATCATTGATCTCACATATTTCTCAGCTTCCCTCCTACAGATCGACCCACATCTCTCTTTGTGACCGAATTGACTCTGGAATGGCCACTATCTTGGTTTATGCCGGAGTCCTACAAATTGATATTTAGAACTCAAAGCACTCCCATGCAGTGCATCTGTTTGCTAAAGGTTTAGGCAATTTTCTTGTTCAAGGAATCACTCACTTCTCCAATTTTCCTCAAAAAACAGTGAATCATTTTCACCTATCGGCAGATTGGCGACCACAGTGGGAGATTAATCTCTCGGTTGCAATCTCAATTCGTCAAAATGGTTGATCTTAGGTCAGGCTCAGCTAAAAATCCTAACCCTAACCCAAACAATGCTAGCACTAGCAACAGTGGTGGTACTCCAATCATTTTTCCTATTTCTAACAGCGGCGCTACTGATACTGCCCCTCGAACCAGCAACATCGGTGTCCATGCTAAAACTAATACCGGTGCAGGTAATAATCATATACCTGGTCGAACTCCGGAAGCAAAGAATAATCCTCATACTAGAGACGATCTTATGGAGACGCAAGAAACCTTGGCTAGGACTCAAGGAGATATAGCAGTAGCACAAAAAAAGAACTCCTTACTTATCTCAAGAATCTGATAGAGAAGATGTCTCCTGAACAAGCTCAGCCCCAACGCCAGTCGTAGAAAGGAAAAGCTAAGGAAATATCCTCAACTACTGATCTTGAAATCTCTCCAATCCATATTGTAGAAGATGATGAAGTCCGCAATGCTGCAGATAACCCACTAATGAAGGATCCATCGAGTTTCATCACTCGTTAAGACTAGGAACACTTTATGGAGGATCATGGAAAAGACAAGACACCTTCCGTCCATCGTCATCAACCTCCATATCCTTCGGCTATCAAGAGAGTTCCTCTTCTGAAAGGTTACACTTCTCCAACATTCACGCTTTATGATGGAACATGCAATGCTCGAGAATATGTTTCTTGATTTCTAGAATCATTGGGAGAACATGATCACAACCATTTTGTCCATCTGAAGGAATGTTCAAAGTATCTGACAGACAGAGTATATACCTGGTATATTAACATCGCGCCAGGAAGCATCGGCATTTGGGGGGAAATGATTAACGCTTTCTACCGAAAATATTTCTTCGTTTCGAAACAAGTTTCTCTCTATGATCTGGGGAGGATGTTTCAGAAGAACAATGAACATCC
The DNA here is from genome assembly GCA_023529315.1 of Papaver bracteatum. Lineage (NCBI taxonomy): Eukaryota > Viridiplantae > Streptophyta > Magnoliopsida > Ranunculales > Papaveraceae > Papaver > Papaver bracteatum. The sequence goes on along the minus strand of JAJJWX010005269.1, from coordinate 373,633 downwards.
GAACGATTATGTTAAGAAATTCATAGTCCAAGCTTTGGAATCTCATGATCCAAATGTCGCTGAACAATAACTTGTAGACTTGTGCATCAATGGAATGATCCCGGTCTACAGAGCTTTACCGAAAAATATCTGATTCCAGACTTTATCAGAACTTCATGAAGTGGCCAAACGATCAGCAATTACTGCACTCTCCTTACTAGAAAGAGCTAATACTACAAAAGTCGAGGAACCACGGGAAACTCGAGGTAGCAGTAGGCGCCTGATCAATAAGCAATAAAATCTCCAACCTTTCACTAATGTTGTTGCTAAAGTGATAAAAAGGAAATTCGAACACAAGAATGCTTCTTCAACATCCCAGGCTCCTCCAAAGGCATCAAGGAAGGATAACCAAACCCGAAATGCACAAATGCGGACTCAGTGTCAACAAAATGATCAGACATACCCAGACTTTCTTCTTCCTATTGAAGAAGTGATCGAGTTACTAGAGGTGTGGATCCAAGATGGTGCAATCAAATTTCCATACATCAGGAAATAACCAACTGAAGAAGAAATGGAAAATCCTTGTTATTGTCGCTTTTATAGGTTCGCAGTCATCCAAAAAGCGACTGCAAGGTTCCGAAGCATATCTTCAAGGAAAGGTCGAATCAGGAGAACTTAACCTGGGGACTGAAGGGGTACACAGAGATCCTCTCCCGGTCAGGACTTTCACTCTCTCTGAATAACCGATCAAAGAAGTAGTTCAATTCTTGGTTGAGCATATATGTGAGTTACTTTATCTGTCAAAGGCTCAAAAGAAAGACATGTTCACTGCACTGAATCACATCGTGTCATAAAAGCATCTATCCATTCCGGAAACACTTCCTGAACCTCCATTCATAGACAAAGAGATATACGACTGGGGACTTCTCATTATAGTCATTCTCAAAGGAAATGAATTCAATAGAGCATTGACTGATATTGGTACTGCTGTCAATGTTATTCCGTTGAAAACCCTCGGAGCTGCAGGTATCACTTAACAAGAAGCTACTCATTCCCCCATCTCAATTAGGGATCATGAAGGAATGCTAAGGGATTCTTATGGTTACATTACTCTCAAGGTGAAAATAGATTCAACCTGGTCAGAAACCAAGTTTTACATAATCAGGGAGGATCAAGGATATGACATGATCCTCGGGCGAGCGTGGATCCATGCCGAAAAGGAGACTACCGAAAAATCTCCTCTAGTTGCACATCACTCTGACGAGGAAAGTTCCGGTCCAAAATATTTAGTTAACACTCCATCATCAAGGCACTTGGAGGAACTCCAAACTCTAATAGGGTTGAAACAAGAACCCGAAGCAGATGCATTGGCATTCCTCAGGAGGTTCCGCACTCAGGAAAATCCCATTCCACCTATGTCTATGTCATTTATTCTCCCACATTCTCTGCTAGCATGGGGACTGAATTCCGCTGGTAACTCTGCTGTTGCAAGACACTATGAATGGGTAGCTTCACCACAACAATATTTTACCAAATGGTTAAAAATGGAACCTTTCTGAATCGAGCATCTCACTGAAACATTCATTGCTTAAAAGATGTCTAAGCATAAAGAATATCTTGGGTATTACCCCATAGCCTTGTACGAGTGTCCACATGTGCCACAAAATCAGAAAGCTTCGACGACTTCACAAGCATGGAACTCTTCTATAAAAGGAATACCGAACCAACAGAAGATATTCAGGGCAAGAACGATCAAGCCTAACAAGTTTCATTAAGGAGATTTAGTTCTCAAAACAGCTAAGCGTAATATTCATTATGCAAGGAACTCTAATTGAGAAGGACCTTTTATGATTACCAATTATGTTGTTGGTGGCTACTACAAATTGGCTGACATGGACGGCAAAACAAGTGTGCCAATAATATAAGAAAATTGACTTAAATCGTTTGACATCTGAGACATTCTACATTCGAGGCATGAACGCTATAAATATTTGAAGCTTGCATTTAAGATTTTCTTTTACTGTATTTTCAATTCCTCCAAAACGTAAGCAATACTTGCATTCAGTATTTGAATCAACAATTAATAAAAATTCATTTTACTTAAAGAAAATTTCTATCAAATCCAAAAGAAAATCCTCAATCATCTACTTATCCAAAATCAAAACCAAAATAAAACCTCATGTCACTCAAAAATTTAGAGTTCAAAAAATCATGGAATGGAAACTAAAGGAAACCGACAAAACAAGATTTCTGCTCCTCTGCGGTTTTCAAGTCTTGCAAAGCTTCCTTCTTCAACTCCAACTCTTCAGTTAATCTGGAAATCTTGGCCTCCTTCTCCATCACAGCATCACTGGGAAAAGGTACATTCTTCTTACGTGTATCCTTGATGGCATCGATTCTCCGACCAAGCCACTTCACATTGAAGCCAAGTCTCTCAGAATTGTCCAAGTTATATTCTTAATCAAAGAGTACATCTTTGGTAATAGTACTTCTAGCCCTGGTTCATATATCATCTATAACACGCAAGATAGATCCTACTTGCATTATCAAGAAGTAAACACGTTCAGGATCTTTTGTGGCGACGATGTGACCATACCTCTCCCATATTTTCTGACACAAGCTAGCATATCCGGTAGAGACGTTAAATCCACCTACTAGTTCATGATACGGGAGTGGATCGTTGAATGGAGGATCAAAACCAATCTATGCATTAGGGTATTCGTGAACTACCATGCGAGTCTCAACCATCTTGGGCTTCAATTTCTTTGGTAGCGGCATCCTCATGACCCTGAAATGCAGAGATAGTTGCATCACCACTTTGGTTAATGATATTGCTCGTGTGTAGACACCTCAATATTGCACGGTCACGAAAGTATGCCGCGAGATCATATTCGAATTGGTTTAGGTGTCGAGCCCAATCGAAATTTTGGTCATTGTTTACACTTAAGAATTAGTTAGGCCTAAAAACAATATCAGCAGGTCACCTAAGTCCTAGGCCCATGTGGCCACTAAAATGATTACCTATAGTTTGGCCTTTCTCTCGTTTAAGTGGGTTTAGCTCACATTATTCCACCAAATTCAATCATTTCAAAATGTAGAAAATATCATTTAGTCGTAGAAAAAATATAATTAAGTTAGTTTGGTCCTGTTAACCAAGTCAATTATCTGTTTGGTCCTTTTTTTAAATATATATTATTGTTTGGTCCTGAATATTACTGTTTGGTCCTATGACCCAAAGTCGAAGACTTGATAAACCAATCTGTCTCACACAGAAAAGTCTATTGATATAGATAAATCTGTCTCCCACAGAAATACCTATGAGTTTTGTTCCGTCTTATGATAAATCAAGGTGCACAGAAACCAATTGATAAACCAGATTTATATTCCCGAAGAACAACCAATTATTACATAAAAATATCTTCACCGTTAGATGGTGTTAGCTTGTTACATAAAAATGAAATGTGTCATCATTTAAATATGGATAACCGTACCTAAACGTGTACACTAGGTTGGCTCAACAATAGTTAGCCGAAGTTAGCCATATGAACACTTTCATATCAACCTTATTCATCTTAACCACAACTAGTTCAAATGACTCAAATAAAACTAGTTATAGAGTTGTTCAATTGTTTATATTCTCATAGAAGTATACAAGACACAACTGAAGCAAAATCGGTTGGATTCACTCGAATCAATTCATGAACATTATATCCACGGTTTGCATAAGATTGCATTCCTTATTATATAAATGTATTAGTTCATGGCACAACCGATTCAAGAACTTAACCCACTCAAGTATACAAATGGGTACGCATACTTAAGTAGCCGGACTTGGACTGTGTTCGACAGTACGCGAACGGGTACGCATACTATCACTCATCCAAAATATCAGTTGAATTCAGTACGCGTACGTGTACGCATAAAATAGTTCTCGGAATTCAATTGAGTTCACCAGTACGCGTATGGGTACGCATACCAAGGCTCCCGGACTTTACCTGACCTCGCCAGTACGCATACAGGTATGCATACTGTACCGGTCTTGGATCAACATATATGCAAGTACGCATACTATGTCTATAATCGAATTATGGTGAAGTGTTCTAAACTCTATTTCAATCATTGAAACATTCTTAGAGGTTGACAATAATTTTTTTCACAAACTATTAGCATCAAAGCTATTCTCAAGTGATTAACATAATCAATACGAAGCATTCTGAGTCTACATCAAATGAGATGTTACAAGGCGATTTTCATATGATCATATTTTGACTTTTGTCAAGAGTATAAGATGAACTTGGTTAAAGAGAAAGCTTACCAACACATATCTCTAGAAATATGTAAGCGAGTTAAACTCATCTCGAAATATCAAATGTGTATAATCGAATACTATATAGCTATACGACTTTTGTCTCAATATAGGGGATAGAGTAGAAATAGACTTTCCGAGTGATTGATGAGTTTCAGTCTCCACATACGTTTTGTTGATGAAGTTCTACAAACTCTCCTTAGTAGTTCTTCGTCTTCAATTGATGAATGCCGTGAACTCTAAATCTCAACTACACAATCTATCCTAGTTCGAGACATAATTATAGTTTTGATCACTAAACTTGACAAACAAACTTGAGATAGCAACGCTTGCAAGTTTTACCGTGCAGTGCTTTAACAATAGTAAATGAAATAAAATTATTTTTAAAATATGAAATAATATTTGTTAATTTGGAAATGATATTTAGGTTTTTAATATGAGCGGTACGATCAAAATTGTTTAATTCTAGGGTCGTAGCCAATTGGAAAAGGCTATAAATAGAGAGTTCAGTTTTGTGTCATAGGAGAAGATTTGGGTAGAAATCCGTAGGGAAAAAAATTTAGTATGATAGAGGAGAAGTCGATAGAGTCACAAGGGTGAAAATTAATCTCGGATGTGGCATTGTTAGTTCTTGAATAATAATCTAAATAACATTTACTTAATAACAAGAATATTTGTAGCGTAACAGGTCGGTGCTCAACCCTGTGTTTTTTACTGTTATTAATGAAAACTTGATTTGTCGATAATTGAAAGGATTTATTTTTGTCATAATACAAAAATTCCATTCTTATCCTCTTCGTTTCATTTGAACTTCATTTTTCCGTCACATGCAGTATACATGAGCCTAATTTTCATTTGACTGGTGCTTAGGTGTGTAGAGGAAAAGCATGCTATAAGATTAATTAACGTTATAGATATACCAAGTTTGGCTAGTTAGTTTTTTTACTATATTTGATTGATGCATATCATCTTTTGACGTGAAGTTTTCATGCTTTCTCAAAATGTCAGTATTAATAATAATGATTGTGAATCTTTGGTGATTGACACTTAATTTTGATCTTATAATAATTGAATCTCCTTTCATAGTATTAATGATTGATACTTAATTTTGATCCCATAATAGCTTCTTTTGAATTGTTTTACTATTAATAATTTTTGTTTTAGAATTTGAGTTGATTATTCAGTCGAAATGTATATAATATTTTGGTCTTTTGCGGGTGATAATTGCACAAAGTTGATTTTTTTTTTTTTACGGTATAAGCCCTAATATCCCAAATATAAAGTAGAGGCCAGTCTTCCGATTGGACGGGCTAGGTTCCTCACACCTTCCTAGTCTGTATTTTGATTCCCGAACTCATCTCTGAAATTGGACCAATGTTTCTTTTGGGTCCCAACTCCCTAAGTTGGGTGGCGGCTTCCTATAATAATTACTTGTGTATTTTTCCATTTTAGATATTTTATAGATCTTAATGTATTTCGACGATATCTACAGTGGCAACTTCACTGGGGACTTCAGAATCTAACTTGAAACATAGTTGGGATTTTAGGGTTTTAGTTTTGCTCTACTCAGTATTTGCACGCATATACGTGCACGCCATTTGCACATTTGCATTCCATTTCACATCGTCAGATGTCCGATTCTTAGGAAAACAAGTGATAGTAAGATGAACCCGTGCCTTTGGTCTTATGGGAGTTACTAGATGAACCACCACAAGCCTTAGCCAAGTACCAAAGAAAACTAGTCTAACTACGTCTGAGGTATATTTCGCTAAGGTAACCCAAGCTTACACTAGAATTAGTGAAACCAGCATGCACGTGCATTAATTGTAAATCACATTCATCATTGCATGAAATACGAGGCATAAGCACCACTTTTGTTATCATATATTCTTTTTTGTTTCCTTGAAAAGAGGAACACGGCCATAGAATATGAAATGAATATCAACATTGGGGCATTATCCTGGTTGCATGAACAATTCCAAAGGATGTTAGATACTAAGTTCACAGAATTGAAAGGGGAGATGAACGCCAAAACCAAGAAGTTGAATCTCGAGGCCTTTGATGAGGCCACAAGAAAACATGATGGGTCTGAAAAGGTTAAAGAGGATAATTTTGAAGAGGTTAAAGATAACATTTTTGATGAAATGGGAGAGACCATGGCACGATAAAAACAGTTGTCCCATAGGCTCAAAAAGACTGAAAAGATCTTACATAAAATGGGTGAAGGTACAATAATTACACATGGGCTATATCCTTATCCCGATATTTGTTTACCTCCTTGCTTCAAATTTCCGGATATGGATAGATATGATGAAACTAGGTGCCGGAAACCCATATTCATATTATGTTGGTGTTGATGGTGGGTTTTAGCTTAGGGTTTCGTAAAACACTAAACCCTAGCAGACAGTAATGTCACAACATTTAAAGCAACAAGCATTTACTAGGAACATTTACTGAAACCTTTAATGTGTCTCTAAAATAATCACGGGGGTATATTTTTCAAATTAGGGTTGCGACGAGCCAAACCCTAATTCCCACGTGTGCCAATGGCAAATCATGCCAGCCACACCGACCGCGCCAAGGCATGCCAACCATGCTAGACGCACCTCTGTGCCAATGGCAAATCATGCCAGCCACACCAATCGCGCCAAGGCATGCCAACCATCCTAGCCGCACCTCCGTGCCAACGGTAAATCATGCCAGCCACACCTAGCCCAAGCTAGCCGCACCATGCCAAACACACTCTGCCTTGGCCCTAGCTATGCTAGTTGCACCAAGTCAAGCCAAACTCCCCTACCTTGGCCCTAGCTGCTCCATGCCAAACCATGGCCCCTCATGCCGCGCCACCATGCTGGACTTCCTCATGCGGATACCAAAACGAAGTTAGGCGACAATCCACGGTTGCCCTTCAATCCCAGGAGCAAATCCTGGCCGTCTAAAGTCCCCTCACGACTTTAGGCCCAAAACCCTAGATTGGTCACGCACCTAGCCAAGCTAGCCGCGCCATGCCAAACCATGGCCCCTCATGCCGCGCCACCATGCTGGCCATCCTCATGCGGCTACCAAAGTGCATCCAGGAGACAATCCACGGTTTCCCTTCAATCCCAAGAGAAAATCATGGTCGTCTAAAGTCCCCTCACGACTTTAGGACCAAAACCCTAGCTTGGTCACGCACCTAGCCAAGCTAGCCGCGCCATGCCAAACCATGGTCCCTCATGCCGCGCCACCATGTTGGCCTTCCTCATGCGGCTACCAAAGTAAAGTCAGGCGATAATCCACGGTTGCCCTTTAATCCCATGAGCAAATCCTGGCCGTCTAAAGTCCCCTCACGACTTTAGGCCCAAAACCCTAACTTGGTCACGCGCATAGTCCAAGCTAGTCACGCCATGTGCCCATGGCTACCCCTTGGCCCCACATGCCAAGCCAAACCAAACCTAGACAAGATAGTCGCACCATGCCCTGGCCCTAGCCGTGCTAGTCACGCCACGGTTAGCCAAGCGCCCTTGCCTTGGCCTAACCATGCCATACGACCATGGAAAACCCTTGGCTCCACGTGCTAAGCCAAACCTAACTTATCCAAGCTAGCCGCGCCATGCCAAACGCACTTTTCCCTGGCCCTAGCCACAACATGCCAAGCCAAGCACCCTCGCCTTGGCCCTATCCATGCCATACACCCATGGTGAACCCTTGGCTCCTCATGCCAGGTCCAAACACACCCTAGCCGTGCCACCCTGTTGGACCTCACTATGCGGCTACCAAAACGAAGGTGTGCAACGATCAACGGTTGCCCCTCCTCTCAAGATGCAACATCTCGACCGTCGAAGGTCACCTGGATTGAAAGTTCCCCAATCTCGACTTGACAATCCACAACAACGTTTTATATGTTTTCCAAAACATTCGAGACATCAACACAAACAGGGGGATTCTCTTTGGGTATTGGTTTGGTGGTCTACATCGTGCAGCGCACACTACGCCCCTCATAAGGAAGTGTCATAAGGGTGAGGCTCCTAGTAAATACATGAGTTATGTGGGAAAACGTTCATGGGATATAAAGGTGTGAGTTAACAAACTTTATGGAACATCAATTCCATAACGTTAACAGTTTCATGAAAACTAATTTCGTGCGTTAACCACTTTATGGGACATCAAGTCCATGCATACGGTTACCACCTCCTCGTATTTACTTCCACACTCCTTAATGAGACCAGGGTACGTTTTTACCTCGACTTGTATAAATAAGTCTTACCTATTTCCATTTGAAGAACGAGTTCATTCGGACCACACAGCACTCAGAAGTACTTACCTCCTAGCTCTCCTCGTGAGCTCTGATACTTCTCTAACAACAAGTCGTAGAAACCCAATTTCTCTTCCAGAATCAACTATTCTGGTCTCGCCACTCTCCTTGCTCCCCTCCCCAAAACCAACCCATTCTCCTCCTCTTTGTGACTGAAGCAAGTCTGGAACGACCATTTCTTGGTTTAGGCCGGACTTGTATAGATTGATCACTCGAATCTAAAGTACTCCCTTGCAGTACATTGTTTAGTGTTTAAATTGTTTCTCACTATCACACCCGCAATTACCAAAACCAGCAGAAACTATTTTTACCTATAAACAATTGGCGACCACAGCGGGAGGGTTGATCTATCGGTTACAATGTCAATTTTAGACTGTCGATCTCGTTCTTCGACCCATGCGTCAAGATGGTAGGGGAAGGCAACTCACTCCGACTCAGTCACCCGACGACTCGATTATCAGTCATGACATGACAAGGGATGACTGGGGACTTCTCAGAGGATAGAAGCAAACGATCCTCCTAAGGATCAACGGCTCGGTTATCAGACGGCTCAGTAATGACTGGGGACTTCCCATGGCGGTGTTTCCCATAAACTCGGTCTTACACCCGGAAGGTTCACTTTTCATCAGGTGGCCTAAAAACCAAGTAAGTCTTACCTAGACAAGATGCGTGGTTTTCTATTTCAAGTTTTCAAGACAAGATACATAGTTTACCCCATGTCACCTATCAACACATGGTTCTAAGGTTTTTCCTGGGATGTCTGTGTCACTTTCAATCGTAACCAAAGCAATCAATTCTTAAACAATTCATTCCAAAAAGAATAACCCAAAACTGTCAAGGTAATATTTGTCTATTAACCGAAGAAGTCCAGAAAATCAAAAACCATGCGCTTTGTTTTTCTTTCGAAAAGAAAAAAAAAATCACTTACCCGTACGTGCCTACTTTGCGCAACAATGATTACCTGTCACTATTAGTAGACGTTACTACGGTGACATTCGAATAATTGTTTATGATGAATTATTTCCACAAGTTTATGAAAGGCATACCCATGGCTAGGGTTTACACCGGTTGAGAAGAAAACTATTTCTACCGATTTATGGAAGGCATACCTATGGCTATGGTGTGCACCAGCACAAGAAAACAAAAAAAAATTGAAAGTGAAACGCTGAAGTATATAGCTAGAATATGCTTGCCCACTTTATTGCTCCCGCGGTACCACTAACACCAGGACGTGATAACAAAGACACGAGATAAAAAGGGGAGCCAACCCATTTCATAAGCATAACACTTTTTGGATTTTGATTAAGGAAAGGATTTTCTATTTGAGCTACGTATGGGAAGAGGCAACTGGGCCTGCAAGAACAAGTCTGCAACGCCAAGCCAACCTCATGTCAAGCCAGCACTGTGCCAAGCCAATGGTTCACGCCATGCCCAGCCAACGGTCCACGTCGTACCAAAGTCCAAAGATAGCGTCCATGCCAAGCCAGTGCCCATTCCAAGATGATCCAGCGCTAACTAGACACGCTTACCAGACTCGCTTACCAGATGCGCTTCCCAGACATGCTTCCCAGAAGTACCTTCCAGAGGAGCTTCTTAGACGTGCTTCCCATACGTACCTACCAGAGGCGCTTTCCAGATGCGCTTCCCAGACGCGCTTCCCAGACGTACCTACCAGAGGCGCTTGCCAGACGCACTTCCCAGACATGCTTACCAGCCGCAATACCACACTATGCGCTAACAATTTGCATCCTCCCAGCGCTAACATCTTGCGCCCTTCCATCACCATCCTTGACCTTTGAAACAACGCCATGGCTCCATTACTTCGTGATCAAAACTGTGTCATCTCTGCACGATACACTTACGATCACCAGAACCAGAGCCGCTTCCGCCAACCCAACGGTTCTTCAAGCATGGAAGCTCCAACCGTCACCAGGGACGCTACTCCACCATCAGGGCAAGATACTGGAAGAGCCAGAAGAAGCCGGCCTCCTTTTAGCATTGTTGATTTGATGAAAAGACAAAAGGTACTTCAGCAAGACGTGCGTTTATAGATAAAGAGGCTCGCGTTGCTCTTGAACGCCCTATAGACGGGGATAAGCAATCCAATTTCATCACACGTAAAGATCAGGAAAGACTTCTCTAAAATAAAAAGCAAAGGAAATAAGCAACCATCCTGAGTTCACTGAGACCCGCTTCCCCGTCAGGACCTGCACGATGGGGAACTTGGCCCACAGAGTCGTACAGTCTATGATGAAACGGTTATGTGAAATTATATATTTCTCCAAGGCATAACGTAAAGACATATTTTCATCCCTCAACCACACTGCATCAGGGAAAGCAAGCGTTTCCAGCCAGGGAAGCCGTTCCCAAACCCCAACCTCTCCTGGAAAGCTCGATCGATAGATGGAACTGGGGACTCCTAACCTCTGTTCACTTGAGGGATGTCGAGTTTGACAGAATGAGACGCGGTTGGTATCCGTCAAGGCTCTGATAGTTGCAAGGCAATGTTTCAACGTTCTCTCCAGAAATGGCTTCGCTTCAACGTTCTCCAGCAGCAGCTCCGCCTTAACGTTCGCTTCAACACCACTCCTTCCTGCAAAGGGTCGTGCCGCCACACTCCCCATGTCAAGGATCATGATCACAGCCATCTAATATTCGTAGTCATGGCCACCCTTTGGTCCACCCCACCAAAACTCGTGACCATGGACAGTTTTGCTCGCTTACGCATCCAACCAATCCTTTTACTTCGATGGGTGACCATATAATTCTATCCAACCTACTTTGTTAATACAGTCTCTTCTGGTTACATCTACTACCAAGAACTATTGCCGCTCATTTGTTGATATCAGCTAGAGCTTCACCACAGAAACAATTACTACAAAGGTAACCGATACTCCTCCATGTTCTGGGTTCCACGCGAAAGAAGTAACAAAATCAGCAGTATGAACGTACGATGGTGATGTCTTTATCATGGTCAGCCCACTGACCATACAAGATGGAATCATGTAAACCATACTTGGGGACTGAGGGTATACACGGAGTCCCTTCACTGTCAAGGCTCAGAAGACATAGTCAAGCAAAAGGCCACAACCACAACAAGGTCACCTGCTCTTCAAGGGTGCAGCGCAAGAGTATTATCACCTCTCTGTTTAGAAGACGCCTTCAACATTTTACAAGGCCGAAGAGGATCCCAAGCCTTCTCAGAGGAAAAAAACTTCAGAAACTAAAGAAAATGCGATTGGGGACTGCTCATTGCGGTCCATCCCGACGACCATCAAAGACTCACGAGAAAACTCCAGAGACGCGGCTAAAACATTTTCTTGAAGAAACAGAGGGAGCCACGATAAACAACATAACTCCCTTATTTTTACCACTTTACTATCTAGAGTGTTTCATCCATGTGATATTCTGAGCATCCCCAGCGTCACATCCAGAAAAGTACAATAAGCTTGTATCGAGTCACGTGGACGTGAATTCAAGACGATGCAATAAAAGTAGGCTACACATAGGGACTACCAGCACGGGGAGATTTCACTCCCCTCAACCAGGTTATTTCTAATTTCAACATCATCACTGTCGAAGTTTTGCGCAAGAACTTCTCAACATGAAGCCGTACATATGCACCGGTGACTCCAATAGAACACAACTAAGAAACATTCGCATATTTGAACATGACCATTGGTTCAAACGGAAATGTAACTGGGGACTGATCACCGCGTCCCATTCCATACGATAGTCCAAGATTCAGAAGATGGTTTAAGGGATGTCTCTTGGAACAAATTTCTTGAAGACTTGATAGCAGCACGTCGGCAATGAAACGTCTCCCAACTCATCTATTTTATCCAGTGGCTCCGGAAGATTTCGACCATACAAGCATCCACAACATACTGTCATCGCGATCAGAAGGTCCATGCACTGAACAACCTAAAATCAAGGATGGACCAACAATGCAACCACATCCATCTGTCCCAAGAATACAACGGAGTTTCGGTAAATTTTTGGGATCCACTGGAAAGACACTGCAGATGAAAACACGGATCCAGACGAACAAACATAAGAGGGTCGATACCCCTTTTCATGCGGACAAAGTTTTTAGAGATTGAACAGAATGAATGTTCCTTCTTGCTCCATGAGCGGGAATAGGTGACTGGCGTGCGACTATGCGACCCCGGGCCCGCAACATCTCTCCTGACTTCTTCCTGATTTTCACTGTTGGGCCATTTTTACCTCCTAAGGGAGCTCGAAACCTAAATATTCTCGCGAGGGGAGATACAGAATTCTATTTCATGTCTGATAAAGGGGCGGACCATCAAAATCCGAGTCCGTACGCAGATTCTACAGCGATTCTAGTAAAGGGCGCTAATTAGGGTTTCAGAGTGTCAAACCCTAAACCACAAGTGCTTTCCATTGCAAGCGTTTCCCTTCTAAAGTGCTTCCCTTACCAGCGTCACGCCTTGCCAAGAATTTTACAGAACGGTCCTCACCCGATCCATGCATGTCAGTGCTAATGGGTCCCCTTCATGCCAAGTCCATGCTAGCGGCTCCGCCTCGCGTTCCAAAGCCTAGCCCTGAAGACACCCAATCATACTGGGATTCGCGAAAAGATACCAGATGAAAGGATTGCGGATGCTACCTACCTCCAGAAAAAGATTTTTGAATAAGGAAAGAATTCCATGTTAAAGCCGCGCATGAAGAAATGCAATCGGTCCCACAAGAGCAAGCCTTGCCACTCCCAAGACATCCGCGCTTTCCTTGCTAGTGACAGTCTTTCCAGCGTTCCACGTCCAGTTTTTGCAACAATCCGCGCCTTGCATGATAATGCAAGCTATTCGCTCCATTATCGTGGCCCCCACCACGCCTAGCCGTCCGTGTATGTCTCGTCTTGCCAAGGCCACACTATGCCAGGTCGCCTGCTCCACTGACGCGACCCTATCATCCACGCGCGTTTGCCTTACCAAGACCACGCCACCTCTTGGCCCCTCGAGCCAAGCTGACCACTTGCGTCGCCTACCAAAACCGCGCCACCTTTACCTTGGAAATGTACGACCAGATCAAGCCGGTAACTTTCGTCTCACCACTCCACGGTCTGCATTCCCAGTACAGCTTATGCAAGTCCGCCAACATGGGAAGCCAAAAATCTCTTTACCACTCAAAAAGGTTAGTCGGATTCTCGTGACCATCTTTGCAATGATTTACTCCTCGATTCCGTCCTTGTCTATCACCATCATATGCTTACCTCGCAACAAGGCACATGTTCCGAGCTAAGCATGGGACTTAATGTTGATGGTGGTTTTTAGCTTAGGATTAAAATAGTAAAACACTAAACCCTAGCAGACAATAATGTCACAACATATAATGATGAATAACAATGTTATTATTTTATGCATTCCCATACTTTCCTCTGTTATTCATCTGCAATATGATGAATTTATAGAATAACATCCAAAATTATTGCCAGAATCTCGCGGCTATTCTGTGTTTTCTGATAATCTTTAGTGTTGTCTTATTTTGCCTTCCTAATTAAAGGTCTTATCTCGCCACATTTGATATTTGCGACAAAATCGCAAGACGTCCTTACATTTACATGTAACAACCCATTGATCTTGCCTTAACTTGATTCTTTCAATATTCTGCGACAATATGACAAGTCTAAGTTCCCTTGCGAGAACAAAGTCTCATGACATTGTCGTCTTGCGATGAAATCGCAGGACGTCTTTACACTTTCATGTAAAAACCCATTGATCTCATCTTAATTTTTTCTCATGGCTTGTTGCCTCTGTAGAATATTTGTCACGCGACAATATGACAGGCCTAAATGTTCTTGCGAATCATAAAGCCCCATGATATTGCCGTCTTAAGACACTTATCAGCTCCCTAATGGAGTGTGCCACCCTTATCTCCCCCCTGGTTACCCCTTCAAGGAGACGCACTTCTGCCATATAAGACTAGTTCCTCCCATCCAGTCCTAGCAACAACCAGTTATTTTCGCAGCCTCTTATCCTTTATGCTTATATGGCTTATAGTTACGAGACTGCACCCTAAGTGGGGTTTTCTTCAGGCCGAGTGCATCATAGCCAAGACTTGCCAAGAATGGCTAGGGTAGTTTCATACGCCACGGGCACCCTTGGCTCAACAGTGTACCTCGGCACCTTGGTCATACTCTGCACTCCTTAGGAGAGACTCTCAGTCGTCCAACCAGGGTATAGACTTATATAGTTGGAAATCCAAGTTACCTCTCCTGGATAGGTTTTCTATAAACCCAATATCCATGACTCAGGTTCCAGCAGCGGTATAACCTTTTGCTGAATCATGCAAAGAGATGCCCCCTAATATGACGTACTTTATGTCTTACATTTGCCTCTTGCGAAATTGTATTCGCGAACTAGGGTGCACGCCATAAAGGTTCGCCCCATTCTTATGTCTCTTTTGTGAATATCGCAATGTCTAATGCTTTTGCATTTAAATTCTTATATGATCTTTCAATGTCATCTTTTTCTTTCAACAAGAAGTACATATCTTGAAAATGAATAAAATTTTCTTCAACAAACTATCCATATGTTTCTAAACTTCTCAAACTGAATTTTTTACCTTTTCTACTTACTACTCTCTGCGTCATTTGCGAAGTGCTCGCCAGTCAGTTCATTTCTGCATACACAAATCTTACAGCATTTCATCTTCTCGCCTTTCTATCGCATCCACCATTAACCTTTCACTTATTTGTTGTTGTTTAACGTTGTTTTTCCAGTTTATGTTCCTCGCAATTCTTTGCTCACAGGATTCAATGTCCATTTCGTAACATTTATTTCCTTCAGTCAAATCTCCTTGTATCACTCCAACACCATGGGGATGGGGAAATTTAATGCACTGGTGAAAGGTCGATGCCACACCTAGTATCCCATGTAACCAAGGTCGCCCAATCAAAACATTGTAAGGAGATTCTATATCAACCACGCAGAACCGAATTTTAAAAGATATCCCTTTTAATGGAATTTTCATGGTAACCTCCCCTTTGGGTTTGTTTGCTATTCCATTAAAACCATAAATTTTATATGTTGACGGGATCAAATATTCATCTCTTCCTCCCATTGTACGATAAGTGTAATAAAACAAAATGTCTATTGAGCTTCCAGTGTCAATCAAAATTCTATCAATAGCCCATGAATCATTTGTTTCAACATCTTTATATTCTTCTTCATCTTCATCCTCTTCTTTTTCTTTATACCTTGGATTTATTTGTAATCTCACTACTAATGGATTATCATGCGTTTTACCCGGCTCTGGTGCTTCTTGTGCAGTGAAAGAAATAATCTGCTTTTGCCACTCCTCTAATGGCGAGACTCTCGCAATGTTCATTATCTCTCTTCCATCCATGTCTCTCGTAAAGACTCTGCTTAGAACATTGTCGTAAAGACTCTGCTTAGAACATTGTCATGGAAATCCTCTATTGTTTTATAAGAATGTACAATGGAGTTACAGAATAGATTCTTTCCTTTAGCCCCCACTTCGATGACAAATGTTTCTGCTCCCTTTGCGATATTTACTCTGCGAGTTTCTGGTGCTGGTGGTAACTGCTGAGGTTGTGGATGTCCTGTCAGAAAATGATTCAACTTTCCATGTTCAATCATCCTCAAAATTATTCTCTTTACATTTCTGCAATCATTTATTGAATGGCCATGGAAGTGATGATAAGGGCAAAATTCTTGATTTCGGTTATTCGGATGTGGCTCTTTCCCCATGTTCCAGGGTGATGGTATATTTTCCATTAAAATAATATCCTCCCAAATTTTATCAATACTAGCATTTAGAGGTGGCATTCTAATTTCTTCCCATATTATCCTCTGGTTTCCTTGCCCTCTATAATAATTTTGCCTCTGTCCTCCATAAGATTCCTGAGGCTGAACAAGTCTTTGGATTTTATTATTTCCACCACGATTGTAATAACTCCTTTCTCTTTCCAATTCTTCTTGATCGCGGCTTCCCATAGCTACTAATTTCTGCTGATTATCATTCACCATCTTTTCTTGTTGTGGCTACGAGGTACTCGCCACTGTGTTAATCATCTTAGGAAGTAAACTTCCATTTGCTGCTATTGAACTAGTGTTCGCGATTGGATATGATTCCATCTCACTTTGCTTCTCCTTCAGTGCAATATACTCTTCTTGTAATTCTCGCAGCTCTGTCATTATGATTGTATTTTTGATTCTAAAAATTTGGATATACAACAGATTGGTTGCGAACATGGCATTGATGAAAGATAAAATGAGATATCTCTCGTCTACTCTACCATCCATCTCGCTACACATCGTTTTCCATCTTAATGTCAAATGCTTTAAACTCTCTCCAACTCTCTGTTTCAACCCAAATACATCTTCAATCCCATATCGCGAAGAATTGTTACTTATGTATGCTCCCAAGAAGGTAGTCTGTAAATGAATGAAGGAAGTTATTGTATTCTTGGGTAAACCCTCAAACCACTTTAACGCCTCACCAGTTAAGCTAGATGTGAAATATTTACACAGTACATCATCATGGTTTTCCTACTGTAGCATACATCTAACATAGGCTTTAATATGCTGAACATCACATATAGTTCCATCAAAAATACTAGTTAACGCTGGCAAATTTCATTTTGGAGGTATTCCACCTAATTGTACTGCTTGAGTAAATGGAGTTTTCGCAGCTTCTTCAATGGCCTCATAAAGTTGTCTTATGCCTCCTTCTCTTCTACTATTTAATATTCCTCTCATTTCTGCCAATTCTCTCAGGATTTGCTCATTTCCACCTGAATCTTGCCCCATTGGTCTTTTCACGCAGCCTCCCTTCTTCTGCGCTCGTTTCTTTCTTGTCTTGCGAGATTTTCTACTTCTTCTTCAATGTCTTCATTCTACCTTGTTCTGCGGTTTTCTCCTTCACCTTCCTCTTAAACTCGCAACGGATTGTTCCTTCCATTTTCTTCTCTATCATTTTCTTCATTTCTCACCACCTCTCTTCACTGTCTTTCTATTCTCCTTTGTATTCTATCATACTCTTCATTAATATTATCATTATTACGGTTTCTTGCACGTCTCCTTTCTCGATTGTCATGATTATTCTGACGTATTGCTTCTTGAAATTCTTGTTCTTGTACTTCTGCTCTTAATCTCTCTCTCTCGCAAGCTAAACGTGCTTGTTCAGCATAATGTCTCTCAATTTCTTCCTCTATTATTCTTCGATTTCTTTGAATTTCTCGCTCATGTAATATTCTTCTTCCTTCTTCTTGATTTTCATCTCCATCCTGGTTATTTCCACCCTCTTGATTTCTATTATCACGTCTTGCGGCAGTGTTATTGTGAGGAACATAACAATCATTTGCTATTTCCTCTCCTCCATAATATTGTTCCTCATTTGGATTCTGCATTTCTTCAGGAATATTTTCACCGACATTCCTTATTGAAGAATTTCGCCTTACTCCTTCTCTAAATGACTGTGAGCTTGATCTTACAGTACTTCTTGATCTTCTTCTTTGTAACCTCAAATTCTCCATTCTTAACTCGTGATTTTTCCTTGTTAGATTCGCATGATCTTCAGCCGCTAACCTTCTTTCTTCTTGTTCTCTTTGTCTTAATTCCTCCAATGTTTCATTTGCATCATGTCCACGAATTAATCATTCATCTACTGTGTGATTTCTTTCTTCCCGCCTTTCATTTCTTAATTGTCGATTTTCTGCTTCTTCCACTGAATCCGATCGCCAAGTATGCACACTCACTCTATCATAATCTACAGCTCTATCTTGTATTGGCGTTTGCTGATTTGGCTGTTGAACTTGATTTTCTCCATCATTCCTTGTTATGTGTCTTCTTGTCCTCAATCTTGAAGATTCTCCCATTTCATTTGTGTTTTCTCCTGCAAGTCTTTTACTTCTTCTTACGGTCGTTGGTGGCTCTGACGCGTTTCTTCTTCTTCTATCCATTAGCTTTAATGTATTACTGAAAATTGCTTAAAATCTTCCACCAATTACTCCTGATCTCTTCCAACCATAAATGTCAATCTTTACTTTTTCAGTCCCTGTTTCTGGCGCCAAAATGTAGTTGCAAGAAATCCTACACTACACCCTTAGTAACAATTCACAAAGATTAAGACATAATTTGAAGATAAAGAACAATATTTTTATTAATTTGATCCAGAAAGAATTACAGGAAATCTGAGAAATCAAGATTACAACCGCTTTCTCTAAGTTTTTCTCTCTCTTCAAGATTTTCTCATCACTCAAAAATTATATCTCCTTCTCAAATCTACTGGTCCTCTATATATAGGGTAGTTACATAGTGGATGACAGCTAAGCTGTTCTTTAATTTAGGATCTGGCCCGCGAGATATTCGCAACAACTATAATATCAACTCTCGCAGGTACTTTAATCCTCGCAGAATCATCACGCTCTTCTCGTGTTTTGGCTGTCATCATTCATTACGTCACTTATTAGATCATCCTTCAACACTTTCAGTACGTTGTTAGAGAATCTCGCAGTATAACTCGCAGAAATGTCGTTAATTCTCGCAAGAATAATATAGTGGTGATATTCTGGTCCTACACTTGGATTAGTAACGGGCTAGGGTTGGAAAAATGTGGAGATGTTATAAACACCCCTACTATCCATGGGTCCTCCACAATTACCCTAAGGAAACTAAAAAAAAAAGGGGGGATTTTATCATCCGCTCATAGTACCGTCTGGAAAATCTCCATCAGTATTGGTAGTATTGGTAGTACCTCCGTAGTATTGGTAGTACCTCCGTATTGGTAGTACCTCCGTTAATTTATTTTTCCCTTTTTCAATTAAACACGGAGACATCAGAAGGTATACCTAATTTACCTATTGTTATATTTTTTTTTCTCTTTTGGATTGACATGTTTACTTGTCTTCTTTTGAGATTTGATCTGATGTCGTTTATTGTCACATGTATTCATCGGGTTGTGTGCCTAATAACTTTTATTTCATCCCTACATAAAGCTACTGCCACATGCTACGTTTCCTATTCAAATATCTACTTACGTTTGCTATTTGTTTTCATCAATTTTTTTCTTTACGTGATCGAAAATTGTCTGTGGAGGAAGAAACCGGTCCCGTTCAACTCGGTCCCTTCCAGTTCAGCCGACCCAACTCGGTCTGGTTCAACCCGGTGTAACCTGTTCCCGTTCTTGAATGTGCGCGACCAAGACTGTTCCGGTTTTGCGTATATACGGTGGGAACCAATGTCTAAGGTATGTAACTATAACATGAGTTTTTATATGCTAGGCTTATTTATTTGTTTTTAAAATATGCCTAGTTTTGTTTATTTTTGTCTTAAAATAAGTCAACAACATATAAATGGTCATTCTAAATTATTTTTATTGATCTCAATCATTAAGAATTTTGGTCTTATTGTTATTTGTTCTCTTGAATATGATATTGGCTATAGTTAAATGATGTCTTTTTTTCAATTGGTTGTACCAACTCGATTCTAATGTACTCATTTGAGGTTTAAAAGTACTTGAGAACCATTGTTGCATACATGATATTTTCTCCCTAAATTTGAATGTTTCGTGGAATGTAATCCACTTGCTCGACTATAAAAAAAAAGTTGGTAGTTTCAAAAGATACATTGCAAATAAAATCACATGTATTCCAATTTGTGAAAGAACTCACAAAAGGTGATATGAGTCAGAAAATTTCCATTTCTCTACTTCATCGATGATATTAACGAAACTGTATATGTTGAAGTATGACAACAAGAGAACTACCTTTTCTACTCGACCTAAAGTGGTTGACATGTATAGTGAGATTCTCTTGGACTGTCGAGATAAAGAAATTTCTCAAATTAAGCTAAATGTAGCAAAATTAAAAATGGAAAGCACCCCAAAGTAATAAGGGTTAGACGTAATGACTTATATAAAGCATGAGAAAAGGGACATATATATCATGAGATGAAGCTAAAATGTAATTCTAGCTTCCATCATAAATGAAAGAGTTGGAAATGCACCTGGTCATAGATATTGGTATATCATAGTAGCAACCAATTTTCACAACAACTTTAATGGCAACAAGAACTTTTCTGGGCCAATCGACTATCTTATTGAGTTGAACGAGATCCAATGTCTGCACTTATGGAATGAAAACACGAGACATAAATTCTCTAAAGCAATTGAGATATATTTTGTGACACGTAATATATATTCACTCTAAAGTAATTGAGTTGAATCCCACTTTTATTACGTAATAAGGCCACGCCATTTATTAAAACTCTCAAAACCCAAGTGTCTAACTCATAGTTGTTTTTCTTCCACTAGCTTAACGAATTTAAACTATTTGTTGAACTATGCCCTTATAATATGGCTACGAGGATTGGATCATCGAGCACAACATTGCTCAAAAAAATTATTTTCAAGATAGAACAAAGACGTCATAAAATCTCTATATGTACCGAGAGATAATCACACCTTGTTAAATTCCAAAGAAACCCATGCAAATGGATATCATGTGAAACCTGATTGTGATGATAATGTAATTGATTGCATATTTTATAGTCACTCAAGTATTTGGAAGGAACCATACTTTAGAGAGACTAATGAGTCAATTTAGTGAAATGTAAATCACAATAATATTAATTTGGATTATTGAATCCATACTGACTCCGACGATGAAATGTTAGAAATTGACTCATACAGACTTTGACATAACCATAAAGGCACTTTGGTTGTGACATGATGTTTCGTTTCGAAAGGACTCATATGTACATCGATGTGTTTGAGTGGACGAGACAACGGGAAAAAGATTGAAAGAATACTAAGTAATGACATATCTCTCAATAAATGTTTTCTAAAGTACCAGATGCACAACCCCCTCCTCCCTCCCAATATGTTTTTAGGTAAGAAAGCATATCACTCATTTTTACAAAGTATTCAGTAAAACAGGATCGAGACCATCCTACGATACAAATGGTAAAAATTCCATATTACAAAGAAAACAAGGTGAACTTTAGAAAAATATTCATGCAGAATGCGGACCATTAAAGTGACTGATGGATTTGGTGAATGTTTTGACATTTTGGCCTAGTTATAGTTCCCAAGAAATTTGCGTTTGAAAACTCCTAGCACATATTACACAATGCAAAGTGCAAAGGCTAACCATCCTTGTTAATGCTAGAGAATTTACATCAAAAGGACTTGATGAATATTGCATGTTTAATAGGATCAATATATAGCATATTATGCCCAATGGTCTCGCAGAGGCTACCATCAAAGGTTACAGATGGTGTCTAAGGAATAGGTTATGCGTACTAACCTACCTTTTATTTCTTTGGGGATATGCAATATTACGCGCATCTTTACTTAATTTTTGTAGAACCCAATATTAGTCAACCTTTTCGGCGCACCAGTTGGTAACTGAATTTAAGCCTGACATTTGTGTTCTTATGCATTTTTGGTTGCACTATATATGTTCCATTGCGAGTCCACATCGTACTATTATGGGTCATGAAAATGATTAAGTAATTTTGTTGAATATTTAATCTCAACAATTATATGCATTTTAAAACCTTTGGCAGGAGATATCTTACTGCTAGATTTGCAGATTATCACTTTAATAAGACAGTCTTCCCATCGTTAGGGGGAGATAAGAAAAATTATTTTCTTAGGGAACGACATGAATTGTCGTGGTGTGTTCTCATTGTGTCTCATACTGATTCTTGTACTCTACAAATTTAAATGTGAAGTGACAAAGAATAATCAATTTTCAGAATGTACACTGATGTCGCTAAAGTGACAAGATCACACATACCAGCTTCAAATATTCCTGTAAGGTTATAAATCCTCGGTATGGGGTACACCATAGACTAAGGTGTTGCAACTACACTTGGTGGAAGTGTAGTTGAGGCCGTGGATCCATAAAGGAAGATGGAGAGACCACCAGGTTCGATCAATGCTCACCTAGAAAGGAAGTAGATGAGTAAGGCACAACCTAATTTATATCATTAATGAAATCATGTCATTTGATTGTCTCTGACTATGTACATGAATCAGTACTGGAATATGACATCTAGAGAACAATGACATCCCTAGTGGAATATGAGAATGCGCACGAGTCAATGGAAAGATCATGTGAGCATTTTGATGATTAATTCCATATACATTTGCTTAAGGAAATAGAGCAAGGTGAGATTGAACCAAGATCCTTGTTGCTTAATATCAACGAAGAGCATATTTGGCCTATACAATCCAGGTAGAACTTAGTTCTTTGACAAATATATAGGTATTTGGTGTGGTAGTGCTAACCAACCAAGTGTAAATCCTATGGGACATACATGGTTATTTGTCATAGAGCACAGTGGGAAGAATGAAGTCTTAAAGTATCAAGAATCGCCTTGTAGCGCAAGGTTTCTCACAAAGCCCTGGAATTGTTCCCTTGTAATGAACGTTGTAGCATTCTGCTACTTAGTTAGCTTGGTAATTTCAAAAGGACTTGAAATGCAGCATATGTATGTGGTTGTTATTACGTATCTATGAAAGAATCAAGAGATAACATATATTTACAAAAGTACTTGATAGACTTTTGTTGTCCAAATCAAGTAACTCTAAACCAAAGAGTGAGTTTATAGTTAGATAAAACGCTCACTTATAGATTGAAGCAATCAGGCGGATGTGGTATACCTGTCTAAGTGGCAATTGATTTGGAGGGGATAGACAAGTAAGGTATTTTTCCTTGCGTATTCATAAGCAAGTTCCTGATTTGGAATTCTAGCTACCTATGTTGATGTTATAGACATGATGGGAGCTCATGATGTAATAAGAGATCATATAAACTGCTCTAAATCCAAATTTGAGATGAGAAATCTGGGGAAAGCTCGACTGAAAATTGAGCTTGTGGTATATTATTCCACCAGTTTGCATATCTATAAAGTTGTCAGGCAATTTAACAAAGACATGCATCCTGACAGCACTCCCATGATTAGTCGAGGTTCAAATGTAAGTAAGTAACCATTTCATCCAAAAGAATATGATGAAGATGTGTTGGGAGATAAAATTCCCATATCTAAGTATAATAGACGTATTGTTGTACTTAGTATAATAATGTACTCGATTAAATTTTACATCCTCAGGGAACTTGTTAGCTAGATATAGCTCCGTGCCAACGCAACGTCATTGGAATGGTATAGTGAATGTAATCATGTACTTAAAGTAACCATTGACATAAATATGTTTTATTCCTGCAAAGACATTAAAGGGAATGCTAATGAAAGTGCAATCCAAAAGTTGTTGATTATGAAGGAACAATAATCTCTTCTCCAGCGAAAGTAATCAGGGGCAGATATGGTAGATTATTTTCTAAGTCATTACCAATATTCAGTTTCAAAAAATACATGACTAAAGGAACTGTCTGGAACAACTCTGAAAGTAATCAGGGGGAGATGCCGACATCAAGGGGAGGATCCAAGGATATGATGTCGATATATTTTACTTCCAAATTGAAGCTATGTTGTACTCTTTTTTCCATTTGATCGAGAATAGTTTTTCCCAAAGGGTTTTGTTACTCGACAAGGTTTTTAGCGAGACAACACTAAAAACATCAAGCATGTTAAACGTTGAAGACATAAAGATCGCATTGATATTACTGAAAATATCTGAATCAAAGAAATAAAACGCGATAGTCTGTTAAGCAACGTAACTTCTAGAATCAACAACACGGTCATATAAATATTCAAGTCACCAAAGTAAAGTGTGATAAACTCCTTTTGACTGCATTAGACTAATAAAAATTGTGTGACATCAGGGGGAGCAACTAATAGTGTGTTGAAATATTTTCCTTCACCGAGGTTACTTTTTCCCATAGGATTTTGTTACTCGACAAGGTTTTTAATGAGACAACAACAAACACCAGAAATGTAATTTCCCAGCTAAGGCTAATGTCTTTCCCACGAAGATTTTATGTCTTAGGAGTTGTGAAGCAACTAGTCAACTTTAATGGAGCAAAGTGATCATCCGTAACGGATCACCTTTACCTGCATCCGTCACGTTGTACTTTTTCATTCGTCAAAGTTTTATCCTAGTGGGTTTTCCTTGTCAAGGTTTTAATAAGGAAACGTATACGCATCGAACTATGTTCTAAGGTTAATTAATATTGTACTCTTTTTTTTTAGTTCAGGTTTTATCCCTCTGGGTTTTCCTGACGAAGTTTTAACGAGGCAATTAACTTAGACTCGTCTATCTTTGAGGATAATGTTACATGTGATGAACTACATGTAAAATACGAGACAACATGTGAAGAGTTTTTACCAAGGTTTTATCCCACTGGGTTTTTTCCTTGTCAAAGTTTTAATGAGGCAATGGACATCGGCACAAGTCATCAACGAGAACGACATTTGAAGGACTATATGTGAAGCACTATGTATTAATTTTTTTTATTGAACCGCACAAGGGGGAGTGTTAAAGGGCCCATGCCCATAGGTGTGCGGTCCATATTTGGTGTCTTTTGGTTTTCCCCTTTCCATGTATACATATGTATTATGTCCATGTAACCTAGATAATACTCATCAATAGAGAATCCTTCTCCTTCCCCACCTCTTTCTTTTTCCCTATCTTTTATACTAAAATACCACTTTATTTCCATTTTGGTTTGTCCCCCACTAGAGCCAAACTAAAAGGCTATAAACACAAGGGAAAAAGAGGAAGGAAATACAACAAAAAAACCAAGACAACAGAAAAACAACACCCACACAACTACAATCAACAACCTACTCGAAAAATCATCGAACATCCTTACAATCTAAGGATCGTCTTCATTTGCAACAACATCCTCATTTTCATATTCATAAAAAAAAGAAGAGGGTTTGTTCATTTTGTTCAACACCAATAACTATGCATGTTGGTACTTATTAGTTTAATCATATCCTACTGTATCTTTACAAGAAGTTATTGATCAATCAAGTATTGATAAGCTAAAATATCAATTGTTGGTTTAGTTAATACAATAATTACATTTTCGATTACTAGTTTAATTAATCAAGTATCGTTTATAAGTTTTTAAAAGATTAATATTAAATTGCTGGTATTTTAATTACTTTCTGCATACTTTACGAAAGCAAGAATCACTGCAAGAATCCTTTCAAGATACCAATATCTTATTCCAGGTATGATAATTACTTATTCCTTCGGTAAATTATGTAGTCATACGGGAACAGAATGGTTTTCCATTTCGTAGGAACACCGCGACTACTCTTTGCGATACATTAAAAAATTGTGTTTAGTTATTAATCGTTCGGGCGAGGTAAATCTAAGTGTGGGTATAAAGCGGAATTCCCTCTCACATTAGACCCAATGTCAAAAAAAAAAAGGTTTGCATTAATTCTATTTTTATTTGAGCTAATATGCAGGTTAATTATTTAATTTTGAAATTTCATCAAAATTTCAAATTCGAACGCGAAATTAATTTTTGTTCTAAAATATGGACCTGTAGTTGAATTAAAATATCCAACAAAGTTTTCTCTAAAAATTATAGGTCTATATATTCTCTACTGTCATATCGAGAGTTTCTCTAAAAAAACTCTCATAATTAACTCTATCGTCGACCTAGACTTTAGATGATCTTTATCATGTTTAAGATTGCTCATAATCCTTTACTATCAGATTGATTTGGAGTCGAACTAGATTCCAAAAAATTAGGAGTTGTCCAAAGCCCCCTAGACACCAAAAATATTGAGAGTTAACATAAAACTCTTGATCTCTGAATCCATAGTTGAAGCTCCACCCAGCTTCTAACTATGTCTCTATTCAAAATAGCTCATGCATGAAAATCTATTCTCAATTTCCAATAAATTTCGGTATCAGAATCCTGCATATGTAAGTTTTGGAAAAATAAATTATAAACATTTCCCCTTTTAATCATTTAATAGAGGCCAATCTTACGATTGGGCGGTTGATGGGTGCCTAACACCTTCCAATCCCGTACTAGAATCTCCTTACCCAGACTCTCTGATAGCAGACCATAAACATGAAAGTCATAACTAGATTTTGTTTTCCCAAAAGAATTCAAACTAGTTAAAAAGGTCCTGACTCCCCTTAGTCAAGTGGCGACTTCAAAACATCTCTCTATGTGCTTTGCGGAGTTAGCCTTCTTACTAACGAACTAGTAAGAAGTTACATCTGTACGGAATGTGCGATAAAACATCTACGAACGGATGAACACATAAACTTCACCCCCGTAATAAACTAGGGATCGGAAAGGCCCGGCTATCTACCCGTGCTAGACCTTGATTTCTACACCGTCGGGTCCCGGAGACTTGTTATTTCCAAAGTGCATAATTATATTTTTCACTCCAGCTTCTTCAAAAGGTTTCTCAAGTAAGATACTTTGTTGAACTGAGATTGTAGGCATCTGTAAGTTGTCAAATGTTGGCCTAAAAATATCATCTTCTTGGAAAAGTTTTGAATAATCGTCTTTTGCTTCCTCATTGATTAGTTTTTTGTCACGACACATCACCCATCAATAAAGAGAAAATTGATATTGTTATTTCTGTGTATGAAAGAATCGTATTTGTGGAAAAATTAAGAATTTCTTTCTCCATATCTCAGTTTGCATGCCATTTCCTAGCCAAGTTAAGAGAAGCACTTTTGTGTTTAACTTTAGTAACTTCTTTGGCTTCATAATCATCTGCATCTAAGCCAGTGATTTCCTCCGGTCTGTCATAAACATCAATTAAGTCTTCAAGTCTATCCACCTCAATTTGAAGAGAACCAAAAGTCTCTCTACCCAATTTCTTTATAAATATTTTTAAAGCTTGGAGTTTCTTTACCAGAATAAAACTTGATTTACCCACAAGGTTTAAATTGGACCACCATATCTTTAAGTTATAAAAAAAAAAAAAAAAAAAAAAGGATTGGATTAGAAGTAATTCTCAAACTTGAATGGAGGTATAATAGTATTGCCAGCATCACATACTAGAAGGACTGAAGCATGATCTGAAACTGGCATTTTGAGTATGTATTGCACCATATTAGGACAACACTCTTCCCATTCAGCATTGCAGATAAATATGTCCAACCTTCGAAGAACTAGAGGATTTTGTGAGTTGGTCCAAGTAAATTTTCCACCAGACATCTGAAATCCATCAAATTATAAGCATTAAGAATTTTTTGAAAGTTACTTTTATTTGAGAGACAACCACCACTGCAGTTCCTCTCATCTTGACTGAGAATGATATTCCAATCACCTCCCACCAGCCAAGGATCATCAAAAATAGTTTTGATATCTCTAAGCTCAAGCAACATTTGTCATAGTCTTTAGGGTCCGAGGCACCATAAACAGACGTAAACAACAAAAGAAAATTGTTCTCCCTGTTTCTGAATTTTATAGTAACTGAAATAGAACCTAGGAGATAATCTACCAGCTCTACTAAACAATTATCCCGCATGATCAGAATTCCACCAGAACGACCACAAGAAGAGGTAAATAAAGACCTACAGTTGTTATTTCCCCATACTGACCTAATTATAGAATCATCAATATGTTCCATTTTTGTTTCTTGAATAGCGCAAATAGTGACACTATTCTTCCTAATAGAATTCCTTATAGCCGCAATCTTTGTATCATCACCCAACCCTTTAATGTTCCATGTCATAATTCTAAGATCCATTTGAATGTAAAAAAGCCCTAGAATTTTTCCCAATATTTGAAACAGGTGATGGAGAAATTCGAGGTTGGAAAATAATCACCTGGAGAATTCGTGTTGCCTCTCTCTTCTTCTTCAATCCAGTTCTCGTCATCAGAAAATTCTTCAAATTTTTCCAATCCATCATAATCCGAGACTTGATTGAGTACCTTTTCTTTGTCAGATTTGTTTAATCTAACTAACATCTTCTTACAGGGAGATCGAGATTGAGTGTTATCAATAATTGATTGAATGATACATGGTATTCAACCAAATTTTGCAATTCCTCTTCGTTTAGAGAAACAAGTGATGAAGGATTTCCTGGTGGTGATATATCCGACGTTGTCGAATTAAAAATATTAGTAATAAGCATATGACTGTCTAACTCATGCTGAAATAACGAGTTAGATGACTCAGAAGGAGTTATCGCAGATCTATCTTAAAACCGATTTAATACAGAGTGATTGGGATCTTGGGTAGGCTCCAAGTTATGCAAAACTCTTTTCGGGACAAAGTTTAAATCCGATTCAAGAATTGTCAAACAACACCCTGCCATCTGGCCCAAATAGTGATCCGAGGAGATTAGGGTAATTGAGTCTTGGGTAGGCTCTGAGTTAAAAACTCTTTCCGGGCTGAAGTCAGCTCCACGACAACACCCTGCCAACTGGCCCAAATCTTGACTTTTACCCTTTCTTTTTTCCCTCCGAACTGTAATCCATGGATGCGGGTTTTCAATCTTATCCATGAACCCAAAATCATAGTCGCTCATAACTGAAATCTCATTTTCTGAAATGTGGTTATCCCAGGGGAAGGATATGAGATATGTCCTTGGACGGTGAAGAAGTTCAGAATAACACACTTCTAAACTGATATAATCCCTAGAGATTGATCGATTAGAAGGTGTTGATGGTGGATTTTAGTTCATGGCTAAAGTTGTGAAACCAATATTTTGTACAATCCATCCTGCAGAGGATAAGGCCATTTGATAAGTGATGAATACTTCTTCGCTTTATTAATTCACCTATAATGGAGCATGTAGCAACAATCCCCCGAATATTCTGTGAATTTTAGCAATATTGATTAATGCATAAAACTTCTTGTATTTCCTGTGTTGTTCCTAGAAGAACTCTCATTGTTGGTGCGGCATGATGACCAATTGTTACTCGCAGGAAAGTAGCATGAATATCCAAGTACCAACAGTGAGGCATGCACGAAATGCCCGTACAGGCTGTAACTCTCGGTGTGTTATACTAGCCCGATTGAGCATGTAACTCTCGGTGTGTTATACTAGCCAGATTGAGCATCTAGACTGTCCATAGAAGTCTAGAAACGATCACGATCCTCCAACTTCACCAGCATGATTGGATGGTCCAGATCGAATCCAATACCCCCAAGCAGGTATTGGAATATTCAATACCGACCCAACGCGTGCCCCGCATGGACGGCCTCCCCAAAAGGGGTGGCATAGCTTTCTAAACCGTCTAAACCAAGCAGAATGGACAAGAAACCCTGAATTAGGTTTTGCGGCACATTACATATGTCGCAATACGATTTCAACCATCCATCTTCGCGGGCATAAATGGAGGGTGCAGATGTAGATTCAAAGGGCTCGGGGAATGGCAACACAATCACCATGGGCCCGTCTACACACATGACCAGTCGGTCAGGACCAACCATGGTTGGTTGTCCCAATTCGTACGCACAAAACAAAGCATGATGCACAACCATCCAAAACCCTAATTAGGGTTTGTATTGATCACGAGTGTCCATTTTCTCCTGATCGAATGAATGGCTTAGGAGACAATTGAGCAGGTCCAGTGAGCATCAACATGATCACCATGGAACCATCTATCTCCTCACCCGACCGAACAAGGCATACCATGCCTGGTTTCTCCAAATCGCACGCCCAAACTAGCGTGGTCACGCTTCCCAAATCACAAACTGATCCAGACCTATCAACTTCGCCGGACAAATTGAGTAGATTAGATCACGTTTCTATGGGACAGACAGGTATAGGCGTGAATATCATCCTACCACCTACACGCCGGACCAATTGGCCGAGACCGACCAAGCTTGGTCGTCTCAAAACGCGCGCCTTGAAGGTGGAATACCGCGCCCTTTAGGAATCCTTTGCGGCATAGGATTTCTGTCGCAAATCGATCTCAGCCACTCAACTTCACCGATAAATTTGAGTGGCCTAGATCAAACCTTCGTGGGACAGTGAAGCATGGACATGGACATCAGCATGCCGTCTACACGGATGCTTGGTCGGTCCTCCATGAAACGTCTCTCAGGCTTGGATTCGACCAAGCTGAAAGAGTGCACTCGCGCACCTCCTAAAACCTAATCCGATGGTCGCAGATGTGGGTCGCGAGTCATCTTTTCCGTACAACTTCGCCATCCTGGTCGGATGGCCTAGGATAGGAGTTAGGCGACCAGTGAGGTATCACTGTGATCACCGTATGCCACTCTGCCACACCATGTGGTCGGTCAATGGAGGATTTGATAGCGCATCCTCCAAACCCTCACGTGAAGTAGGCAGGGCATAATGCTCAACGACGATGCTTCATATATGTAGAGTACATTCGATGCATAACATGCATAGAATACACACGATACTTTACAAGTATCGACTTCCTAAATAACTTAGTTATTTAACTAGCATTACATGCTACCTTCTGTGGGTCCCATAATCCATACACTCGAGACATCAATCATGTCACAAACTGGGGGATACATACTGGGGTATTGGTATGGCGGTTTACAGCGTGCAACACGCCATCACCAGAACGTGTCAGGAAGATATGGGCAGTTAGCGATGATAGGAGAAGTGGGCAAGATTGATCGTGTGACACTAACACACAACTCCACTACTTCATCACTCCACTTCCCACGAGAGACGTGAATAAGGCTCAAATGACTTGAATAAATAGGTTCTCCTCCCTATTTCCAAAAGAGCACAACACAGAAACCAAGTGTTAATACCAAACGTATTCAAACACCCAGAGCCTGCTTGCATTATTCGTAAGCATGTTCACATTTCTGTTACAAGTCATAAAACAACCTACACCTTCACAATCTCAACACCATCTTCGCTTCCCTCCCTAAGATCAACCCCATCTCCTTTACTTTGTGACCGAAACAAGTCTGGAACGGACATTTCTTGGTTTAGGCCAGAATTTTATAGATTAATCTCTCGAATCAAAAGCACACCCGTGCAGTGCATTTGTTTAGGGTTTAGATTCATTTCTCATCCACACACCCCAAATTACCAAAACCAGCAGAAATAGTTTTCACCTTTAAATAATTGGCGACCACAGTGGGAGATTAATCTCTCGGTTGTAAAGTCATTTCATCAATACCAAATCTCATTAGATCTTAATATGGTTGGTCTTAGGACTCACCAAACAGTTTCAAATTCCGGTCGAAGTTCCTCCAACAAAGATGCTCTTCCTCCCAATGGCGTGTCTAATGGTGTAACCGGAAGAATCCCAACATTGATTGAGTTAGCACGGGTGCAGAAGATTCACACGAAGAACATGGACCTGATCAAAGAAACGATAAACGGCATACTCGATCTCCTCATCAAGATGACATCAGAAATGAGCGGCTCCCATGTCACAGAGATTTCTATACTGGGGACTGATCCTTACAACGATCCTCCTCAAGTCAACAGTTTTACTATGAATCAGAGGTCGGTGGACCAGGAAGCGGCTTCTCTAGTAGAAATATTGTGAGAACTTTTACACCTCTCGAAGAATCAGCGGGCGAAGACGTTTGCTGCAATCAATCAGCTAGCCTTGGATGTACAGTTAGTTCCTTCGCGTCCACAAGCCTCCAGAGCACCGGAGATGTCTATGAATAATGTTACATTTATAGAAGAAGACATGATGGCAGAACAAGGTCACAACCGGGCCCTACACGTTACAGCACGCATCAAGGTTTCAGAGTTCAAGAGGGCCCTCATCGAAACAAGAGTGTCTTCGAATGTGATTACCCTCACGACACTCAGGACAGCCAAGGTTCTCCCGAACAAGATCGTACGGCAGCCTACCACGATGACATACTTTGAAGGAAACAACCCAACACGTACGGGATTGTCCCTTCGATGTATCATTGGTGCCCGAATACTATGCTGAATAAAGAAGTCATTTGTATTCCTGCATTGCTGTCTCCTTAAGCACCGATATATGGAGTGGAGTTATTTGAACCAAGAGAAGCTCCGCCGGAAGAACTAGAAAAAGTTCATTGCATCCCGCTCCCCACGTGGGCGTCAATCCAGGAGGAGGACCGAGTTGCATATCCTCACGATGCATCTTTGATGACAAGGCATTCTTCTTCGTCCGGTGAACCAGCGACCCACGTTCACACTAAGAGGGAGACTGATGCCCAGTCTCCCCGCCTAGTTGAATGCTACAAGAACGACGAGCCACAAGAAGAGGTGTTGGATGCTCCATGACATCTGCAAGACGGCACCAACTCCACGATTGAAGAGCTCGACGATGAGGAATATCCTACGCCTATCTCCATCAGCTCGACCTTATGTAGGCATTCATACAATATCCAATCCAAGACAGTCAAACAATCTCTGAGGCGGCATGAAAACAGGTGTTGCGCGGATTCCAGAGAATTGAACGAATGCTACCCCAAATACGCTTTTCCTCTACCTAACATCGACATGTTAGTAGATGACACCAGCGGACACAACATGTTCTTCTTCATGGATGGATATAGCGGATACAATCATATAAGGATGTATGAGCATGACGTGAGTAAGATAACTTTTCGAACTCCTCTCGAAAATTTTATTATACTGTAATGCCATTTGGTTTAAAAAATGCCGGTGCAACGTATCAACGCGCTATGACGGAAATCTTCCACGACATGATGCATAAGAAAGTTGAAGACTACGTGGATGATATAGTGCTCAAATAAAAAGTTTGGGTGGCCCATACAAGAGTCTTACAACAAGTGTTTGAGTTCCTTGAATACAAGTTGAAGATGAATCGTTTGAAATGCGCTTTCGGCGTCTCTTCAGGAAAATTTCTGGGATTCCAGGTGACTGCTGAGGGGATCAAAGTGGACCCATCCAAGACCCAATATATCCTTACGATGCCGCCTCCACTAACTATAAAGAAACTCCAGAGCTTTATGGGCGAGAAAGGAGAAAGTTTTGTCTGGACCGCACTACAGCGAGAAGAGTTTAAGAAGATTCAACGTACATTGTCATCTCCAAATCATCATAAAGGGTTCGCCTATTATGTCAGTCCGGAAGAAGAGAAATCCCGGGACATCTTCAGATCTACTGGAGCCAACACCTCAAGGGAGCAGCCTCAAGAAGATAGGCATCATCATGTCGAGAAAGAATCCGCAGCTTGGGTGAATCACTCTGTCAGACTTAAGAGGAATGTTTCAGCAAAACAGTGAACATCCAAATGATTATGTCAAGAGGTCCCGAATTCATGCACTGAAGGGTCACAATCCCAATGTAACTGAACTACAAGTGGAGTAATTGTGCATCAATAGGATGGTATCTGTCAATTGTGCTTTGTCGAAGAGCATGTACTTTCAGACACCCTCTGAACTCCGTGAAGCTGCTAAACGCTCAGGTTGCAACAGCACCTGCCCTGCTAGAAAGAACAAGCCTGCCCGTCATAAAGAGCCTCATGATGTTCGTGGAAACATATATCTCACCAACAGGTAGTGCAAGCTTCAGCCTTCTGTAAGTAGTTTCGCTGAAGCAGCAAGAGGAAGACCACCGAGATACAACATCCTGCATGTCCAAAGTCACTAACTCCGAACTCCAGTACCATATGCACGACTTTCATAATGGTGAAATAACGTCCAAGATATTCCATATCTGGATTGACGGTAGCTATGTCAATGAGAGACGCTTTCAGAATTTGTCTCCCATAGAAGAAGTAGTTGCGTTACCAAAGGAGTATGACTGAGGACTGCTTACCACGGCCCATCTCAAAGATGGTGAATTTTGAGAGATGCAAGAACGCTATCATTATGATTCCAAGATGTCCAAAGATGAGGATATACTCTAGAGAGCAGATGTAAAGACGGCCTCATTAACCTAGCATGGAAAAATCTATCAAGTCAAGAGCTCTGGATACTCGCGGACAGGGGACTGTCTCTCTCTTCTCTATTCCATGAAGAAACATCAAGAAAGCTATTGTTTTCAGCGTATCCCTCTAATAACGAGACGATCTCTACCGTTGTATGAAGAGTGCCAAGTTCGTGCATGTTGCTATCACGCATCTTCCTTCCAGTCTCTTCTGATCACAGATGCAGCTAAGAACCATTGTTCATTTGTTGATACCAGTGCTCGAGCTTCACGATAGCAACAACCACTACGGATAGAGGTAATCCGAACTTCTGCATATTTTATTTTCCCATGGAAAAGTAATAGATTCACGGAGAAGAGATGGCGATATCTTTATTATGGTAAACTCACCGACCATACAATATAGAACCATATAAATCACGCTTGGGGACTGAGACGCTCAACATGAAAGTCCTTCGCCGTCAATCAAGGACTTCTTCAACACAAGAGAGATGGTCAATCAAGAAGCATGTAATTTCCAAGGGGAAACCAAACTGAAGTAGAGGTCACTTTAACGCTCCCTCCAACAGAAGCCGCTTCAAACGCTCCCTCCAAGCCACTTTAATGTTCTCTCCAGAAGAAGGCGTTTCAGCTCTCTCTCCAGAAGAAGAAGTCGCTTCAATACTTCAATGCTCCCTCCAGCAGAAGCTGCTTTAACACTCTCCAGGACCTGTTCGCTCCATAAGCTGCTTCAACGCTCTCTGCAGGACCCACATCCACATTTGAGCACACAAGGTTCATTTTTGAGCAAAGCATCAGTGGGTCCCATGTTTGAGCGAAGAAGGCGACAAGATCAAGGAATCAAGGTCGGTGTTTGGTAAAGATAGCAGGATCAGTGTTTTAAGGATGACGCTCGAGCAAGCACATCAACCATACGGGCAAAGCAGGCACATGACAGGGTCGATGTCTGAAACATGTACACGGTGGACCCATGTTTGATCAAAGCATGCACATCTGCCCATGTTCGAAGCAAGCATGCTCACATCAGGTCCCATGCTCGACCTAAGCAGGCATTGCAAGGTCGATCGAAGCAGGCAAGACCGACATTCGTGCGGAACAAGCATGAAGCAGTCTCTCGACCGAAACAGGCATATCAAGGTCGGTCGAAGCAGGCAAGACCAATATCATGCTAGGGGAACGCTCGCCTGGACGCCTCTTGAACGTGACATGCTCCAAGGACAGGACGACTCGTCTCTCCTGGTAATATCTAAATTTGTCTCAAAAGTTTTATCTTTATCTGTCACCATTTAATACCTACCCTACAATAGTGTAACCATTATGTGCTAGGCAGGGGACTTAATGTTAATGGTGGATTTTAGTTTAGGGCTAAAGTTGTAAAACCAATATTTTGTACAATCCATCCTGCAGAGGATAAGGCCATTTGATAAGTGATGAATACTTCTTCGCTTTATTAATTCACCTAGAATGGAGCATGTAGCAACAATCCCCCGAATATTCTGTGAATTTTAGCATTATTGATTAATGCATAAAACTCCTTGTATTTCCTGTGATGTTCCTAGAAGAACTCTCATTGTTGGTGCAGCATGATGACTGATTGTTACTCGCAGCAGAGTAGCATGAATATACAAGTACCAACAGTGAGGCATGCACGAAAAGCCCGTACAGGCTGCAACTCTCGGTGTGTTATACTAGCCCGATTGAGCATGTAACTCTCGGTGTGTTATACTAGCCCGATTGAGCATCTAGAATGTCCATAACAGTCTAGAAACGATCACGATCCTCCAACTTCACCAGCACGATTAGATGGTCCAGATCGAATCCAATACCCCCAAGCAGGTATTGGAATATTCACTGCCAACCCAACGCGGTTCCCGCATGGTCGACCTCCCCAAAAGGGGTGGTATAGATTTCCAAACCGTCCAAACCAAGCAGAATGGACAAGAAACCCTAAATTAAGGTTTGCGGAACATTACATGTGTCGCAAAATGATTTCAACCATCCATCTTCGCAGGCATAGACGTAGGGTGCAGATGTAGATTCAAAGGGCCCGGAGCATGGAAACACAATCACCGTGGTCCCGTCTACATACATGACCAGTCGGTCAGGACCAACCATGGTTGGTTGTCCCAATTCACGCGCACAAAACAAAGCATGATGCATGACCATCCAAAACCCTAATTAGGGTTTGTATTGATCACGAGCGTCCATTTTCTCCTGATCGAATGAAGGTCTTAGGAGATAACTGAGCATGTCCAGTGAGCATCAACATGATCACCATGGAACCATCTATCTCCTCACCCGACCGAATGATAGGTGTGATAAACACCTAATTTAATATTTAGTATTTATGCTTTCTTTGCTATTTTTCATGTGAATTATGTATCTTATGATTACTTTTGAGTTTTATAGGTGTTTTGGAGTCATTGGAGCAAAAAGGAAGTAGAACTTGCCCAAAACCTGGATTCGTTCTCATCATGATGAAGAGCACAAAAATACGAGGTCAGTGGCGAAAGAACGATGTCATTCTGACGCCGTATGAGCAGGTTACGAGCAAAATCAACGGTTAAGCTTGTCGATTCCCAAGGACTGACAGTACAAAAAGAGTACTGGGTGGACCTTATCACCTCTTGGGGTTATTCAATAACCGTCTCAGGGTATGAGACTTCATCTAGGTCGAGTTGGTCTTTAGACCAACAATTTTGGTTCTTCTCTTACAACACAGACCAAGGCCGATGCAAACAAGTGTTCACGCCGGTGATGCTAGGGTACTGCAGTATCAAGAGATTCAAGGAGTTTGAGATATCAGGAGATGGGTCTGTTGGTTGGAGTTGAGTAAGAAATACACGAAATTTGTGATACAAATTGTAAGATCTGTTTAAAGCCGAGAAAATGAGGAACGACTGTTGCTTCAACAGAAATGAACGGAGGGATTGAATTTTTGCTGTAAGAACAGGAGATCGAAGTGATATTTGAGAGTTTGTGAAGAATCATAAGATGGGTTTGCATTGGATTGAGATTTGGTGGATGTATTTTGCCAAGAAACTCTGCCAACACACGTCCAGGAAGAACTTGCTGCCATTGATCTTTATGGATGAATGGGTGATTCTGAGTAATGAGATTACAGTGATAATTTGTGAATGAATGTTTTGGCTTGTATGAATTACAGGGAAGGAAGATTTGCGGCTTTCAATATGTGCAATCAGTGCACATCTTTCACCAGTCGCAGGATACACACAAGGTGCTTGTAGAAAATCCTGAATAAGGTTCTCTTCACTATATCAACCTAGCCCTGGTACTGATGGGTTTACAATGGTTTTGATGAATTCGATTTAGGAATGATGTTGATTGTCATGGGAACTACTGGTGGCTAGTGGTGTTGATGCTGATAAAGAAGCAGGTGCTGGGTGTTATGGATCAGAAATGAAGTTGAGATACTAGAGCTGCGTTATGGCCTGAACTGAGTGGCAGGTGTAGTCCGGGACTACAAAGATTTGAAATTGGAAGATATGATGTGCTGTGGTGTTAAGAGGAGGCAAGGTGGTTGTAATCGACAAGCAGGTGGTGGTTGCATTGAGGTATACATGGCATGAATGGATAAAGATGGAGTTGCAGGTAGCATAATGAAGATTTGGACAGAATTAGTGGTTGTTGCAATGCACAAGGTGGTTGTCTCAGTGAGATACAGAGCATGGAATGTGTGGTGTACAATGCATTGAGCTGTAGTATACAGAACTGAACCATAGAGGAGTGCTTGTGTGCAAGTAGCTGTGCAAATCAGGGAAGAAATGCCTAAGATGGTAATGGAGATGAGATGAACTGCTGTTATGTAGAACTGCAGTTGTGGTAGTTGTGGCTAAGAAAATGCAGTTCTAGTGGAGAAGTTGCATTGCAGGGGACTGAGTTGATACAGCTGTTACAAAGCTCACATCAGGTTGCAGTGATGGTTGTGTATAGGAGATTGCAGGGAAGAGGAGGTGCTTGGAACTGCAGTAATATTCATGGTTTGGGGAATTACAGAACAGAAGAAACTGCAGTTAGTGCTAAGTTCAGTGGGTGGATCTGGCTGTATCAGGAAATAAATGATGGAGTTTGTGAACTGATGGAACTTCCAGGAGATATACCAAATAGTGAGGTTTGTTCCTGGAACTGGTGCTTGTGAAGAACAGTGCAGGTCAAGGTTTGTGGATTTGAGAGTAGTTCAGTGTGGTGGTGGCTGTGCTACTGCAGGGAGCTAGATGAGGGAAGCTGCAAACTGGTAGATTAGGAATAGCAGAGGTTGCAGGGACTCAGGAGCTATAATGGGCAGTTTGTGAATGGTTTTCCAGAGCAGCTATGGAGTTGAGCCTTGAGATGTTGCATGTGGATGCTGAGAATGACGCAGAGAAGCTACAGCAAATGTGCAGGCTTGAAGGGTACTGACTGTGTGGCATTGCAGTAAGATGCAGGGTGTTGGCCGAGTCGCGGAGATGAGTGTTGCGGGTGATTGAGCTCGGCAGTGATGGAACTTGGCGAGAATTCTCCAAAGAATGGTGGTATGATGCTGTAGTAACAGGGTTCAGTGCCTGGGAAAGTAAAGGAGAAATTATGCGAAAACGGAGCGAAAATGGCGCGCCGATGGTACTAGCTCCGGTAGTCGGATTTTGGAACCGAAAGTGGGGATCGTCAAGATTCAGTGAATCATGAGGCAGGTATGAGTCGAACGAAAGAGTTGGCGGCCGGACATATGAGCTACGCGTCACGCTTTTGGGTGCGTTTTCGCAAGGGAAAGAGAGTTGGATTTAGATGGGTTATGCAAATGTTTGAAATGCAGAAAAGCAAAGTTGAGCTACTGGAAGTGTAGAATTTCCTGGCAACAGTCTCCGATAGAAAAAAGTGGCCTGAGTCAATTTTTCGGTGACCGGATTCCGGCGATGACATCAGCACTCCGACGACCCATTTTGGACCCGAAAATTCCAGAGATATATTGTAAGTACTGAATATCGCAAGATAATAGTTCATGAGTATCGTAATAAATAAAGGAGAAAAGAATTATAAAATGTTACGATGATAGAAGAAGCGCGGAGAAATATGAAGTTTTGCGAGGATGGATCAATTTTGCGAGTATGAGTTGCGATACTTCGTAACTCATGTACATCTGTATAAAGTTTTACTATAAATAGGAGTTCAAATGTAAAATTCGAGAGGTTCTTTTGATGAGTGTTAAAAAATATTTTAGGAAAGAGAATAGAGAAAGTTGTAACTATTCTAATTCCATTTAGATACTTCTTTGTGATCAATTGAGAACATTAATAAGAAAATTGTTATTCATCATCAAGAACTTCTTGAGTTTTTACTAATTCTATTGAGGGTGTAGTTGTAGGTTATTCTGCAACTACATAATTGGCGCTAGAAACAGGGGAGAGAAAGAATTCTGTACGAAAAAATGACAAGAAGAAGAAACACATCGAACCATTAATCAAGTAAGAAGAAGTGTAAGATTAGCGGGGAGGAGAAGCAAATATAACAGGAGAACCTAGTAGAAGAAGGAGTAATCGAAGAAATCAAGCTCAACAAGTAGAAGATCATGATCAAGTGAGTATACACACTTGGAGAACTAATACACCAGAAGAAGAAGATAGAGAACCACAAATCAGAGAAAATGGGAGGTTGATGGGAGGAACAATTCTTGAAAGAGAAAGGGAGATGCTAGAAACATTGAGACAAGGAATCCAAAAAGAACGAATGATCGAAGCTGAAGAACGTGCCAAATTAACAAGATAAAATCAAGAATTGAGGATGGAAAATGAGATGTTACAAAGGAGGAAATCTCAAAGTGTTGCAAGATCAAATGTTAGAATAGAAAGAGAAGGACAAAATTCACCGATAATCAATAATGAAAATGATATGCAAGAACAAGCGCAGAATCAAGGTGATAGAAATCAAGAAAATCGTTTCATTTTAATACCAAACCGCGAACAAAATATGGAGAATTTATGAACAAGACCAAATCATAAAGAAAACAATCAGAATCGAGAGGAAGAACAGCAACTTATGGAAGAAACTGAGAGACAACAAGCAATACATCAAAACAATCACGAGAATGGAGTAAGAAGACATGAAGAAGTTCGTAACAAACAAAATGTTGAGTATGAAAGAATTAAGAGAAGATTTGTAAATCAACAAACATAAGTGGAAAGGAATGAACCAAATTCTCGAATCAGAGTACAAGTAAATCAAGAAGAAATAAGTCACAGAAGAAGGAGAAATGAAGAAGAAGAAATTCCTGATATTCGCATGAGAAGAATGAGAAGAATAGAAAGGGAAGAACAAGAATTCCAAGATGCTTTACAACTGAACAATTATGATAATTTAGAAAGAATATATTTGCAGAATTATGCAAATGAAAACATTAATGAAGAATATGATAGAATGCGAAGGATCGCAAGGGAGGAAGCGCAAGAACGTAGAAGAAGAGAAGCTGCATTAAAAAGACCAATGGATGAGAATTCTGAGGTAAATGCACGAATCTTTCGAGAATTAGCAGAAATGAGAGGGATGATAAACAATAGAAGAGGAGGAGATAGGAGGCAATTAGATGAAGCAATAGAAGAAGTCATGAGGACTCCATTTGCTAGAGAAATACAGTTGGGAGGAATTCCACCAAAATGTAATTTGCCCACACTTACCAGTATTTTTGATGGGACTTCATGTGCTATTCAGCACATTAAAGCATACATAAGATGCATGTTACAATGGGAGAATCATGATGATGTGTTATGCAAGTACTTCGCATCAAGTTTAATAGGGGAAGCTCTAAAGTGGTTCGAAGGACTCCCTAAGAACACTATTACGTTATTCAATCATTTGCAAGCAGTTTTCCTTGGAGCATATATCACAAATCACTCTTCACGGCTTGGTATTGAAGATGTATTTGGTTTAAAACAAAGAGTGGGTGAAAGTCTGAAGCATTTGGTAAGACGATGGAAGACTATGTGCAGTGATATGGCAGGGCGTGTAGATGAGAGATACTTGATTCTGTCCTTCATAAATGCGATGTTCGCAACTGAACAATTATATGTTCAAATCTTCGAAAGAAAGAATTCCATAATGATGACAGAATTACGAGAATTGCAAGAAGAATACATTACACTAGAAGAAAAGCAAAACAATATGGAGTCATATCCAGTAACAAACACTAGCAATCAAGAGGGAGGAGCAAATTTACTTCCCAAAATAATCAATGTAGTAGCAGTACTTCGCAAACATCCTCACAAACTTCTTCGCAAATTTCGAAAGAGAAGAAAATCAATGATAGCCAGCCAAAGATGGTAGCAATGGGCAGTAGAGATCAAGAAGAATATGATAGAGAGAAGAATTTCTATAATCGGATAGGAAATAACCAAATTCCAAGATTAGATCAACAACAAGAAAATTATGGTGGACAAAGGCAAAATTATTTTGGACAAGGAAACCAGAGACAAAATTATAACAACGGTCAAGGAGGTCAAAGAATGGTAAGGGAAGAGATAAAATTGCCACCTTTGAATACAAGTATAGAAAAAATATGGCAAGCAATTATCCTGGTAGAGAATGTACCAACTCCGTGGAATATGGGAAAGGAACCACCAATGGGTCCAAGAAGTCATGAATTTTGTTCATATCATCATTTTCATGGACATTCTACAAATAATTGCCATAATATCAAGAGGATAATCTTGCGAATGATTGATCAAGGAAAACTAAATCAATTTTTACTTAAGCAGACACAGTCGCAACAATTACCACAGGCTCCACCATAACTCGCAGGGAGAACACGACAAAAGAAAAGGGAGAAGAAATCCTACATATAGAAGTGGGGTCAAAAGCAAGGAATGTTTTCTGTAATTCCATTGTTCATTCATATAAAACCATAGAGGATTTTCATGATAATGTATTAAGTAGGGTATATGCGAGGGATGGTGAAGGAAAGGAAGTAATGAACATCGCAAAGATTTCACGACTTGAAGATTGGCAGAAGCGTGAAATTTCTTTTGAAGCCACTGAAATTCCAGAAGGTTGTGAAGTACATGATAATCCATTGGTGGTAAGACTGGCAATCTACATGAATATGGAGGAGAACGAAGATGATATGGAGGAAGAGTCAATTGGTCTTAATAGGA
Organism: Papaver bracteatum; assembly: GCA_023529315.1. Taxonomy (NCBI): domain Eukaryota; kingdom Viridiplantae; phylum Streptophyta; class Magnoliopsida; order Ranunculales; family Papaveraceae; genus Papaver; species Papaver bracteatum. The sequence goes on along the minus strand of JAJJWX010005269.1, from coordinate 331,191 downwards.
TTTTGATTGATACGGGAAGTTCTGTCAATATCCTATTCTATTATGCTTACAAAACTATGGGGGGAAAAGATGCAGATTTAATACCTTCTACTTACAGAATTTATGGTTTTAATGGAACTGCCAACAAGCCCAAAGGAGAAGTGAGCATGCGAATTCCATTAAGTGGAATGCGAACTGAAATTCTGTTTTGTGTTGTTGATGTTGAATCACCATATAATGCTTTGATAGGAAGGCCATGGCTTCACATAATTCTAGGCGTAGCTTCCACCCTACATCAGTGCATAAAGTTCCCTCATATGAAGGGTATTGGAATTATCAAGGGTGATTGGGCTGAGGGAAAGAAATGTTACGATACAGAAGTAGAAGTTTGCGAAGGAAAAACTGCTGAGAAGGAAAATTGGAGAAAAAGAGCAAAGGTTGTGAAAAGAAGTGAAAATTTAATGGCAGAGATTAAGGAAAAAGAGAATAAAGTTACGATGATAATCATACAAGAAATTTACGATGATAATAAGGGATTGTGATTTGCGAGGAAAAAAGAAGGTTATCAGTATGTTTGCTCGTGAAAATGAGGTATGTGGCAAAACAAAATTTTTATTTCGTGATAAAATTTTACGAATATTGTTTGCTCGCAGGAAATTGGGAAAAAGTTACAAATTTTCAGAATTTATATTCCGATTAAAATTTCATTAATTTGCGAATAAAAGACCGCAATCTGTGATCAGCCTCAAAAAAAGAAAGAGAGAGCCGAGAAAAATTTTATACAGGCAAACCTTTGTGGCGTACACCCTAGTTCGCGAAGCTATAATTCGTAAGAGGCAAAGTCCTAAAGTACGTCATTTAAGGGGGTACCTATAACGTGGCTAAGGGTAACCGGAACACCACCAAGGGCCCTTAGTACATGGTAAAAATTTTGGGGTACAACCCAATAATGGGGTACCTATCCGGGTAAGACACCTTGGATTCTCACCTAATCTAACGACATTACGCAATATAAAATGTGGTGTAAGAGGATTTAGGCTGGGCGACTAAGGCATACTGTCTTTCCCAAGAAGTGCAGAAAACGATCAAGGCGCCGAGGTACACGGTTGAGTCAAGAGTGCCGGGTGAGGTTGAACCACATCTGCCATTTTTGACAAGTCTTGGCAAATGATGCACTTGGCCCAAAGATACCACATAGGGTGCAACCTCGTAACTATAAGCCATATAGGCAAAAAGGATAAGAGGTTGCGATCAAAAGCTGGTTGTTGGCAGAACCGGATGGGAAGAGCTAACCTTGTATGGTCGATGTACGCTTCCTTGAAGGGGCAATCAGGGGGAAGATAAAGGGCAGCACCCTCCATTTGGGAGCTGATAAGTGCTATAAGACGCAAATGTCACGAGGCTTCTTGTTTGCGAAAACATAAAGGCTTGTCATATTTGTGCAACAAATGAAGTTCTGCGAGCCTTCTAAAAAAAAAAAAAAAAAAGGGGAGAAAGAAAGAAAGAAAATAATAAAGAACTCGCAGAACATAATAAAGTTAAGATGAGATCAATGGGTCGCTACATGAAAGTGTAGAGACGTCCTGCGATTTCATCGCAAGACGGCAATGTCATGGGGCTTTATGTTCGCAAGAATATTTTGGCCCTGTCATATTGTCGCAACAATTCCTGAAGAGGCTAAAATACTATACAAAGAAGTTAAGATGAGATCAATGGGTTTTTGCATGAAAGTGTAAGAACGTCCTGCGATTTCATCGCAAGACGATAATGTCACGAGGTTGTATGTTCGCAAGAATGTTCAGACTTGTCATATTATCGCAAATAATTAATACAAAAGAGGTGGGAAAATAAGACCTTTACTTAGGAAGGCATAATAAGACCACAGAAATTAATGAAATTTATTACATCAATATCACTGAAGAAATTATACAAGAATATACATTATGAAGATCTGAAAAGAAGACAACTTCGTCAATATCATTGAAGAAATTTTACAAGAATATACATCAAGAAATTTTGAAGAGAAGACATCTCTGTTAATATCATTGAAGAATTTTTACAAGAAGTCATATCAAAAAAAGACAACATTACTGAAGAATTTTAATGAAGACTTAACAAAAGATGCGATTTTGATAGCAATCAAATACAGATAAGTTCATATTCGTAAAAATTTACGAGAATTACATACTTCTTATACTTCTCCATATATTGAATACTTCCCCAAAAAAGTTGAATACTTCTTATAATTATTCAAGAATATCTCATATTTATTATACTTCTTCAACGGATATTTAATTTTGCGAAGGTTAAGTACTTATTATACTTCTTCATACAATGAGTAATAATTTTTATACTTCTTCATATATTGGACAATTCTTCATAAATTGAATGCTGCTAATACTTCTTAAGGGTATTTCATATTTTGTATACTTCATACTTTCTATACTTCAAGGGGAGATTTATTATTTACTTCGCAACATTCCGTAAAAAGCAAAAGGCTTATATTTCTTATACTTCGAAGGGAGGATTTTTAATTCATAATCACAATAAGAAGAAAATTTGTAAGATAAATTCAGAAGGATATTCTAATACTTCCAGCGATAGTTGATCATTTGAAGAGAAATAATAAGGGGAAAGGGAATACTAAGCTAAGTCTTTAAGATATATTATTTCTCTCCATATGATCAAGTTATGCGAATAAGGGAAATAAACATCAAAGAAAGATTAATTCAAATTAAGCTTTGAAAAATAAATTGTTGGATTGATTAAAAGCACAATCAAGAAGAAAGTGTTGTATTGAAAAGTTACAGAACAGATATACAAAAAAAAGAATGAAGTTATTCTTCAGGCGATCTGTTCCCATCAAAATGATCTTCTTCTTCAACTTCACTATCATCTTCAAATTCACTTTCAGAAATTTCCAGATATGGAGTATCTTCAGGAATTTCTTCAGAAAGGAGCGTATGGTACTTCTTGAGAGGAATTTCATTATCTTCGCAAATCTTGCGAGTCATCTTAGCTCGAAAACGCTTGACATATAAACTATGGTTATGCTGGGAAATTAGAAGCTGAGATCTCAAGTCAGAAATTTTCTTGTTACGATTAGCAAGGAGAGTTTCCAGATCATTATTTATCTTCGCAAGATTTTCTGCAGCAAAGAAAGAAATTAAGGAATTGGTTAGCAAATTAAGAAGGAAAAGTAACCAAAATAATTACCATCGCAAAGAATTTACCTTCTAGTTGCTTCTTATCATTACGAAGAGAAGAATTTTCAAGCTTTAATTGATTATTCTCCTCAAGAAGAGAAGAATTATCAATTGCGATGCTCGCAGATTGTGAATTATTTTCGTGACGGGATATTAATTCTGCATTATCAATATTTAAATCTTCTACTTTCTGACGGAGACTTGAATTTTCAACCTCTAACTTCGCACAACGATTCAAAGTTTTCTTCTCTGCAAGAGAATGACGTCTTTCCCAATCGAAGCAATTTGCACAACTAACTCTTCCAACCTAAACAAGAAAAAAGGGGTTAGAAATCAATAAAATAAGGAAATAAACAAGGAATAAAGAAGAAACTTACCATGCTGCCTAAAGCATATAATGAAGCAGGAGAGACGAATCTTGAAATTCCTTTGAGGGAGTTATTATCAATAACAGTAGGAACTTTACAAGCCTTCGCAATAAGTTTGTGAGCATTCGCTGTAGGAGAATTTCCTAATCCACGAGAAGAATGGAGGAAAGCCTCAGAGATGCTAACCATTGCTGAGGCAAAAGTTTCTGGGATACTATAATTTTCATTCCCACCTTCATCAACATCATCATCATCTCCTTTGTCAGAAAGGGTATCAGAATTAGAACTAAAGTCCTTCTCAGGAAATTTATCATCTTCATCACCAAGATATTCCTCAATGTCCTTATTATAAGAAACTACATTGGAATGGAATTTGGTTGAGAGTATCTTCTTTTTCCTTCTCTCATAAACAATATCTTGAAGTTTTCTTTTTCCTTTGCGAAGAGCATCATCTTGACTATCAGAATCTTGAGAGACCTTCGCAGAACGAAGAGTTTGTTGCCTCGCAGTAAGCCTTTTAGAAGAAGTAGAACTTTTATTTTCACTCGCAGCAATCTCAGGAAGAAGTGGAACTCAAATTCAAATAAGGATAAGAAACAGAGGCAACAATATATTGTTTAGAAAAATACAAGAGTGTTTCTTACCTCATTTGAAATTAAAGGGTAACAAAAATATAAGGAAGTGGAAATACATACATTTCTAAAAACCCAAGGTTGATAATAGCGGTTACGAAGATTCGCAGGAAGTTCTATTATCCCAAAGAATATAAGAACCTGATAACATTAAAGGGTACTTATACCAATCTTCATCATTAGAACGACGAGGTGTCTTATTATTTCCTGAAGCATAATCAATATCGTGCATGAGAAGATCATCTGCTGCGATATTAGCTTTACGATGAAGACGAACACCCCAACGATTATCTTCTTTCCTCGCAGGAATTAGTGTGTAATTTTTGAAGAAACCCTCAACTGTATAATTCGCAGCAACAATTTCTATATTCTCAAATCCAGGTTTCCTAAGATCAGTTGAATATAAAGATTTCCCAAAAGTGGCACGATTTGCGAATTCAACTAAGAGGCGAATGCAATCACCAGTCAATTGATAAATGGCACAAGAAAAATTGGGGTGGGAAATAATTTCGTAGAATAAAGGAAAGTTAACATCATAAATAGGAAGAGGAAGACCTGCGAGGATTTGACCTCGTGAGATTAAAACTTTCTGATCATCCCAAACATAGTTGGTAAAGAGCTTCACACAGAGAGAAGACTTATTATCATAACCTTCAATCTCAGAAAGAATAAGGTCTCTATCAGCAAGTTCCGCATTAATTTGTTCAATAGTTTTCTTCTTTGGTGCCATTGAATATAAGAGGGAAAATAGAAAAAATAGAAGAGGTTGCAGAGGCAGAAGCGGTGAAGAAGATGAATAAGAGAATAAAAAGAAAAAACAAAGGATAATATTTATAAGAGAGTTTGATGAAGATAAAAATTCATTAATACGAGTAAGCGTGAACGGTTGAAAAGAACGGTTACGAAGAAACGTGTCGAAAGATAAGGGAAAAGTAAAAAGACGTGTTGCGAATCTGAAGGGTGGTAATAACTACACTAAATTTACGAGAATAGGGATTCTCATGACATTTCTTCTTCAAAGAATTGACATGAGAAGAGGCAAGATGTAAGTACTGAATATCGCAAGATAATAGTTCACGAGTATCGTAATAAATAAAGGAGAAAAGAATTATAAAATGTTACGATGATAGAAGAAGCGCGGAGAAATATGAAGTTTTGCGAGGATGGATCAATTTTGCGAGTATGAGTTGCGATACTTCGTAACTCATGTACAGCTATATAAAGTTTTACTATAAATAGGAGTTCAAATGTAAAATTCGAGAGGTTCTTTTGATGAGTGTTAAAAAATATTTTAGGAAAGAGAATAGAGAAAGTTGTAACTATTCTAATTCCATTTAGATACTTCTTTGTGATCAATTGAGAACATTAATAAGAAAATTGTTATTCATCATCAAGAACTTCTTGAGTTTTTACTAATTCTATTGAGGGTGTAGTTGTAGGTTATTCTGCAACTACATATATTTTTCACACATGGGCTTGGTGGACTGGTAGATGGACGTGGACTTGAAGATTTTGAAGACTTTGACCTATTTTTGGAAAGCAAAGGGCTATAAAAAGAGAGTTTCTACAACAAAGATATGACGTATTATTTTTGGGGAGCAGAGGAGAGAGCCGCTGAAACTACAACTAGGGTTTGCTTTCGTATTTAATATTCATCTCCTTTATTTGATTATTGATTATGATGAACTCCATAGCTATGTATAGCTAAATATAATATTATTGGTTAAGGATGTAGTCTTATATCTATAACTTGTGCTTGATTAATGCATTAGTTTTCTCTCTTGATTATCGTTCATATCTCTACTGTTTTTAATATCACATGATTGATGTATTGTGATAGGATTTTGATATTTGTTTAGTTAAGTGGCCAATTAATTGAACTTGCATCTTGTCCATAGTTATTTTAGGGTTTTTCATCGAGCGATAACCCCAAATACAAGTAGCATGATATGATTATAGTTTGTAGTGATACACTCTTATAATCATATGTAGAGTATGACCATTGTCCGAATTGTTATGCGCAATGTATGACAATTGCATTGATTAGCCTATTTCCAAAACTTAATGCACATGGGAATTGAACTTGATTAGCGCAAGGCGTTAGGTTATTCTTTAGGTAGAATTCACATACGCACCTCTAATGTGTGTGTTGATTAACTTGGGAAATTTTCAGATTATCTTGCTCTCTTGATTTTCTAGGCTTTTGATAATAAAAGAGATTAAATCGTAATTCTAATCATGTATGCAAGCACATGTTTAAGATTGAAGATGAATTCCTTGACCAATATCTTTCTCTCCTTGATAATTTCAAATATTTACTTTGCTTTTATTTTACTTTAATTTTACAAAAATCAGAAATCCCCCTTTGGGTTACTTAGAAACTAGAAATTGATAACTACAATCGCCTCTCTATTGATACGAACTCTTCCTTACTTTATACTTCATTTATATTTTGTGAGTAAGAAAGTGAATTATTTTTGTGTCGGCTGACAACCGATCACCGAACAAGGCATACCATGCCTGGTTTCTCCAAATCACATGCCCAAACTAGCATGGTCACGCTTCCCAAATCACAAACTGATCTCGACCACTCAACTTCGCCAGACAAATTGAGTGGCTTAGATCACGTTTCCATGGGACAGTCAGGTATAAGCGTGAATATCAGCCTACCACCTACACGCCGGACCAATTGCCCAAGACCGACCAAGCTTGGTCGTCTCGAAACGCGCGCATTGAAGGTGGCATACATCGCCCTTTAGGAATCCTTTGCGGCATAGGATTTCTGTCTCAAATCGATCTCAGACACTCAACTTCACCGGTAAATTTGAGTGGCCTAGATCAAACCTTCGATGGACGTCAGCATGCCGTCTACACGCATGCCTGGTCGATCCTCCATGAAACGTCTCCCAAGATTGGATTCTACCAAGATGAAGGAGTGCACTCACGCACCTCCTAAACCCTAATCCGATGGTCGCAGATGTGGGTCGCAAGTCATCTTGTCCGTCCAACTTCTCCAGCCTGGACGGACGGCCTAGGATAGGAGTTAGGCGACCAGTGAGGTAACACCGTGATCACCGTATGCCAATCTGCCACACCATGTGGTCGGCCAAGGGACGATTTGCTAGCGCAGCCTCCAAACCCTCACATGAAGTAGGAAGGGCATAATTCTCAACACCGATGCTTCATATATGCCGAGTACATTCGATGCATAACATGCATAGAATACACACGATACTTTACAAGTATCAACTTCTTAAATAACTTAGTTATTTGTGGGAATGTTACTTATGCCCCTACTATCCATGGGTCATGCACAAACACCCTTATGGGGTCTTTAATAATACCCCTGATGGCAGAATCGAAATTATCTATAGAAAATAATTAATATAATTCGAGTTTTAACCTTCCTACCTTCTACTTTCGATTTCTTCTTCATTATTCACGATCAGAAAAACCATTTTAATTTTTCACGTTTGAGAAAAACAGGAAGCATTCGCCACCACAACCAACGCTACCAACACCACCATCATCTCCATCGCCATCAACGCCACCAACAGTACCATTATTATCGAAATAGATCGATCAGAATTTTGAAAGGGGATCAAGAACAAATTAACTGAGTAGATATGAATCTGAGTAAATATGAATCTGAAGCTGTTGTTGAATGAATCGAGATGAAATTGAAAATAGTATTGTTAATATTAGGGTTTGAGTTGAAGTTGCAGTCGGAAGGGAGATGGAAGTGAAGAAATCAGGGGAGATGAAGTGAAGTTTCAGGTAATTTTTTAATTCGTTGATTTGCTTGTTTGAACCATTGATTTTGATTTCGTGTTGATTTTGATTTGAAGATTCAGATTCAGTCACGAGATTTAGATTTCGTGTTGATTTTGGTTGATTTAGTTATTCTTCCTCTAATGATTTCAAACCAGCTTCATAGATTAATTTTATTTTTGGTTTTCAATTTGGTAATTTCGAATCGAAATTCAGATTTCGTGTGGATTTGAGTTAAAGATTAGATGGTGGAAGTTGTGGTTGTGTAATGGTGGTGGATGGTGTTGTTGCAGCGTTGGTGGTGGAAGTTTTAACAATGATGCTTTGGTGAATGTTAAACAGAGAAGATGAAATTGAAGAACTGAGATTGCAGGTGGTATGAAGAGATGTTTGTGTTTAAATGGTTTATATAGTGGTTGTATGTGAGATTACATGTGGTATGAAGAGATGATTGTATTTTATGGGTGGTTGTTGGTGGTGCTGTAATTGGAGTTTGGTGGAAGCGGATATGGAGGTGGTTAGTGAAGATGCAGGTGATGTTGTGAATTTGTGTTGATGTTGTGCAAGGAACTGAAATTGCAGGCATATTGTAGATGAAGGAATTGATATTAGAAGGCAATGGTTGTGGTTTTGAGCTAATTTAATGCAGGAAATTGCTTTGCAGGTTACCTAAGTTCAGGTGGTCAAGAAGGTGCAGTTTTGTAGTTGTGTGTTGCTTTTAAGGGTAGCTATTACAGGTGATGTTGCATGTGGTCTGAGCTACATAAAGTTGTGCATTGTAGGGAAGTGATATCTACAGCTGGAGTTGAGGCTGTGTTGGTTGGATGCAGTGTTAAAGCAACGAGGGTATTGAGCTGATGGAGATATTCAGATGGAAGAAATGGCTAGCTAGCTATGGCAATGTGTTGGTGTTTGAGCTGTTATGAAGCAGAGATGAAGCTACAGTTCAGGTGGAATAGGTACTGAGATTACAGGAAAGCTGGAATGCATTTGTGGTGCCAAGCTTGGAGGTTACAAAGAGGCTACTTTACTGCAACTTAGTTGGCTAAATTTTAGGTATACTCTCTCTTGATGCCATTATCGATTCAGTTAATTTTATTTTGCTTGAATAGTGTGATATTGAACAGTAGAAACATCGAAAATAGCTCCATTTCGATGGTGTGATATTCAACTTGACCAAGTTGCTTTCACTTTTTGGAGGCAACTTGTGCTAGTTGCTTCCAGATTGGAGGCAACTTGACCAAGTTGCTTTCACCTTTTGGAGGAAACTTGAGCTAGTTGCTTTCACTTTTGGAGGCAACTTATGCTAGTTGCTTCCAGATTGGAGGCAACTTGAGCTAGTTGCTTTCACCTTTTGGAGGAAACTTGAGCTAGTTGCTTTCAATTTTGGAGGTAACTTGTGCTAGTTGCTTCCAGATTGGAGGCAACTTGAGCTAGTTGATTCTATTTCGGAGGCAACTTGGTTATGTTTTTGAGCTCGTTGACGAATTTGTGGTGCAATGGTAACACATGGTTGTGTTGATTTGCTGATGATGGTTGTGTTGTTGATGCTCATGATTTAAAGTCAAGAGGATAAATGAATGCTTAGGAACTTGAGCATGAACTCAATATGTATCCAGGAAGTGAAAGCTGAACAAGAAGTTGTTACTGCTTGTGTGTTGTTGATGGTCTTTGAGTAGGGGCATGGAAGTAACTGCAGTTATTGGCTCATGTTGCAAGTGTGCATAAACGGTTGTGGTCATGAAGCTGTTACATGTATAGTTGCAGTAGCAGAGATGGATGGTGTGGTGTTGTATGGTGGCTGTTTTAATTATTGGTTGAACACTGATGGGGTAGCGAACCAGTGGTGCAATGGTAGCACAACTGACTATACGTCAGAAGATGTGTGTTCGATTCACACTAGGTTCACTTATTTGTGTATAATTTTTATTTTTTTAGAGACAACTTGTGCAAGTTGCCTCCATATATGGAGACAACTTAGGCTAGTTGCTTTCACTTGTAGAAGACAACTTGAGCTAGTTGCTTTCACTTGTTGAAGACAACTTGAGCTAGTTGCCTCTGATGTGGACACAACTTCAGCAAGTTGACTCCACATGGTGGTGGTGGTTGGAGGCGATGGTGGTTGACGGTGGTGATGGTTGTTGGCGGTGGTGGAAGTGGACAGTGGTGGTGTTGGTTAGCGGCGGCGGTGGTGGATAGTGGTGGTGGACAATGGTGGTGGTGGTCGGTGGTGGAGGTCGGTAGTGGTGGTCGGTGGTGGTCGTGGTCGGTGGTGGTCGGTGGTGGGAAGCGGTGGACAGTGGTGCTGGTTGGCGGTGGACAGTGGTGTGGGCATTAGAGATTTTTTATTTTTTTTGAATAGTGGTAATGGTGGTGGTTTTGTATATACACTATATAAAAGAGGGTATTTTAGTAATGTATTAGGCTTAGGGGTATTTGTATAAGTTGATAAGGGTATTTTAGAAGGGGCTCTATAATAAGGGTATTTAAATAATGTTCCCTAGTTATTTAACTAGCATTATATGCTACCTTATGTGGGTCCCATAATCCACACACTCGAGACATCAATCATGTCACAAACTGGGGGATATATACTGGGGTATTGGTCTGGCGGTTTACAATGTGCAGCGTGCAACACGCCATCACAAGAACGTGTCAGGAAGTCATGGACAGTTAGTGATGATAAGAGAAGTGGGCAAGATTGATCGTGTGACACTAACACACAACTCTACTACTGCATCACTCCACTTCCTCTACTTCCCACGAGAGACGTGAATAAGGCTCAAATGACTTGTATAAATAGGTTCTCCTCCATATTTTCAAAAGAGCACAACATAGAAACCAAGTGTTAATACCAAACGTATTCAAACACCCAGAGCATGCTAGCATTATTCGTAAGCCGGCTCACCTTTCTGTTACAAGTCATAAAACAACCTACACCTTCACAATCTCAACACCTTCTTCGCTTCCCTCCCTAAGATCAATCTCATCTCCTTCACTTTGTGACCGAAACAAGTCTGGAACGACCATTTCTTAGTTTAGTCCAGAATTGTATAGATTGATCTCTCGAATCAAAAGCACTCCCGTACATTGCATTTGTTTAGAGTTTAGATTCATTTCTCATCCACACACCCCAAATTACCAAAACCAGCAGAAATAGTTTTCACCCATAAACAGAAGGCTGAGTTCTTCAAAGAGAAAAATTGCCATGAGAGAGATACACCAGAAAAGACGATAAGTTGATGTACAATTATGTCTCCTTCTACATCAAACATTAACATGAAGAGTTATCGTCTTCATGAGGTGTTGGAGGTACCTTTTCCAGAATCAATCCATGCTATTATTTGACACAACGACCACTTTAAAACTAAATTATATTACTCATATTCAATTTTTATCCGTTTTCGTTTATAATTTTCTTTAGATCCGCAAATCCATCCGCATCTAATACACTTACCTGCTTACCCATGGATGTCACATCCGACGGGTAATAGGTTGAGCATGGGAGAAAATCTCAAATACGCCACTTAGATGAATTGGACGCTCGTGATATCAAATATGCATCCACCGATCTATTATTCGCCTATCTAGCTGGCTTGATTTCCTCCGAGGAGTTGGGCTCAGCTATGCCATATCAAAGAAAAAAGTGAAAACTACAGGGAGACCCATTCTTCGGATCTTTCCCACTGTGAAACCCATACTCAAAAAAGTTTAGGCGCACACCCATTTTCTGGGGTAAAATTTCTCCCCCACCCATAATTTCTAAAATTGTTTCTTCGCTTATTCTTCCTCGTTTTTCTTTTATTCTTCTTTTCCTAAATTAATTCGGAGATGAAGAAACCATTTAGAAGCAGAAATCGAAATAGAGATACATTAACAATCGATCCTAAAAGATAAATCCTCCTCTTGTTTCTTCATTCTACTCATACAATTTTTAGATCTGATTATTTTCAAACAAAGTTTTGGAAAGAGTTTACAAAACTCATGAATTGATTTGCTCTTCAACGCAAGTTTTAAAATGAGTTTTGAATGCAGATTTGATTTCAATGAATCGTATTTCTCAAACCCATTGGATAAAGTTTGAAAACATTGGATATCAAAGTTTCGATACCGATTTGGGGATTTCTTCCCACGAACAAAATCCGAGGGTTGGTGTTTGATTGGGATTTGAATTGTTGGATTCACTTGTTCTGATGACGACCAATGCTGCTGCTTCTTCTTCCTCAGAATTTCGAATTAATAAAATACCGATCAAGAATTCCAACAATTCCAATTCATCCAGATTTCTTCATACAGTAAGTACATATCTTCTTCCCCTCTCTCCCACTCACTGACTCCACAATTCTCTATAAAATGTTTGTAACTCCTCCTCCTTCTTTCTTGTTTTGGTTCGTTTAGGTTTGCTTAGAAGATTGGTGATTGATTAAATCAGAAGATGGAAAAATATTATGCATTCAAGGTTTCACCGTAAGCGAATAAGTGTAAATTACATTACATACTTAGGGTTTTATTTGTTTTTGAATTTAATTTTCTGATTTTTGTCGTAAAATACAGAAATCGAGCTCGGCGAGTATTTTCGTCTGCACCAATTACTAAGAAATATAGTTTAATCAATCTTAAGATAGCTGATTGGATCAACATTTTGCTTGGAGGCACTATCAATAGTTCTCGATCTCTCGAAAATGGGTTTTCCTCAGAGGTTAGTAATGTTACTTACTAAGATATATCTGACCTTCTTTCGTTATCAATTTTATTGAGAACAACTGCACAATTAAGCCAAATTTGGCTGTTAGTATGGGCAAACAATTGCTTAATTAGGTCAAATTTGGCTTGACGATTGTAGTGTCTACTGTGAGTCAGGTCACTGTAAGGTTTGCACTAAGAACATTGTTATGTGCACATTAATGAGTCTCAAAATTACATTAGCCGTGTTGTGGTATGTGAAGAAAGAAATTAGTATGTTGTGTTGATGTGTGTATGTTTATGCTGTTGAGCAGATTTGCAGTCGTTTCTTATTGGGGTTTCCTTATGACTGGGAGGATGTTGCTGGCCGATGCTTGGGCCAAGAATCTTCTGCTAGTAATGGGGTTGCTTCTCTAAATAGTATGTCTGATTTTGATGAGTCGAAAGACGTGCTAGCATCTCTTAGTTCTGATGTGAAACAATCGATCCAACAATTCAAATCCCAATTGAAAAAAATATAAGGTTGGCAAGAACATGATTTTGTATGACTTGTTATGCAGTTGATTTGCACCAACACACGTTGAAATAGTTGAATAATCTGATATGCTAAAACTACTTCCGAGTTTGAGGAGTTGGTTGTTGGTTGGAAATCTATAGATGTATTATTGTGCAGTATTGCGAAAATGGAGGTGTGAATAGTGATGCATAACAGGTTATGCATCTACAAAATTTGTTGGATAACTTGTTATGCATTCTCGAAATTGGTTGCATAACACGTTCTGCAGCTTTTATTTTTTTGCATAACTTGTTATGCAGCCCAGAAAACGGTTACATAACACGTTATGCAGCTACTTTTTTCTTAAGTATTGAAACCAACAAAAAACAAGGTTGCATAACTTGTTATGCACCTACAATAATATCTACATAACAAGTTATGCAGTCATGAAAGTGGATGCATAACCTGTTATGCATCCTAAAATATGACTTCATAATGCATTATGCATCGAGAAAATTGTTGCATAATCTTTTATGCATCGAGAAAATGCATAACCTGATATGCATCATTTAAATATGGTTGCATAACGCATTATGCATCAATTTTTTCTGTACGAACTAAAATCAACCAAAATAATGACTACATAAGTTGTTATAGATGCATAACTTTGTTATGCAGATACATAACTTGTTATGCAGTCGAAAAAATGGTTGCATAATTGGTTATGGGTCTGCAGAATGTGTTATGCATCTTTTTTGGTGGCTGCATAATGGTTATGCAGTCATTTTTCGAAAATTTTGCCTAAAACGATGATCACCTCCGATTTTTTCGTGAAAAACACAAATTTGATATTGTTGTTTGTGCTCGTTGCGTAGCTCTCTTTAAAATATTTCCAACGATATAAAATTTGTAAAATTCCAAGGCGCGGATTTTTAGATATGTTATATCCAAGTTGCGTTGCCAATTATACCCTTGAAAAATTAGGATGCATAACGAGTTATCCCTGAAAAAACAGTATGCATAACACGTTATGCGGATGCATAAACCGTCATGCAGACATGTTTTAATAATTTCGGATAATTATGAGTGTCACAAAAATATTTATGGGTGTTAGGGTATCCAAAATTAATTATGGGCCTAACAATGAGATTTTTTTTTTTTTTTTTTTTCTCCCTTTTCCCAAGAAAAAAGGAAGAGAAAAAAAGAGAGTAGCCCATTAGCATACGCTGCATACGTACTTGTGTTGGAACGTACTGTCCACTTATCTTGACATTTAAAAGGAGAGAACAAAACCCTAATTTATCTTCCAAACAAACTCAAGCGACCTCCTCTTTCTTCCGTTCCTTCGTTCCCACCACCAGAAATCTCAAAATGGTACAACATTTTCTCAGTTCCCTTACTGTGTGGTTGATTATTATTGTTTTAGAATTTTATGTTTGATTGATGCGATTTCTTAGTTCCAGATTTCGAACTAGGGTTTAACACTATTTATCTTTTCTGATTTTGTAGCCTTTCAAGCGTTATGTTGAAATTGGGAGAGTTGCTCTCGTTAACTACGGTGAAGATTATGGTAGACTTGTGGTCATTGTTGATGTCATCGACCAAAACAGGGTAAGCTCAGATCGATTGTCGATTTGCTTATTTTTCTCTATAGGGTTATTTCTCGTTGGTTTGTATAAATGTAGCATTTAGAGGATTTGTCAGCTACACCATTGTATGTCTTACTCTTGAGTTAAATATCTGAAATTTATGTGCTGGGTTCTATAATAATGAACATGGTTAGTAGCATTTTCGCATGGAGTAGTGTTAAATTTTGTACCGATGCTTGGTAACTTGGACTGATAAAATGTTACTAGAAATGACACCTTCCCTGTTTGTCAGCTTGTTTTGCTGACAATCAGTGTATAGTATTGTTGTAATCTCAGTTGATTTTGCAATGAACATACTGATAAGGCATGATCAAAATATGCTACCATAAATCTATATGAATTAGTCTTACATTCATATTATTTGTTCTAAACTCTAAATGAGTGGGTCGTATATTTTGGGGAATGGAGCGTCAAGTGATAGCAGAGAGCCACTTGCTTGCGTCTTCTCATATAGCTTCAAATATGAATTGTTGCATGTTCGATTTAGAGATTTGGTTCACTGAATTCCGTTTCTTGGTCTTGCATAATATGGCACATATCAGGTCTGACAGTATCTGAGTATAAAGTATCTTGCTCTGCAACTTACTCTGTGTTTAGCCAATTCTCATCAAAATTGTACACCCTCTAACTCGAATAATGGCTATAATGTTATATGAACAATATTGAGTTATGCTATTTGGTAAGGTCAAAGTATCTTGTGCTGCTAGTTTCCTGCCGTCTTAACTAGTTTAAATTCCTATGGATTTAAGGAATACTGGATCCGTGTATATTTTTAGTCTGCAGTGTTATCTCTTGACGTTTTAATTCTTTTTTTTTTGTAATTGGAACAGGCACTTGTTGATGCTCCTGATATGGAGAGAAGCCAAATGAACTTCAAGAGGCTCTCTTTAACAGATATCAAGATTGACATTGGCAGAATCCCCAAGAAGAAAGTTTTGATCGACTCCATGAAGGCTGCAGGTAAGTTACTAGCTTCATTCCTCCCGGTGTTTAGAGAAAGTGATAATTATGTTTGCTACTTCTGAGTTATCACTAATCATACTGTTTGTTTAAATATTGTACAGATGTTAAGAAGAAATGGGAAAGCAGCTCTTGGGGAAGAAAGTTGATTGTTCATAAGAAAAGAGCATCCTTGAATGACTTTGACAGGTTCAAGGTCATGTTGGCAAAGATCAAGGTTTGTCTTAACTATGTATCTTTTTTGCCAATTGTTTGTCAGAGTGGGTGGTTTTTGCTAACGGCTTACTTTTGTGGTTTCTGCATTGGAGATATTGAAATATCCAAATGTTTTGCTTTAGCTAATTGGTTTGAATGACTTTTGAATGTGGTAGAGAGGGGGAGCCATTCGTCAGGAGCTTGCAAAGCTGAAGAAACAGGCTGCATAAGTTTTGAACATCACTTGTGAAATCGAACCTTGTTAGGAAAGAAAAGAGGATTTTGTAGTTGATTTTTGGCTACTTATTTTGGTTCTCATCCTGCCATTTGGGCCATTTTAGAATTAGTGTTGTGTGTAATCTACTTGGTATCTGGATTTTTATGCAAATCTTAGTTGGCGTACATTTTTCTATATCTTCCAGTCTTGCATTGTAGGTAATATCTTCCTTTAGCTCTGTGTAGCTTGCAAATCTGACATCAGATGCTTGCTGATTAAAGCGCATGTACTTTTGGTGGGGAGATAGGAAGCTAAATAAGCCTTTTCTCGGAAGGCTTGGGATGCTTGATACAAATAAATAAAAAGAATGTAGGTTTAGGTCTTTGATATTCTTAGTTTTAAGGGAAACAAAAGTAGTCTTCTAGATTCCACTTAGAACAAGCTGTAGGCTGCCATTGCCAGAATACTTGCTAAATAAATGGCTCTCCTGAATGTTTATTATCTGAAGGAAATCTGGAGCAGAGGTTGTTAAGTTGAACTGGATGAATAACTAATTGATAAGTATAAAATGTTGACCTCTGGAAGTACAATTCTTTGACGTCGCTGTACCACAGTTGAGAGAACCATGAACATGAAACCTTCAAAACTAACTAGATGACCGTTGCCACGGTGGGGAGGGCCGACCGAAGAAAAAAAAACACTGCTGCAATTGGACTGTAAAAAAAAATTGTGCCTAAAGTGAAAGTATCACTTTCTTGAAACGGGAAAAGTACATCGTTTTATTAGTTGCAAAGGAAAATTAGTTGATGAATAAACCAAAATATGGTTACATAAGTATTATGTATCCTTTGTGCATAAAGGATATACATTTATTTTCAAAATTGTGCCTAAAATGATAAATCCCTCCGATTTTTTCGTAAAAACTCTAAATTTGATATCGTTGTTTGTGCTCGTTGGATAGGTTTTTTTATTAGCTTTCCAACGAGATAAAATTTGTAAAATTCCAAGGCACGGATTTTTAGATATGTTATTTTAAAGTTTGGTTACCAATTATACCTTTAAAGAATAAGAAATTATACTAATAAAATTTGGCTTTTATATCTAGTTCCCCTTCTTAAAAAAAATTACACCTACGTCCTTTTTGGTTACACCAAATCCAATCTTTTTTGTCCAATTGAAAAAAAATGTCACGCTTCACATTGACACAAAGTCACCATATAAGGACCTCCCTCGCTTCGCTCGGTCGGCCCAATCATCTTGACTAGTTGTTGCGTCCGTGCAGCTGTTTTGCAGTGAAAATCATGTACTGGTGCTGGTAATTTTTTGGGGATACACAATTTGAGAAAAACAGGCAGTAAAATTAAAAATACCCCCTCCGTTCCAAATTAATTGAGCTAATTGGTTATAAATTTTGTCCCACAAATAAATGAGTTATCTCACTAATCAAGAGGATATTTCTAAAACTACCCTTTTAATTTATTATTGTTACTACTAGTATAACCGTTGCCACGTCGGGAGGGCCGACCGAAAAACTTGACGAAACGACACCTCTACGTGATTACACGGATTCAAATTTCTATCTACTGGGAACATAACCATGTGTTAAATAATCCTGCAATTGAACCTGAAACGATGAATTATGAAGTACAAATGGAAACGCTTTCAGTAAAGAATACAGTCTTAAGAAACAATACATTTCTTTGCAAACCAATCAAATGGTATAAAGAGGTGAAAATGACTTAACAATAATACATGAATCTCACTAGTTACGTGACGTAATATTACATATACACACTATCTTACTTTATGGTCGGAATGCATCACATTATCAATGAAAATATAACGAAATAATCAAATGTAGTCAAATTGTTATACCTCTATAACTTGTTTTCGAGACCATTGTATTGACTTCAACTTTAAGGATGGAGTTTTCTGCGTTTATAGCTTCTTTCTCTTTCTTGGTCTTTATTTCATCTTCTTCAAGTTTTGGATTATTTGATTTCATCTCGGAAATTACTTTCCCAAGGGACCCTAACTTAGCCAATATTGTCTCAGGGATAATACCAGGTAGACTCCGCAAAAGGTGAATTTGGTTCCTCATGTGAGGAAGTACCTGTCTGTTTGCTGCTAGCATCCCAATTGATCACCAAACCTTGAGAATTTAACAATCCTAGAACCAGGAAAGGTAGCTTCGAATGCCACGTAATCGCTCTCTTTATTATTGCCCAAAGAGAGATGTTCACAGATGTGCTTAAGAATAAAAATAAGAACATATCAGTGAACTGAGACAACCTAATATTTTTTAAACTTCATTTGGGAAAGAAATGGAAAGGTCAATAGTTCAAGTATTCTTTCACATTAGCATATACATATGTATATTGGTATATCTACATACCTTGATTTTGAGAAGTACCGCATTCTTCATCTGAGATTAGCCTGTTGAAGATTAGATGTTGACCTAACTGACAGCTAGATTCTTAATCAAAATGTTCAATGTACACAAAATCAGGTTTTATGAAACCTAAATCTCTAGGTTAAGAACTTCGATTGCTGAGCTGATAGGGTAATATAAATTTGATCTGCAATATTTACAACACAAACAAAGTAAACAAATTATTGAATGTTTTAATAAAGAAAACAACAACAAGTATAACGAAATCAAAAGTTACGAAATCAAACCCGAAAAGCTTCAACCAAAACTTGATTTATAGCTAATACGATTTCGGATTATTCCAGTTCAACATTGTTCCAGCTGCCTGTATGAGAGTTATCCAACAAAAATCCACCAGTAACACCATCTTCCTGCAACAGCACCACGTATACTATCTCTTCTTCTCAATCTCAGGTTCAGAAGCAAGCAAACTCCACCAGAACTGCACCACGGTACCCCTTTTAGCTAGTTCATCTTACGACCCCTGTAATCTTAGCTACAAACACACCCTACTGCACTTATCAGCAACAGAACACAACTCCAACCACTCTCACTACCAAACTGCCTCGGACCATATCGTTACACCAACTTCTTTGCCTCATGTAACTCATGCATAACCAGCACCACACAGCCAGACCCATTCTCATAACCTCATTGTAACAGCACCAGAACCTGTAACTTCAGCTCAAGAAGGAGCTCATTTTCTAAAATTACTTCAACTCCAGTTGCAGGTCTGTCACAGCCACAACTCATTACTTCTGTAGATTCATTCACCTGCAAACAGCAACACCCATTTCAGTCCATTGTTTCATTGCCTTCAACAACCTCAGATCCTGCCTAATTGCAGCTGCAATCCCACAATCAACTTGAATCCATTACCACCAACACCTGCTCAGTCAATTACTCTGTAGCTTCATAACCATTCATTCTCAGCTTCAACTCGACTGCAAACAACCATACTTGCCTGTATCTGCTCAGTCATCACCAGCAGCTAGAATCTCATTGTCATTTCACACTCAATTAACCATTTTAGTTTTGTTTCTATACCACCAGTACCAATTCCACCTGCTAACTCTCAACTGCATAACCAGTTACCAAGACCAACTGTTCATCTTCTCTTCCTTCCAGTCTCCATTTTCCCTGTAACATCTCAATCTTCACCTGACCTAGCTCACCACCAAATCCAGCTTCACAAACCCAATTATTCTTTCATCACAGAACTACAACTCATGTTCTGGATCTCCATATCTGTCTCAACTACAGAATCATCACAACTCAAACCCTAATTTCTTTTAACAATCAGCAACTTCCTCTTTCCTCTTTCTTCAATTCGACATCAGCATCACTCAAACCACTTGAATCAGCACCAAGTCTCCTTCATGTTCTTCATTCAACTTCAGAAATCCATCAAACCCTTGAAATCAATCATCTTCAGAAACAGATCTGTCTCTATTTTCTTGTTTAAACCTCTGCGTCACTCACAGGTTTGAGATAACAATCAACACAACAACATATAAATCAGTTCACGCTGTTCCTCAATACCAATTATGCATGGTTATGGTGGTGGAGATGATGATGGTGGATTAAAGAAGAAGATGGGAGCAGTGAACTTGAAGGAAGAAAAGTCGAGGAGAAGGCAGAAGAACGAAAAAAAAAAATTGAAAATTTTGAGGTGATAGATACTCGATCCCGCGACCTTTGTGTCAGTTTGACAAAAATTCCAGCTATGAATCTAATGCGTTCTTATGTGAGATTCAAACATGGAATCTATTTGGATACCTCTAGTGATAGTGATAAAGAAGAGAAAGCTTTGCTTATGTTTACACAACTATGTTTGGATGAACGATTGCGTATTATTAGACAACCTGTACCAAAAGAGGTACAAACACGTAGTGTAATAATGCGTAATCGAGTGTGGCATGATACCAAAATGATGAATGATTATTTTACGTCTGGAACCGGTTATACCTCTAGACAATTCAAACAACGTCTAGGCATGAGGGAAGACTTATTCGAGAAATTGTTAGGAAAATTACTTGAAGTGATGATAGGTGTGATAAATACCTAATTTTATATCTAGTATTTATGCTTTCTTTGTGAGTTTTAGTGTGAATTATGTATCTTATGCTTACTTTTGAGTGTATTAGGTGCTTTGGAGTCGTTTGGAGCAAAAGAAGGAGAAATTAGCCATTAGGAGCTACAAAATGCTAAAAGGAGCAAACAAGTAAAGTGTTATTGATGAAGAAGGGCCAAAGACCAATTTTAACTCAAGGAATTCTTATCACCATCTCGAAGAGAATTCAAACGCGAAAAGAACGCAAAAAAGAATGAGGTCATTCCGAGTTCGTATGAAGAAGTTATGAGCAAAATGGTGAAACCAATTTGGATTAGGTTTTCTGTTGGGCCTTATTGGGCCTGCGCGAAAAGAGATAGGAGAGATGCGTTTTGGGCTTGCTATGGACGTGAAAATTAGGGTTTTTGGTGAATTTTGAGGAGGTGCACTTTCCTATTTTTATTAGGTTTCCTAGTTTTCTTAAAGAAGAGGTTACAAAACTCTATATATAGGGAAGCCTAGGCACAGATATATTACTACTTCTACTTTTGTTTCTAGGGTTTGCAACATGCTAGGGTTTTTCTTTCTTCTTGTTATGAACTCCATTAACATGAGTGCTTAATTTTATTATTGGTTATGGAATAATTGGATTTCACATAATATGGTTTTTGATATGATAAATTAGTTTTGTCTCCATATTTTATCGATTATGATTCACAATTAATATTGTTATATGATTTGAATGCTTGTTTGATCGAGTCGCGAATCGGTTGAGTTTGTTTTCATCTCTATTGCTAGATTAGGGTTTGTTATACGTAAAAGTGATAGATTCCTGATTGCAAGTAGCATAAATATGATTATAGTTTGTAGTGATATATTCTTATGATCATATGTGAATTATAACCTTTGTTAAATTGAATTAGTGCGTTTTCCACGTTCGATTGCTTTGATTGGCCTGATTTCATAGAACTTAATGCATCTAGGGAATTAAACTTGATTAGTGCTTTTACACGTTAGGTTGTTCTTTAAGATAGAACTCATATTCGCATCTTTTAATGTGTTTGTTGATGACAAAAGGAGATTAGCGGGATATTCTTGCGATCAAGATATTCTAGGGCTTTTGATAAAAGTTGAGATTAAATATCAATTCTAATTATTGTGAAGAAAACATATTTGTGAATGAAGATGAATCCTTAACCAATATTCTCACTACTTTGATTTGCTTATTTCTTTATTTGCTTTTATTTTATTTTAGTATATAAAAATCAAAAAAATACCAGGTGTTTTATATAAGGAACCGAAAATATATTGACAACCTAGACCTCTCTGTGGGATCGATCCTTTCTTGCCCTTGCTATATTTATATTTTGAGTAGTAAGAAAGTGTAAATTATTTTTGACGCATACGACAGCGATCAAATTTTGGCGCCGTTGCCGGGGAGGCAACGGTTGTCACTTGTTTTTGGTTTCTTATTTTTGTTTTTAGTCTTATTTTTGTTTTTCTTATTTTCTGGTTTTTAACCTTGGTTTGGGAATCGTATTTCAGGTACCAATTCTATGGAAGGAGCATATTGGAACAATGGATACGGCTTTCAACCTCCTCAACACTATGACAATTACCCACCATCTATGGAATGCAATCAAAACCAATTTATTGGCTATGATGCATATCCTAGAGAACCTTATGGTGATTTTCATACATACCAACAACAACCTTGTAGTGGGTATGTAAGTCAAGCACCTAGGTGGGATAATTATACTTCTAATTGGCTTTATTCGAGTTGTATGCAGATTATGCATGGATTACAAGATATGCAACAAAGGCTAGACCAACTTGACCGTAATAGAGAGAACGTCGCACAAACCAATTTCTGGAATATGCCTTCTTACCCGACTCCAGATCATAGTTATGATCATTCACCCATTCAAAGGGAAGAGTCATGGGAAAGAGAACATATTGTAGCTAATGGTGGTAAGCGTGTGAACGTTAGGAAACTTGCGCAAAAATTATACAAGTTGGAAGACGATGGATACTCGGAAGAGCTTGTCGATGAAATTAGTAGGACCATCCATATGGAACTTAAACGACGTCGTGATAAAGGTTGGGAAACCGACGACGATTCTGATTTTGGTGAGTCTGAAGATGAAGACGAAGAGGAGTATGTTGAGAATGTGACCGTTATGACCAATATTATGGAAGACCCAATTGAACTTGTGAATGATTGTAATGATGATGTTGATGTCGAGACTTTGGTTAAGGCAGAAACGGACGAAGAATGGTTGCAAAGTTTGATAGAGGACCATGATATACAAGAGGTGAATAGTTCACTTGAATTTTTCAAGGATGAAGAGGATTCCGTGCTACAAGAGATTGTGCGAGGTTTGTCTAACCCTTTGCCTATTATTTCTTCTCCTTTACTTCTTATTGGTTTAAATATATGTGCTTCGAAAACATTGTTGAATGATTTTGTTTCTCGATTTCCTCCATTAGAAAAACTTGATTCTCATACTATGCAGGTTTGTGAACACGAAACCGTAGAAATACCCGACTCCTATATTCTTTATACACTTCCAAGTGTGGACAAGAATAAGTGTGGGGGAAGCTTTTATCGGTTAATAGCTTCGTTTGTGTTTTATATTACTAATATTTGTATGGAGCTATTGTTTGCAAAACAGGTGCTATGGGTGGATCCCCAACTTTTCAGATTATTGGTGTATGGGGAATGAATTTTACAAGAAGCTACGTCGGGCCGTCGAATTTAAAACAAGCGCTTAGTGGGAGGCAACCCACCGGTTTTGTATTTCTTCTCTCTATCCTTTTGATTTTGATTTTATTTTTGTTTCCTTTTTTTATTTTTTATTGTTTTCATATCATATTTGCATCCCCATGTTTAATTTCATTAAGTCCATAATCTATCTTAGAAGAGAATTATGACGAATACCTTTTCGTCAGAAAATTTCAGACTGCGCGTAGTTCAGTCCAGAGACCATAACTGTCAGACCGTTTATCAGAACACTGTAAAATTTTGACACTGTGTAGAAAACACGTAGGTGAACAACTTTTGTGAAATGGAGTTTTTCCAAATTCCTTACCAATTTGCACAGTTTTTGCGTTTTATCTTCTGTTACGTCAGAATTCAGAACTTTCGGTTTTACACATTGAGGACAATGTGAAGTTTAAGTGTGGGGGAGCATTTATATGTTTGTATATTTTGTTTTATGCCTTTAAAAAAAAATATAGAAAAAATAGAAAAACCAAGAAAAAATGTGCTTTTTGAACTCCGAAATCTAGAAACTTGTGCCTTTAGGATGACACCATTAGTGGATGGAACCATTTTGAATGCAGGAGTTGAGGAACCAATTAACTAAAAGGGACGAACATAGCTCAGAAATCACAATTAACATGATAGTTGTTACCATATCTCGGAATATCACCATATCACATTCTATTTTTATTTTACCATATTTATCTATTGTTCTCTAAGTGCTTTGGTGGGTCACTAAACATCGACGTGTTATTACTGCTAGGATGGAATAGAGTGATTGAGTTACTAGAAAAAGAAAGAAAAATGAAAAAAAAAAAAAAAAAAAAAAAAAGAGACCGACCAATTAGACCAAAACGGAATAAAAAAAGACACTTGGGAATAGCAGTATGTGTGAAACGTAGTCCCTGTCTCCGTCGCCTAAACAAGCGTGGAATGCAGGATCCAAGGCAACTATCACATTCTTGCTGACAAGAAGCATGCGCTTGGATCCAAAAGATCTAATCATGCTGTCTAATATAAAAAAGAGAAAAAAAGAAAAAAAAAGTGAAAAAAAAAGTGAAAAAGAAAAGAAAAAGAAAGGAAAGTTTTATATTGGTTGAATAAAGTCACTCCTGGTTCCCTTGTATATGCTAGTGAGTTGATGTAGCATTCAAACCAAATAGCTCAATCCAATAGGAATAGGTTCATCTTGGCAGTGACCTTCAGACAGATATGGGAAACATCGATCACTTGTGAATATTCGCCAACATCTACATCTATATCCATCTTCTTAATCTTTTCATTGTGATTTTGGTTTGTTAGTTTCCAAGTATTGTGGCTTGTTCGACTATCTAATTAGAGTTTATTTACTAATACTTGAATTGAATTTGCAAGGTACCTCCTCCTGTAGTCATTTTGGATTCGTTCATTGATTTGTCACAAATAGACGGAGTTGGAAATATAGGTTTTGTAGGTATATCTCTAGTAAACCTTCACGAGACTATAACTCGTCCACTAGGGACACCTAGGGGTTTAAAGGCTTGTTATTTATGCTAAAATTAACCGTAGCCTCGACGTCACGGAGTTGTTGTATTTTAGTTTTGTTTGATTTGCTCGAGGACTAGCAAAGTCTAAGTGTGGGGAATTTGATAGGTGTGATAAATACCTAATTTTATATCTAGTATTTATGCTTTCTTTGTGAGTTTTAGTGTGAATTATGTATCTTATGCTTACTTTTGAGTGTATTAGGTGCTTTGGAGTCGTTTGGAGCAAAAGAAGGAGAAATTAGCCATTAGGAGCTACAAAATACTAAAAGGAGCAAACAAGTAAAGTGTTATTGATGAAGAAGGGCCAAAGACCAATTTTAACTCAAGGAATTCTTATCACCATCTCGAAGAGAATTCAAACGCGAAAAGAACGCAAAAAAGAATGAGGTCATTCCGAGTTCGTATGAAGAAGTTATGAGCAAAATGGTGAAACCAATTTGGATTAGGTTTTCTGTTGGGCCTTATTGGGCCTGCGCGAAAAGAGATAGGAGAGATGCGTTTTGGGCTTGCTATGGACGTGAAAATTAGGGTTTTTGGTGAATTTTGAGGAGGTGCACTTTCCTATTTTTATTAGGTTTCCTAGTTTTCTTAAAGAAGAGGTTACAAAACTTTATATATAGGGAAGCCTAGGCACAGATATATTACTACTTCTACTTTTGTTTCTAGGGTTTGCAACATGCTAGGGTTTTTCTTTCTTCTTGTTATGAACTCCATTAACACGAGTGCTTAATTTTATTATTGGTTATGGAATAATTGGATTTCACATAATATGGTTTTTGATATGATAAATTAGTTTTGTCTCCATATTTTATCGATTATGATTCACAATTAATATTGTTATATGATTTGAATGCTTGTTTGATCGAGTCGCGAATCGGTTGAGTTTGTTTTCATCTCTATTGCTAGATTAGGGTTTGTTATACGTAAAAGTGATAGATTCCTGATTGCAAGTAGCATAAATATGATTATAGTTTGTAGTGATATATTCTTATGATCATATGTGAATTATAACCTTTGTTAAATTGAATTAGTGCGTTTTCCACGTTCGATTGCTTTGATTGGCCTGATTTCATAGAACTTAATGCATCTAGGGAATTAAACTTGATTAGTGCTTTTACACGTTAGGTTGTTCTTTAAGATAGAACTCATATTCGCATCTTTTAATGTGTTTGTTGATGACAAAAGGAGATTAGCGGGATATTCTTGCGATCAAGATATTCTAGGGCTTTTGATAAAAGTTGAGATTAAATATCAATTCTAATTATTGTGAAGAAAACATATTTGTGAATGAAGATGAATCCTTAACCAATATTCTCACTACTTTGATTTGCTTATTTCTTTATTTGCTTTTATTTTATTTTAGTATATAAAAATCAAAAAAATACCAGGTGTTTTATATAAGGAACCGAAAATATATTGACAACCTAGACCTCTCTGTGGGATCGATCCTTTCTTGCCCTTGCTATATTTATATTTTGAGTAGTAAGAAAGTGTAAATTATTTTTGACGCCATACTGACAATGATCAAATTTTGGCGCCGTTGTTCTTGAGGCAACGGTTGTCACTTGTTTTTGGTTTCTTATTTTTGTTTTTAGTCTTATTTTTGTTTTTCTTATTTTCTGGTTTTTAACCTTGGTTTGGGAATCGTATTTCAGGTACCAATTCTATGGAAGGAGCATATTGGAACAATGGATACGGCTTTCACCCTCCTCAACACTATGACAATTACCCACCATCTATGGAATGCAATCAAAACCAATTTATTGGCTATGATGCATATCCTAGAGAACCTTATGGTGATTTTCATACATACCAACAACAACCTTGTAGTGGGTATGTAAGTCAAGCACCTAGGTGGGATAATTATACTTCTAATTGGCTTTATTCGAGTTGTATGCAGATTATGCATGGATTACAAGATATGCAACAAAGGCTAGACCAACTTGACCGTAATAGAGAGAACGTCGCACAAACCAATTTCTGGAATATGCCTTCTTACCCGACTCCAGATCATAGTTATGATCATTCACCCATTCAAAGGGAAGAGTCATGGGAAAGAGAACATATTGTAGCTAATGGTGGTAAGCGTGTGAACGTTAGGAAACTTGCGCAAAAATTATACAAGTTGGAAGACGATGGATACTCGGAAGAGCTTGTCGATGAAATTAGTAGGACCATCCATATGGAACTTAAACGACGTCGTGATAAAGGTTGGGAAACCGACGACGATTCTGATTTTGGTGAGTCTGAAGATGAAGACGAAGAGGAGTATGTTGAGAATGTGACCGTTATGACCAATATTATGGAAGACCCAATTGAACTTGTGAATGATTGTAATGATGATGTTGATGTCGAGACTTTGGTTAAGGCGAAACGGACGAAGAATGGTTGCAAAGTTTGATAGAGGACCATGATATACAAGAGGTGAATAGTTCACTTGAATTTTTCAAGGATGAAGAGGATTCCGTGCTACAAGAGATTGTGCGAGGTTTGTCTAACCCTTTGCCTATTATTTCTTCTCCTTTACTTCTTATTGGTTTAAATATATGTGCTTCAAAACATTGTTGAATGATTTTGTTTCTCGATTTCCTCCATTAGAAAAACTTGATTCTCATACTATGCAGGTTTGTGAACACGAAACCGTAGAAATACCCGACTCCTATATTCTTTATACACTTCCAAGTGTGGACAAGAATAAGTGTGGGGGAAGCTTTTATCGGTTAATAGCTTCGTTTGTGTTTTATATTACTAATATTTGTATGGAGCTATTGTTTGCAAAACAGGTGCTATGGGTGGATCCCCAACTTTTCAGATTATTGGTGTATGGGGAATGAATTTTACAAGAAGCTACGTCGGGCCGTCGAATTTAAAACAAGCGCTTAGTGGGAGGCAACCCACCGGTTTTGTATTTCTTCTCTCTTATCCTTTTGATTTTGATTTTATTTTTGTTTCCTTTTTTATTTTTTATTGTTTTCATATCATATTTGCATCCCCATGTTTAATTTCATTAAGTCCATAATCTATCTTAGAAGAGAATTATGACGAATACCTTTTCGTCAGAAAATTTCAGACTGCGCGTAGTTCAGTCCAGAGACCATAACTGTCAGACCGTTTATCAGAACACTGTAAAATTTTGACACTGTGTAGAAAACACGTAGGTGAACAACTTTTGTGAAATGGAGTTTTTCCAAATTCCTTACCAATTTGCACAGTTTTTGCGTTTTATCTTCTGTTACGTCAGAATTCAGAACTTTCGGTTTTACACATTGAGGACAATGTGAAGTTTAAGTGTGGGGGAGCATTTATATGTTTGTATAGTTTGTTTTATGCCTTTAAAAAAAAATATAGAAAAAATAGAAAAACCAAGAAAAAATGTGCTTTTTGAACTCCGAAATCTAGAAACTTGTGCCTTTAGGATGACACCATTAGTGGATGGAACCATTTTGAATGCAGGAGTTGAGGAACCAATTAACTAAAAGGGACGAACATAGCTCAGAAATCACAATTAACATGATAGTTGTTACCATATCTCGGAATATCACCATATCACATTCTATTTTTATTTTACCATATTTATCTATTGTTCTCTAAGTGCTTTGGTGGGTCACTAAACATCGACGTGTTATTACTGCTAGGATGGAATAGAGTGATTGAGTTACTAGAAAAAGAAAGAAAAATGAAAAAAAAAAAAAAAAAAAGGAGACCGACCAATTAGACCAAAACGGAATAAAAAAAGACACTTGGGAATAGCAGTATGTGTGAAACGTAGTCCCTGTCTCCGTCGCCTAAACAAGCGTGGAATGCAGGATCCAAGGCAACTATCACATTCTTGCTGACAAGAAGCATGCGCTTGGATCCAAAAGATCTAATCATGTTGTCTAATATAAAAAAGAGAAAAAAAAGAAAAAAAAAGTGAAAAAAAAAGTGAAAAAGAAAAGAAAAAGAAAGGAAAGTTTTATATTGGTTGAATAAAGTCACTCCTGGTTCCCTTGTATATGCTAGTGAGTTGATGTAGCATTCAAACCAAATAGCTCAATCCAATAGGAATAGGTTCATCTTGGCAAAGGACCTTCTATTTAGATATGGGAAACATCGATCACTTGTGAATATTCGCCAACATCTACATCTATATCCATCTTCTTAATCTTTTCATTGTGATTTTGGTTTGTTAGTTTCCGAGTATTGTGGCTTGTTCGACTATCTAATTAGAGTTTATTTACTAATACTTGAATTGAATTTGCAAGGTACCTCCTCTTGTAGTCATTTTGGATTCGTTCATTGATTTGTCACAAATAGACGGAGTTGGAAATATAGGTTTTGTAGGTATATCTCTAGTAAACCTTCACGAGACTATAACTCGTCCACTAGGGACACCTAGGGGTTTAAAGGCTTGTTATTTATGCTAAAATTAACCGTAGCCTCGACGTCACGGAGTTGTTGTATTTTAGTTTTGTTTGATTTGCTCGAGGACTAGCAAAGTCTAAGTGTGGGGGAATTTGATAGGTGTGATAAATACCTAATTTTATATCTAGTATTTATGCTTTCTTTGTGAGTTTTAGTGTGAATTATGTATCTTATGCTTACTTTTGAGTGTATTAGGTGCTTTGGAGTCGTTTGGAGCAAAAGAAGGAGAAATTAGCCATTAGGAGCTACAAAATGCTAAAAGGAGCAAACAAGTAAAGTGTTATTGATGAAGAAGGGCCAAAGACCAATTTTAACTCAAGGAATTCTTATCACCATCTCGAAGAGAATTCAAACGCGAAAAGAACGCAAAAAGAATGAGGTCATTCCGAGTTCGTATGAAGAAGTTATGAGCAAAATGGTGAAACCAATTTGGATTAGGTTTTCTGTTGGGCCTTATTGGGCCTGCGCGAAAAGAGATAGGAGAGATGCGTTTTGGGCTTGCTATGGACGTGAAAATTAGGGTTTTTGGTGAATTTTGAGGAGGTGCACTTTCCTATTTTTATTAGGTTTCCTAGTTTTCTTAAAGAAGAGGTTACAAAACTCTATATATAGGGAAGCCTAGGCACAGATATATTACTACTTCTACTTTTGTTTCTAGGGTTTGCAACATGCTAGGGTTTTTCTTTCTTCTTGTTATGAACTCCATTAACATGAGTGCTTAATTTTATTATTGGTTATGGAATAATTGGATTTCACATAATATGGTTTTTGATATGATAAATTAGTTTTGTCTCCATATTTTATCGATTATGATTCACAATTAATATTGTTATATGATTTGAATGCTTGTTTGATCGAGTCGCGAATCGGTTGAGTTTGTTTTCATCTCTATTGCTAGATTAGGGTTTGTTATACGTAAAAGTGATAGATTCCTGATTGCAAGTAGCATAAATATGATTATAGTTTGTAGTGATATATTCTTATGATCATATGTGAATTATAACCTTTGTTAAATTGAATTAGTGCGTTTTCCACGTTCGATTGCTTTGATTGGCCTGATTTCATAGAACTTAATGCATCTAGGGAATTAAACTTGATTAGTGCTTTTACACGTTAGGTTGTTCTTTAAGATAGAACTCATATTCGCATCTTTTAATGTGTTTGTTGATGACAAAAGGAGATTAGCGGGATATTCTTGCGATCAAGATATTCTAGGGCTTTTGATAAAAGTTGAGATTAAATATCAATTCTAATTATTGTGAAGAAAACATATTTGTGAATGAAGATGAATCCTTAACCAATATTCTCACTACTTTGATTTGCTTATTTCTTTATTTGCTTTTATTTTATTTTAGTATATAAAAATCAAAAAAATACCAGGTGTTTTATATAAGGAACCGAAAATATATTGACAACCTAGACCTCTCTGTGGGATCGATCCTTTCTTGCCCTTGCTATATTTATATTTTGAGTAGTAAGAAAGTGTAAATTATTTTTGACGCATACGACAGCGATCAAATTTTGGCGCCGTTGCCGGGAGGCAACGGTTGTCACTTGTTTTTGGTTTCTTATTTTTGTTTTTAGTCTTATTTTTGTTTTTCTTATTTTCTGGTTTTTAACCTTGGTTTGGGAATCGTATTTCAGGTACCAATTCTATGGAAGGAGCATATTGGAACAATGGATACGGCTTTCACCCTCCTCAACACTATGACAATTACCCACCATCTATGGAATGCAATCAAAACCAATTTATTGGCTATGATGCATATCCTAGAGAACCTTATGGTGATTTTCATACATACCAACAACAACCTTGTAGTGGGTATGTAAGTCAAGCACCTAGGTGGGATAATTCTACTTCTAATTGGCTTTATTCGAGTTGTATGCAGATTATGCATGGATTACAAGATATGCAACAAAGGCTAGACCAACTTGACCGTAATAGAGAGAACGTCGCACAAACCAATTTCTGAATATGCCTTCTTACCCGACTCCAGATCATAGTTATGATCATTCACCCATTCAAAGGGAAGAGTCATGGGAAAGAGAACATATTGTAGCTAATGGTGGTAAGCGTGTGAACGTTAGGAAACTTGCGCAAAAAATTATACAAGTTGGAAGACGATGGATACTCGGAAGAGCTTGTCGATGAAATTAGTAGGACCATCCATATGGAACTTAAACGACGTCGTGATAAAGGTTGGGAAACCGACGACGATTTGATTTTGGTGAGTCTGAAGATGAAGACGAAGAGGAGTATGTTGAGAATGTGACCGTTATGACCAATATTATGGAAGACCCAATTGAACTTGTGAATGATTGTAATGATGATGTTGATGTCGAGACTTTGGTTAAGGCAGAAACGGACGAAGAATGGTTGCAAAGTTTGATAGAGGACCATGATATACAAGAGGTGAATAGTTCACTTGAATTTTTCAAGGATGAAGAGGATTCTGTGCTACAAGAGATTGTGCGAGGTTTGTCTAACCCTTTGCCTATTATTTCTTCTCCTTTACTTCTTATTGGTTTAAATATATGTGCTTCGAAAACATTGTTGAATGATTTTGTTTCTCGATTTCCTCCATTAGAAAAACTTGATTCTCATACTATGCAGGTTTGTGAACACGAAACCGTAGAAATACCCGACTCCTATATTCTTTATACACTTCCAAGTGTGGACAAGAATAAGTGTGGGGGAAGCTTTTATCGGTTAATAGCTTCGTTTGTGTTTTATATTACTAATATTTGTATGGAGCTATTGTTTGCAAAACAGGTGCTATGGGTGGATCCCCAACTTTTCAGATTATTGGTGTATGGGGAATGAATTTTACAAGAAGCTACGTCGGGCCGTCGACTTTAAAACAAGCGCTTAGTGGGAGGCAACCCACCGGTTTTGTATTTCTTCTCTCTTATCCTTTTGATTTTGATTTTATTTTTGTTTCCTTTTTTATTTTTTATTGTTTTCATATCATATTTGCATCCCCATGTTTAATTTCATTAAGTCCATAATCTATCTTAGAAGAGAATTATGACGAATACCTTTTCGTCAGAAAATTTCAGACTGCGCGTAGTTCAGTCCAGAGACCATAACTGTCAGACCGTTTATCAGAACACTGTAAAATTTTGACACTGTGTAGAAAACACGTAGGTGAACAACTTTTGTGAAATGGAGTTTTTCCAAATTCCTTACCAATTTGCACAGTTTTTTGCGTTTTATCTTCTGTTACGTCAGAATTCAGAACTTTCGGTTTTACACATTGAGGACAATGTGAAGTTTAAGTGTGGGGGAGCATTTATATGTTTGTATAGTTTGTTTTATGCCTTTAAAAAAAAATATAGAAAAAATAGAAAAACCAAGAAAAAATGTGCTTTTTGAACTCCGAAATCTAGAAACTTGTGCCTTTAGGATGACACCATTAGTGGATGGAACCATTTTGAATGCAGGAGTTGAGGAACCAATTAACTAAAAGGGACGAACATAGCTCGAAATCACAATTAACATGATAGTTGTTACCATATCTCGGAATATCACCATATCACATTCTATTTTTATTTTACCATATTTATCTATTGTTCTCTAAGTGCTTTGGTGGGTCACTAAACATCGACGTGTTATTACTGCTAGGATGGAATAGAGTGATTGAGTTACTAGAAAAAGAAAGAAAAATGAAAAAAAAAAAAAAAAAAAAAAGAGACCGACCAATTAGACCAAAACGGAATAAAAAAAGACACTTGGGAATAGCAGTATGTGTGAAACGTAGTCCCTGTCTCCGTCGCCTAAACAAGCGTGGAATGCAGGATCCAAGGCAACTATCACATTCTTGCTGACAAGAAGCATGCGCTTGGATCCAAAAGATCTAATCATGCTGTCTAATATAAAAAAAAGAAAAAAAAGAAAAAAAAAAGTGAAAAAAAAGTGAAAAAAAAAGTGAAAAAGAAAAGAAAAAGAAAGGAAAGGAAAGTTTTATATTGGTTGAATAAAGTCACTCCTGGTTCCCTTGTATATGCTAGTGAGTTGATGTAGCATTCAAACCAAATAGCTCAATCCAATAGGAATAGGTTCATCTTGGCAGTGACCTTCAGACAGATATGGGAAACATCGATCACTTGTGAATATTCGCCAACATCTACATCTATATCCATCTTCTTAATCTTTTCATTGTGATTTTGGTTTGTTAGTTTCCGAGTATTGTGGCTTGTTCGACTATCTAATTAGAGTTTATTTACTAATACTTGAATTGAATTTGCAAGGTACCTCCTCCTGTAGTCATTTTGGATTCGTTCATTGATTTGTCACAAATAGACGGAGTTGGAAATATAGGTTTTGTAGGTATATCTCTAGTAAACCTTCACGAGACTATAACTCGTCCACTAGGGACACCTAGGGGTTTAAAGGCTTGTTATTTATGCTAAAATTAACCGTAGCCTCGACGTCACGGAGTTGTTGTATTTTAGTTTTGTTTGATTTGCTCGAGGACTAGCAAAGTCTAAGTGTGGGGGAATTTGATAGGTGTGATAAATACCTAATTTTATATCTAGTATTTATGCTTTCTTTGTGAGTTTTAGTGTGAATTATGTATCTTATGCTTACTTTTGAGTGTATTAGGTGCTTTGGAGTCGTTTGGAGCAAAAGAAGGAGAAATTAGCCATTAGGAGCTACAAAATGCTAAAAGGAGCAAACAAGTAAAGTGTTATTGATGAAGAAGGGCCAAAGACCAATTTTAACTCAAGGAATTCTTATCACCATCTCGAAGAGAATTCAAACGCGAAAAGAACGCAAAAAGAATGAGGCCATTCCGAGTTCGTATGAAGAAGTTATGAGCAAAATGGTGAAACCAATTTGGATTAGGTTTTCTGTTGGGCCTTATTGGGCCTGCGCGAAAAGAGATAGGAGAGATGCGTTTTGGGCTTGCTATGGACGTGAAAATTAGGGTTTTTGGTGAATTTTGAGGAGGTGCACTTTCCTATTTTTATTAGGTTTCCTAGTTTTCTTAAAGAAGAGGTTACAAAACTCTATATATAGGGAAGCCTAGGCACAAATATATTACTACTTCTACTTTTGTTTCTAGGGTTTGCAACATGCTAGGGTTTTTCTTTCTTCTTGTTATGAACTCCATTAACATGAGTGCTTAATTTTATTATTGGTTATGGAATAATTGGATTTCACATAATATGGTTTTTGATATGATAAATTAGTTTTGTCTCCATATTTTATCGATTATGATTCACAATTAATATTGTTATATGATTTGAATGCTTGTTTGATCGAGTCGCGAATCGGTTGAGTTTGTTTTCATCTCTATTGCTAGATTAGGGTTTGTTATACGTAAAAGTGATAGATTCCTGATTGCAAGTAGCATAAATATG
This sequence comes from Papaver bracteatum, assembly GCA_023529315.1. NCBI lineage: Eukaryota > Viridiplantae > Streptophyta > Magnoliopsida > Ranunculales > Papaveraceae > Papaver > Papaver bracteatum. The sequence continues at coordinate 296,490 of JAJJWX010005269.1, read as the reverse complement.
ATTATAGTTTGTAGTGATATATTCTTATGATCATATGTGAATTATAACCTTTGTTAAATTGAATTAGTCGTTTTCCACGTTCGATTGCTTTGATTGGCCTGATTTCATAGAACTTAATGCATCTAGGGAATTAAACTTGATTAGTGCTTTTACACGTTAGGTTGTTCTTTAAGATAGAACTCATATTCGCATCTTTTAATGTGTTTGTTGATGACAAAAGGAGATTAGCGGGATATTCTTGCGATCAAGATATTCTAGGGCTTTTGATAAAAGTTGAGATTAAATATCAATTCTAATTATTGTGAAGAAAACATATTTGTGAATGAAGATGAATCCTTAACCAATATTCTCACTACTTTGATTTGCTTATTTCTTTATTTGCTTTTATTTTATTTTAGTATATAAAAATCAAAAAAATACCAGGTGTTTTATATAAGGAACCGAAAATATATTGACAACCTAGACCTCTCTGTGGGATCGATCCTTTCTTGCCCTTGCTATATTTATATTTTGAGTAGTAAGAAAGTGTAAATTATTTTTGACGCATACGACAGCGATCAAGTGAATCCGGAATGACATCAACGTCCGGATGCAACTGGTATTATAGGGCATTCTACGCATATGAAATTAGTTGTCGTGATGAAATGTTTATGCAAAAGTACGCCAGCTGATAGTGTTGATGATTACACTCGTATGGGTGCAACTACAATATACAAGTATCTAAAAAGATTTTGCCACACCATTTGCATGACTTTTGGAGCAAGATATTTGCGTGAACCCACTCCTGAAGATGTTCAGGGGTTGCTAAATGAGAATGCCGACCGAGGTTTTCCTGGAATGCTTGGTAGTGTTGATTGTATGCAATGGCCATGGAAGAATTTTTTGGTAGCTTGGCAAGGAACTTACCGGGGTAAAGATAAAAAGAGTAGTTTGGTATTAGAGGCGGTGGCATCATACGATTTGTGGTTTTGGCATGCCTTTTTTGGAATGCCTGGATCAAACAACGATTTGAATGTGTTGGCACACTCACCCCTTTTTGATAACATGCTAAAGGGTGTAGCACCTCCATGCAATTATGTCATCAACGGGAACCAATACAATATGGGTTATTTCTTAGCCGATGGTATCTATCCAAAGTTGACTGCAATTGCACAAGCTTTTTCTCAGACATTGGACATTCCCGACTATGTTAGGTTCAACAAGTATCAAATGGATAAAAGAAAGGATGTCGAGCGCATAGTTAGTAATTCTCCGAATCATTCCCGAATGATTCCCGAACGTATCCGAACTGACCGAATCCGAATGATACTTCCGAACTATTTAAACTCCGAACCTAGTTCCCGGATTATATGGACCTCACGAATTATTCGCGAACGTATCCGAACTAACCGAATCCGAATGATATTTCTGAACTAGAACTTCGAACCTAGTTCCACTTTAACCTCGCTCTCCCATAAGTAATTCTCTGATCAGAGTTTTGTTGCTTGGTTTTTGTTTGATTTTGAATATACTTTATATTTAAATACAATTATTCAGTTAAATTTTTTATTGATAGTTGTTTAACCAGTGTTTTATGTGTTAATTTTTGTTTAAAAATCTATAAACTCGTTTTATAATACATTTATGCGATTAAACTGTTTACTTCTTGTTAAATAATCACGCTAAAATATTTTTTTCATCTTATAAATCATATACAAATAAAATTAGTCTCGTAATAAGATCATAATACTTATCAATTTATCATTTATGTAATCCGAATTTTATGTGCCAAACTCACATTTATAAAACGAATATACACGTACGTATGCCGTTCCGAACTACTGTCCGAACAACGAACCGTTGACCGGATTTTTGACCGAATCTGACCTATCCGAATCCGTATAATTCTCGTACGTATGCCATCCCGAACTACTACCCGTACCCCGAATTGCTAACTAGGGTCGAGCGTGCTTTTGGAGTGCTTCAGGGTAAATTCAGAATTGTCGGATCTCCCTGTAAGTATTGGCACCAATCTGACTTGAATCTAATTATGAAATGTTGTCTTATTTTACACAACATTATTATCGAGCATGAGCGTCGGGATACGGATTGGGGCATGGTTGTTCCTGTTCCATTACCGGAACCTAACGTTAATGGTCATGTATTTATGTCATCTCTGAAAAACCTAGAACTGCACCTATAACTAAGAAATGATCTTGTCTAGCACATTGTTGCGTGTCCTGGTAGAGGAGGCGCGGCAGGGGACTTGTCTAGTTTGGAGGGTTCAGATATGGAATACGTGGTACTTCCATCGTCAGAAGGAGATTATAATGATACAGACTTAGAATAAGAAGTTTTCCCAGGCCCAAACGAGGATGGAGCATTTGAGTATTATGGAGATTACAATAATCAAATCCCGGATGAATTTCAACATGGAGATGAACATGTTCATGCATACGGACATGTGGGAGACGAATATCAACATGATGGAGATGACGATGAGGATTCTGGTGATGAGGAGGATTCTGACGATGATAAGGAGGATTCTGAGGATGACGATGAGGATGAGGAGGACGATGCTGAGGATGACGATGATGCGGGTATGCATGATGATGATAATGATGATTCTGAGGCATATGATGTATTTCATTGTTGTGTTTTACGTTTTCGAATGTTACACGCACTTGTAATAACAAATTTTAGATGTTTTTGGGATTCAATTATGTATGCAAATTATGAAGCTTAGATTTGGTGGCATATGGTTTACAATTACGATAATCCGCGAAATCATTTAAACAATATATGGATATGTATACATATCCATGAAACTATTTGTACAGCATATGTATTAGTATACTTATCCGTAAAATCTCGTTCTTCAGTGAATGGATATGTATACGATGCATGTATAAAGGATTCACAATCTCTTTAGCAATGAACATATTAGTTCGACCAACTCTGTTCTCCATCTTCGAAAAAAAAAACACTTATTTTTGTCCAAGTTATTATCCATAACACTTTTATTTCTTAATTATGGTGGGTTATATTCCGGAGGAAAACGAATTGATAGTTACTTTATGGGTTGAAGTTCATCTAGAGAATGAATAAGAATATGAACAACTAAATAACACAAACCTTTTGGAGCAGTTGCTGTAAAGGTTGACTATACATAACGGGAATCTGAATGAACGCATGTTTAAGTATCTGAAAATAAGGTTAAATGTTATAACTTCAGACGTGAAAGTATATGTAACGACACATAGATCGTTATATTTATGTAGGGCTGCAGTACCTTTGGAAATCGTAAGAAATTTATCGGTTACCTATCAAACAATCTTTTGAGTATGTGTACTGAATTGTTGAATAATTTAATTGTAAATTGATATTGTTTTCTTTTGTTGTATGAGAAACAGGCTTTGGAAAGTTACAAAAAAAAGATGAAGAAACCTTTTAGATTTTTTAACTGCTATGTCATTTTGAAAAATAGCTTCGCATAGTATAACCCTTCCCCCTTTGAAGATTCATCACCTGAATCATCAGATGAAGAGTAAAGGATTAAAATGAAGATAGGTTTTGTGCGTATATCTTTCTGTATACCCTCACGAGACATAACTCGTCCAATAGGGTCGCATATTGGTTTAAATGCTGGTTGAACGTGCTTAATATAATCGTTAATCTGAATATGAAAATAACTATTATTATTTATTGTAGACGCATATTACTAAATGTTCATGACATTCAAAAACTCACACATACTAATTATAAAAAATCACATTACATCAATTGATATTCGATTCAATTAAAACAACACTTATTCATCCCATGCCACCGTTCCACAATCAAGGCATCTCTAGTAATGTTTTCCATATGTTTTTTTTGCAATTGAACAGTGCATTTCCATAAAGAAATAACAACCCTCAGTTTCACACGGAATCCCCTTGGTGCATTCAAACTCCACCTTACCTTTTAGTTTGAAGTTGTTGCAGAGTTTTTCAACTTTTTCTTATTTGATTGCATCTTTCATTGCATCCTCCAAACATTGTGCTTCTCCCGGACATTTAGCATACTCACATTCCAAATATCTTATCTTCTCTGGTATCGAATTTTTTACCTTCCTAGTGCCGGTGCAACCTCGTTGTGGACATTTTGTATATAGCCATGGGCATTGAAGCAGACTGCGTGTATCCATGAAACAACATGGACAAACCTCTTTTGCTTCCACACATACTATTTTTTTTTTCCATTTCTACTCGAACTGTTAGAATATATAATTTAGGTTATTTATATGTAAGAATGTATTGAGATTGTTGATGGTAAGAGCAAAAAAATGTTATGTATTTATATAAAGAAATAGAGTGTTGCGAAAAAGACCCGTTGCGAAATAGAGTCGTTGGGAAAAAGAGCCGTTGGGTACGAGTTGTTAGAAATAGAGCCGTTGGGAAGGAATCCTATATATAAGAAAGATAACCCATTCTTCTTTGCAACATCAATCTACCTATTTTTCTTTGCAACCTCAATCGACCTATTTTTCTTTACAACATCAATTTACCTATTTTTATTTGCAACATCAATCTACATATTCTTTGCAGTATTAATCTTGGAGGTGAAAAACAAAGCTAAACATCTATTCAAATGGAAAATCAATCAACAACTACCAACTCAGGCGAATACATAATTAGAAGATGCAAGCGACCCACTCCATCAATTGCTGTAATGGAAAAGGAGATATGCAAAAGAGGTCATCAAGCTATTACAAACGCAACGACGTCTTCATCACCTACCAAATTAACTAATGTGATGGATGAAGTGTTAAGAAAAGGAAAGTCCACAAAACATACCAAATATTCATCTGGGTGTTCGACTGAATACCAACACAAACTCAAGGAATACGAAGAAAAATGCAAGGAAAAAGAACGAGGTCAACAACAATTCCAACTGAGGGAAAGGTTAAAGGATGGTGAGAAAGTGACTGAATGGATTAGAAACTTTTACCTTCTCAAGGATGATTTTCCATAATATCTTATAGATCATACAATGTTCTGGACTAATGTTGGTTGGGGTTATTTCGTTAAAGAGACGGGCAAGAAACCACGCTTTAATTATCAACCATCCTATATTTTTTCAAGGACAAATCATGTTAGGAAATTATGCATCAGGTACAATGAATTTCTCGATAGGTACAAAGGTTCACTGCACAAGATGCATATACAGCTTGGAGAAAAGAACCGTTTTATCATTTTGAAGCGACATTGATTGTTGAATCGGACACCATGGAAAATAATAACATGTAATGTGTTCAGACCTATCGAATGATCTGTTGTACTTTCTTTTTAAAGTTATTTATGAACATTAGTTTAATGAAGTGATAAAATGAAGTTATTAATGTGAATTTTGATTGGAATATCGAGTGGTTACAACACATTGCAAATTAATTAATTCAAAAAACAATTTAAATAGATTTAGACAATACATTTATAATTAAGTTAACAACAATACTAACTAGAAATTTAAGACAACACTTTTAATTTAAACATGTACTATAAACTAAAAAACTAAACTTAATGAAAGATAAAACAATTAGAGCTGGATTACATCTTCATCTTCTGAATCTTCAACGGTGATTATACCCTTCCACTTCAAAATCTCATTTTGCTTGCGTTGATAATATCGTTTTTCGTGGGGGCCTAAACGACTAAGGTCCATACAAATTATTACATTGTCTTCATCTAAATGCATTTGTTGTTGATGCATTTGATTAGTCTGTTGTTGAAGCATTTGCAAATTGATTTCATCTTCCATTTGATAACTCGGTTGTTGAGTATACCCCCAAAGGTTTGGTATTGGAATTCTTGTTCCATTCTCATTTTTTCCTTCCTTGATCGTGTTTCCTTAAGATACTCCAAAATACTAGAACTTTGTTGATAGATCTTATCTTCTTCCATCTTAACCGAAGATGTTCCCTCACCATCTTCTCTATATATACCTTGCTCATGATACTTCTTCTGTCTGGCTAGTTTTTTTTGGCTTTGTTTGTTCCTATAGGACGTGCATTTTCCTTGTATTTCCAACGAGTTCTCCATTGGGAAGAACTTCAGTACCATCTTCGACTGATACAAAGTTACGATGATTATCAACCAACTCACTGTTTTAGCTCACAGTCAGTTCATAATTAAATCCAGGGACCTTTGCTCTAAACAATTCATAACATGCATCATACTTGAATGGTTGTCCTCTTTGTTCCTGAAATTGAAGGAGACCATCTCTAGTCTGAAAAATTATATAAGAAACATTAGGTTTATTGCTATTATCACCAACTATATGGAAAAACTTAAAAAAATAATAAAACTTACCAAACCTTCGTGGTTCGCATCGCTTTTAATTTGCCGATATAAAGCGTTAAGAACGGACACGAATTCTTTGACATCTTTTTTAATATGTCTCATCTTGGTTTTCAAAGCATCCCAATCTCTTTCATATGGATTGACATTGCGTTGCTCAAAAATTTCATGAATACGTATCCAAAACATAGCGGTTGTTTGCGCCGCACCCACAATTTCGTCCATACTCACATAAATAAAAGCAGTAGTAAGATCAACCTCTTATTGTGTGACAAAATTAAGTACCATTTTGAATGAAACTAAGAAAAAAAAAGAGTGGTACAATAAATCTAAATACCAAAGACGAATAGTAAGATGAAGAGAAAGAAGAAATCAATTGATGTAAGAAGGAGAAATAAGAAATCAATTGATTTGGTGTGGTTTGAGTAGAGATTTAGAGTGGTATTTATAGAGGATTTTGAAGAAAAAAAATGGGATCCGACGGTGTATAAAATAGAGCCGTTATTGGTGATGGATGGTTAGGATCGGGTGTGAGAGAGGTATAAACAAAAAAAGGTCAAACAAATATAATTTCCGAAATGGGTACTCAGTACCCGTGCAAAAATCTACGCGTACTGAGTAACCGTATCAACGGCTTTACGCGTACTCAGTACTCGTAAAGCGTAAAATAATACGGGTATTCAGTACCCGTGTGATTTTCCTTCCCTACATAAGTGATCAGATCTGATCATCCAAGTAGGGAAGAAGGGTGATATCCCTACATGAGTAGGGATATGGGAGACCATAGTACTTGGATTTTTGGTGTTTTGAGGGATAGAGAGGGACAAAGAAGGGATATCCCTCTCCATAGTGCTAGATCTAACCATTTTCAATTTTTTTTTTGTCAATTGATGACTTAGATTTTACAAAAAAAAGTGGCCATATAAGTTCCTCCCTCGTTTCGCTCGATCGGCCCAATAAAAAATAGTGGAATTTTCTAAGGAGCCCAAGTTTGGTTCCTCTCTCTTACAAAAACCCATCATTAAGATGGTACATATATGTAGCCCAAAAGATAAAGCGTACTGTTAAGATTAGTAGATTTATATTAGACTAGTGTGTAACCCGTGCTACGCACTGGGTCTGGTGGGGATTTCCGATTGGTGTGGCGGGGCTTTGCCATGCACCTGTGCCCCAGATTCATTGGAACATCTCTAAATTGAACATGCATTTGGTTATTACCCAAGCGTAAAGTTTGTGAAATGTCAACTTTGACATATTCTTGCAAGCTTCTTAAAATATTTCGAATCTTCACCATTCTTTGATAAACTTAGAGGTCCAACGGATATGCCTATTACGTTGCATAATCAAAAAGGAATGCCCATTATTTCACATATTCTTATTTTTCCTTGTTCTCTGATACATTAAAACTTCTTCTTTACTAAAACATTAGACCACACTTTATGGAGTTGTAATCAGTTCATTCCGAAAGACTAACAATTTCCACCACTGGTTCACTTAAAACATACTTAAGATCCCATATTTATCCTGTGACTAACAATTTCCACTACTCGTTATAGATTTAGGGTTCACTAAAAACATACTTAAGATCCTATATTTATCCCGCGTGGTACCGCCTGTTCCTACAGAGTGAAATGAAAATACCATACTATAATATCAAGAAGAAACATATTTAATTCAAAATAATTAAATATACTAATCTTGATTTTAATTGATGAACAATAATATCGAAGTATTATCTTGAAAAAAAAGACTATGACGCATAAATTTGGCTAAAGTTTTTGATGGTCAATGAGAACATTTGTCTAGTTTCATTAAAAAAGAAAAGAAAAATTAGAACGATTGTCATCCATATCAGCTTTAGCTTACTTTTGAAAGATATGTGAACGAATTTGTATTAGAAAATAAAAGTAGTAAATGATTTATATATAGTCTCTTAAAGGAGAAGTCTTAAAAGGCCGATTTTTTGTCATGTTTTTACATATCTTCTCGAACCTTTTTTTTTTGGTTCTCCAAAGGTAAATTGTAAATTTCTTGTAGTAAAAAGACTTCATTTATGTAACAAAACGCGCATACTCCTTTAGTATTTTGAAAATAGAACTCAACTGGTTAATCATCATGTTATTTATACATGAGAGACGTAAATAGATATAATTAGTTTGAAAAAATTCACAAAACCCACTCTTAAGAACTTAGATGGGAATAAAATTTCCCTAATTTTCAAAGTTTCTAATATACTAAGAAAATTGTACAGACCCTACATAAACTCTTGTAAAATACGAATTTCAAATTTGATACAATACATACCATACATATGTTTACATTTTCCCCACAAACTTCTCATGCACCATGAACAACATTAGTTATTACCATTGACACCAGTTCTTAGGTATGCACTGATAAAAAGCACCTTCAACATTTACAATCAGTGATCAAGAAAAAAACTTGAGATCAAACAATTATGACTTAAGTAGGAAAAACTGATGACTTTGTAAATAGGGTTTAAAAGGCAAAACAGGAACCCGCCATTATCACCCTTGGAGTGCCAAATGAGGTGCAAAACTACGTGAGAATCCATCAAGTTCACAACTGCATTTGGAACATTTAAATAAATGGTCGATTAGATTAGTTTTTTTATTGATAAAAAGGTTTGATACCCTTGGATATTCAATATATATTGTGGGAACATCTAATTTTTGTAAGTCATAATATAATGACAACAAAATAAATGTTCCAACTCTTTTACAATAAGAAATAGTAAATCTCCTCATTCATAGTAAAATTATAAAGCATAAAACAAAAATGTTAAATTCACAGTAAAACATGAGTTTTAAATCAAGGTCACACAAAATTCATTCCAAATAGTCTATCTTGTTATGTGATTGAATATGAGTTGTAAATTAGGGTTACCTACATTATTTTTCCCACTAACTAATACTATGCAAAAGTGCATTTGAGCAAAAAAATAACAAACAAATAATATGTTGTCAAATGCCCAGTGAAAACAATTAAATTAACGTATAATTAGTTATTTGTTCCGTATGTTTGAGATAAATGAATCCAGCATCAAATAAATTTAACAAATAAGCAACCAACCAAAACCTAAATAACTTGAACATGATTTCAAATAATGATAGCAGATGATTGAATTGGACTTGCATTATTATATCTCGCTCCTTAAGATTTTGTTCAACCTCTTCTTTTAGAAAAATTAAAGCAATATCGTTCAATTAATTGTTTGTTCCATAAGTTCGAATAAGATAAGTTTAACATCATGGGAATAAGCAACCAATCAAAGCCTAAATACCTTGAACATAATCTCAACGATAAAAATAAATAAATTTTTACAGTAGATGATTTAGTTGGACTCTCATTATCATATCTCAACCATTTAGTTCAATATATCTGATATCGTTTCTTTTAATGACACTCTTTTTCTGGATAAGTTTCACTTTCAAGTTTCTCATAAGTTCTTATATATATATATAGATAGATCTATCTTACAAAAACAAATGGTTTTTGTAAAATCTGATGGTTGTGGATGAGTTTCTTGGTGCGATCCACGGCCACCATTTTCTCTCAAAATTCAGAAAGTTGAGAGACAAATCGCGGCTAAGAATTAACCCATGTTTAATGCCCCATTCAACTGTCGAGAATCACTCATCCATTATCAACTGTCCGGCCGTTATCAAAACCATTAATACCAACACCAATTTAGGGCATTAGTCTGCCTGATAATTGATTTTCTTCCATTAATATTCTTTCCCTCCTATAATCCTTTTCGGTTACGAATTATGATTGAGTTATTTCCAATAATATTTTCCCCTTCCTATGATCCTCTTCAGTTACAAAATATACATTGATCTCCTCTTCAGTTAATACAAAAAAAATATATTTAAAGATCATGTAATTACTTAAGACGTTACAGGCAACAAGATCCTTTCAAAAATGTTCCACTACATAAACCCTAGACAAGGTGATCATCTTTCCCAGTTTCATTCGCATTCTCTTTCAGCACTACTAGGTAATGGCCGTGAATTTTGTATTCGATTCTTTCGGTGATAGTTTGGTTTTCTTTGAGTTTTAATAAGATTATTATTGTTCTATATAGGTTTTGATTGTTGGATTCAGAAAATCATCAGAGTTCCAAACATCTTAGGTAATTCAATGGTTTATGAACTTTTAGTTTCAATTGATTTTTTTTTTTTCATGAAGAGACCCAATGGAGGATTTTGATTGTTGTATTCAATTGATTTTTTTTTGATTGTTCATGAAGCGGAGAAAATCTTTCTGGACTTTGTTCATTTAATTTAATTTTTTTTTGGGTTTATGGCATCAATCTTCATGTCTAGATTATGAAATCTGTAAATGAGTGATTATCAAATCTGTACCCATAACTCTAATAATCCCCATCTATTTTTTTTATTTCATATCACTGGAGTTGGTTTGGACGAGTAAATTGGTTACAATTTTTGGCAGTCCATACCCCATCACTTCTTTCAACTCAAAGACCATCAAATCTGTATACCTAAAACTAAACTAAGTATCATTTTAGTATTAATGAAGAAGAACACGAGCTGAGTATCAGTTTTTATTAATGTTTTAATAGAACAACATTCTCCGAATGAAGGGGAATCACGATGCCTCCATTTTTTTCTTAATCTTTGTTATCAGTTTCTTCTCTCAGCGGATACATTCTGCAGAGGAGTGTATCACCAATTCCAGGATTACTAAGAAGAAAAAAACAACAAATTAGTGGGAATGAATTTATTAATTATCCCGAACTATTGATTGCAAGGTCGGAAGTTTAAGACCAGTTGGTGTAACATTAGCACCATATATATATAGAAGGACCTGAACTAGATAGTGATATTAGTTAAAATGATGATTCTAAAAGAGAAGGCTGGGGTCAATGGATCAAAGCCAAACTATCTAGAGTTTGTTATGATTCTGCTTCTCGCGGAGCGGTATTTCTCACTGCCTCTCTTCAGTAAAATCTTTTTATTTATTTATTTTCAGATTCTTTGCTGCTTTTGGCCTTTGTTTGCCCAAGTCTAAACCCCAATTGTTATCTTTGCGATCTTGGGTTTATGGGGATTAGTCTTATAACCCATTAAGGCCTTGCGAGTTTAGAGATTGATAGTATAATACTATAATAGTCATATAAAGCTGAGATTCATGGGTTTACATAACCAGAAATTGGTTCTGCTATCTAATGGCTTACATGACTAGAGGATTGAAGAATAACTATGCATGTAAATATCAGCAGCTTACCACGGCCTCACAAGCGATCTCTTGCTTGAACTAATTAAGGTTCGTGTTTCACAATGATTTTTAAGAGTCCGATTAATTTTTGTTTTACTTTGCATATTATTATTCTTCATTTTTTTACTATTTCAAAGTGATTTGCAAGAATGTCCAAGCTTTAACGATGATGTTTTGAACGAGATTGTTTTGAGACGGAAAGGGACTTGCATGGCTCAGGATGATTACAAAAAATCTCACCCAAGAAGGTAAAGTGGTGAGCTCTATCTCTTATATTGTATGTCCAAACGCCCAAACTCAGTGGCTATAGAAAGTGTATCCACTGTCTACTTTTTTAACGTTGTTGCGGCTGATTTTGCAACATGGCTATGGAAATCTAAAATAAATATTGAAAAATTGCTCGCACCAGAAATAATAATAGTTCATGCTATTTGTTGGGCCTGTGAAATGATTTATTACATTACAGTAATAACGCAAATGGTTATGTTTACCACTTATGTAAACCTACATAAATTAAGGTCTAAATAAGACCTTCATATAAGAATTTTTAAGACTCACTGTTCAAGAATTGGATATTTTTCCAGTCAAATGTGCTAGGATTAACCATCTGTGATTATCCATATTGCTATGCTTCTGTCACCTTTTGTGGTTGTATTTATTTGTTAGAATATTAACAAATTCTTCTATCTAGACCGGCTATTCTCATCTCATCATGTAAGATTATTTGCACAAAATGTATGGTTTTTAGGCCAAATATCTTTTTTTTAGGTACGGAGGTATATTACTTTTTAGGAACGGAGGTAGTGTATTACTAGCTGAGTATCTTCTAGGAAGACAAAATCTCCAATTGTTGAAAGTTGAAACTAAGGACCTGACCTTAGTTTCGCTTGCTTATTAATCATGATATACCTTGGAAACAAGTAGCCATATGCACAAATGCAATTTTCTCTCTTATGCATCTCTTTTAGGCCAAAAATGGTTTATGATTCTTTTCCTCCACTGTTTTCATGGGGGGACCAAACACTGACCATCCAAAAATTAAGTTTGTGCAGGCAACTTTTTTACTCTGAAGTGATAGATCTTTGAAAATGGCAGGCCTACCAAACAACCCACCCCTCGAGTCCCTGTGCTTGCAACGGATAAGGATCAACCTATCCCTGATATGGAAGATGAAACACCCACCAAAAAAGCCAGTTTAGCGTGTAATAGGTCTGCCTCCACTGTTGTTTTCAGTGATGAGGACTGAAGGCAGATACTTCGGGAGACAATAGGCGCATCATGAATAACCAAAAAATTGCTTTTTCTCTAGATGTCTGTAATCTTTCATTTACACATGTCTCTTAACTTCGCAGACTATAACTTTCAAATTCTATTAATTTCACTTTCTCACTTTAAATTAAACAGTGCAAATGCGATAAAAATGAAATATATATGAGACTCCGTGAGATGTTTTTCTTTCTTTTTTTAACCGTCGGTTTCGAAGAAGTGGTTTGGAAGCTACCAATATGAACCTCGAAGAGATGAAACTGACTATGATGATGAGTTGAAACACAAACACAAGGAGGCCGACAGAGCCATTACCAAACAGGCAAGAACATACAACGAGGCTACCGAACAACTTTAAACGGCTATAAAGATAAAGAAAAAAACAGATCAAGCCTTACTCCCAAAACAAGAAAACTCACGCTAAGAAGATCTCTTCTTGACTTGAAACACTGGCCCTCTTCCAAGAATTTCTTGACTTGAGCCAACTCCAAATATGTCTGCAAAAGTATGGCAACTGCGCGTGTAGATGCTTAAGAAGATGAAAAAGACGACCCTGATCCTAGAGTTCATGATGTTGGATGGACATGTGTAAGGTATAATGTTACATATCCCGTTCATATTATAATATTAGATTGCTCGACTCATGGGTTATACATAATCCCAACCATAGTAACAACCGAAAACCAACATTACGTTTACAGAAATCCAAATCCCGGGCCGTTACGACACGTGTCATATACTAGTATATTTATGGTACATTAAAATTGTCGTACTGGTTTGTTATGTTGCTTTCTTAAATAATTATTAGCTTGAATTATAGGATGATATTATGCACTAACGGGTGAAAACAAAGAGTTACATCAGACATCGAAATGATTCTGAAATGTAAGTTATTGTTTCATTATTTTTAACATATCGAAAGTACATTTTGTTATATGAAATTTAACCCAAATGTAAATTAGTGAAGCGTGAATTTTTACATATTGTTGTGAGATTTCTGAAGTAATTTAAATCTTTAGCTTTATTTGTTAAACCAAGAGGTCCAAATGATATGCATTTTATGTCGAACTATTAAAAAATGACCATCCCATTATTTCACATGCCTTCTTCTCTGATTATTCAAAACTATTTTTCTTACCAAATCAGAACATTATGCCACAATTTTTCCATAGCTGTAATCTTTTCTTTCTAAAATACCAATTTTCACCACTCATCACAGAATTGGGGATTAACTATAACATATCTAAGATTATTACTTTATCCTTTGGGGGTACGTACCGTATGTATCCTATGGATTGTAATCGTACTTTTCATCCAGGACACGTTATTTTGGCTTCCATAAATAGTAAGCATAACAAATATTTTGGATATATGTTCTGCACATGGCTACGAATTTGGTGTTTTGGCCTTCTCAACCTTAGGTGCACTCGGTGATGATACTATTGCCTTTCTTAAGAGATTAAGGAATTGCCTTGCAAGTCATGATATTAACACTAAAGTAGGTGGTTTTCTTTTCCATAGAATTGGGCTTACTATTCAAAAAGTTGTTGGAGCACAACTTGTTGCCAGGCTCCCCACTGACTTTTTGTAAACAATTCTATTGTTTTAAAAAAAAGAATCATCTTTTGGGAACTACCCAATAAATGTGGGGGACTACCCAGTGATACAAATGTCCACCCTACATTATAAGGGGTGTCCTAAAATGTTGAAATGACTAACCTACCCTTAATCTATCTATCTATCTATCTATATATATATATATATATTACCACCTCCTCCCATCACCACCACCTATATATATAACCACCTCCTCCCATCACACCCGCCGCTCACTACCACCGACCACCACCACCACCGACCACCTCGAACCACCACCACAACCACCTCTATATATAGCTTAATTTAAATCATTAACAAAACAAAAAAATCAAAATCAAAATTATAACAAACCCATTACTTGTCATTCATTTTTGGTTGCAAAAATGAGAAGTAATCATTAAAATGAGTTGAAAATGTAAGTTGCAGAGAGAAGTTCGGCTAGGAATTATGTGAAAAACTTTGTCGAACTAGCCGAACTCAACTTTTAATGGAGGTTTTTCTTTTTTCCAGAGAAAAGTTCGGTTACGTCACAATTACGTCGCAAAAAAGTTCGGTTACGTCACAAAAAGTTCGGCTACGTCGCAAAAAAGTTCGGCTACGTCGTAAAAAAGTTCGGTTACATCATAAAAAGTTCAGTTACGTCGCAAAAGTTCGGTTTCGTCGCAAAAAGTTTGGTCACGTCGCAAAAAAATATTCTGTTACGACACAAAAATTTCGGTTACGTCGCAAAAAGTTCGGTTATGTCGCAAAAAAAAAATCGGTTACGTCACAAAAAGTTCGGTTACGTCGCAAAAAGTTCGGTTACACCGCAATTTTTTCTCCTAACCGAAGTTTACTCTGAAAAACCTATATATTGGGCTCAGTTACGTCGTAATTGTTTTTCCTAACCGAACTTTTCTCTGAAAACCTATATATTGAGTTCTGTTAAGTCGCAACTTTTGTCTTTTTTTTTTCCCAGCTGAACTTTCAGTTCGGTTACGTCGTAAATTTTTTTTCCTAACCCAAATTTTCTCTGAAACAAAAAACTCCATTAAAGCTGAGTTCGGATACCTGTGTTTTTAGAAAGATTAACCGAACTACACTTGTAGATGAGTTCGGTAACCTGTTCTTCAAATGTTGTAGCCGAACTTTGTTAACCAAACGGAAATCAATTTGTAAATTGTTCATTTTTAGGAATGTTTTGGCCAATTCAAGCACCATTAACTAAATTTGAAGTATCCATGAGTACCCAAACCATCATACTCTTGTTGTGGCTCTTAAAGAAAAAGATCCTAGGTATCATCACATGAATCACTCATATCATAATTACTAAACTCAAAAATATATTTTTGAGTTCACCCATCTTCTTCTTCCTATTTCCTTCCTCTTCTTCTTATCTCTCAAAAAAAATGTTAAAACAAAACAATCCAACTTATAAAACACTAATCACTAATCAGTTTTTAACTAATCACTAACTAAGTTTATCATCAAGGGTAAAGTGGGTATATTTTTTTTTATAAGGGGTGACCAAATATTACTTCTAATATCCTCCCCAAAAACTTATGGGTAGTCCCCACATTTATTGGGTAGTCCCCAAAGGATGGTTCAAAAAAAAGAAAAAAAACAAGAACTGGGAGCAAGAAAAAAAGTAATTGTGATTTAAGATTATGCAACTAACTCAATTGGAAAAAGAAAAAAAAAATGAAATAACTGCTAGCATAAAAAAAATAGTTCAAATTAATTAAAAGTACTAATTAGATTTAATTGAAATTAAATAATATCACAGTATAATATTGCAGGAAAAAAAATGTCTATATGATGCTCAGACTTGTCTAAAATTTTCATAGTCAATGAAGTCACTTGTTCTCTGAATCAACTCTAACTTATTTCCAAAGACATGCGAACGAATATGTGCTACAAAATGGAAGTAGTATATAATTTATGTATAGTATTTTCAAGGAGAAATATTGCAGGGGTGATTTTATGTATAGTCTCTTTACATCTTCTTAAACTTGTTTTTATAATTCCCCAAAGATCGACAATTTTCTTGTAGAGAAGGCTCCTTACAACTTCCTATCATGCAAAGATAAATTTCTTGCAGAGAAAAGCCTCCTTGCAACTTCCTATCATGATCAAAAGAAGGGCACAGAAAGTAAGCAATTTGATATCTCTTCGTTTTCGCATTAGCCATCATTTTATTATTAAAATGCTTACGTTAATTATTGCTCCAAGGCTGCATTACATATATATGGATTTTCAGTAATATGCTAATGTTCATGGCTGAAGAACCAATAAATGCTAAATGCACCAAATTTGTGGCTGATTGTTGGTGCTTTCAAAGTGAATTTACCTTCTGAAAAACATGTCCAATGTTAACAATTAAAGTTTCTCGGTGCAGTTTTACTGTAACTCATTTGGAATCCTTCGCCAACTGTAACTCTCCCAACTTGATCTTGATGCAAAATGATGAAAATGTCACAATAAATATAACAGATTAATCTAATCATTTCAGGTGAGATTTCACATTTAAGTCACACCATGTAATGCACAATTTATAATAGATACAAATCTAACAGCAGTGAATATAGAAAATCCCTAAAGTATATATACAACACACCATCTAAACACGAAAGGAACACGAAGATTATTTGTCTGCATATTTTCCATCTCTAGCTTGGACTTCACGTACAGTGGATTCCCTATATACTCACCATCCTCTCCTATCAAATAAATTACTTTCATTTCATTCTTTATGTACCATCACCATATCATCCTTAATAACCTATAATCCAAACAAATGACAAAAAGGGCATATGGTCAGTGATTATTAATTATTGACAGGATAAAGGAAAATTTGTGCTACGTGGTGTTATGAGATCCTAAACCAATACATAATAACACATGAGATCCTAAATCGATACATGATGACATTGTATAAGAATGGATGAGGCAACTAAGGCTATCGTACATGTTTGCTCGGAATATGGGACAACAGATGGACTGGTTTGCTATAAAATATGGTGCTGGAATATTCAATATGCTTGGCCATCCAAATATTTGGTATTTATTATTTCAAATGTAAGGGACATGCCACACATGCCTACAAAATCTTAGGCCGATAACTACTACTCCCTCCATTCTTTTTAATATAGGCTGGTTTCCTAAAATAGATGTTACAAAAATATAGGCTGGTTTACTAATTGGGAGGGTATCAGGTTTCATTTTTACAGTTTTAACCTTCATAAAAACACAATTCTACGGTTTTGTTTATTTTAGAAAAAACTGATGAAAAAACCGATAAAACCAAAAATCATATCGTTTCATCTCCATGTTGATGTCGAGGAGAATTTGTATGGAACTGCTGCTGCTGGTATTTAAATTAGAGGTATTTTTCAATTTTGGAAATACGGAGGGAAACCAAACCAGTAGAGAGTGCGAGAGCTTCAATGGCGTAACTCTCAAGTCTAATTCATTAACCTTCGAGAAAGAATCTCTGCTTCTTCAACATCTTATTCACAAGCAGCAAATAATGGAGTGATGATGATGATGATGATCAATTGGAGAATGGATTTGGTCTTGTTCTTCCTAATCTTCTTCTCCAACCTGAATTTAGGTCAGTATTTCACTCTCATGAGTTTAATTATTTTGACATTTCGGTTTCTTTTTAGGGTTTTCGATTCGATTTTTTTTTTTTGTTATTTTGGTTCATAGATTTGGGGATAAAGTTGAATAAAATATTTAATTGAAAAAAAAAAAAATAGGAATCGAAATAAGGCCTTCTTATCAATAAAAATCAATTCTTTTTACTAGGTTTAGCACCAGGAATTGTGGATGATCGTTATTTATTCTAAAATTTGATTTTGGTAACTA
Organism: Papaver bracteatum; assembly: GCA_023529315.1. Taxonomy (NCBI): domain Eukaryota; kingdom Viridiplantae; phylum Streptophyta; class Magnoliopsida; order Ranunculales; family Papaveraceae; genus Papaver; species Papaver bracteatum. Next base: position 278,197 of record JAJJWX010005269.1, on the reverse strand, counting down.
ATTGAATTGCATGCTTATTTTGTTAAGAATTGAGCCGGAATTACAAACATCTCTGGCTAGAAACACCAATCTCAGGGTAACAGAAACACCAATTTCAGGGTACTAGAAACACCAATCTCAAGATGGAATTTTGTTACATTGAATGCGTAAAAGGCTTGTTTCGTGTTTATTATCACATGGGTTTTGTTTTAATGTTTTGATTTGATTTCCAATAATGCGTTTCGACTCAATTTCTGAATCTAGCTAAGTTTTTTCTTGATCAATATCATTGTTCAGGTGTTTCTCATAGAATATGTCAATCTAATATTTGAAGAGGTTAAGAATGAGTTGTTGGTAAATCTGTAACTCGAATGAGAATTTTGTGCCCACAAGTTGTTTGAAGAAAGTCCCAAATGGGGGATATGGAGCAGTAGGTTATGGAGGGACCCCAATTGTGTCTCCCAGGAGTCCACTATGGAATAGATGGACCAATTCATGTTGAAATGGAAGTCCTTTTACTGAAATTTCAGGATGTGTCTAGTAAACGACTAATTATCCATGCGACCTTATATAACCTTGCCCGTATAAAACGAGGGACTTGTCTAGTCCTAGTGGAATGGAGTGATGGAGTGAGGATATGTCATTTGGTACCTAAAACCACGTGATGGAGTGAGGATATGTCATTTCCAGCATTAATTGGTTATGTGATTTTTTGGTAACAATTCTAACTTATGAACAAGGTGATATGTCCCTTCTGATAAGCATCATCTAGATAGCTTTGTGAAAATACACCACAGACTCAGGGCTCATCTAGCTTAAAAGTTTCATCGACTGTTTTGCTTTTTCTTGAAGTTGATTGTGAATTTGGCAGTGCTTGATATACATATTCACTTGTGTTTATTCCATAGAATGCAGCAGAGAAACCTCCATTTTTCATGCCAAGTTGGACTGCAATGCCAATTCATGTTGAAAGGGAAGTCCTTTTACTGAAATGTTTACCCGACTATGCGAGCTTGTATCTTAGATGGACCAATTCATGTTGAAATGGAAGTCCCTTTACTGAAATTTCAGGTTATATCTTGTCTAGCTGAAGTCATTATGTATATGTTCTTTGTTCTTCTTATGGCTTGTCACACTATGCTTCTCTCATGTGAGACTGTGAGATCTTGGACATTGCTTCAACTGGATCAACATGGTTCCCATGGTTTCTGATTCCCATGAAGAGAAACCCCTTATTCATTAACTTAACTATTGTCTGCATATGTTCTGTTTTTGTAGGGATTATACTAAAAAAACTTAATAGCAATCTTGTCGTAAAGGACCTACTGATGGAAACTTACACTAGCGGAAATTAGCAGTATCGCGACCGATAAAGCAAGTCATTTAACTTGTATATATGACTTTCTTTGTCAGTCGCGGAAATGGTCGCAGTCTGAGCGTACTTTTCATATATGACGTGGCTCTGCGGGTCGCGGTGCAACTCATGTCAACGGCCGACTGTAACAGTCAATGAGTTAAGAATGACCACAGTCGGTCCTAGATTTGGATTTTAATATAAAAAATAAATCAGATTCAGATTGCCTGACTGAATCTGCCTGAGCTGACTAAATCTGAGTACTCATCAAATGGAACTCAAATTAAACTCAAATGAAAATTCAAATGAAAACCAAAATAAACTCAAATGACAATCAAACTCAAATGAGAACCAAATTCAAATTAAATTTGCACCCAAAAATAGTCTTTCAATTCAACATTCGTTCAAATTACAGAAAAAAGGTATAAAATCCAACTTCAGACCAATTTAAGTTTCTACAACCATAAAGGTAATTAAGTTCTAAGATTCAGTTACAAAATGATAATAAACTAATAAACAATTGGCTAAACAACAAAAGAATAAACTCAGTTAATGATGAACTTAGCCCATATTTCAAAATGAAGTTCCCCCATTTTACACTGCAGTCTTGGAAAATTCGCCAGTAACTGCAAATGAAAACAAAAAAATCAATAAATCATTTTACACTTCATAAACAAATGTCAGAACCTAGATTATGACGCAACATAGGATGACAGACATTTGAATTTATACCAATTCACCAAACAACTACTGCAGGGATTCTTGATTTGAGATAAAGAAAGACAACATTTGAATATAAGCCCATAATACATTCATGCTTGTTGAGGGTCCATCCAAGGTACACCAAACATTATAATTCAATTTGCAGAGAAAATGCTACGAGATAAGGGAGGGCGTCCTAGAAACAACTACATAGCATGATACAATGTTCTAAACAGTAAGATTCACAGCACTAAATTCATACTTTCAACCGACAAGCAAGAAGCATCTTATTATAATCACAGCTTGGAAATGTAGACTTGTCCTTTAGTTTTCCTAACAAACTAGGTGTTTCATGTTCTGTCCTTGATGGTGGAGGCTCGGATTCAGATGTGCATACTTACATCACCTAATTGCTATCAATTCCACGTTCCAAGTAAGATATGAACTGTTAAGTACAAGCCGTAAACATTACAGGATATGATATGATGAGATATTGCATATGGGATTAAACAATGAACAAAATTGCGAAGATACATATATACCTCGATAGTTAAGGCATTATAATTGCATATGTTCCACAATCCACATTCAGGTAGCTCCCTGACGGCATAAGAGTTGAATGTATGGTCAAATATCCATGTATATAAAGAAGGAAAACAGAGAAAACAACTACAAAAGTACTGAATATCAATTTCTACCTGAAAATCCATATACTCATCATTTACTTGAGCATCTCCATTCCAATACTCATCATCTCCAACAGTTACAGAAATTGGAGCTTCACTTGTGGATCCAATAAAGACAAATGGATCTTCAAAGGCATTCTTGTTGGGGTCTGATGGTGCACCTGAAGCCAAAAAAGTTACACAAAAATGGATTCAGTTGGCACTTAAGTTGGAAAGTTACAAAAAAAAATTAAATTCTGATCAGGATTTAAGCACGTAGCAGACTCAACTTGAACATTAGAGACACCTGCCGGATGAGATGATAAATCGTTTGGATACACTACGCCTTAAAAAAGTGCTTCGTTCCATTTGTTGGTAGTTGTATAGACACCATCTTTGGCTCAGGTGCTCTTCCAGCTTCAAACCTACTCAATCCATCCATGACAAGAACCATAAAGATAACAAAAAAAAAAGAAGTGCTTTTGCTATTGGGTAATATAATTCCAGAGTATATGGGAAAGGTAAAAGAGAATAAAGATGTTACCTGAGTTTTGACTCGTGCATGTTCAACAAGTGTAGGTTTCACAAAGATAAAAAAAAAAATCCAAGACAAATGAAAAAAAAATGATTCTCTAATCACAAAAATAATTTTGCACTTACAGCTGCATCTACTGAAACCAACTGCATCTAGGAGAATACAAATGGTACTTTGGAACGACCTTTGGGATTGTTAGGAGTCGACTGAAATATAACAAAACAAAACATAGCACAACATAGTTAATGGTATGAGGCAAAAAAATTGTTTTTGATATGTAGAACTTCACCTTCTCTTCCATCACTTGCTTCAAGATTTAAAGAGAAACTGTTTCACCTTGTTGGAGGGTCATATCCTGCAACAAACCAATAACGGTCAGACTATAAATTGAAATAGAGGATTACAATTACAATACTCCTTATTTTGAACTCCAAGACTGCTGAGAATCATCATAGCTAATTTAGCAGGCCATCATTATTTGAAATAACTAAAGCGGAACATTTACTATAAATACTCAAAGAAGCAACATAAAGTAGTAGTGCATGGACTTAGAACAATAAGGAATGACGTAAAGAGAGGAAAAATAATGACTGACCATGGACTCTTCTTCGCCTTCACCAAATCGTAATGCAAGATCACATAAAGCTTGTGTTGTGGATTCAACGGTCATGGGATTGCCATATGAGAACTTGTGGTTCTGATAAAATAAGAAATTAGCACTTGGGTAATATAAATAATTACATGGGAGAGGTAAAAGGGAATAAAGACGTCACCTGAGTTTCGACTCGTGCATGTTCAATAAATGTATGAGAATCAGCAATTAGTCCACTCATATCCATTTGGAACATCATTAATTGTGACCACACTCATGTATATTTTTTATTTATGCTCATGGAATTCCATAATTTTCTGCACTCTACTAGGCTCCTGAAAAAGAAAAGGAGGATAAAGATGTTGCAATTTTATTGGACTAGCAACATTTTCTTACAACTTTCACCAGCTTTTAAGGATCTAAACTTTGAAATCTTAAGATAATGTCGAGGACCCATGGACAGGAGTCAAATTTATGTCAAAACCAACTAATTATTAAAGGTAACAAAAAGGAGAACCGAATTACGTATGTAACCAAAAAATTAGAACCATTCGTTAAACTACCCAATATCATTTATCTAGCGTCCCGTATCCAATAGTCCATCTTTAGAAACCAGATTTATTGCAGCTGCATCACAATTTTCTGTTTATATTGAAAAATTTGTAAACGGTCCATACAAGTGGCATTGGCAAGTAAGACTTATATCTTACTATTACTAAGATTTATAAGCTAACCATCACAATCACAACATACTTTATACAATCCATTACAGCAATAATATGCTTAAGCACTTAGGTAGATAATCCTTTCTAAAACTGGCACAAACATAGAAACTCCAACGATAGTGCCTGATAACTACTAACACATGTCTAATTTAAAAAGGGTCCGACAAGTGTTAAATGTTGGAACTAAGTCCCAAACTTTGCAGCAACATAACCATATGATGAAAATAGAATTGAACCTAATACTAGCATACTCAACAAAACATGACATAGCAAGAATGCACTATATACGATTCATACTAAAACAGAAGGCTAACAAGGAAATATCTAGAAAATAATCAAATCTGTGTATAATTATTAAACAAAAACAAAGCTATGAAATAAAGAACAAACCAGCAATGGCGAAGTCATACGTTTCTCAACAACAAGCACTACTTATTTAGTCTTTAATTAACCAATAATCAGATTTGTGGATAATTATTAAACATAATAAAGCTATGAAACAAAGAACAAACCAACATTGGCGAAGTGATATGCTTCTCAATAGCAAGCGTTACTCCTTCTTAAATCTCTAACCCAAATGCAGTTGACCCAAGCTACAAACTAACAAAAACCCAAACCAATCATGACCATAATCACAGAAATTGAGTTACAAAAATTTGAGTTGGAAACTAAAAATTATGTCTTTTTAGTTTTTTGGTTACCTTAACAGCTTCAATCGCATACACAACCTGAAACAATCTCCCTTCAAGCGAGAAACTAGTCACGCCTCTATCATACTCACATACAAAAATCACCAAAAACATCAAAATCTATCAAAAAGAAGCAACATAAAAAAAAACCCTAGCTTTGAGAAGTAAAAGGATTTTTTTCACCACATATTCAATTTTTAATCTCTTAAAAATCTGCAACAAAAAAAAAAAACAATCGTAAGTGAAGCGTATATATAGAGCTAAAAATTCAAAGAATATTTTGATGAATGGTAATAGTGATAAGTATGAAATCGAATATTAGCTAGGATTTATACCTTTCGATCGCCGAAATATGGAGTTAGGGTTTCTGATTGCGATGATAAAGATAAATAAAGATTGGGTATTGGAAGTTGTTGATGGAGAAAAGGGGATGTTGGCCGATTGTGAAGGAATTTTATTTTTATTTTTGAAGTAGCAGCAGCGGAAACAAATGATATTACAGAGACAGAAGTAAAATAAGATAGATAGACACAAGAGAGTTATTTTATTTATCATGTTAGAATCATCAGATCTGATTTTATCTGTTGGAGAGAGGTAGAAATGGTTTTTTTCTTTGGCAATGGCGAGAGAGATCTGTTAAAGGAGGAAGAAATGGTTTTTTTTTCTTTGGTTGTGTTATGAAGAGAGAGATGGAGAACAGATAATAGAGAGAGATGAAGAGTTAATAGGAAAGGTGATACCTTGAAAATTGAACCACAGAAAAATCGAAGTTTATCAGTCGCGGCATGGGTTGAAAAAATGAGGGTTAAAATGGTAAATATAATACGACCCGTTTTAAACGCTTAGTCAATGTTCCGTGTTTTTACCGCATCAATGACCGTTTTGGTCAATCATAGGTCAAACTACAGTCAACGAGGGTCGTGGATGTGGGTTGAAAAAACCCTCTTTTCCACTAGTGTTAATAGCAAAGCAAGTTACTTTCCAGTGATTGCAGGGATTTGTTGAGAGTTTAGGCGTTTAAGTTATTCCCAAATTATGCAGTTTTTTTATTTTTCAGCAAAATGGGGGTTTGTTATTGTTTAATGGGTCTTACCCAAATGAGAACTCTCTACATGTTGCTGTAATTTTTTGATAGGGTCTTACCCAAATGGGAGTATATGGTATGGTTCTTATTTTAGTGGGAAAGATATTTTTTTGACAGTGGGGAAGCTAGATAGAAATAAGTCTTGGATATCCTGAAAAGTTTATAAAGAGTAAAAGTTTTACCCTTAACAAACACTTTGAGCAACTCTATCTAATGTGTTTTGCTTCTTAATCAACTTAATTTTCAAAAAGAAAAAAAGACTTTAGCCCTTAAATTAGAGCAGTTCTGGTACTCGGATGATTGAGAAGATTTGGTGTTGGCACACACCTACCTAGAGTTTTTATTGATAGGTTTGGATCTCTGCAAAAACACCATAGTGAAAAGTTGATTTTAGCTACAAGGAAAAGACTGCAAAGTCACCAAGTATTGTTCCCAGTCATAGATTTTGCATAGAAAGTGGTGCAATATTAAAACATCCTTTCTTCCGACAAGGTCAGAGGCGTCCTTAAGCCAGCTCTGGTAAATATCGTTGCCAATGATAGTTTGTTTAAAATCCATAACAAGCTGGACCGCTCTTTTGATTTTCGTATTCACCTTCATTTGTTTGTTTCCTTTACAATTTTGAGCAACTGGGAAGTTAATAACAGCACTCAGTGGCACAGAATCATGGCTCTCGCAATATGAATGTGACAAAAATATAACAAGTAAATAGATAACCAAGTCATTCTTGTGCGATTTGATTCAGAGCATTACTACACTAACATTATTCTGATAACGTATCATAGAAGTTCTGAGAATGAAGCTGTGCATTATCTGGCACAGCTGGTAAAATTGAGCTCACAATACCATGGATATCGTTTTGACAGGTGGATTATGGAAGAATCAAATGATAATGAAAACATACAGACTCAAAATAACAATACTCAGAATTGAAGTATGAAAATTACAGCCACTAAGGAAAACTGGTTCAAAGAGCTAACAAATTACAGCCACTAAGGATAAGTACAAGAACTTATGGTCAACTGAAAGTTGGTAAAACACAAGCACAATCAAATTCAGTGAGTGCTTCATTTTATCATAAAGGCTTTGAGCTTGGATAATAAAACTCATTGCACGAGCATCAGGTGAGTGTTATACTGGTAATATACATATTCTCAGATAAAGGCCCTTGGTGTATAAAAACATCATTCAGATAAACGCCCATGGAGACACTAAGACGCATTAAAAGGTGAAACTGAATATTGCCAGCTATACTTTGTAACAAAGTATATACAACATTGATCATATGTATAAAGGTTTTCAAAATACGTGCAAACACACATACTCAAGTAACAAAAGTCAAAGAAAAATCAAGTTTGAATCACATACCTGAAGAACTTTGTTGCATAATTTCATACTCCTTTATAAATTTCCTTGCCTTATTCAATACTTGAGGATCACACTCAAGTACATTAGGGAGTTGGCCATCTCTAATTAAACGCCATTTATGCATATGAGGAATCTTGTAGTGAATCCCACCCTTGATTTTAAGAATCTCCTTCATGCAAGATTGTAATGTTATGAAAACATTGTTTTCTTCTTCAACCGAGAAATTTGCAAACGCTCTCGTAACACTTGCGATAAACTCATCTACTGTGGTTGTAGCATCAATATGATGAAGTGCAAAAATAGCGCTGAAGAACCCAAGGTCTAAAACATTCAAGTTGGGGTTGTTCGGAGGTTGACACAACAATTCGATATCTAACCCATAACTTCTAATCGCTTCCACATATTCTTTATCATTCTCGTGCACATGTGGTTTTGCATTATCTTTTTGTATAAAGATTTTCTTACAATTATTAAACGGCCATTTCTTCTTGATAGCAGGCAACAATTTCTCAATCAAAACACACCTCATAACATCTTTGTCAAAGATTTCATGGCCTTGGTTTCCATTGTCCCAGCTTTGCGGTTTTTGCTGCTCATTTTTACGGCTTCTTTAACCACAAAAGGCCAAATTCCAATCTTACCATCAAAACCCAAGCGAGGACGAGCCACGACTGTTAAAAACATGATTTTGGTGATAAAATTCTTATTTTTGCACGTGCGTAAAGGCTCTTCTTCTTCGGCATGAAGATAAAATTTTTGTGCCCTTCTAGTAATGTAGAACCATTTTTCATCTATATGGATCCGATCCAACATGTCAATGAATGAATTTGAAGATTGGTTCACACATTTGTCTATCATTTTCAAGAAAAACTTCACCCTTGCTATCTTGTTTTCATCCGTAAGTCCCGGCCTCAAGGCATTTGAATGTGGTCGAAGATTTCCATCCTTAATTAGTCGATGTACGGTTGATGTTGACAAGTTTAGTTCATGTGCTATTCCTCTTATTGTTGTTTGTTTGCGAAGAGGTATCAACTTAATTCTATCTATGGGATAAATTATCTCCTCCTACTCCTCCTCCTCCTCTTCTTCTTCTTCTTCTTCTTCCTCTTCTTCTTCTTCTTCTTCTTCTTCTTCTTCACTATCACCATCATCATTTTCTTCCGGGTAACATTCATTTAAATCGATGAAACAATAATGATTTAAATCTCTAATAGTTGGAGATGGAATTGTAGTAATTTGAGATGGAATTGTAATTGGAGTAGTTGATGGAAAATTACCTTGAGATAGAGTATCCTCAGGAGTTTGATTCAGATCAAAACCCATTTCACTTGGTAATTTTATCAAACACTTATAGGGTGAATCCCCATTGACACACACTAAGAATAATAGCCATCATGTTGTTACTGCCTAAAAGAATTCATCTGACACTAAGTTCTTCTTCATCAATACAAGAAATTCATCAGAAGCACCCTCTGTAGCAGAAATTACTTGAAACCCATTACAAGTTTCTCTTCACAATCCGCAGCAGAAGAACCCTCTATAGCAGAAACTACTTGAAACCCATCTTATAACCAAGCAGACCTACAAACTAAACACAAACTTCCTTTAATACCAACCCATGATAAACCTTAGTCTAACCAATCAATTGAGATTTGAATTGGGTGAAAACCAGCATGAGGAAGTAAAACGACCAAAAGAAGGAGATGAAGATAACAGATTTTAATTGGGTGAAAACCCTGAATTAAAAACAGGAGCAGATTAAATTCCATGGAAAATTATTGATTGATGGGGTGATTAACTATCGAATTTGGAATTTGGAATTTGTTTTCTCAGTTTCGTTTGTTCTCTGGGATATGAATTTATTTGGTGGGAGGGAACAATAGGAAAACACAAGAAAAACGGCTCACATGATTGGTTTTATTAAAAACCATAATCTCCCTGCTAAACTAAACCGGCCTATATTAACCGAACGGAGGGAGTATATAAAATCATCGATAAGAAGCCAAAATATCATGCTTCAGGAAAAAGAAAAAGAAAAAAACACATTTCCTCGTTTCCGTCAAAGGGTACGGAAGTTTTTGCAAATTTAGACAGAGCAGCTGGCAAATGAGTCCATTTTAGTTTTCGATCAGCGTTAAGCTGTCTATTTCTTCTAATCATTATCAATATTATTTTCATTTGGCCCCTCTAAAAATATTATACAGAGCTCTTCATATATCTCTCTTCAACGAATGGATTCTTATCCGGAAACCAAAGAACCAATTCAAAACAGCTAATGAATTGTCTCTACGTGCACAAATACCCCTAAAAACTATTAGAAAAATAAATTTAAAATTCCAATTATCTGAACTTAAAAGTATTACTAACTGAAATATGGAGCGCAATGAACACAAAAGGTATAATGGAGTGGAGAACTACGTAACAGAATAAACCCAGTTAATAGTAAGATAGTAGAGTGAACTTGAAAATTTCGTACCTCTCCCATAGGGCACAAAGATGCCGCGTCATCGATTTTTTATTGGGAAAAATATCGCTTGGTCCTTTTTTAAGTGGGCTCATGTCTGTTTAGTCCTTTGGTCAAATGTCTTTTACTGTTTGGTCCATAATTATTTAAAAATATTAAACTGACAAAAGTACCCTTCCGTGTGAATTTGTACTTTTTTTTTTGTAGCAGGTCATTCCAGAAATGAAGTCCATATAAAAACATAAAAAACAGAAATGAAAGTCCATATAAAAATATAAAAAAAACAGACTTCATTCCAAGAATGAAGTCCATATAAAAACCTAAAAAAAAAACTTCATTCCAGGAATGAAGTCCATATAAAAACCTAAAAAAAGAGACTTCATTCCAGGAATGAAGTCCATATAAAAACCTAAAAAAAACAGACTTCATTCCAATAATGAAGTCCACATAAAAACCTAAAAAAACAGACTACATTTCAGATATCATTCCAAGAATGAAGTCCATTTAAAAACCTAAAAAGAACAGACTTCATTCCAGGAATGAAGTCCATATAAAAACCTAAAAAAAGAGACTTCATTCCAGGAATGAAGTCCATATAAAAACCTAAAAAAACAGACTATATTCTAGACATCATTCCAGGAATGAAGTCCATTTAAAAACCTAAAAAGAACAGACTTCATTCCAGGAATGAAGTCCATATAAAAACCTTAAAAAAACAGACTTCATTCCAGGAATGAAGTCCATATAAAAACCTAAAATAAACAGGCTTCATTCCTGGAATGAAGTCCATATAAAAACCATCTTCAACAACAGCAGCAGAGAAAATCAAGAAAAACAAGAAAATCAAGAAAAAAATACAGCAGCAGAGAAAAAATAAAAAGTTAAACATCATCTTCAACAACAACATCATCTCCATCATCTTCTTAAACAGCAACACCATCGTCTTCATTGATTTCATGGATCGTCTTTGATAGCAACAACACGAGAAGATCAAATCTCCATCATCTTCAACAACATCTTCATTATCTCTATCATCTTCATCGTCAACAACAGTAGCAGCAACAATTCTTCATCTTCTTCATCATCAAGATTCGTTGTCTGCAACATAAACAACAGAAAAAAGAAAAAAAAATGGGGAGAGAAAAAACTAGATCTGAAATTGAATTATAGAGGAGAGAGAAAGAAAATCTGAGAATGATTTATTCTCTCCTACTTTTTGTCTATATATATGGTCCTTATCCAAAAGGGTATTTTTGCCACTACATGGTGACATTTACATCATCCATGACATCAGCGTGGGTCCAAACAATAATTTTTAAGACCAAACTATAATTTATATTACCAAATAGGACCAAACAGATATTTGATTAGGTCAAATGGACTAGACTCTCTCTAATATATTATTCCTAGGACCTAATGATATTTCTTACTTTTTTATCCATAGCTTGAAGTTAAAGGAGAATAGTGAGATACAGTGCTCTATGGTTTACACCGTTTTAAAACACCAATAATAGGCGCTCTGCGTGGCCATTAACTTCTAATGGTGTGCATTAATATCACCCATGCAATCTCTATACCAAACTGAATATAAACAAACCAAAACCTATTTTAAGTCATAGTCTTGGAGCATCATTAGTGGGCCACTAAAACCCAGAGTAAAGATCAAATAGGAGACGCAGTGGGGAACGAGTAAAGATCAAAGATCAGATTATAACCAAAATCCAGACTATATTTAGTCTTTAGTCTTGTCTTTAGTCGGGCGTAATTTAAAGTTACGCCCGAACAGGCGTAATAGAGAACTCCGCCTGACACTAAAAAAAAAAGGGGCGGAATTGTTAAGTTCCGCCCGATTAAAAAAAAATAAAAATGGGGCGGAATTGTAAGTTGCGCCTGACCAATTTTTACTCTCCCCCACTGCGTTGCAACACGGACTAAACCCAAATTTTCAAAAAAAAATTGCTCTTTGGTTTTTGGTTATGATCGCACAACTACAGTTTCTCTTAGACACATAATAAATATGTAAATAGCTGTACTAGTTAATATGTGAATAGTTGTATTCATGTTGGCACAGTTGATGTGCTGAGTTTGATCTCTCAAATATATATAGCTTGCCATTAAAACTACAAATGAAGCCTCAAAATTAAACAAAGACAACTTAGAACACATTTTCATATTAATGGTGTGCATTAGGAGTTAAACAATATGTTTTTCAAAGCCTCATCAGTCGGTAGAATTTCCGCCACCATATATTATTTGTAGCTAAGTTGTCTATTCAAATTTCCTAGATTTGTAGTTTTGGTCTCAACTCTTTCACATGAAGTGTGCAATATCATGTGCAATCATGCAATCTCGCTCCAGTCCCCAAATCCGAGACCTCCTTCACGGTATCAACATTCAGTTGGCTACCTTATGAGGATCTGAACTGGTCCCTTTACACGTGATTAATCATCCACCATATGCTTTAATCTGTGATAGTAAGTGGTAACCTGAGATATCATGGAAGCTGTCGGCTTCCTCCTTGTATGCCTATTATACAAAGCCTCAAATCCTCGCATCTGGTATCCACATCTATGAAGGCCTTTCCTAATCCATAACATAAAATGATCAGAGATCCATCAATAATTGCAACATAGCCAGGTTAAAAAAATACTTAGAACCCAAAAGCATAAATATCATGGTATTAAAAGATATTCACCCCCGAACTTGGATACTGAGACTTCCCTGTAATTTGAGAGCTAAAAAGATATCAAAACTGGCAATGCGATTCGACAAATGGTGACATACAAATGGTGACATACACTACATGCTATGTCTATCAAGTTGGCTGTCAAAATGTCTCTGGATTTTTAAAACCCCAGCTAACATGGGAAATTAAATCGAATAGGTATGTGCTAAAGATCTTCAACAAATATATATTAGTAATGAGCGTAGCATATTCCTCCTTCTCTACGTGATACATTCCGGGGAACTTAGACAATGGAAGCATGTTCAGGTTACAAAGATATGACTATACGATGTTTCAAGTCAGGTGGTTTCAAGAGGAACTACCAGTATGCAAGAAGGAAATAAAAGTAAAAAAGTAAAATATACATTTGTCTTGTGCTTTTTCCATACATATGAAAATCGCCACATGACATGAGATCAACTGCCTGCAAAGGCGCCCCATAACATCTTACATATTTCTTATAAGTTACATCTACATTGTGAAAAAAAAAGAAAATGATTTCTTCTTACATATTTTGAAAGACTAGAACTTCGCCTCAAGTTACAATTCACATAAGTCAATAAAACCCTATTTTGTATTATCATGCTCCTAATTAATACCTCATAGAATATTGAGGTATTTTATCTGATATCTTCTTCTTTTCTTGGCCATATTTTGGATGCTATACTCAAAAGTAAAACAAAGAAAATTGAGGAGAAAGTTACTTAAAAGATGGCTGCAACCGAAGTAGTTGAGTAATTGATGCCATGATTCCATAATATAACTTCAGCTGGGTTAGTACTTATATTTCTAATCACATAATGCTTCCAAGAGAAGCATAGATTAGACTTACGAATACTAACATAGTCCAGTTAAGAGTGGTTCGTTCCCCTTTCCATATTACTGGGGCAACATGCATCTTGTGTCAGTTTCCATCTTAGTGTATTCTCCATGAGCATAAAACTTGTGTTTGCCATGAGCATAAAACCTTTAATGGAAGATTAGTTGAATGTTTTAAACAAAAAAAAAGAAAGAGTTGTTGAGCAACCATAATTAGTCCTAGCAGAAAAACAAAAACGATCAACTAAAAATGAATTTAGGGTTATTTAGTTTTTGGTACTTACATTTTGTCAAATGTTAGTGTTTGGTCTAACATTGGACAAAATAACACATTCACAATATATCAACTAAAAATGAGATGGGAGAGCCGACCCTACTCTTTAAAGTTAATAGAAAAATGATGATCCATTGTGTAACCAATGCACTTACATGATTCGATACAAATGTTTCATTCGGCATGACCATCTTCATACACATCCCAGAACCCAAGTTATATACACCGTATTAGGCAAAGAAAAAAAAAGTGGACTTCTAGATAAAAATAAATATTAGAAATTAACAACCTCAAGTATTTCCCCTTTAAGGTTACAGACTGCTATGTTTTTTCGTTACCCATCGTGCTACCGCCTATGGCCACTGGCTAACAGGAAAAAAGATTAACTTCTTGTTGTATTATGTTGTTGGTATAACACAAAGATTAGTTGTGATGAAAAGCTTTGGCTGTCCGACATTTTACATACACAAAACCGAACACTTTTACATGGTACAATATTATCAAAAAATTCCCTTCAAAAAAAATATTATCAAAAAAATTGAGATCAGATGTTTTTTTCACGAAATTCTGATTTCATTAAACAAAACAATACATTATTACAGATTAGGGGATGGATTACCTTAAATATGCAATATCTAGCATTGATAGATACGGTCCCTCACTCTCGGCTCGCACCTATCTTGTTTAGCATCTTGTTTATTATCTATCGTTCTTAGTGAAATAAGCCAATAAAAAAAATTATAACACTATCTTACATGTTAAGAAAGAGAGTGAATATCTGAATATACAATGGCCTATTGAGAATTGTAATTGAGCAGGATATTTGAAATAATTGATTCTCTATGAAAAATTAAATTAGAAAAGAGTTAGCAATTGCACCAACACATGCACCATTATAGACCAATCTGATTAGGGTTTCATATCTCGCTTACGGATGTCCACAAATTTCTGATTTTCCTTCCTTCCCACTCGTGAGCATAAATATATGCAAGTAGTCCTATATATCCTTTATATAACATATGGAACTTCATCATTAAAAAAAATCTTATGGTGGGTTTGGATGTAGAATTTTAAAGGTGGAATTTATGGGTCCAGAGGATTTGGTAGAATTATGTTTCCCTCATTACATTTGGTTGTCCAAATCCTTGGAATCACGTTTCCTACGGGATTCAGTTTTCCAGCAAATCCTCCATATAGAGTCCGACCCCTCCCCCCTAAGATTTGCTGGGAAACTTATCAAAGGATTTATGGACCCACTTTTTTTAAACTTTAAACCCCATATATATGCAATTTTAAGATTTGAGGGTAAAATCAAACAATACAGAGACTTTAAAACAAGAAAACTTTATAAATCCTAGGAATTTAAATTGAGTTACCAAACACACAAGGGATTTATATGAATCCAAAAATTTGTAATCCCATGGGATTATAAATTCCTGAAAATTGTGAATTCTGCAAACAAACCCACCATTATAGTTGTTATGGAATTAAATTGATTGATATGGTATAATTTTAGTTATAACAGAAAGGATTTCTTAACTATAGTATCGAACATGTAAATTTGGCATAAGATCTTAACAGATCTGCGTACATTTATATATAAATCCATACTTAACAGGAAAGGCAAGTATTTATGTTAGTTTAGAAATCTTAAAATCTCAAACCTTCCGATCAATATGGAGCATTAGATCGTATAAATCCTATTAAAAATTAACGGCCACGAAATATAGTGGGTATAAGTTGCTTTTCGACCAATCAGGAGCAAGGGTTTTGTTCACCGGCCAATGAGAGGGGAAGTTACCGCAACTCTCGACGTGGAGTGAGAGGTGGCGTGGGGTTTTTAGGTTGTTGATTTGTATTTTCACATTTTTAGGAGGACTAAATTAACCTCCATCAAAATCGTATTATTAACTAAACTAACTAGTTTGTCACCCGTGCGATGCACGAGTCTATGTTTTGCTTATGGGAATATTGGATGCTTGTTATAGTAAATATATATATTTCTTGGACTTATAGCTATGGGCTTAAGTTTGGTAATTTGTTCCCAATTGACTTATGTTTTCTCTATTTTTTCTCATAATTGATTTTCATTATTTTCCCAAATAGTGAATTATTAAGCAACCTATGCGTCTTGGAGTCTTGATAGTGTGCTTGTGTATCTGTAGAGGATGTGTTATAAGCCGACTTAATAATAAGAATTGTATTTGCAAAGCAATGTTCAAACTTCAAAATAATACTGGTAAGTTTTCATTTATTGGTTAGAAACTTCAAACTTGCTAACACTTGTCTTTCGAGTATTGTTACATGTTGAGATTAGAAATTTTAATCACCTCACAATCAGCCTCATATATCTAAACGAGAACCATTTATCCATTTGGCCAAAATTAATTGAACACTTCTTAACATCTCCTGTAGCGCGTCTTAAAAATCCCCCATAGAGGTCTTATATAGACCTTTATATATGGGTTGTGTTAGAACTTTTATCTAATGAATCATCACCAATATAATGTGAGGTCTTATTAGAGTGCACTTTTTTTTTCTTTTCTCTCTACTCTAAAATATTTCTACTATTTTTCTGAATGATAAAATTACAAAACATAACTTAAATGAGAAGCTCCCTTCACGATGTACGATATTAAATCAACAGATCCAAGATCGACGTTCATCCCAAAAACGTTGCAGCGGAGAAAATGGTAAAAAAATTAAAGAGTTAGTATTTGACTATGTGTTAACTTGTATGCTGGAAGACTTGTCTGGGATCAGGATGGATCCAAAAGTAAATTGATCATAAATGTAGCTGTGCTGTTATTATTTGTCGGTTTAGGTCTTCATCATGTTCACTTTCATGTCTGACGTTGCCATTATGTAATTCTGCAATAAAACACAGAGAGAAAAATATTCATTCTCTTGTAGGCCCATTTGAATTGTACATATGTGAATGAGATGATTGAATATATCCAAACATGTGGTTACAACAATCAATCAACCTTCTTAGATATAAAATATATGAAAAAATACTAAGCAAAACCCATTAGCTGTGAGTTAAACATTATCTGTGCAATATGGCAAAAAAGTTTTTTTTTTTCCTTGCATTTTACAACATATTTACGTATCGACAATAAATTTGTTGTAAAATGCGAGGATTTTTTTTTTTTTTTTTGTAAAAACAATAACATTAAAAGTGGAGAACTAATAAAATTAAAACATAAATAGAATTTATTATAATATTAAAATTGGCTTTGGATTTTTTTTTTTCTGTCATCAAACCTAATTATCGAATATCACAACTAATATTTTGTTGTCTTTCTTTTTTTTCAGGGTCTTTTGGAATAATTTCCTCATCTTAATCCAATAGTATGGTATTTTTTGTCCCGGTCGCGGGTTGTTGTATTCTTTTTCATTTTTTCTGGAAGCATTCTAGTTCAAATAGTATACTTCAGTGATCCCTGGAGATATACTTATTTGTGAAATTTTATGAATTTCAAAACTATTCTTCCCCATAAAATTGCTATGACTGTCCAGAATATAAAGTACCCGAAATTACCTTAGCTTGTGTATTCCATTTCAGCTAGACGGGAAAATATCATTTCATGATGTAACTGGGATTTAATATAATGATACTTATGGGTTAATTCATAAGCATAAAAGGAATAGCAAGAGAGAGTTTATTCTATCACGGTATTACTCCAAACCTAAATACATCAAACCTAAAAAAATTAGAAGAAAAAAACTTACTTAACTACCGCAACTGTTCGTCAGGTAGCCTATGGGTTCTCGATTCCCCTGCCAGATTACCTTATTGTAATCTGAGCAAGCAACATATCTCTTCGAATGTGACACCAGCATCTCCGTATAGTTTCCACTGTCACCTCCAACACCTCTATTTGTCCACTACATTAATAACCAACAATCACCATCCCAACACCTTATTAAAAATAAACTTATTATTTTGTTTTCAAAGCCCTAAAAAGTAATTTAATTTTATTATTAGAAAAGGAAGTTAGTAATTTACTTTCTAAGTTTTTACAAAAAGAAAAAATATTTTTTTAAAGTCGGGAGTAAAACAGGAAAGAAAATATATTTTTCTAAAGTCGGGAGTAAAACAGGAAAGACTACCCTAGACGTGATCTTGAAAAATCTTCCCTATACATGATCTTGAAAAAATCTGTCCAACTCTATTTTCATGAGAAGTTTTCAGGGAAGAAAGGCTATATATTGAAAGAAAGGTAATTACAATTTACAGCGAAGTATCCAAACTCCAAAGAATTAATGGAATTAATAGAAACATATAACTATCCCATAATTATGTTGTTTTTTTAATAGTATCATCCACGATCAAAACATTCAAGAGGGTTGTTCTTTTTATCAACCTCATGAAAGGATAGTAAGTAGGAAGGCTTGAAGAACTTGTAGACCAAAAAATTGTAGATAGAGCAAATGAAAAAAGACTCCTTTGGGGGTATCGAAGAACTTGACACCAATGAACGATATGGAAAAAATCTGTATTACCGACATTTGTTGTACGCAATGACGTATTTGTTTTCTTGCTTTTATCAAATATTAGATTATTTTTAGAATTATTTTATTAAGAATAAAAAAAAAATTCTAAGAAAGTATTAAAAATTGAAGAAGCCCATAGCAGTAAAAACAAATAAAATATTTCAATAACCAATAATGAAACAGACAATAAAGTAAACAAGTATAACACAACATCTTCAAAACATACGGTTGTTTGTACCATAAGTAAAAATGCCACTTAATGGGCCGAATTGATACTTGAATCATCCTTTGGTCCTCATCCAAGCCCGCTAACCAGTCAACCAAGGCAGCCCACCAGTTTGCACAGACCGATCAATGGTCAAAGTCGGTCAACTATTAAAGTCAACATCCGGTCAAGGTCAATGCTCAAAGTCAACGGCCAATCAATGGTCAAAGTCAACTGTCGGTCAACTATCGAAGTCAGTCACACCCCTAGCCAATTTTCGGTCTTGTATCCAGCAACGCTGCTATCCATCTTTGCCAAATAGACCTCCATCCGATCTGCTATTCAACCATCTTTGCCACCAACCTCCATCGATCTGCCAGACCAATTATCTTGCCAACCAAAGATCCATCTAAACTGCCAGCTGCCAGTCCAGCTTTCCAGCATGCAGAATTTATCTTGAAGGATAAATGTGATGTTTCATACATAAATCACCATGAAGCCATGCAACACTAAATGTAGCAGTTTCATACATGCAACATTAATCCCAACAGTTACATACAGAATTGATGATGAAGACATGAATGAGCAGTTTTCATGCAGAAATTAATAGGAGACATGAATGAGCAGTTTTCATGCAAAAATAAAGAGGAGGCATAAAGGAGGCAGTTTCATGCGAATTTTATGACGGAAGCATAAATGGGCAGTTTAATGCCATTTAAGTTGATGTTGAAAATTAGATGTAAAACTGTATAAATAGGGAGAGCAGAAATCATTTTAGGGGGGAGCCAATAGGAGAGAAAACAGAATGTAATACAATTAGCAATGAAAAATTACTCCCCAAGGGGATTCACCCGTGGACGTAGGCAACCATGCCGAATCACGTTAAACTTGTGTCTGATTATTCGTCTTTCAATTCATCTCCAAACCCTAAAAACACACCAAACAACCCATTCATCGTGTTTCGTGCCCAAAAGTGATTTTGGGTACAAACAACGGTATTTATTTCAACTTCGTAAATTGATTAAAAGTTATGCCGCTGGAATTTTTTCCAAATTTTTGATTCTTTCTAGAAGTCATTTTATACTCTTTCATTTCAAGTCCATTCAATTATTATATACCTTTACTTTATCCGCAGAAGCGTCATCGAAATCGTGATACATCATAACGTAAAAGAATAAATCATGTTTAGGCACTTGATCTTTTATGTATAAATGGATATCGAGCGGATATTTTCAAGGTTAAAAAGATTTTAGGATGGTATTTTATCAAGGTTAAATGGATATCGAGCAGATATTTTTTTGGTAACTTCTTGGCGTTCTTTTTGGTTTTATTTCGAATTTTGCACTAGCTCAGAAATACTTTCTCATGGATAAATACAAAAAGGAAAAAAAAATCAAATACAGAAACACTTTCTCATGAAATTACAGAGATGATTATGAAAAACTACCGTACGGCGCACCGATATATCCTCTAACTCAGTCGAATTGAAATAATGCAACGAAATATATTCAACAACTATTAGAATTGCCCAAGAAATTATATGTGCAATGAGTGACACTATATGTTGAATATTCAACACCAACTTAGTCAAGTGTTCACATCTATCTAAATTAACCTAGAAATATCTAGGATGTCTAGAGTCAATGTTAGACAATTAACATGTGTAAAATGAGTGTTCTAGAGTTAGAAAAATCAAATAAGAATACTAGATTGTCTAGTAGTTGGTTTGGTGGAAGCCTCCATAGGCATAGTTGTTAGCCTCCATATGCATAGTTGTTAGCCTCCATAGGCATAGTTGTTAGCCTCCATAGACATAGTTCTCTTCTTCTTTTTGTAGCCTATAAATAGGCATGTTGTATTCATTTGTAAGCAAGGTAGCAAGAATCAATCAATACAAAGTTCAAGTTACAAAGTCCTTGCTTCCACCCTTCACTACTAGAGCTCTAGGAGCTCTATACGAGCAACACCACGATGCTCGTATATCTCCGAAAAATATTATCAAGGTTTCTAAGTTCTTGATAAGAGTATAAATTTTAACTTGGTATCAGAGCTCGTTCGATCCGAAATGGGAGTAAAAGTTTCCGCTACGAATTGATGGGTTTCAAAGCTTTCGAGTTGAGAAGATATGAAGTTTAAGAAGGAGAAGATGCAAACACCACTAAGAAGATTTCAACCATTCCAACTGTCAAAAAAAAAAAAAAAAAAAAAAAAAAAAAATCCTACCTTCACAGGAGCAAAAACGCCTCCATGTGGAAAAAGAAAAGTAGAGAAGAAAAAAAAGAAATCACTTTTTGATAAGTGACCAGAAGACAAGTTTGAGGGAAGAGAGCAATAATTTTCCTCCTCAAATTGTTTACAAAATTCTAAAGACAATTGTGGGAAGAGTGCACCAAGGATTGCCTCCACAATCGTTCAAGAGTTTTAGAAGCCGATATCATGAAAACGTCAACAACGAATGCCTCCATATATTGAGGGAAGAGAGCTTCAAATGATCGCCTCCTCATATTGTGGGAAGAGAGCCTCAATGAGACGACCTACTCGGTTTTGAGAGAAAAAAAATGGCAAGAAAGCCATGTTTGTCACGACAACATCAAGTTTCTACTTGTGACACGAAGCCGGTGGACATGTATCCACTGGAAGAAGAAAAAACTACTGCTACTACAAGACAAAGCTTTTGTAATATCGACATTTCAAAAATGTTGAATTTGTAGAGGCTTGCACGCAGAAGTTAGGAGACATACTAAATGAGCAAGAAATACTAAAAGAGAAGAAATGGGGTCTCCATGAAGAAAAAAAAAAAAGGGGTCTCCATGAAAAAAAAAACAAGATAAAAGAGAAGAAGAAAGGGTCACTTCCTAATAAGTGATCAGAGAAGGGTTTGAGGGTAAGAACAATAAGTGGTTGTTTCCTCAAATCGGGAAGAAGAAAAAAAAAAAAAAAGAATATTGAGGGTAAGAGCAACATATTGCTTCCTCAATTGTCGAAGAAAAGCATGGCATGTTTGTCACGAGATACTAAATCATACTCATGATAAGAAGAAGAACAAAAAAAAAAAAAAAAAAAAAACGGCGGTGCGTGGCGGCAAACATAAAGAGTTTACTGCGAGCGAAGCAAGCATGAGGAGATAAGAGCCGCAAACGGAGATTGGGTGAATATCAAAAAAAAAAAAAACAGAGCCATTACAAATTACGGGGGAGTGTTGGAATTACCTAATTTGTAATGTCCAAATGAAGTCTAAATGGGTTTACAGGTGTTTGTTTAAATACGTACAAACCAAAGTGTGACAATTATGTCATAGCGTTGCAAATCTGTTACGAATTCAGAAATGTGGCAAATCTGGATAGCGTGGTAAAATTGTAACATCAATATAGCAAGAATAAGAATAGTTAGAGCTTGTGGCAGAAGCTTGACGAAATGAAAGATTGTGAGAGAATCTTAAAAAAAAATCAAAGAAGTGTGAAGGTTTTCGCAACAAATGCATGACCGGAACAAAAGAAGAAGAGAAGAAGAAACAACAAAAAGATTGTGAAGAAATGGAAGCAATCACCAAGTGGTGATGAGATAGAGAACAACAAAAGTGGGTGAAAATCCTATGAGTTTTCCAAAGAGTACAAGTAGTATTTTACTGAAACGAAGAGGACTGCAATGTCCCTAAACTACGATGGAACCCGTATGTTCTAAAACTACGAAGAGGACCGCAATGTCCCTAAACTACGATGGAACCCGTATGTTCTAAAACTACGAAGAGGACCGAAATGTCCCTAAACTTCCGAAGAGGACCGAAATGTCCCTAAACTTCCGAAGAGGACTGAAACGTCCTTAAACTATGAAGGGGACCGAAACGTCTACGATAAAGAGAAGTTGGAAAGTAGGTGTTGAGGGGGAGTGTTGAATATTCAACACCAACTTAGTCAAGTGTTCACATCTATCTAAATTAACCTAGAAATATCTAGGATGTCTAGAGTCAATGTTAGACAATTAACATGTGTAAAATGAGTGTTCTGCGTGCCTATTAATGAACACTTACTCTATGATACTTAAACTTGATCCTGTTTGATAAATTAATTGTGAGTTCGGTGAGTTATTCCAATAGGGATATCTAAACTTGATTTCTTTTATTGAGCAAGTTTACGAAGACCCGTGAATTATTAGATAAACAGTTCAGGAACCCAAGTCTAAATGATGTCTTGCAATGGATTTTGGGAGTAAAACCTATAAATTAATTGATATAAAAAATTTAATTCAATAATTTTGAAAAGTAATTACTCCCTCCATACGCTTATTTCATGTGTAGTATGTACATGAAACCAACGTATTTTTTTAAAACAAAGGTAGTGTTTCATAATTTGTAACTAATCATATATAAGGTTCCCATTTGATTCATTTTCATAGTCAATGAAGAATTAAATCGAAGCCACACGAAAACCTCTCCTTCGTGGCATCATCCTTGACGGAGCAAGGATATAATCTCAGTTCTCCACCCGCTTTACTTATTTATTTTGCATATAAATTTTGTCTTGGATCTCATGCACTTAGTTTATGACCCACCGCTGCAGAAAAGGATTTACTATTCCCTTTTAGGTTAGGTTACTTGAAAATAAAATGACTTTAGGACATTTTTTCAATGGTTTGAGGTTTTAGAAAAATCCTATTTATGGTTCTCTCTTTGTTTGTATCGTTTCTTTGGGGTTTTCTATTTTGTATGTTTTGTTTATTTATTTATTTTGTGAGAGAGACTAATTTTTATCATCACAAGGCATCCAAAATCTTGTAATCAACAACAAATTTTTTAAATCAGCAGAGCTCCATACATAATTAATGATGCCCTCACTTAGAATCTGCTGAAGTCAGGATAAGGCAAGCAGCTAAATATATATTATAAACCCATGAGCGCATATTTTTCGTTGGTGATATCAATTGCATATCTTACACTGGAAAAAAAAACAAAAAGCGAAATAAAAATATCATTAATAACTTTGCATTCAAGTATTACCTTATGGTTGGTAGCTGGAGCACTAAAGGCAACGCCAATAGTAGCCCTAAAGTAACTGGAGCAAAAGATTTAATGTTTACCACAAAGGAAAAGAAAAGGATCCACTGAAGAAGAAATAATTAAAATTAAAATTCATTAAAAAATATATATATTTCCAAATATGGCTACAAATGCAGCGGTTGTCACTTGATAATAGCCACCCTAACTAATTTATTCATCATTCATTAATGTGCTGACCTGCTAAACAAAGAGCAACTGTGGACCATTGATAAAATAAAAAAAAAGCACCAAAATATACGCCACCGATCAAAACAAAGTACATGTGACACTACAAAATTTCCTTTGAGCTCCTTTTATTTTCACTAAGAACAACGACTCCTAAAACGTTTTTTTTTTTTGTTGTAATAAATGAAACAAAGGTAGGGAAAACTAAATTTTGTTTTACTCATTATGTAATGAGTTTGTTTTACTCATTATGTTATTCAGATACGTAATGAGTAACCAAGTGGTTATGTTTAGTGTTTGGAACACTTAGCATCGAAAGCATGCACTGTGGATTTTTTTGACATTGTAGCATCAATTTAAAACAAGCAAGTCGAAGATCTTTATGTGGTCGAAAGCCCATTATAGTCTCTCTAAATGTATGGCTGATAGTATATGTCCTCCAAAAACCCAATGATCAAGCAACTCGACCTGACGTTTGACCAATATTCCAAAGGAAAAATTGCTAAAAAAGAAAAGATAACAAATAAGGAGGAAGTATGAAGGCGCTGAAAATCATACCACAACTTCAAAGCCAAAGAAATTACTGAGTGCAAAGGCATTAACAAAAGTGTTGGGTATAAGATTTACCTAGATCGTCACACGCGAACTCATCAAAACCTGTGCTATTAATTTTCTCATTTTGTAGCTATGCACCAAAAATTAAATAAAATTGTCAAAACCAAAGAACACCCATAAAAGATAAAAGTATCAAGATTTATAGTATTCATGATAAAAGTACCAGTTTTCATAAGCAGCGATTACGGCCGCTATTACTGCTAACTGATTATAATTTTAATGCTGTATGTGCAAAACAAATAGCAAAAAAATAGGTTAGTCAACAAAATCATAAACATCGGGAAGCAAAAGAAAACAACAGAACCCTAAAAAGCAAAAAGAAACGTTCATGCAAATCTGGGTTGCACGGACGCGGACACGACACGACGCGGACGCGTACACTACAAAATTTTCGAAAAACTAGGACGCGGACGCGTATATACATATTTTATTTATATATTGTTTATATATATAATTATGTATTTATACAACAAAGTTAAGTATTTACATCCTAAAAATTAGAAAATAATGCTACATGTGTATAAATTTCAAAAGAAAATGAAAGATCGTTTGTTTATACACGCCGAAGGTCAAGCAATCAATCACTATTAAACACATGGCACAATCAAATTGCATTTTTAGAACAACACATGCCCAACCAAGGGTATATGTGATGTATTTCCAATTACAAAATCCTAATAAAGAGTTACATGATTGATCTAAATGTTTGTCTTTCTTTATTTAGTTAATAATAATAAAAATAAAGGAAGAAGTTTAAATGAAAATAAAAAAAAATGCTTCAAACCCAAGTCATCGGTGCGTCCAAAAAGGACGCGCGCGGGACGCGTATTTGGTGTGTCGGACACGCGTCGTGTCAGCGTCAAACGCGCGTCCTGCGTCCGACGTGAGTCGGACACGGCACCAAAATCGGTGCGTCCGTGCATCCCAGATGCAAATGTACCACCTTATCAATATGCGACCTCGTCGTTGATCGCAGAAGAGGTACGACAGCACCCCGATGAAAAAGCAAAACCCTAGCAAGAAAGAAAAAGAAAAAAAAAACCGTGAAACGTTACCTTTGCTCCAGTTCTTTATATAGAGAGCATCCAAAGGTCAAAATCTCTGTTTTGGTAAGAAAATATTTATGCTAGGAAATAACATCCCAATAATTATAAAACATTGATAATTTTTGTTAGCTACATTATTCTCATAGCACAGTAATACTATAATTATTAGTTGTAAATATTTTTTCTCTTTTTTTGAAGCATATCAAGACATAACAAAAATAAAATTCGGTTTTATTTAATTTAGTTTTTATTTTAGGCTTATTTTATTTTAAATTATGGCATGAAAAAATTAAGCAAATAGGAGAATAAGGTTTATTTTATTTTGATATATTCACATTTATATTTCTATTAGGAAATATTAAATATCTCCTAACATATGCATATATCCTAATAATTTTGATATCATACTCTAATATTTTCTTTCCTGTTATTTTGATATCCACATTTATTTTGATATCTTTCGAAATCATATTCCCATTTTTTTCTTTTGTTGCTGATAACGATTTTTTTTCCTTTGGAAATCATATTCCTAATGATTTTTTTTTTTTTTGTTGCTGAACTTCTGTTTTTTCCCCTCTAGAAATCATACTCCTAATGATTTTGTATTATTTTTATTTGTACAGGATTAACAAACCTTTCACTTGATGCATTCGGGCCATTCACAAATCGGGTATTTTCTTTTAATCAGGTATATTATAATGATTTTTTTTAGGTATTTAATACCAACTGAAAGTGTAATTGCAAGTATTTTTCTTTTATCCGTAGTTTGGCGCTGTAATTAGGTGATTTTATTACAAAAACTGTAAATGGTAAATGGACATTGGATTATTTTTTTTATTCATATGATTGATTTAATTTTACGATGAAATCATGATGAACATTGCATATTTTATTTTATTTCATCATGATGAAATCGTTTTATGGTAAGATTCGTGAAATCATTTTATGGTAATGTTGAGGTTGTGTATATTTGTTTTGATATGTTTCTAAAATATGATTGGCCAAATAATATTTTGTGGGACCAAAAGATTCTTTTGAAATTCTATTGGCTGAAATTTAGAATGGTGGGTCCAGAATCAACCAGAAGCTCCGATTAACCACGTCGCTCGAAAAAACTATGTTTTTATATATAGAATTTTAAAAAAATTCCACGGATAATGAGCGATAGTCGACTTTTATGGGAAAAAAACGTGTTACCATTATTTATGGTAGGTCAAAATTTTGTTAGATCTAAAATTCCGCATTACCTTTTTTTATGTCCGCTTTATTCTTTCTTTATAAGCTACACGACTCCATTATTAGTCTGGACTCTTAAATCTCCATCATTTTTCAACTGTTTCACTTCTGTTACAAATCCTTCTTTTGTTCTTCTCAAATACTCACTCTTCACATATTTGGTTTGAATTTGGTGCATAGTATAAGCGCTACAACGTGAAACGCTATTGGCCCGGGAGAGAAGCTGAACATGGCTCGGGAGATAATAGGGATGAACAAAGGTCGGTTTGGTGCGGTATCATGCCAAACAGTCCACCTAACCGCATATAGGACGGTTTTGAAAAAGAAAACTGTAACCGAATTGTGGTGCTGTCGGCTCGGTTTTTAACCGCACATAGTTGGATTGGTTTTTTGACAGTTCCAATCGGTTAAAACCTTCTATATAGGTATTTCTCCTTAAAAAATAATTTTCTTATACCGATCATGATCGTTAGCTAAACTAGCAAGTTCATTTGCAGCTTCAACAAGATCAGATACACACCCTGTGTGAAACGGTAATATAAGACCAAACCTATGATAAACACTTAATATCATAAACACCACATGAGGCCATGAACGAGAATCAATTGAATTGAAACCATATACACTTAATATCATGAACGTGAAGGATTGTATAGCAGAGTTTAGGATGATTAAACTACAAGAGGCCATGGGAATATTCAACAACAAAATCCCAATCGTATATACAGAGAATCGATAACCAAAAATAATAATGGATACAAGGAATGGATAATCAAAAAGAGAATTGATAAACGAAAATAATAATGTACAAGGAATTGATAATAAAAAATAAAAACATTGAATTCAAACTACCCATCGTTCAATTACTGACTAACCAAACTGGATCGAAAATCACAATCGCCAAACCTCAGAATAACGAAAATCTAGGGTTTTTATTTGAGAACCCCCAATTTGAAATCTAGAGTTCCATTATCCTTGTGGTTTGATGGTAAATAGATACTTCATACTTATGAAGTTGTGATTCCGATTAGTAATAAGAAGAAGAATGAGAAGATGGTGACTGAGATGAAAAGAAGAATAAGGTGGTGCGATTGCTACTGCCTACTTCTTGTGGAGATGAAAATGATGGTGTTATTGTCTGTGACTGTAAGAAATGAAGATGAAGAACAAAGAAGATGGAAAAAAGGCAAATGCAACGATAGAGATATTAGGGTTAGGTCTATTTAGGATTATAAGTAACTTAGTTTACGGCTATGATCTAATTAAATCAATGGACGAAAATGATTGGTTTATACGGTGCGGTTACTGTACGGTTATGGGTGAAACCGTTGACCAATCCGATGATCTAACGGTTATCAAAATTCAAACCGTGACCGACCGTTGGATTATCGATTCGGTGCGGTTACGGTTTGGTTGTTGCGGTTACGGTTCGATTTATGTGTAGGCCTAGGAGAGAAGCTGAACATATATAGTCACCTACTTGCATATAGTTGGGTTTAGAAATTATTTCAAATTGGGTGTGGGTTTAGGATTTTTGTCTTTCTTGCAGATGAAAATTCCGGATCTTGATTTATTTCTGTGGATTTGATCATTGATTCTTTTTTTTCTTTTTTGGAATTTTCCTTGATAAACAGGTGATAAGTACAATTATCTCAACATGTGATAATTGCGATTTTCACTAATGATAATTACATTTGTGATAACTGCGATATGCGCGAGTGATAAATACATTTTTCACGATAATGAAAAAGAAAACCGATGGTTTTGATAATTCCATATATCACAAGAATGATATGTGAAAATTCCTTTTTTCATGATATGTGAAAAATTCTATTCTTCACAGCAGGAAATCATCGCTTATCTAGAACTTGAAGAAACTACAGCGATAATATAATGCGATAATGGGGTTTTTCTCATTGGTTCTAAAACAAAACAAAACAAATAACGTAAAAGATAAGTTATGCAAAAAAATACAAGGTCAGAAATTTAACGGAAAATTCGGAAAAGATTGCAGGATAAATTAATGGTAATAGAGTTAATGTTAATTTAGGGATCTTTTTTTATTTATCCTATTTTGACTTTTCAAAACGGTATTTTTTAAAAACAAAAAATATGGATTTATTATCCTAATTCAGTTAAAGGTTATTCATGTAATTTAGTCAAACAATTACTAATTTTGGGCTCTATGTATTTAGTATCTTAATGGTGGGTTTCTAATACATAAAAAAATGAAATGGGCTACAATTTTTTTTCCCAATACAAATATATATAATTTGATACCCATGTTTATATTCGTTACATAGGTGTTTTAAAATAACGCGCAATTGGGGGATATCCAATCTAATTGGGGGATATTGATTACTTCCCCCACCCCATGATTTCGTCTAAGGGGTGACCAATTGATATGAATGTACTAAAATACCATTTGATTAATTAAAATTCTTTATGAAAAGACTGTTTTACCCTTTTACCTAAAACATTAAAATTAAAATAAAAAACCAAAACATATATCTCCCATTTCTAACATTAGTTCCGGCAGTCCCTTTAGGTTTTCGATTTTTTTTCTTCATCGTTCTTCGTCAATCAATCGTCGATTCAAAAACAAATCGTCGATTAACCTACCCGAATCATAACAATGGCTCCACAAAAGAAACCAAAAGCCCCATCGAACTCACAATCGACTGGTGAGGAGAGATTAAAACAAAGACTTGCTAAGATTGCTCAAGAGCAAGAAGAAGAAGAAGCAACGCTGTCGGACAATCAACCGCTCGCAAAGATGGCTTCTGTTAGAAGGTAGGTGATTTTGAACTCATTTATTAGTGTTTGAATCGATTTATAGCAATGGGTTTAGGTTAAAATCGCGAATAGTGAACGAAGCAGTTAAGTTTCAGTTGATTCCGGCATTGAATTGAGTATGAAAACTATGCCGGTATTTATTTACGGCATTCCATCTAGGTTGAATTCAGTGTCGGTTTTTAGTTACGACTTAGATGTTATGATGAATGCAATGCCGGTTTCAAACCCTGAAACTCAATATTATGTACCGGCATAAAAATGTGTTGAATACTATGTCGTTTTCAAATTACGGCATTGCTTAATGATAATTTGTGTATGCCGGTAGTAGACTTAAAACTTACAGGAACATCTATCAATTTGTCACCCGTGCCGGCATAGAAATTTGGGTTGCATTGTATGCCGATACTTAGTTACGGAATGATATAGATTTATATCGAAAGTGCCGGTAGTAAGCTTTTGGTATCCAGGAGAATTATATATTAATACCGGCATTGTCGATAGTTAATGTTCAATGCCGGTATAAGGTACCGGCAATAAATATTTACTATGTTTCTATGTCGGTACTAAAACTAAAAGTGAGATATCTTATATTCGTTTTGTGTGCTTATGATATAGGTCAAAAGCCAAAGAAGCTAAGAAAACAAAAAGTAAAGATGATGTGTCTAAGAGAAGGAGGAAGGACGGTCTTGATACTCCAAAGACTCTGCCTCCCCGGGGCAAAAATGAAGGTCGCAGAAAGCGTTTGGAGGCTGATTATAGGGGGATAACTTGGGAGAGTGGTGGTGACCGAAGTCGACTTGTAATAAATGAACCTACTGAAACAGTTGAGTAGTATGAGCAAGATGAAGAGGAAAGTGAGGAAGAATATAATGAGGTTCATCCAATACAAGCCAAAGCGAAGTTGGTGGGCCAAGTCAACAACCGACACAAGGCAAATCCAAAGCCAAGGGCAAAGTAAAAGTTAAAGGTTCCCACCTTCCTCATGTTGATGACATGATACCTGACCTTGATCGTGCTAGAATTTGGGGTGAAGCTCACGATTCAGCCCATCTATTTGGCTACAAGCACTCGTGGGCTCGTACTATCTATCAAACCTATGTAAGAATTTTTTAATCTTGTGCATATGTATTCTTGTGTATTTATGTTAAATCTTTTAACCGTACTATCTCATAATTGTAGGATCACAAGAAGGTTGTGCGTGTTTGCCGAAACCAAGCTGCGGGGGATTGGGATTTGTCTTTGGAATGTGAAGAGGTCCAAACATTAGTAAGAGATTCTGGTCTATATGCTCTGGTTGAAAATTATGTGAAGTGTGATGTTGTGACAGTCAATTGCTTCGTCGAAAGGTATCATGGAGAAATTGATACCATGCACTTCCCGTTTGGGGAGATGACCTTGATCCCGGATGATGCTTAGAACATTTTGGGCTTGAATGTTATTGGAAAATAAATAGTAGAAGGAGATCATTGTCCGTAGGCCTGTCAATATTTGTTCGATATCCGGAATCCGTTTCCGAATATTCGATATCCTATAGGATTTTATCCGTTTTATCGGATATCTGATCGGATATTTTTTCCTTAACATATCGGAAATGGATTAGACCCCATCCGAAATGTTAATATCCGATATCCGATAATATATGAACTTATTTGTAATTTATCCTAATTTCGAGTCTAAGTATCGGATATTGTCGGATAAATATCCGATAAGTGTCAATTATGAAAATGATTTACAAGGATTTTTAAGCCTTTTTGTTATAACCAGATATTATCGGATATTTATCATATATCCGACAGCTTAGCCAATCGGAATCGATATCTGATTTTGATATCCTATAGGATATTATCGGATATCGGATATCCGGTAGTGCTTAACCTGTCGGATATCGGATTTCTTAATATCCGACGAATATTTTTCCATTGACAGGCCTAATTGTCCGGACCTAGAATGGTCGAAGTTGCACGCTTTGACTAACAAGCTGTTGGGTTGGGACTTCAAAACTTCCGTGGAAAGATTTTATGTATCCAAGGATAGTAGGACAAAGACAATCAAGCTGACGCTGCTTAAGAAGAAGTTTGAAAAAACGCAGGAAAGAAGTTCGAAGGATGGATGGGACCCTGCAGAAATTCGTTATACAGCCGTTGCGTACCTTTGTTGGCTCTTCACTTTGTGCAATCCATGGCCGTGTAATTAGCCTTAGTTGGCTCAACAAGACTTGCCAGCTAACCGAGGTGCCACTTGAGTAAGCTTCAAAGAATTCCTTTGCTTCGTTCGTATCCCATGGTGATTTTCCGGGATCTTCCGTAGGGGGAGGGTCGAAAGATAGTTACTTCCAAAACGGATCAATAACTTCAATACGTATCACTTCTTCATACTTCACAAGCATATGACGACACGGAAGCCCCAATGAATACATGTTGGGACAAATACACACATCACCCGGTTTTCCATAGTTTATCTCATATTCCATTTGTCTAATCATATGTTTTATTGCCCAGTGAGAGACATTGAACCAAATTCCTTGGAGAAACTTACCATAGGGAAGAAATTGAGTCGGCCTTTCCATTGAACTTTTCTCAAATGCCTGCTTGATCCTGTCGATATCTCTCTTAAAGTTTTGCTCCATTGCCTCGGTGATCGTAACCACGTTGCCTTGGCCGGACTCGATGAGATCTTTAAATCTCCCATGAGCGGACTCCCCTATACTGGTTGCTTCATTCTTGTAGTGTTTATACCGGTTTGTCCATGCACGCAATTTTTTTTCCTTGAACTTATCCAACCATTGAGTCCGACAATACCAGACGACAATCGGATAAACTTCATTCCAATCGGCAATAAACTGGTCCAACCTCTTTTCGTACATATCCTCGCTGAGAGACCAATAAACTTTCTCCCAATCTCTTAGAAATTCCAACCACTTTTTATGATTTTCCGCATGTTCTTTGTCCACTCGCTCTTTTATCTTGCATCTCTCATCCTCTTCTTCTTCGGGGGATAGTTTGTTCTTGTAAACATCTTCTTCTAGTTGAAGAATCATTCTCTTCTTAATATCCGCCTTGGTGGGTTCAAACAACGCATGACAAGTTTTAATAACATTTTGACGTATATGATATGTACATAGGAAATTTTGTGCTCCCGGGAATATGTCAGATATTGCATTCATTAAGGCGTCCTCTTGATCGGTTATGATGACCCTCGGAAGTTTATCTTCCCGGAAGAATAATTTCAATTGTCGTATTGCCCAATGATAATTATAGTCCCTCTCATTTTCCATTAAACACCAAGCCAATGCGAATGTTACCTTGTCCGATGTTTGGCCCACGATGTTGAATAACGGCATATTGTATTTGTTTGTCTTGTAGGTGCAATCCATCAAAAGAACAACACAACATGTATTTGCCAATTATGAAAGCAAAGGATGCGAAATGAATATTTGAAGGGGCTTCTCGTCCGGACCTCTTTTAATGATATGCGTGTAGTTGTGATCCCAAACTATCTTCTCAGATTCTTGCATAACGGTCCTCCCATCCCATTCCTCCCTTCTAATGGTTGCTTGTGCGCTGTAATTTTTTCTCAGAGAAGACACGTTAGTCTTATCCTTTTCCTTGAATCCTCTGAGAATTTGTCTCGTTTTGATAAATGCTTTGCTAAATCTCTTTACATCCTCGAATTCATGAGGGTTTAGCTTCGCAACTAGGGAGTGACCAACAAAATCTTTCGGATTCCGGTGGTTATGACAACCGAACCAAACCTCACAATCCCATTCCTTGTTCATGTCATTTAGATGGAATACAAGCTTAAAGGGGCAATTATCCTTCCTCGTACGAGTCTTATATATCTTATTAGTCTTCTTTGGATATACATAACCCTTTCTCTTGTCTATTCTTCTCCTTGTATACCCCACTTCTCTCACAAACCATCTCAAAATGAGTATCTGAACGTTGGGTATTCCTCACCAACACACACATGTTCTTAAGAGCCATCTCTTTATCCCAAGCGATTGCTTCCTTTGGATCTTTTATTCCCTACACAAGGACAACAATGGGAGATTAAAAGGTTCATTACAAGCAATCCATTAGTGAGGTCAAGATACTAGGTACTAGGTGAAAAGTATACTTTGGTAACATACTAGAGGCATTTTATAGTATTCCTATGTATCCCGACCAAACGGCTTTGCATTTGTTGGATCAATATATCTCACCACCTACGTATGGAAAGAATATCAGTGACAACAGAATTGGAAAACAATGCCGGCACGGTATTCCGGCATTATCGACCTATGTCCCGGCATAGTCGAACTAAAACAGAACTGAAGAAAACTTTTAAACCTGTTCCGGCATTATCGTTATCTAGAAATCTACGCCGGTACAAATTTCTGGCAGTGGTATAATGTATGCCGGTACATGTGCCGGCTTAATGTTTAACTAAGTTTTCTATGCCGGTGTTTAGCTATGGAAGGCACTGCTTCCTGTATGTTTTTCATGCAGTTCGGCACAGAAACCTTTGAATTTTACCATGCCGGTATCATATTCCGTGGAATATTCCTTGGTAGGTAAAAAGTAACTTTTGTATTGGCATAGTTTTTTGTTTTCTTTTTATGCCGGTATGGGTTTCGAATTGGGGGATATTGAATATCGGCATAGATGAATCCTGAATAGGATGCCGGTTTTCTAGGTGCCGACATTGTATTCATACGAATACTATGCCGATACAGAGGTTTTTCAGATGAAAAAATGGCGGGTTCAAAGAAAAAAAACAAATTTTCAAACTATCAGCAGCTTTACCTATGTGTTGGGGATGCATGTATGGTGGGCAAGTTTACTTTCTTGTGTGGCTTCTTCAAAAAACTCTCCTGGGTTGTAAAAATCATCATTCAATGGTGTTGGTTCCAAAAAAACTTGCAATTGTGAAGATTCAAGATACTCTCCTTGTTGTAGTTGAGCTAAAGAATCAGCAGCAGCAATTCTCTCTTCACAATCATCCTCCATTTTCACCTAAATTATTTCCCTCTCAAATTTTCTTTCCCTCCTTCTACTCTCACCTCACTCACCCAAACACGAATAATAATACACACTAATCATTTATAAAAAATATTAACATTTTACTAATTATTATTAATAACTAATCAGGATTAGTGAGGGCTAGATTAGGAATTAAAAAAATAATTACATAGGGGGTCACCCAGAATTGCTATTGGGACACTGTTTTTGTCCTGTAGCTATATCCCCCAATTAGATTGGGTATCCCCCTATTGCGCGTTCTTTAAAATGCTTTTCAATGGTATAAAATTTACAAAAAACCGTGGTATAGTTTAAGAGATAAATCGTTTATAAGTTTTACTAGTTATTATTCGTAAGGGTATAATTTTAAAAAATACTTAAACATACTCCCTTTTCTCCTTACATTAATAGTTATGCAAACAACAAATAACTCAATTAATTTGGGACGGAGGGAGTACTAAAAATTATTACTAAATTTAAAAATGGTTGTCCCAATTATAATTGTAATCTTGTTGGTTAATTTACAAACTTACAGTCACACTTAATAGGCGACACACACATAGATAAATCTTAAATATTTTGTCTGCACCAACAAAGTTTTGTAAAAATATCTAGTGCACTTTTTTACCAAAACCCTCTTAGGGTCCGTTTGGCACCACTAAATTTCAACTACCTAGGTAGTTCCAAGTACATAGAAATTGATTTCCAGGTGGTTCCAACTATCTCCAGTCAAAGTTTAGTGTTTGGCATATGCCATGGAATTCCAACTATCTCTTCATCATAGCAGCTCCAACAGCAAACATCAATCTTCGAATTATATGATCCATCCTTGAATTTCTTCACCATGCTTCCCAAATTCACGATCAAAAACTCCACCAAACTCTTTAATCAATCTTTGAATCATAGTAACAGCAGCAGCATATTCAATTCCTTGATCTGTTTATGAACCCTAATTCATCTGTGACACTGAGCATCATCGATCTCTTATTTTCTTGCTCTTATAGTTAAATTCAATATAACCCAATCTCCTTTATACATTAACAGCCTCAGATTTTCTTTAATTTTCTTGGTCTAATCCTGACTTGTTGGGATTCAGAAAAAAATTAGGGTTTTGTAAATCTTTCAATAGATATCAATACAACTATTGGAGAGAAACATCAATGGAGATCTTACCACAGTTGACAATGAGATGATGAGAAAATATAAAAGCTACCAGAATCGGTTACGGAGTTTTTCTCTGGGGAGATTTTTCAGAGAAAGATGGAAAGGAAAGAAAAAACGATGGAAAAAAAAGGGTGGAGTTCCAAATCCTATGGGGTGGGGTGTCGACTTCAATTCCATCAGACTAGGGAAAAGAAGTTGAAAGGAAAACAAAATCAGCCCTAAAATTTTGATGCCAAACACCGTAAAAAACGAACTACCTCCTCCAACTACCTCCCCCAACTCCACTCTGCCCTCAAATACGCTGGTGCCAAACACACTCTTATATAATGATTTGTGTGACATTGACTAAGTGTTGTATGAAGATTAATGTTGATGCGTTTTTTCATCCTCAAGTTTATTTAGATGGAATTAGTGTAATAATACGCGATCATGAAGGGCAATTCTTGGCAGCTAAAGGAATTTTGAGAAGCACTCAGCATGCGAACCAGGCAGAAGCTTGGGCTCTGTTTGAAGCAATGCATTTTGCTCTCACCCATGGTTGGAATCAAGTTATCTTCGAAACTGATAACTTAAACATCTGCAAGTTTGTCCAGCATCAACATCCTCTTCCTCCTTACCAGAGTTTGTCTCTTCTTAGAAGATGTATAAGTTTATGTAATATTAACCCTAGTTGGATGTGTGTTTATGTTCATAGATCTTGTAATAAAACAGCATACGCTTTAGCTAAAGCTGTTAGAAAATTCCATCTTAATGAGGAATGGTGGTCTAATCCACCTCTGTTGTTAATTCCTCATCTAGATAAAGATGTAACCTCTCTTGTTGTTTAATATAGTACTTCTTTTGTTCAAAAAAAAAAAAAAAGACTAAGTGCTGTATTGGGACACGGTATGGACCGATATCGCTATAGACAAACTACTATCACCAATTCAAATTTACATTTGCAAAATTCAATCCTTTGCAAAATAGATTCGCGGACATGTGAACTAACAATACAACAGAAAAAACACTGTTATAAAAAAAGGTGGTGTTTGACTCTGAGATTTGAGAGTCATTAGATGGACATGATTGAATGGGGACCATAATCTGGCGGTCGGAATCATCCGGATGGAATTTTTGATTGGACGGCCAGGAAATTCTGTTATGTCACGGGGTGGGTTCTGGGTCAATAGAAATAGGTTGGGGTGATTCTATGGGACGAAAGTGACCTTCCAGATATTTTCAAATGTTTATGGGTGTTTGATGCGAATCTGTATCATATAGGAGCATTTTTTTTTCTCTTTCGGTTTTTTTCTTCTTTTCGCATCACCATCTCTCTGCGATTCCCATCAAAAGAAACCTAGACCTTGATTTTATAGGTGAAGAGAGGCTAATTAAAATAATGGGTGTCTTTGATTTGTGTTTTGGTAATCTCTTCTATGTTCTATATCATCTGATTTCGTAGTCTCTTATCACTATTCAACTATTCGTTTCGATTTTTCTGTTGTGATACCAACACGTCTATAGGGTTTTCCCTTTTTTAGAGTTTCTTTATTTTAGGTTATTGGTTTGAATAGATATTTACTTCCGTTAGAATTGCTACGTAACTTGTTTATCAAGTATTAGGATATATATATACCTGATACTCTACGGTTTTAAGGGTTAAGCAAAACATAATTATTCTCAACACTTCCCTGCCTCTCCCTACTTCTCTGATTCTTCTCAACCTTCTCTTAACTCTTCCTCTTTTTCTCTCCAATCTCGTTCATCTATTAAGTTTTCATGTTATTTTGATTATTGTTACGTACTGAACCATAACATCTGTCATCAGAGCAGGTTAGATCCTTTCTTCAAAAAAACCCTAAATTTTTTTTTCTTCACATACACTGCTGTTAACCAGCTCATTTTTTTTTAAACTAGGGTTTTCAAAAACATTGGTCACCGAAAACACTGTTCACTGGCGTTACTGTTCACCGAAAACCCTAACTTTTTTTTTTGGTTCCGCTTGCGCAATTACTCTTACAGAGGAAGTTAAACAACGGTGGTGAACACTTTGAACAAAACAGTTTCCGATTTTATGAAAACAGTCATTGATACTTCAGATAATGAAGATCAATCCAGAGCTGCTATCTTGGATGCACTGATGAAAAGAACGCAAACTTTACATAATACAAGTTTGCAAACTATTTTGGATAATTATAAAAAAGAGATGGCTACGGTGATGCAGCAGAACACGCAAAATCTCAACACTATTGCTGCTACTATTACTCGTGATGTCGCATCTCTTATTCATGCACGTTTTCCTCTCAATACACCTCCTGGATTTGGTGGTTTTGAAACCAATAATGGTCACCAGGGTCATTCTGGTATACCTGGTAGTAGTGGTTCCAGTGGAGACAATGGTATATTAGGTTCTCCTATACCTAATAATTTGAAGTTTCCTACTTTTGAAGGGACAGACCCGGCTGGTTGGATATTTCAAGCTGATCAGTATTTTCGTCTTCATCATACAGCTGAAGGTCTCAAGATTGACATTGCTACTTCTTATTTTAAGGGAGACGCCAATTCTTGGTTTCGTTGGGTTCAGAACAAGATCAATAATCCTACATGGATCGACTTTTGCACATTGGTTCGTGAACGTTTTGCTGACAAAAATATTGCTAATCCACGTTTGGCTTTGTCAACAATTTCTCAACGAGGTTCGGTACGTGATCACATTAGAGAATTTGAAAAACTTCTAACTTTGTTACTGATTTACCAGACGACTATGTCATTGATATCTTTATCCGTTCTCTCAAGAAGGACATTCGATCTGTTGTTGAGGTATTTGAACCACCCACACTAGCTGCAGCCTTTAAAAAAGCTATAAAACAAGAAGATGTGTTACTTTCAAACTCTTCTTTTTACAAGTATATTGCGAGGTCAAATATGTACAAACATGCGACTACTTCATCTGATCAAGTTAATACACCTTTTAAGAAGCCTACAATTCCATCTGGAGTTAAACATTTATCGTTAGAAGAACAATGACTTAGACGTGAACAAGGTCTATGTTTTAATTGTGATGAACAATATAAGGCTGGTCATATTTGTTCCCAACCATTGAACTCTAGATTATTAATTCTAGAGATGACTCCAGAAATTCATACTGAAGGAGACGAAGAGCCAACAACATCTGACACAGAAGAGATGATTACTCCTGCAGATGCAAATAAGATGCATTATGAACCCACAATTTCACTTCATGATTTTAATGGATCTTCCTTCCCTACCACTATGCGTGTTACAGGCTTCATTGCAGGTCAGCCAATTACTATTTTACTTGATTAGGGTTCAACTCATAATTTCTTGCACCCTATAATTGCTAAGAGATGTGGTATTCTACCTAAGTCAGTCAATGATGATATGAATGTTCTGGTTGGTAATGGAGGAATTCTAAAAACTCAAGGACTTTTTTCTGATATTTCTCTTAAGTTACAAGATTATCAGTTCACTACTGAGTTTTTCTTATTATCATTAAGTGGTTGTGAGGCAGTGCTTGGTGTAGCATGGTTACGAACTTTGGGTAATATCTCTTGGGATTTTGAGAAATTACACATGAAGTTTACTTCCAATGATCAGGAATATGCTTTAGTAGGTAATAAGCCAGCTTCAGTTCTATTACTTGATAGCATTCCAATGCAGAAAGTTTTTCAAAACACTCAACATGTATTTTTATTTCAATTGGTGACGCCTTCAACTGCTTCAGAGACTACTTCTCAGGTAAACACGGCAGTCTCAGATTTACTTCTACGTTTTTCTGATTTGTTTACTTCACCAACTGACTTAGCACCTCAGAGAAAGTATGATCATCGTATTCCTTTATTTCCTAACTCCGCACCAGTGAATGTTAGGCCATATCGATATCCTTATTTTCAAAAAGAGGAGATTGAGAAAATTGTTAAGGAGCTCATAGATACAGGTTTGATTAGAACTAGTTCTAGTCCTTTTTCATCTCTTGTGCTCTTAGTTCACAAAATGAATGGCTCTTGGCGTATGTGTGTGGATTACAGAGCTCTTAATAAGGTTACTGTCAAGGATAGATTTCCAATTCCAATTGTGGATGAACTTCTTGATGAGTTATATGGTGCAGTGATATTTTCTAAGATTGATATGCGATCTGGTTATCACCAGATTCGTGTGCACCTAGATGATATACATAAAACATCTTTTCGCACACATGATGGTCATTACGAATTCCTAGTAATGCCATTTGGGTTGTCCAATGATCCTGCAACTTTTCAGAGTCTGATGAATGAAATTCTTCGTCCTTTTCTTCGAAAGTTTGTATTGGTATTTTTTGATGACATACTTATTTACAGCAAGTCTGAATCTGAACATATTCAACATGTCCACTTGGTGTTTGAAGCATTACGTGCACATCAAATATTTCTCAATCAACAAAAGTGTGAATTTTCTAAGACGACGATCAGTTATTTGGGTCATATGGTTTCTTCTGAAGGTGTATCTGTTGACTCTGATAAGATATTATGCATAACAAAATGGCCTATTCCGACCACAGTGAAAGCTTTGAGAGGATTTTTGGGGTTGGATGGATATTATCGTAAGTTTGTTAAGGATTATGGTAAGATTAGTGCTCCACTTACACAATTACTCAAGTTGGCTTCATTTGTATGGAATTCTGATGCGACTACAGCTTTTAACACCCTCAAGCATGCTTTAACTAGTACACCAGTTTTAGCACTCCCAGATTTTACCTAAGAATTCAGTTTGGAATGTGATGCATCTGGTAATGGTCTTGGAGCAGTATTAATACAGGATAAGAGGCATGTTGCTTACTACAGCAAATCACTTTCAGGAAAAAATCTTAATCTTTCGGTTTATGACAAGGAGATGTTGGCTATAGTTAATGCAGTCAATAAATGGCGGCCTTACTTACTGGGTCGGCATTTTAAGATTTACACTGATCATATGAGCTTTAAATACTTCTTGGAGCAGCGTATCTCTTCAATGGAACAACAAAAGTGGTTGTCCAAACTACTTGGTTATGATTATGAAATCATTTACCGATCTGGAGCTTCAAATTTAGCGGCTGATGCATTATCCCGTGTTCATGATTGTCAATTAATGGCAATTACTATGCCAGTATTCACTGGGATTGTTGACATTGTTCAAGAATGCCATAATGACATTAATTTAGGTCTCATCATTGCTAAGTTACATGAGCAACAAGATTGTCCGCCCCATTACACTTATACTGATGGAGTTCTTCGCTATAAGAACAGAATTGTAGTAACTTCTACATCTTCTTGGTGCTCAAAACTTTTGGATGAATTTCATTCAACTCCAACTGGTGGTCATGCTGGTTATTTGCGTACTTATAAGCGCCTTCAACAAAAAATTTATTGGGCAGGCATGAAGCAGACAGTTAAAGATTACATAGCTTCTTGTGATATTTGTCAACGCAACAAGGCTGAATCCATTTCTCCTCCAGGATTACTACATCCTTTATCCATACCTACTGATATTTGGTTGGATATATCAATGGATTCTATAGATGGTCTTCCACCATCTAATCGATGAACATCGATTCTAGTTGTGGTGGATCGTTTATCCAGGTATGCACATTTTGTGGCTCTTACACATCCTTATTCAGCTGATACAGTGGCTGAAGTTTTTATTCGAGAAATAGTTCGATTACATGGAATGCCTAAGAGTATCACTAGTGATAGGGATTCTATTTTCATGAGTCATTTTTGGGAAGCTTTCTTTTCACTTCAGCATACTCAACTTTGTCGAAGCTCTGCTTATCATCCTCAATCTGATGGTTTGACTGAAGTTACAAATAGAACTTTGGAGTGTTATTTACGATGTTTTGCTGGGATTAAACCTACTGATTGGCTGAAGTGTCTACCCTGGGCTGAATGGTGGTATAATACTAGCTTTCATACGGCAATAAAAATGAGTCCTTATCAAGCTGTGTATAGCAGACTTCCTCCAACAGTTTCAACATATATTTCTGACTCTACTACTGTTCATGTCGTGGATGTCATCTTACAAGCTCGTGACCAGGTTTTGATGATTCTGAAGTCTAATTTACAAGATGCTCAGTCAAGAATGAAAGTTTATGCTGATGCACATAGAACTGAAAGAGAATTTTCAGTTGGGGATTTGGTTTTTCTCAGACTTCAACCATATCATCAGAAAACTGCAGCAATTTCATCTTTTTCAAAGCTTTCACCGAAATTTTATGGACCCTTCAAGGTCTTGGAAAAGATTGGAACTGTGGCTTATCATTTGGAGTTACCTACTTCCAGTAGAATTCATCCTGTGTTTCATGTTTCTCTCTTGAAACTCAAGCTTGGTGTTTCTGACATTGTACAGACTGAATTTCCTGTTACAGTGGATTATGAAAAGTGGAAACCTGAATCAATCTTGGATCGTAAGATGTATAAGAAGGGAAATGTTGCTGGAACCAAATGGCTCATCAAATGGAGAGGTCGTGCCACTGAAGAAGCAACATGGGAGATTGCTGATGAAATATTGTTGCGGTTTCCAGAATTCCAGACTTGAGGACAAGTCTTGTTTCAAGCTGGGTGGGATGTTGTGATACCAACACGTCTATAGGGTTTTCCCTTTTTTAGAGTTTCTTTATTTTAGGTTATTGGTTTGAATAGATATTTACTTCCGTTAGAATTGCTACGTAACTTGTTTATCAAGTATTAGGATATATATATATATATACCTGATACTCTACGGTTTTAAGGGTTAAGAAAAACATAATTATTCTCAACACTTCCCTGCCTCTCCCTACTTCTCTGATTCTTCTCAACCTTCTCTTAACTCTTCCTCTTTTTCTCTCCAATCTCGTTCATCTATTAAGTTTTCATGTTATTTTGATCATTGTTACGTACTGAACCATAACATTTTATTTCTTGATTCTCCATCCCTTTTCACCGATTTCAAAGTTTTCTTTTTAAGAATCACAGGTGAACTCATCGTCTGGCATGCTATTTTTTTTTTGTTAGAGTTTGTGTATACTGATAATTAGGTCTTTTCTTTGATTGATTTTAGGGCATTGGTGTGTGTTCATTCTTCAAAGAGCATTATCTTTTGATCGAGTTATAATCATTCTTGCTGGCAAATAAAAACTGTCTCAAATAGCCTTCTGGGTTACATCTAAACTAACTACGAATACTTCCTTGATTTGCAGAATCAAAATTAATTATTAAGGATTCGATATTATGGTTTTTCTCAGTATATTTTCTTTGAGATATTTTGTACATGGGTCATATATTTATTGCCTTCTTTAGGTTTGCAGAACTATGTTTGGTTTTCAACGCACATTACTTCTTTAGTTAATGGGTTCACAGAGCGAGAAGTGACTTTAGCAGCAGAGAAATCAGTCTACTTCAAAGGAAGATTGAGATAAGATTTGGGGTTTTTGATAGATTGATGGGTTTTGTAGAGATGGTGATTATCGAATTTGAATAAATGATGCTGTAACTTGACGATGATGATGAGATTGAGGTAGATTAATTTTTTGTTGTAGAGTGTTTGCTGAGAAGATGATAAATTACTAACCTAATTACTATTGCTAAGGATTGATTGGTTTTTATTACTGTCAATTTTAACAAATTGGTAAGTGAGATTTACACATTTGGGTACTTTATCTGTTTGTTATGAATTAGGGGAATTATATTTAGGAAAGATTGATAAGGGTTTACAAATGCATTGAAGGTGTTTGGTTTTGGTTCTAAGATAGGTGCCTGATGTTGTATGTTGTGTGAGGAATATAAGGCTTGGGGAGTCAGCACTCAGCAGGGACATTGCTCTATCGGTGTGTTATTGTTTTTCGGTTGATTTTCACGTTCAACATCAAGGTATGGTCAGGGTGTTTGTTAAAATATAAAAAGTTAAGTGACAGTTTTTTAACGGTCTTTGGTTAGTTTACGAACCTAACGCATCAATACCATGTTCTGCGACCCAGACCCTAATTAGGCAATAAACTTAGGATTATTTTACAAAATATCTCATTTTGTTTCTAAAGTTGTACCTAAAGTCAGGGAAACTCTCAGGGATTCTTTGTAAAATTGATGCTACTCAATTAATTAAAGAGGGTTTGTTTTTGGTTAAGTTGGTGGCTAGATCAGCATTATGGTCAAGACTAACCATGTTTATGGTCCCGTTTGTGCAGCGATGCAGATCATACAAAATGGACAGCAGAGTTCCATAGGAAACATTACTTCAGTAAGGTGAGTTGCTCTGTGATTCTTAAAATCATCCATAGGAAGTTCCCCAACTGTAGA
Organism: Papaver bracteatum; assembly: GCA_023529315.1. Classification (NCBI taxonomy): domain Eukaryota; kingdom Viridiplantae; phylum Streptophyta; class Magnoliopsida; order Ranunculales; family Papaveraceae; genus Papaver; species Papaver bracteatum. The sequence continues at coordinate 234,157 of JAJJWX010005269.1, read as the reverse complement.
TATAGGTGCTCTTTGTTTTGCATAGTCAATTACACATATGTTAATTGAATAACATTTTGAACTTAGTTATCATCAATAGTGAACTATGGCTATATTCTTATATTAGTCGGATATTGTTTTGATTCACAAATTACATGGCTAGTCCTACCGACGGAAGATTCCTCTTTCTGATAGAAGAAAAGCAATGTTCACATTCATCTATGCTTTCAGAAAGTCAGAAGTCTACCTTCTCCCACTACCCACTCCTCAAACATAGATCTCTGTTATTAGTAATTTCAATACAAATATAATACATAAAGAAATTCATAAAAAGTATGAGAAACAACAGTGGACAAACGTGAATAAACTTCTCTCAGGTAGCTTTGATAGAAGCGATGGTATTGCAGAGTTATTGGCCTGAGCCTGGTGGTTTGCAGTTGATGCAATGGCTTTGAAACAACTTCAGATGCCAATGGAGACAGTTTTGGTGCTCAATGGCTGAGAAGATAAATTGAAGGTGCTAGTGGTACTGAGACGATTATGGAATCTATGTTGAACTGAGAGATGTCAGGGTCCGCTGGTGGTATAATGATACATATTTGTAGAACTGATTGCAGTCTGTGGATGATCGGGCTGTAGCTGGAGTTGCAAGTGGTGTTAAGGCTATGGAGTTGGTTAACAGGGAAGAAAAGATTGAATCAAGAGTTAGGTGGTGGTCATAATCTAGTTAGGGGAGATGCAAGAGACAAGAATAAGCTATGTAGCAGTAATGGTGCAATTCAATTGGTGCTGGGATAGCCAGATGGCTGTGAGTATTGCAGTCAAATATGACTAGGTTTGTGGTCTGCAGTTGTTGGGAGATAAAGAATGGGGTTGAAATGGGCACTGTGTGTTTGGTTGGTAGTGGTTTTGGTGATATGCAGCTACAGGGGAGGGCACAACCATCATGGCTGAATTGCAATGAGTTTGGCCAGTGCAAATGGCCTATGGCCTGGGAACTCAGCCCAATCAACCAGAGAAGTCTCACTCATTTCTGATTCAAGACTTTGACAGAGTTGACCGTTAGTCAACCGTCAGTCGTAACGGTTGACTGTTAGTTCTGACCGATGACCGGGTGAATATTGTCGGTAACCTGAGCTACTTTCCGGCGTCGGATTCCGGCCAAAAACACAGTTTTCCGGCGAACAATTTTTGGGTTATATTTTCACATGGGTTTTTCACACACATGAGTTTAGTGGACTTCTTGGTATTGGACCACGGGCTTTGAAGACCTAATTTTGGAAAGTTGAAAGCTATAAAAAGAAAAAGTTTCTATTCTTTTTGGGATATATCACGTTTTATGTATCTACTGGAGTTTAGGAGGAGAGCGATTCTAATATGGTTTGCTTTCGTTTATTTTTCATGTTCTTCATTTTATTTTTAATAATAATTATGTTGAATCCAAAAACTATGAGTAGCTAAATACCTTTTATTGGTTATGGGATAAAGTGGATTTCACAAATGACAATTGATTCAATGATGTAGTTTTGTTTCAATATTTTACTGTTTATGATTCATGGTTCATATTGTTTATGAGTTGATTGTTTATTTGGTTGAGTCCGGAATCAATCCGATTTGCTTTCATATCTAGAGTTATATTATGGTTTTCAATACGAAAACGTTTTTTATCCGTGATTCTAAGTAGCATAAATGTGGGTAGTGCTTCTAGTGATATATCCTACTAGTCACATATGAATCATAACTTGGGTTAAATCGAATTAGTGCTTTTACACATTTTGGTTGCCTTGATTAGTCTTATTCCATAAAACTCATTGCTTTTAGGGAGTTAAATCTAATTGTGCTTTTACACTTTAGGTTGCTTTCTAGGAAGAATTCACATTTGCATATTTTAATGTGGTTGTGATGAAATCAGGGAATTAGCGGGATACTCTTGCGATCAAGGTATCCTAGGACTTTTAGTAAATGAGAGATTAAATTTTCAATTCTAGTCATTGTTGATAATTCGAGTTTGTGAATGAAACTATACCGTGACCAATATCTTCTCCTTATTGATTACTTTTATTATTACTTTGCTTTCAATTCATTTTTATTGCTTTGATAAATCAAAACCCCCCCTTGGTTACCAAGAAACTGAAATTTGCATAACAACACAAAGCCTCTCTGTGGATACGAACTCTTTCTTATCGCATACTACATTTATTTTAGTGAAGTAAGAAAGTGAAATTATATTTGATCGGCTGACAACCGACCAGATTTTAGCGCCGTTGTCGGGGAGGCATACGGCTTGTTATTAAGTTTTTAGTTTCTTTTTATCATTTTTCTGATTGCATATTTGCTTTCTGTTTCTTGTCTTGTTTCTCACTTGTTTGCGAGAATTGTTTTTCAGGTACTAATCCATGGCTTCTAAAGATTGGAATTATCCAAGGTGCGGGATAGCTACTCGAAGAGGCACAATACTCCAACAAAGTCAAGACACAACGGAAGAACAAGTCTTGGAAGTAGAACACGAAGCTCTTCATCAAGAAGTGGAAGAAGAGTTACAGCTAGAAGGAGAACAAGAGGTTCCATTTGTAGAAGAACCACTAGTTGAAGAAGAAGAAGCAATGGATGATGCAAATCTTACACTCAAGGATTTGGCTTCTGGTGAGCGTCGTTTACTCAACAAAATAAAAATATATTTCCCACTAATTAAATATAATATAGCGGTAGTAAGAGATCGTTCCCATGAAGAGTAATGCAATTGTTATGTTATCTAAATCAGCGAAAATAATAAAGAAGGATAAAAAGAAAATAAAATAAAGATATTGAAGAAATCCTTCGCCGTTACTAACCGTCAACTCAATATTGTACCCGTTTATCTCTTGTTTGAAACAATTGTCACCAACCGTAGGAAAGCAGGTACGCTTAGCAATCCCCAAAAATTCCTTATATCACCGGATACGGAAGCGCTCGACTACCGAATTCTATTCAAAAGAACCACCTTGAATAGAAGATGTAATTCCCAGAACGCATTAAGATTTGTGAATTTAGGTTTGATCCCAGCAGTAAAACTCGGTACGCTCGGTCCACTTACTGGTGTTGTCTTTACTCGCAATTGCTCCACAGAATCCCTCCGTAAGGTCTTGCGATTTCTACTTGTGTAGGAGATAAGAGACAATTACGGGTCGACTCACCTCTCTACTAGCATTAGAATGATTAATAAACTAATCTGGTTGCGCACCCAAACCAATCTAAGAATCAATCATAAACCTTTGATATAGTAAAAACAATCCACAATGAATCAATTTAAAACTTGAAACAAACTTGCAAATAATTGAGCTTCACAATTAGAACTTTGAATTCATCCTTACAATATAAAAGAGATAGTTCTCCCCCCCTAAGGGGGAGAAAAACGGTGAAAAAGATATATGTCCAGAAGATAAGCTATCTCAAAATTGTGCCTTGGGTTCTCTATATATAGAGTTTTGTAACCTCTTTCTTAAGAAAACTAGAAAACCTAGCAAAAATAGGAGAGTGTCCCGTGCATAACGCCCGGTCAAGGTAGGTTGCAAACTCTGTCCATTCACGCGTCCAAGGCTTATCGAGAACTAATAGTTGCAATCTTAGTTTTGTTCTGTAAAATTTGACTCAAAGCCTGTTGGGCTCGTACGCAACTGATCTTGCCAGCCCACTCTTCTCATCTGTCATGGGATGTTGGAAAAGCCCATCCCATTATCTTCACTTCTTCATTCTTGTTTCTCCATCAGTCGACAACAGTAGCTCAGCTCCCATCATCATTGCCACTGTCCTTCGAGCTCAAAACTTCTCAGTTAGTCCAACAGACTGTATTGTCTCAAACTCCTCGGCTAACCATCTCCGGCTTCTCAGCACGTTTAGTTCCATGTCATTACTGCATTGTCAGAGAGTTTCAATACGTACCATGCATGCCATTTCGTCCCAGCAGACTCAACTCCATCCCAGCTGCAATACATCAACTCCATACGTACCATGCATGCCATTAGCCTTCGTTAACTGTAAGTCACAACATCTCACGATGCTCAACTGCCAGTATAACTTCATTGATCCTGTTATACTCGATCTCCTGGCTTGTTGCTCCAACGACTTCAATCATCCAAGCTTCTCCATCTCAATGCCATCCGCTCTCAAATTCCATTATTAACTAAATTTCCACCAGTTAACCACCAATCCTTAGATCCATTTTCTCATCGCTTCCAAGCATCACCAACAGCAACAACCTCTCACCGAATTCACGATAATGGCAGCAGCAACCATGCATTCCTTGTTTCATCATGTACTTCCATCATCTCACTGTCTCTCGAGCTCCAATTCATTCCCTATCGGCACAACTCCTCATTAATCTTACTGCCATCACAATACCACACCCAAGCTCGAGTTAACAGCATTTACCTAACTCGGTTGACAGCATCCAACCATAATCCAATGCCAGCTGATCTCATCGCCGCGTTACTACGAGCTCACTCAACGAGAAGCGACCGCAGGAGCAGATGAACTCTCCCGTCAGTCACCAGCATCACTGCTCATGTACTCACGAGCTCAGCTTCATCTCCTTGTTAACGTCCCAGCTCCGACCTTGCGTCCAAACCACACCATTCAGTCAACATACATGCCATGCACCGTATTCTCTGCCATCAAAACCCATTTCCGGCACTCACTGCTATCATTTCGATCATCAAACTCAATGGTAATAGCATCGTTTCTTACTCAGCGAACGACAATCAACTATCACGTCTTTTATTGAACCACGTCCATCAGCTTCACCATGCATTCACAGGCTGGAGCTCTCATCTTCTGCCTGTTCGATCTATGCCAAATGGTGGCAGCAACAGTCATCATCGCAGTCAACAACCACTGTAATTCGAGCTACAAACTCTCCATGCACGATAACGTAACAGCCCCATGCAGTGATCTTTCCTATTCCTTTGATATGGTGTTGGCCTTCTCGATATATAATAACCTGACCCAGCTTGATATCTCCACACCTTGGATTGAAGAGCACATGTATATTTCCGACCAGTATATACCGAGTAGGCTTAGTCCGTGACAGTTGGGCATCTCCCAGCTGCAGACTCCAACTCCGTTCACTCGAGCAGCAGCAGCATCGTTTGCTGTTCCTTGAAATTTTGTCACGACCCTCAGACTCTATTAATCATCACCGAGCCATATTACAGCTTCATCGATCTTTAACATTCCAAGATCAGTCCTTGTGCAATACTCATGGCTTAACCAGCAGCTCGATCTTTTCATCATCACAGCCAATATATAAACAACATCAGTACCTCTTACTGTTGGGAAACAACCATCTTAACTCCATTTAGCCCAATAGCTTCATAACTGTTGATTCTAGCGTCAAATACGCCTACGCGACTGCCCGTAGTAGATTTCATGCAATGATAATTCCGTCTCTCTTTTGGCAAATTGGATGATTCTTGTTCTTTTTGGGAATAAGCTCCAAAATTCCCATAAAATATAAAAGAAAGCTAATAACACAGTTTTACACGAAAACTAGCTAAGAAAGCAATACTAGTCGATACTTAGAGAGGTGTTTTTAGACACCTATCAAATTCCCCCACACCCAAACTTTGCTAGTCCTCGAGCAAACAAAACGAAAGCAAAATATAATACAACTCCATGTCGTGAGGATACGGTTACTCTTAGCATGAATAACAGGCCTTTAAACCCCTAGGTGTCCCTAGTGGACGAGTTATAGTCTCTTGAGGGCTTACGAGAGATATACCCACAAAACCTTTACGCCAAAACAAATAACAAACCAATTTGCAATTACTCCCCGGCAACGGCGCCAATTTTTGGTGAGCGTCGTTTACTCAACAAAATAAAAATATATTTCCCACTAATTAAATATAATATAGCGGTAGTAAGAGATCGTTCCCACGAAGAGTAATGAAATTGTTATGTTATCTAAATCAGCGAAAATAATAAATAAGGAAAAAAAGAAAATAAGATAAAGATATTTAAGAAATCCTTCGCCGTTACTAACCGTCAACTCAATATTGTACCCGTTTATCTTTTGTTTGAAACAATTGTCGCCAACCGTAGGAAAGCAGGTACACTTAGCAATCCCCAAAAACTCCTTATATCACCGGATACGGAAGCGCTCAACTACCGGATTCTATTCAAAAGAACCACCTTGACACGGAAGCGCTCGACTACATGATGTAATTCCCAGAATGCATTAAGATTTGTGAATTTAGGTTTGATCCCAGCAGTAAAACTCGATACGCTCGGTCTACTTACTGGTGTTGTATTTACTCGCAATTGCTCCACAGAATCCCTCCGTAAGGTCTTGCGATTTCTACTTGTGTAGGAGATAAGAGACAATTACGGGTCGACTCACCTCTCTACTAACATTAGAATGATTAATAATCTAATCTGGTTGCGCACCCAAACCAATCTAAGAACCAATCATAAACCTTCGATATAATAAAAACAATCCACAATGAATCAATTTAAAACTTGAAACAAACTTGCAAATAATTGAGCTTCACAATTAGAACTTTGAATTCATCCTTACAATATAAAAGAGATAGTTCTCCCCCCCTAAGGGGGAGAAAAACGGTGAAAAAGATATATGTCCAGAAGATAAGCTATCTCAAAATTGTGCCTAGGGTTCTCTATATATAGAGTTTTGTAACCTCCTTCTTAAGAAAACTAGAAAACCTAGAAAAAATAGGAGAGTGTCCCGTGCATAACGCCCGGTCAAGGTAGGTTGCAAACTTTGGCCATTCACGCGTCCAAGGCTTGTCGAGAACTAATAGTTGCAATCTTAGTTTTTTTCTGTAAAATTTGACTCAAAACCTGTTGGGCTCGTACGCAACTGATCTTGCCGGCCCACTCTTCTCATCTGTCATGGGATGCTGGAATAGCCCATCCCATTATCTTCACTTCTTCATTCATGTTTCTCCATCAGTCGACAACAGTAGCTCAGCTCCCATCATCATTGCCACTGTCCTTCGAGCTCAAAACTTCTCAGTTAGTCCAACAGACTGTATTGTCTCAAACTCCTCGGCTAACCATCTCCGGCTTCTCAGCACGTTTAGTTCCATGTCATTAATCCATTGTCAGAGAGTTTCAATACGTACCATGCTTGCCATTTCGTCCCAGCAGACTCAAATCCATCCCAGCTGCAATACATCAACTCCATACGTACCATGCATGCCATTAGCCTTCGTTAACTGCAAGTCACAACATCTCACGATCCTCAACTGCCAGTATAACTTCATTGATCCTGTTGTACTCGATCTCCCGGCTTGTTGCTCCAACGACTTCAATCATCCAAGCTTCTCCATCTCAATGCCATCCGCTCTTAAATTCCATTATTAACTAAATTTCCACCAGTTAACCACCAATCCTTAGATCCATTTTCTCATCGCTGCCAAGCATCACCAACAGCAACAACCTCTCACCGAATTCACGATAATGGCAGCAGCAACCATGCATTCCTTGTTTCATCATGTACTTCCATCATCTCACTGTCTCTCGAGCTCCAATTCATTCCCTATCGGCACAACTCCTCATTAATCTTACTACCATCACAATACCACAACCAAGCTCGAGTTAACAACATTTACCTAACTCGGTCGACATCATCCAACCATAATCCAATGCCAGCTGATCTCATCGCCGCGTTACTACGAGCTCACTCAACAAGAAGCGACCGCAGGAGCAGATGAACTCTCCCGTCAGTCACCAGCATCACTGCTCATGTACTCACGAGCTCAGCTTCATCTCCTTGTTAACGTCCCACTCCGACCTTGCGTCCAAACCACACCATTCAGTCAACATACCTGCCATGCACCGTATTCTCTGCCATCAAAACCCATTTCCGACTCACTTGCTATCATTTCGATCATCAAACTCAATGGTAATAGCATCGTTTCTTACTCAAATAACGACAATCAACTATCACGTCTTTTATTGAACCACGTCCATCAGCTTCACCATGCATTCACAGGCTGGAGCTCTCATCTTCTCTCTGTTCGACCTATGCCAAATGGTGGCGACAATGATCATCATCGCAGTCAACAACCACTGTAATTAGAGCTACAAACTCTCCATGCACGATAACGTAACATCCCCATGCAGTGATCTTTCCTATTCCTTTGATATGGTGTTGGCCTTCTCGATATATAATAACCTGACCCAGCTTGATTTCTCCACACCTTGGATTGAAGAGCACATGTATATTTCCGACCAGTATATACCGAGTAGGCTTAGTCCATGACAGTTGGGCATCTCACAGCTGGAGACTCCAACTCCGTTCACTCGAGTAGCAGCAGCATCGTTTGTTGTTCCTTGAAATTTTGTCACGACCCTCAGACTCTATTAATCATCACCGAGCCATATTAAAGCTTCATCGATCTTTAACTTTCCAAGATCAGTCCTTGTGCAATACTCATGGCTTAACCAGCAGCTCGAGCTTTTCATCATCACTGCCAATATATAAACAACATCAGTACCTCTTACTGTTGGGAAACAACCATCTTAACTCCATTTATCCCAATAGCTTCATAACTGTTGATTCTAGCGTCAGATACGCCTACGCGACTGCCCGTAGTAGATTTCATGCAATGATAATTCCGTCTCTCTTTTGGCAAATTGGATGATTCTTGTTCTTTTCGGGAATAAGCTCGAAAATTCCCATAAAATATAAAAGAAAGCTAATAACACAGTTTTACACGAAAACTAGCTAAGAAAGCAATACCAGTCGATACTTAGAGAGGTGTTTTTAGGCACCTATCAAATTCCCCCACACCCAAACTTTGCTAGTCCTCGAGCAAACAAAACGAAAGAAAAATATAATACAACTCCATGTCGTGAGGATACAATTACTCTTAGCATGAATAACAGGCCTTTAAACCCCTAGGTGTCCCTAGTGGACGAGTTATAGTCTCTTGAGGGCTTACGAGAGATATACCCACAAAACCTTTACGCCAAAACAAATAACAAACCAATTTGCAATTACTCCCCGGCAACGGCGCCAATTTTTGGTGAGCGTCGTTTACTCAACAAAATAAAAATATATTTCCCACTAATTAAATATAATATAGCGGTAGTAAGAGATCGTTCCCACGAAGAGTAATGAAATTGTTATGTTATCTAAATCAGCGAAAATAATAAAGAAGGAAAAAAAGAAAATAAGATAAAGATATTGAAGAAATCCTTCGTCGTTACTAACCGTCAACTCAATATTGTACCCGTTTATCTCTTGTTTGAAAAAATTGTCACCAACCGTAGGAAAGCAGGTACACTTAGCAATCCCCAAAAACTCCTTATATCACCGGATACGGAAGCGCTCGACTACCGGATTCTATTCAAAAGAACCACCTTGACACGGAAGCGCTCGACTACAAGATGTAATTCCCAGAACGCATTAAGATTTGTGAATTTAGGTTTGATCCCAGCAGTAAAACTCGGTACGCTCGGTCTACTTACTGGTGTTGTCTTTACTCGCAATTGCTCCACAGAATCCCTCCGTAAGGTCTTGCGATTTCTACTTGTGTAGGAGATAAGAGACAATTACGGGTCGACTCACCTCTCTACTAACATTAGAATGATTAATAAACTAATCTGGTTGCGCACCCAAACCAATCTAAGAACCAATCATAAACCTTCGATATAATAAAAAAAATCCACAATGAATCAATTTAAAACTTGAAACAAACTTGCAAATAATTGAGCTTCACAATTAGAACTTTGAATTCATCCTTACAATATAAAAGAGATAGTTCTCCCCCCCCTAAGGGGGAGAAAAACGGTGAAAAAGATATATGTCCAGAAGATAAGCTATCTCAAAATTGTGCCTAGGGTTCTCTATATATAGAGTTTTGTAACCTCCTTCTTAAGAAAACTAGAAAACCTAGAAAAAATAGGAGAGTGTCCCGTGCATAACGCCCGGTCAAGGTAGGTTGCAAACTTTGGCCATTCACGCGTCCAAGGCTTGTCGAGAACTAATAGTTGCAATCTTAGTTTTGTTCTGTAAAATTTGACTCAAAGCCTGTTGGGCTCATACCCAACTGATCTTGCCGGCCCACTCTTCTCATTTGTCATGGGATGCTGGAAAAGCCCATCCCATTATCTTCACTTCTTCATTCTTGTTTCTCCATTAGTCGACAACAATAGCTCAGCTCCCATCATCATTTCCACTGTCCTTCGAGCTCAAGACTTCTCAGTTCGTCCAACAGACTGTATTGTCTCAAACTCCTCGGCTAACCATCTCCGGCTTCTCAGCACGTTTAGTTCCATGTCATTACTCCATTGTCAGAGAGTTTCAATACGTACCATGCATGCCATTTAATCCCAGCAGACTCAACTCCATCCCAGCTGCAATACATCAACTCCATATGTACCATGCATGCCATTAGCCTTCGTTAACTGCAAGTCACAACATCTCACGATGCTCAACTGCCAGTATAACTTCATTGATCCTGTTGTACTCAATCTCCTGGCTTGATGCTCCAACGACTTCAATCATCCAAGCTTCTCCATCTCAATGCCATCCTCTCAAATTTCATTATTAACTAAAGTTCCACCAGTTAACCACCAATCCTTAGATCCATTTTCTCATCGCTTCCAAGCATCACCAACAGCAACAGCCTCTCACCGAATTCACGATAATGGCAGCAGCAACCATGAATTCCTTGTTTCATCCTGTACTTCCATCATCTCACTGTCTCTCGAGCTCCAACTCATTGCCTATCGGCACAACTCCTCATTAATCTTACTGCCATCACAATACCACACCCAAGCTCGAGTTAACAACATTTCCCTAACTCGGTCGACATTATCCAACCATAATCCAATGCCAGCTGATCTCATCGCCGCGTTACTACGAGCTCACTCAATGAGAAGCGACCGCAGGATCAGATGAACTCTCCCGTCAGTCACCAGCATCACTGCTTATGTACTCACGAGATCAGCTTCATCTCTTTGTTAACGTCCCAGCTCCGACCTTGCTTCCAGACCACACCATTCAGTCAACATACCTGCCATGCACCGTATTCTCTGCCATCAAAACCCATTTCCGGCACTCACTGCTATCATTCCGATTATCAAACTCAATGGTAATAGCATCGTTTCTTACTCAGCGAACGGCAATCAACTATCACGTCTTTTATTGAACCACGTCCATCAGCTTCACCATGCATTCACAGGCTGGAGATCTCATCTTCTGTCTGTTCGACCTATGCCAAATGGTGGCAACAACAGTCATCATCGCAGTCAACAACCACTGTAATTCGTGCTACAAACTCTCAATGCACGATAACGTAACAGCCCCATGCAGTGATCTTTCCTATTCCTTTGATATGGTGTTGGCCTTATCGATATATAATAACCTGATCCAGCTTGATATCTCCACACCTTGGATTGAAGAGCACATGTATATTTCCGACCAGTATATACCGAGTAGGCTTAGTCCGTGACAGTTGGGCATCTCCCAGCTGCAGACTCCAACTCCGTTCACTCGAGCAGCAGCAGCATCGTTTGCTGTTCCTTGAAATTTTGTCACGACCCTCAGACTCTATTAATCATCACCGAGCCATATTACAGCTTCATCGATCTTTAACATTCCAAGATCAGTCCTTGTACAATACTCATGGCTTAACCAGTAGCTCGAGCTTTTAATCATCACTGCCAATATATAAACAACATCAGTACCTCTTATTGCTGGGAAACAACCATCTTAACTCCATTTAGCCCAATAGCTTCATAACTGTTGATTCTAGCGTCAGATTCGCCTACGCGACTTCCCATAGTAGATTTCATGCAATGATAATTCTGTCTCTCTTTTGGCAAATTGGACGATTCTTGTTCTTTTCGGGAATAAGCTCCAAAATTCCCATAAAATATAAAAGAAAGCTAGTAACACAGTTTTACACGAAAACTAGCTAAGAAAGAAATACCAGTCGATACTTAGAGAGGTGTTTTTAGACACCTATCAGCTTCTCATAGGCTTGATGCACAACGGTGGTGTATCCAAACAAACTCAACTTTTGAGATCAAGCCATGGTTGCTTAGAGAGTTACCAAAGTTTCATAGAATGGCGAATAAAGACCCAAACAAGCATCTTATGGAGTTCTATACCATTGTCAAGTCTATGCTTCCAGCGGATACTGAAGCCGATGGTGCAATGATGAAAGTTTTTCCCTTTTCTATGGTGGACAGCGCTAAGGATTGGTTGTATTATTTTCCTGCCGGAAGTGTCACTACATGGAACGGATTGAAGAAACTATTTCTAGAGAGGTATTTTCCTGCGTCAAACAAATTCGCAAAGAGATTTGTGGAATAAAGCAACATGCGGGAGAGTCTTTGTATGAATGTTGGGAGCGATACAAGAGATTGGTGGCAAGCTGTCCTCACCATCAATTCAGCGACGCTATGATAATCCAATACTTCTACGAAGGTCTTCAATCAAGTGATAAATATCTTCTTGATGCAGCGGGTGGTGGTGCACTAGTGAACAAGACGGTGGCCCAAGCTACCGATTTGATTGAAAAATTCTATACAAGAGGTGAACCAATGGTTAGAGGAGTACATGAAGTTAGTGATTCATCATCATCACACCGTGATCAAAGGATGGACAATATGGAGCACATGATGCAAAAGATGGCTGCGGTTATATTACCTTCGTATGGTGAAGAGTTGGAGCAAGCTAATGCGGTTTTTCCAAACCCACAAAGACGACATGATCCCTATTCCAACAACTACAATCCAGGATAGAGAGATCATCCAAATTTCAGCTATGCCAACAAGCAAGGTGCGGTTCAACAACCTACTTTCAACCGTCCGAGTGGATTTCAACCGCAACAACAACAATTTCAACCTCAACAACAATAATTACAACAACAATAATTTCAACAACAACAGAAACAATTTCAGCAACCACAACAACTGGTTCAAAACCAAGGTTCTGATATCGATGCAAAGTTACAAACAATGATGCAAGGTATTTCTACCATGTTCAAAGAAAGTCAACAAGAAACTAAGAGTGCGATTAAGGATTTGCAGACTCAAGTGGGCTCCATGACAATTGATATCAACAAGTTGAAAGCACAAAATAGTGGGAGACTCCCTTCTCAACCCATTAACCCAAAAGAGGGTGTCAATGCTATTACGTTGAGAAGTGGTACACAACTTGAGCAACCCAAAGTTGCTGATTTGGGTGAAGAGGAAGCTCCAAAGGAGCCGGTTTTGGAGGAAAAGAGGGATGAAATTCCCCAAACACCCGAGGTACCTATTCCTAACTCTAAAACTCCTATTCCTACTTATGTTCCTCCTATACCTTTTCCTCGCAGATTTGCAAGTTCTAAGAAGGCGGAACTAGAAAAAGAGATTTTAGATGTTCTTAAGAAGATTCATGTGAACATACCGCTCATTGATGCTATTAAGCAAGTTCCCAAGTATGCAAAAGTGTTGAAGGATTTGTGTACCAACAAGCAAAGGCTTAAAGGAAATGAAGTGCTAAGTGTAGGGGAGAATGCTTCGGCAATCTTACAACACAAACTCCCACTGAAATACAAGGATCCCGGTAGCTTTGACATTCCCGTCACAATTGGTAACACCACTTTTAACAAAGCAATGTTAGACTTAGGTGCATCCGTTAATGTTATGCCGGCATCCATGTATAATTCACTTAATCTAGGTCCTTTGAAAAAGGCTGAAACTGTGTTGCAATTAGCCGATCGCTCTAATGTTTACCCAATGGGTATTGTTGAGGATGTTCTTGTGCAGGTTAATCAACTTGTATTTCCATCTGACTTTTATGTGTTAGAGATGGATGAAGGTTCACCGGACTCGTCTCTTCCATTGCTACTTGGACGTCCTTTCATGAAAACGGCTAAGACGATCATTGATGTAGACAAGGGAACGTTGACTATGGAGTTTGACAGAGAAATAATACGTTTCAACATTTTCGAAACGATGAGATATCCTAGTGATGTCCACTCTTGTTTCTCCGTTGATGTTATGGATGCATTGGCGCAAAAAGTGTTTGAATTGAATGGTGATGATGCTTTGGAAACTGTTTTAACTACATCCATGGATGACAATGTAGAGTGTGGTAATGAAGTTAAGGAAGTCCTTGGTGATCTCAACTCACTACAAGGATGTCCGGAAACTCATAATATCTCTTTTATTTCTTTACCATGCAGTGATGAAAAGCTTTTACCTTCTATTGTTAAATCTCCAAAGTTGGAATTGAAACCTCTTCCAAGTCACTTAAAGTACTTGTACTTGGGTGAAAATGAAGAGTTACCTGTGATTGTTTCTAACGATCTTAGTGAATTACAGGAGCAAAAACTTCTAAGGGTGCTAAGGAAGCACAAGACGGCCATATGATGGACAATCGCCGATATCAAGGGTATAAGCCCTGCCGTTTGTATGCATAAGATTATTTTGGAGGACGATACAAAGCCTACAAGGGAAACGCAACGTCGTTTGAACCCTCCCATGATGGAAGTTGTGAAAAAGGAGATACTCAAGCTTTTGGAAGTGGGTGTTATCTACCCCATATCCGATAGCAAGTGGGTGAGCCCGGTACAAGTTGTACCAAAGAAATCAGGTGTAACGGTGGTAGAGAATGATGAGAACGAACTTGTCCCAACTCGTGTGCAAACCGGTTGGAGGGTTTGTATTGATTATAGAAAGTTGAATGCCACTACTAGAAAGGATCATTTTCCTTTACTCTTTATTGATCAAATGCTTGAACGTTTAGCTGGACATGCTTATTATTGTTTCCTTGATGGTTATTCAGGTTACAATCAGATTGTGATAGCACCGGAGGATCAAGAGAAAACCACTTTCACTTGTCCTTTCGGCACTTTTGCTTATAGAAGGATGCCTTTTGGCTTATGCAATTCTCCAGCTACCTTTCAAAGGTGTATGGTAAGTATCTTTTCTGAGTATGTTGAAAACATCATTGAAGTGTTTATGGATGACTTTAGTGTCTTTGGTGATTCATTTGACCTTTGTTTGAACAACTTTTCATTAATCCTTGAATGATGTGTTGAAACAAACCTTGTGCTTAATTGGGAGAAGTTCCATTTCATGGTAACTCATGGCATAGTTTTAGGCCATATAATATCTTCTAAAGGCTTGGAGGTTGATAAATCTAAGATAAACCTTATTCGTGCTCTAACCCCTCCCACTACGGTGAGGGAGATACGTTCTTTTCTTGGTCATGCAGGTTTCTATCGTAGATTTATCAAGGATTTTTCCAAGATAGCATCACCACTTTGCAACTTATAGCAAAAAGATGTGGTTTTTAATTTTGATGAAAAGTGTATGGCGGTATTCAATCGTTTGAAAGAATTTTTGATTTCAGCCCCTATCATTAAACCACCGGATTGGAGCAAGACTTTTTAGCTCATGTGTGATGCTAGTGACTACGCGGTTGGTGCGGTGCTTGGGCAATGTGTGGGGAAGATACCTCATGCCATTTATTATGCTTCTAGAACGTTAAATGAATCCAAACAAAACTACACAACCACCGAAAAAGAGTTTTTAGCTATTGTATTTGCATTGGATAAATTTCTCTCTTATCTAATTGGTACAAAAGTTGTTGTTTTTTCTGACCATGCAGCTCTTAGGTACTTGCTAATGAATAAAGAAGCTAAACCGAGGCTCATACGATGGATTCTACTCTTACAAGAGTTTGATATTGAAATCAAAGACAAGAAAGGAATTGAGAACACCGTTGCGGATCACTTGAGACGTCTTGTTGTAGACAGGGAAGCTATCCCATTACGTGAAAGTTTCCCGGATGAGCAACTATTCTCAATTGCCTTTGGTGAACCATGGTATGCGGATATTGTGAATTACTTGGTAACTAAACAAATCCCAAGGACCTTGTATCGTGCTGAGAGGGACAAACTTAAGAGGATAGGAAAAAAATACATATGGGATGATCAATACTTATGGAAACATGGCAGCGACCAAGTAATAAGAAGGTGCGTTCCTGAATCCGAGTTTAATTCTATCTTGTCATTTTGTCACTCTTATGCTTGCGGAGGACATTTTGGAAGTAAGAGGACCGCTCACAAAGTTCTTGAAAGTGGTTTCTATTGGCCAACCTTGTTTAAGGATGCACATATATTTTGCACAACTTGTGATAGGTGCCAAAGAACAAGCAATCTAGGTGCCCGAAATCAAATGCCACAAACTTTTATTCAATTTATTGAAATTTTTGATGTATGGGGTATTGATTTTATGGGTCCTTTTGTCAACTCTCATGGGAATTTTTACATCTTACTTGTTGTTGATTATGTCTCTAAATGGGTGGAAGCTAAGGCCACCCCAACTAATGATTCCAAGGTTGTTTCAGATTTTGTGCAAGCTAATATTTTTGCAAGGTTTGGAATTCCAAGAGCCATAATTAGCGATGGGGGTTCTCACTTCAAAAAAAGGATTTTGCAAAGCTTGTTGAAGTAGTACAATGTGTCACATAAGATTGCAACACCTTATCATCCCCAAACAAATGGACAAGCCGAGGTTTCCAACCGGGAGGTGAAATCCATACTAGAGAAGATAGTGAATCCAACAAGGAAGGATTGGAGCATGCGATTAAATGATGCTTTGTGGTCTTATAGAACCGCATACAAGACACCTATTGGGATGTCTTCCTTTAGGCTTGTGTATGGTAAACATTGTCACTTACCCGTGGAGATTGAGCATAAAGCGTTTTGGGCTATTAAGCAAAACAATATGGAGATGGATGGGGCTGGAAAGCAAAGGAAGTTACAACTCCAAGAGCTAGAAGAGCTTCGCAATGATGCATTTGAAAGCTCTCGCATTTACAAGGAGAAAACGAAGGCCTTTCATGATACTATGATTTCTAGAAAACAATTTTGTGTTGGGAAGAAAGTGCTTTTGTTTAATTCTCGCTTGCATTTATTTCCGGGTAAATTAAGGTCACATTGGATTGGACCTTTCATTGTTACTAATGTGTTTTCTCATGGTGCAGTAGAAATTCGTAGTATTGCTACAGGCAAGGAACTTAAAGTTAATGGGCACCGGTTGAAACCATATTATGAGAATTTCACTTCTGAAGTGGTAGAACGAGATAATTTTGTGGATGCACTCTTTCTGGAGGAGTCATAGAAAGAAAGGAGATAGTCAGTCTGACGACTTTAAACCAAGAGCTAAATGGGAGGCAACCCATAGGATGAGTATCTCTTGTCTTATTTTCATTTTCTTGTCTTGTTTTTAGTTTTTTCTTATCTTGTATTTTATTTTTCTGATTTCTTGTCATTTTTCATGCATAATTTCCCACCTTAACTTACTTTGGATGACTCAATTTACATTGAGGACAATGTAAAGTTTAAGTGTTGGGGAGTGGTTAAGCATTTGCATTGTAATGTTTTTTCACAATTTTCAACTTTTGTGTAAATTAGTGCGTGAAAATCTCCAACTTGTAGTTAGTTTAGAGTCACATAGTATCCATGTCGCTAAGATTACATCGAGATTCTCATAAGAGTGACTGAACTTAGAGATGACAGAGAACATGATCGGGTTTTCTTACTTGTATGAGAGTTAAAGTTGGATTTAACCATGCCAGTGGAAAATATGGTGCAGATTGAATTCGTTAGTAGAGTAGTGGTCCCCTATAGTGGAGACTACCCATGTTACATCATGAGAGGCACCGACCTTCATTTCTTTGTACCTGTCTAAATTTGTGCTTTTAGAGTGTGTGTCACCGTACGTAAACTACGGGTAGAATGGTGAGCTACCCAACCTCCCACCAATAAAAGCACTATTTTGATCTCTTTAGTGCTATTTTATCAATCATGAATGGTGACATCGAATTGATAACTTACATACCACTTGTAATCTTGTTCGCAGTTAGCACCATCCACTTTATCTCTCTCTACACCAACAGGTCCATAGAAACACCATCATCATCAACAAGGGAAGCATCACAAGTTCGAAGGAAAGTTGAAGACGTTCTAGGTTTACAAGCAACGGTACAAAATGAGCATATTTCAGATTCAAGTATAGCAACAAGACAAGGAGCAGAATTTTTACAAGTTGAAGAATATTGTACAAGAGTGAAGATTATCAAGATGAGAATTCAAGAAGTTTATGATATCGAGACACACAAGTTGTGAAGAATCAAGCGGTAAATTACTCACACCATAGCATTTGTACTTGCATTTTTATTTTTATTTTTATATTGTATTATATTCTCACGTCTCAAAAAAAATAAAAAAATAAAAATTGGAACATAGTTATCATTATGCTAGTACCCTTAAAAAAGTAAAAAAAAAAAAGAAAAGAAAAAAAAAAAAAAGAGAAAAGTTCTTTAGGATCATCATTAGTTTTTATTTTTGTTTGTTTTCATTTTGTATTTACTGTCTAAAAAACAAAAAACAGAAAAAAAAAACAGAAAAAAAAAAATTCATTGCATCATATTTTGGTTTGTTTGCATCATATTTTGGTTTTGTATTCATTCAATAAGCCAACGGAAGAAGAAATATCTACAGTGAAGTTTCAAGCAACAAGGAATAAGAGGCAAGAATCACATTGTCAAGATTCTACGAAGTTCAAGAGTTGAAGACCGAAGACGAAGACAAGGATTGAAGACCGAATACGTTTCTATGGATGCTTTGAGAGTGGTGCTAACTGCACGTCGAACGGATAACGAGGTAAGTAAGCATATTCCCACCTTCGTTAAGTGGTTGATTTCCTTTCTTAGAGATCGTCAGAAAAAAGGGTTTTCAAAATGAATAAAAGATGTGGGTTTTCAAAACATTTCGGAGGGTTTGCCTTCCTACTATTCAACGTGTCGCAAGATTCTCTCTTCATTCCTACCTGGACACATGTGTGACCCATAAAGAGTTGTTTATTATTGAGAGAAATTTCATAAAACCCTTTCTTGTGATGTAGAGTCAAGACTTTTGATCACTCCGAACCCGAATTTCTTTCGATAAGGGATGGTTATTTCTCTCTCAACTTTTAAGAATGAGATTGTGTTCATATTTGTGTCTAACTTCTTATGACTAGTGTGCATAATCTCTATGTCTTCTTAGCGCGTTGGATACTATCATTTCATAGAACTTGTAAGTTGGAAATGTAGGTTGTGTGGGTATTTCTCTAGAAAACTCTTACGGGAGTTGTATGTATCCTTTAGAATAAGTTTTGGTTCATTTGCTCGAGGACTAGCAAAGTCTAAGTGTGGGGGAATCTGATAGGTGTTGTAAAACACCTAATTTTATATCTAGTATTTATGCTTTCTTTGCTATTTATTTTGTGAAATATGTATCTTATGTGTGAATTTGAGTTGATTAGGTGCTATGGAGTCCTTTGGAGCAAAAGAAGGAGAAATTGTCCTTTTGGAGCGTAAAGGAAAAGAGGTCAATTCACATGCGATCTATACTTGGAGCAGGCCAGGTTGCGCGAGAAGGAGTGAAGGATGAATTGTCGGTTGTACGAAACTGACAAGCCAAATAGTACTGGTCACCCCTTATCCTAACCCGTGGGATGTCAATATCAATTCTACCTCCTACACAATACCTAAAATTCAGTGAGGAAATCATTTCCTATCATTAGCCATTATCTCTCCAATTTGTTCGAAATCAATGGCGGCAGTGTTATTCAGAGAGGGAAGAAAAGCTACGTTGCCATCTGTTGTTTGAGATGTGAAATTCAGAGGGAAGTGTTGAGGAATCGAAGCAGAAGAAGGGTAGAGATGAAGGAATTTGCTTAAGAGGATGAATCAGATCGAGACTATGGTTCTCTGCTGCAGATCGAGAAATCAGATGAAGGAATCAATTGAAGATTAATTGAATATGAGATGGGTTTGCCTGTAATTTTAAGATGGTAATGCTACTGATAGAGGAACCTAGGGTTTGAGAGTAGTGGCTTTGAGCAGAATTGAAGAAGCTACAAAAGAGAATTGGTGAAGGAGATTCAAGGGATTAATTGAATCTGGCCCTGAGTTGTGTACTGATGGGTATTGAGATTAGAAGTACCCAAGAAGACTTAACTAATGAGCAGATGGGGTTTGGTGATGACAGAGGTAGCTTAGATAAGAAGTTTGGTTACTATGAATTGCTGTGAGAACATGGACGAGAAATAACTTAGGGTTTGTTCTGAATCCCAGTTTAAGAAGAGCAAGGCGGAGAAGAATGAGAAATTGCAGTTGGAGATGGAGTTTGTGGAATGAGAGGTATGGGTTGAATTGGTTTTCTCTATAGAATTGCAGGTGTAGTTAGTTGGTGTTTTTGCTGCTGTTGGTGATTAGTACAGGTCACAGGAATGGTTGTTTCTCTCTGGTGATGATTGTATGTGAGAAGATGTTGGTGATGTGCTGTTGTCTGAATTAGCACAATTAAGAAGGGTATGAATGAATGAGAAGGAGTTGTTGGTGATATTGCAAGTGGATAATTAGATGTATGTTAGGAGGAGGTTAACATTACAGGTGAGATTCCGATAAGTAGCTGAAATTACAGGCAAAAGTGGAAGAAGTCAGGGAAGGTTGAGCTGTTGCCATAGCCTTGATTAACTACAGACAAGAGTTTGATACTGGTCTGGTGGGTTGCACTGGTTGCAGAAATATAGGAGAAATAGCAGATGGGTTCGTTAATTGAGGTTGAAGTGGTTATGATGCTGTCAAGTTTCAGCTGCAGGCAATGGAGTAAACCTGGTAGTGTTGAGTTCGAAGAAGGGTTGGATCTGAAATGGGATAATGGTTGTGTTGGCTGGTTGTAGTGGTCAAGCATTGGAGGGAGTATTGGAGTGAGTTGCAGCTGGAGCTGAAGTGGTATTGCAGGTACCAGCAGTGTTGAGAGACTGCAGCTATTGGTGCGGATGGTTTAGACTGGTGGTGTTGGTGGAATTGGTTAAGAAGATGGTAGCTGAACTGCACTGCACATTGAATGACAAAGATGCAGTTTATAATGGCTCAGCAGAGGGTAAGGAGTTGTTGCCAATGGAGTTGTTGCGCTGTTTCTGGTACTCATGAGCTGGAGATGTAGGCTCGAGTTGGTTGCAATGGTTGTATGCTTGACAGCAGTACAAGTGAAGGTGTTTGCAGAGAAGATGATATTGTGCTTAAAGGGTTTTGACAGAATTTGTTGTCGTTTCAAGTAGATTTGGGTGATGTTGTTTTAAGCAGTGAAAGCAGCTGAGGCTAATTAGGAGATGGTTTTGCAGCTACATTTGCAGGTGGTTGGAATTATCAAATAGATGAATGAGCTGGTATTGCAGAGTTATTGGCCTGAGACTGGTGGTTTGCAGTTGATGCAATGGCTTTGAAACAGCTTCAGATGCCAATGGAGATAGTTTTGGTGCTCAATGGCTAAGAAGATAAATTGAAGGTGATAGTGGTACTGAGACGGTTATGGAATCTGTGTTGAACTGAGAGATGGCAGGGTCTGCTAGTGGTATAATGATACAGATTTGTAGAACTGATTGTAGTCTGTGGATGATCGGGATGTAGCTGGAGTTGCAAGTGGTGTTAAGGCTATGGAGTTAGTTAACAGGGAAGAAAAGATTGAATCAAGAGTTAGGTGGTAGTCATAATCTAGTCAGGGGAGATGCAAGAGACAAGAATAAGCTGTGTAGTAGTAATGGTGCAATTCAAGTGGTGCTGGGATGGCCAGATGGCTGTGAGTATTGCAGTCAAATATGACTAGGTTTGTGGTCTGCAGCTGTTGGGAGATGAAGAATGAGGTTGAAATGGGCACTGTGTGTTTGGTGATATTCAGCTACAGGGGAGGGCATAGCCATCATGGCTGAAGTGCAATGAGTTTGGCCAGTGCAAATGGCCTATGGCCTGGCAACTCAGCCCAATCATCCAGAGAAGTCTAACTCATTTATGATTCAAGACTTTGACCGAGTTGACCGTTAGTTAACAGTCAATCATAACGGTTGACTGTTAGTTCTGACCGGTGACCGGGTGGACTTTGCCGGTCACTTGAGCTACTTTTCGGCGCCGGATTCCGGCCATATTCTGTCCAAAAACACAGTTTTCCGGCGAACAATTTTTGGGTCATATTTTCACATGGGTTTTTCACACACATGAGTTTAGTGGACTTCTTGGTATTGGACCATGGGCTTTGAAGACCTAATTTTGGAAAGTTGAAAGCTATAAAAAGAAAAAGTTTCTATTCTTTTTGGGATATATCACGTTTTATCTTTCTACTGGAGTTTTGGAGGAGAGCGATTCTACTAGGGTTTGCTTTCGTTTATTTTTCTTGTTCTTCATTTTATTTTTGATAATAATTATGTTGAATCCAAAAACTATGAGTAGCTAAATACCTTTTATTGGTTATGGGATAAAGTGGATTTCACA
Source organism: Papaver bracteatum (assembly GCA_023529315.1). Lineage (NCBI taxonomy): Eukaryota > Viridiplantae > Streptophyta > Magnoliopsida > Ranunculales > Papaveraceae > Papaver > Papaver bracteatum. The sequence continues at coordinate 211,851 of JAJJWX010005269.1, read as the reverse complement.
AATGATAATTGATTCAATGATGTAGTTTTGTTTCAATATTTTACTATTTATGATTCATTGTTCATATTGTTTATGAGTTGATTGTTTATTTGGTTGAGTCCGGAATCAATCCGATTTGCTTTCATATCTAGAGTTATATTAGGGTTTTCAATACGAAAACGTTGTTTATCTCTGATTCTAAGTAGCATAAATGTGGGTAGTGCTTGTAGTGATATATCCTACTAGTCCCATATGAATCATAACTTGGGTTAAATCGAATTAGTGCTTTTACACATTTTGGTTGCCTTGATTAGTCTTATTCCATAGAACTCATTGCTTTTAGGGAGTTAAATCTAATTGTGCTTTTACACTTTAGGTTGCTTTCTAGGAAGAATTCACATTTGCATCTTTTAATGTGGTTGTGATGAAATCAGGGAATTAGCGGGATACTCTTGCGATCAAGGTATCCTAGGACTTTTAGTAAATGAGAGATTAAATTTTCAATTCTATTCATTGTTGATAATTCGAGTTTGTGAATGAAACTATCCCGTGACCAATATATTCTCCTTATTGATTACTTTTATTATTACTTTGCTTTTAATTCATTTTTATTGCTTTGATAAATCAAAACCCCCCCTTGGTTACCAAGAAACTGAAATTTGCATAACAACACAAAGCCTCTTTGTGGATACGAACACTTTCTTATCGCATACTACATTTATTTTAGTGAAGTAAGAAAGTGAAATTATATTTGACCGGCTGACAACCGACCAACCAGCAAAAGTAAAAGATGTGCAAAAGTTAAATGGACTCTTAGCTTCGCATGGAAGGTTCATCTCGCGATCATCTGATAAATGTAAACATTTCTTCAGTATACTAAAAAAGGGAGCAAAATTCAAGTGGATAGATGAATGTGAGAAAGATTTTCAAGGAATAAAAGAATACCTGGCGAATATATCTATTTTACAAAAGGCAGAACCGGGAAAAGAGATGCTAATCTATCTTGCGACAACTTCGCATGCATTAAGTGTTGTGTTATTGCGAGTAGATGCAGGAGTTGAAAAACCAATTTACTACATCAGCAAGACGTTCAATTCCGCAGAAAGAAATTATTCTAAGATTGAAAACTAATTATAGCATTGGTTTATGCGACCTTTAATCTCCGCATATATTTTCAGGCACATAAAGTTAAAGTGTTAACAAAGGTACCAATTGAATCAGTAATGAAGAACTAAAAAACATCAGGCAGAGTAGAGAGATGGAATGCGCAAGTAGGACATTTCGAAATTAAATATGAAGTGTTATCTTCACCAAAGTCACAGGTTGTCGCATACTTTTTAACAGAATTTCCTTTAGAAGATGATGAAGCTGTTGAGGAGATGATGGATGTAGAAGAAGAACAAGGAGATCAAAAAGAATTGTTAACATAATCAAATAGATGGGAGATATTGGTGGATGGATCCTCAAATGGGGAAGGTAATGGAGTTGGAATTATCTTGATTTCACCAGAGGGAACAAAGATGGCTTTTTCATTTAGGTTGGAGTTCGCATCCACTAATAATGAAACTGAATATGAAGCTGTGGTACATGCCCTAAAATTCGCAATAGAAATGAAATTAGAAAATGCTAGAATTACCAGTGATTCGCAAATTAGTCATTCATGCCGATAAAAGGAGAATACACAACAAATGAACCATCCTTGAAGAAAAGCAAGAAACTTGTTGAAGAATTGTCAGCGAAAATCCCAAAAATAAAATGGAGGCATATATCAAGGAAGGATAATAGGTTCGCAAATGCTTATAATTTCATTTCAAGCATGATGATAGATCCAACTGCGAGATGCATAAAGATACAGACACTTTTATCGCCATCAATCAATAAAGATGAGGAATAAGAGGTAGATGTAATGATAGTAGAAGGTGGTGAAGAAGGGACAAAAGACAATATCGCAGATTGGAGAACAGAACTTCATGCATATTTAGCAAGAGGGGAAATACCAAGAAACAGATTGGAGGCACACAAATTAAAGGGTCGTGCAACAAATTATGAATTAAGAGATGGGATATTGTATAGAAAATCATTTAATGGACCATCACTTAGATGTTTGACACGAGAAGAATGAGATAAAGTGTTAAAAATGCTGCATAGTGGAGATGTTGGCAACCACATCGGAGGAAGATCTTTGGCATATAGAGCAAAAACACAATGTTATTATTGGTCATATATGCATAAAGATGCAAAACAAGTATCAAGGTGTTGCGAAGATTGCCAGCGACATGGAAAGAGAATACATGCACCTGGTGCACCCTTATCATCCTCAACTAGTGTATGGCCTTTTGGAAAATGGGGGTTAGATATTGTGGGACCCTTTATACCAGGGTCTGGACAAAAAAGATACTTAATTGTCGCAACAGATTATTTCACAAAATGGGAAGAAGTAAAAGCAGTACAACACATTCGCTACAAAGACATATTTACATTCATATTTGAAAATATCATTTGCAGATTTGGAATTCCAGCACAGTTGGTATCTCATAATGGGAAGCAATTTGAAGGGAAAAATATAGAAATGTTGCTAAATGCCTTTAAGATAAATTGTGGAAAATCTACTCCTTTATACCCATAGGCTAATAGGAAAGCAGGGGCAACAAATAAGACAATCGCAGATATATTAAAGAAGAAGTTGGAGGGACATAATAGAGCATGGTGCAAACAAATACATAATGCAGTATGGGCTTACAACACAACTAGGCGAGAAGCAACTGGAATGTCACATTTCTGTCTAACATATGGGGTTGAGGTAGTGTTACCAACAGAATTTTCTATACCCACGACAAAAAGAGAGGTATGGGAGAAGAATCTTAGTGCTGGAATGATCCTAAGCAAACTGGATGAATTAGAAGAGAAAAGAGAAAAAGATTTACAGCATATGGAGAATCATAAACGGAAATTAGCACGAGAATACAATAAGCATGTTAAACCACGTGAATTTCAGCCATGTGATTTGGTTCTTCATGAGACGCTAAATTATCAGTGAGAAGGTGGTGGAAAATTAGCAAGAAAATGGGATGGACCTTACATTATAAAAGAGATAATTGGAACAGGGGCATACAAATTGATGGATCCAGAGGGTAAAGATGTTGGTCAAAGACTTGGTAGACCATGGAATAGATTATATTTAAAAATATATTACCCATGAGGAATTTTGAGAATCCCTAGTTGATGAAATGATGTATGATGCAACAAAGTAAGTATTAACAATTTTTTTTTTAATGAAAAAATCACTGCGAGATTATTCAAGATCAAAGTAAAATAAGAATGTGCGAAAATATCGCAAGAAATGATCATTTAAGATCCAGAATGGGACGAAACTTTACGCAAGAGGCAAATGTAAGACCTAAAGTACATCATAGAAGGGGTTATCTATTGCATGGCTCAGCGATAAGGTTACACCGCTGCTGGAACCTGAGTCATGGAGATGTGGGGTCCATGAAAGCCCATCCAGGAGAGACACCTTGGATTCTCCACATGAGTTGAGCGACTAAGGTAATAAGAGCTCTCCTAAGGGGTGCAGAGTATGACCAAGGCTCCGAGGTACACAGTTTAGCCAAGAGTGCCCGGGGAGTATGAAACTACCCTGGCCATTCTTGGTAAGTATTGGCTATGATGCACTCGACCCGAAGAAAACCCCAGTTAGGGTGTAGTCTCGTAACCATAAGCCATATATGCAAAATGGATAAGAGGCTGTAAACACAACTGGTTGTTGTTAAGACTGGATATGAGGAGCTAATCTTGTATTACAGAAGTACATCTCCTTGAAAGGGCAACCAGGGGGAAGATAAGGGCGGCACCCTCCATTAGGGAGCTGATAAGTGTCTTAAGACGCAAATTTCATGAGACTTTTTACTCACAGGAGTATTAAGAGTTGTCATATTTGTGCAACATTCCTGAAGAGGCATTAATACAAAAGAGAATATAAGACGATATCAATGAGTCATTGCATGCAAGTGTAAAGACGTCCTACGATTTCGTCGCAAGATGGCAATGTCACGGGGCTTTAATTTCGCAAGAAAATTTAGGCATGTCATATTGTCGCAGCAAAAATACAAAGAACAAAAAGTTAAGGCAAGGTCAATGGGTTTCTACATGAAAGTGTAGAAATGTCCTGCGATTTTGTCGCAAAGAGAAAAGATGGGAAAATAAGACCTTTAACTAGGAAGGCAAAATAAGACCACAAAATATTTATAAATACTAACTATTCTTTATGCAGGTCATTCATCGCAAGAAAGATAATGAGAGGAAAGTATGGGAATTAATAAACAAGATGACATTCTCTTTCTCGCAAGTACCTAAAATACCAAAAGTATAATTGAATTCGAAAGTGTTCCAAAGTACACAGTTCGCAAGAAAAGAAAGAGTAATTCAAGAAAATAAAACTAGAACTCAAGCTTCAATATCTTCTTCACCAGCCTTATCATCTCCACCAACGTTATCATCTTTTCCAATGTTCCCCTCATTCTGGTCGAATCTGGTTTCTTCCTCATTTGGCTTATCACCAGTAGTTGTTTCATCACCAGCATTTCCTTCTTTATTAGGTATTTATTATTCTTCATCTAAATCTTCTTGGGAAACATTATATTCACCACTTCCATAATCAAGGCCACTATCGGCAGCCCGAGGAGTTTCATCTTCATCTACTTTCAGAGGTTTGAGTGATACTAGAGAAAGATATTTGGATAGCAAAATCTCATTCATAAGAACTTCAGCACTAAGATGAGCTTGGCGAAGGAAAGCTCTGTCACGGTTTCTAATCTCCATGTTTTTGAAATATTCAAAATAATCATATTTTCTTTCTGCATGATCGCGAGAATGGGCAAGGTAGCAGCAAGTAATCCATTTTCTTTGCGAATCTTGGCATGTTTAGAATCCAAATAAGAAACGGAAGAATGAAGCTTTCTTTCAGATTCTGGGAAAAATAAGAACAAAAATTATTCAGGCGAACACCACTCAAGGGAAATATTGCTAAGAAGTTTAACAAAAGAAAGATGTCTGAGGCAGTCAAAATGACTACCTTCCTTTTGCGAAATTAGATTTTGAATTAGTGCCAAGCAAGTATTTTCCCAATGATTCATTGCGTCATCAAATTTATCTCCAACTAAACCCTTCAGTCGGGATTTTTTCTTTTCTTTAGATATGAGAAAAGTGTTTTCCTTCGCTAGAGAAGAATAAGATTCTTCTAATTTGGAGTACTGTTCTTGGAGTTCATTTTCTTTTACACTTAAAATTATCCTACCCTACATGAGTGAATTTTTCTCAGCAATAGATGATTCAGTTACTTCTTTAAGTTTATTTTTCAGCGAACGAAGAGATTTTTCTTGACTATCACACACTTTTTGGAGAACAATTAGTTTCTGTGAAGAGATTTCCACCATATTTGATAGAGCTCGCTTTTCCTGAGATAGAGTTTTATTTTCATCTGATAAAGTTTTCATCTCTAAGTTAGCTTTAGTCAAAAAATAAGAGAGGCGAGATATTTCGCTACTTAATGAGTTTTGCTCTTGAACTAGTTGAGTGTTCTCTTTGGTAAGATTATATATTTGATCAACTGAATATGTATAAAGATTATCTAATCGGTTATACTGATCCATCCAAATATCTCTATCAACGCGAATTTCTTCAGCGGAAGATTCAAACTGAAATCTTTCCATTATTCGTTTCTGGTTTAAAGCTTAACAAGAGAAACAATATTTTAAGAATAAACAACATGGAAAGAACAAATTTGTGAAAAGGCAAGTTAAAGTTGAAGATAAGAAATTCATACCTTTTAGTTCATTATTCTTCCTGCGAAGAAGCTCGCAGTCTAAAGAAATATTTTCAAGTTTCTGATTTTCAAGACGAAGAGTGTCACATTCAAGGGTCTTGGTTTGAAGACTTTTCTTCAAAATTTCAATTTCTTTCTCCAATGATGTTTGCAAAACTATCCTATCAGAACCAAAATATTTACCCAAAATTTCGTAGACACCAGACTTGACAGGGTCCACAGGTGATTTATTGACATCATCCAAAATATCAGATAAGGCTTTGAAGGCAATATCCATTCCGTCCGCATTTTTTTTAGAAAAAGAGAGAGACTCAGATGGAGTAGAAGTAATAATAGAAAGCTGATGACCATCATTCTTTGTTAAGGAGATGTCATTTGAGGGAGAAGTCTGAGGAAGATCAATGGATGAGGTTATAGTATTGTTAATTTGAGAAGTATTGGTCGCAGGAGAAGAAAAAGTTTCATACGCAACAAATTCGGCAGAGAGAATTTCATCCATAACAGGGTTGGTTGAAATATTAGCATCTGTTGCGATAGTTTCGCAGATAGGAAGTAGAGGTTCAGTTTGTGAAAGTGTTGAAAAAGAAGTTGAAAGACCAAGTTTGGGGAATGAAACAGAAGTTTCAACAGTTTTAGGTTGGCGAGATCTTTTAAGAGGTTTAGTGGCATCTCCATCACCCTGTGAATCACAACTTAGATATGAAACATAGGCAAAAATATTGTTATTAAAAATAATGGTGTTTCTTACTACCTTGTCATTCATAAACTTTCTCTTTCTCGCAGGAACTTTGAGTTGCGAACTTCTGGGAGCATTAGGGTTTTGAACTGTAAATTTAGTATTGGAGGTGTTTTTGCTGAAACAGAAGCAGTATGGGAGTTACACAAAGAACAAACAAGATGATCTCAACAAAACAAAATCAGTTTCAGCAAAATCAAAAGAAGAAAAAGAAGAAGAACTTACCTTGGTGACTGCATGGAAGTAGAAGAGAACAGTAGCAGGAAGATGAATTCGGTAAAAAAGAAAGTTGCAAGCGATGAAGATTTGCAAAGAATATGAATATGAGGAAGATAAAGACGAAGTAAAAGAAGAAAATGGTCTCTCCCCCAGATCCTTCTTTAAATAGGCAAAGTAAGATGACCGGTTAATGGTAAAACTTTCCAGTAATTAAAGGAATATTCAACACGTGTTGACGGTTATGCTTAATTCACGGAGCCTTGTCGATAGAAAAATAAGTTGAAAGAAATGATGAACAACTGCGGCATTTTGAAGAACAATTTCTCATGACATTCTCTCCTTCGCAGAGAATACATGAGAAGAGACAAGATGTAGGATCAGAATATCGCTAGAAGGACAAACTTGCGAAGCTTAGTTAACAACACATTGCGAGCGTCGCAGAATGATTTGAAGAATGACGTAACAGAAGACGATTGTAAAAACATGAGAAAAATGTGATGAATCTGCGATGATTATAGTGCTTTCGAAAATTGACAATAGAACTCTTGCGAGAATATCGCAAGTCAGATCCTAAAATAAAGGATAGATTAGCTGTCATTCACTGTGTAATTCCCTATATAAAGAGTTGAACGAGCGTAAGTAAGGGGAGATCTTTTTCGAGTGTTGAGAAAGTCATTAGGAGAGATAAAGTACAGAGCGGTTGTTAATTCTTTAGCTTCATTTCCATTTTATCTTGTAAATGTGGTGAGATTAATCAATAAAATTTATGATTGTTGATCAAAAAATGATTTGATTGTATGAATTCTGGTGAGGGGTGTAGTGTGGGATATCCTGCTACTACATATTGGCGCTAGAAACAGGGACTGAAGATTATCAAATCAAGAAAATTTGATTAAAGATTGTGGAGATTATTGTGAAAACTGTTTAAATCAAGAAAATGATAAAAGCAAACAACAAATCAGTTGGAGAAAAGATGATTAAGATCAATGAGAATAAAAGAAAATTGGAGTGTAATGTAATCACAAAAACGATGGTTAAAGAATTCCATGACAACATTAGTGGGAGGATACATAAACGAGATTTTAAGGGAAAGAAGATTATGACGGTAGAAAAAATATCTCCGTTGAAGGATTGGGATAAGCAGAAAATTACGTTCACAACGGCAGAGATACCAAAATAAAATTTGAACCACACATCTCCTTTGGTAATCACAGTAACGGCTATACGAAAAGAAAATGAGAAATCAACAAAATCTATGGAAGAATGGGCGGTGAATAGAACTTTGGTAGATACAGGAAGCTTAGTGGATGTAATATTTTATCATGCATACAAAGGAATGGGATACAAAGATGAAGAAATGTCTCATCCAACATATCATATTCATGGTTTCGGCAAGTCCACAACTAAACCAAAAGGAGAAATAACAGTGAGAATTTCGCTGGGAGAAATTGAAACACAAATAAGGCTATGTGTGGTGGATATGGGGTCACCATATAACATGCTGTTGGGAAGATCATGGATATATGCAATCAAAGATGTAGCATCAACATTACATTAGTGCATCAAGTTTCCTATGCCAAGCGGGATTGGCGAAATTAGGGGAGATATTGAAGGTGCGAAACTATGTTATCAAATTGAAGTAAAAAATTATGAAGGACGAGTGAAGAAGCGAAAAGCTCGCAGGAAGATGGCGAAAGAGGCAAAGAAATAAGAAGAGTTTAAAATCTACATGATAAGAGCAAAAGAAGGAAAAGGAGTACCCAGCGAAATTTCGCAGGAAGTAGATAAACCAGCGAAAATTATAAAAGAACCAACACCAACGGGAGAACCTGAAGCAATTTACACTGCAGCAGAACCAACAAAAGAAGTAAATATTGGAATTGAAGAAGAACCTAAAATGTTGAAAATTAGAACTAAGATGTATACAGATGAGGAAGAAAGAACCGTCAATCTCTTGCGAGAATATAAAGATATTGTTGCATGGAACGTGGATGAAATGCTTGGAATAGATTCATCAGTTGCATGTAATAAATTGGAGATCAACAAAGACGCAAGACCATTTAAACAAAGGATAAGAAAAATCGCAACAACTTACCATCCCAAAATAGAAGAGGAACTGCAGAAAATGCTTGATGCAGGAATTATAAGACAAGCAAAATACCCGGAGTGGATAGAAAACATGGTTGTGGTTCCAAAGAAAAATAATAGGATAAGAATTTGCATAGACTTTACTGATCTAAACAAAGCTTTTCCTAAAGACAGCATCCCATTACCAGATATACCTCAAATGGTCGAATCAGCAGCAGGAAATGATAGAATATCTTCCCTAGATGGGTATAAAGGATACAACCAGATTTCTCTCGCCGAAGAAGATCAAAAACATACTGCTTTTTTCGCTCCAAAAGGATTATATTGTTATACAAAAATGCCACTTGGTTTGCGAAACGCAGGAGAAACATATCAAAGGATGGTAGAGAAGGTATTCGCAAAGTGGATACACCAAACATTAGAGGTGTACGTAGATGACATGTTGATAAAAATTAAATAAGCTAAAAACCATGTACAGGACCTGAAGGATATTTTTGAACAGATGCGGCACTTTAATATCAAGGTGAATCCAGAAAATTGCATTTTTGGAGTTGTGTCAGGAATTTTTTTATGATACATTGTATCCAAGGAAGGAATACAAGTTGATCCAGAAAAGGTGCAAGTAGTTTGCGATATGCCAACACCAACAAAAATAAAAGATGTGCAAAAGTTAAATGGACTCTTAGCTTCGATGGGAAGATTCATCTCGCGATCATCTGATAAATGTAAACATTTCTTCAATATACTAAAAAAGGGAACAAAATTCAGGTGGACAGATGAATGTGAGAAAGCTTTTCAAGGAATAAAAGATTACCTGAAGAATATATCTATTTTACAAAAGGCAGAACCGGGAGAAGAGCTGCTAATCTATCTTGCGACAACTTCGCATGCATTAAGTGTTGTTTTATTGCGAGTAGATACAGGAGTTGAAAAACTAATTTACTACATCAGCAAGACGTTCAATGTCGCAGAAAGAAATTATTCTAAGATTGAAAAACTAATTCTAGCATTGGTTTATGCGACCTTTAAGCTCCGCATATATTTTCAGGCACATAAAGTTAAAGTGTTAACAAATGTACCAATTGAATCAGTAATGAAGAATTCAAAAAGATCAGGCAGAGTAGAGCGATGGAATGCGCAAGTAGGACATTTCGAAATTAAATATGAAGTGTTATCTTCACCAAAGTCGCAGGTTGTCGCAGAATTTCCTTTAGAAGATGATGAAGCTGTTGAGGAGATGATGGATGTAGAAGAAGAACAAGGAGATCCAAAAGACTTGTTAACAGAATCAAATAGATGGGAGATATTGGTGTATGAATCCTCAAATGGGGAAGGTAATGGAGTTGGAATTATCTTGATTTCACCAGAGGGAACAAAGATGGCTTTTTCATTTAGGTTGAAGTTCGCATCCACTAATAATGAAACAGAATATGAAGCTGTGGTACATGCCCTAAAATTCGCAATAGAAATGAAATTATAAAATGGTAGAATTACCAGTGATTAGCAGCTAGTCATTCGCCAGATAAAAGGAGAATACACAACAAATGAACCATCCTTGAAGAAAAGCAAGAAACTTGTTGAAGAATTGTCAGCGAAAATCCCAAAAATAAAATGGAGGCATATATCAAGGAAGGATAATAGGTTCGCAAATGCTTATAATTTCATTTCAAGCATGATGATAGATCCAACTGCGAGATGCATAAAGATACAGACACTTTTATCGCCATCAATCAATAAAGATGAGGAATAAGAGGTAGATGTAATGATAGTAGAAGGTGGTGAAGAAGGGCCAAAAGACAATATCGCAGATTGGAGAACAGAACTTCATGCATATTTAGCAAGAGGGGAAATACCAAGAAACAGATTGGAGGCACACAAATTAAAGGGTCGTGCAACAAATTATGAATTAAGAGATGGGATATTGTATAGAAAATCATTTAATGGACCATCACTTAGATGTTTGACACGAGAAGAATGAGATAAAGTGTTAAAAATGCTGCATAGTGGAGATGTTGGCAACCACATCGGAGGAAGATCTTTGGCATATAGAGCAAAAACACAATGTTATTATTGGTCATATATGCATAAAGATGCAAAACAAGTATCAAGGTGTTGCGAAGATTGCCAGCGACATGGAAAGAGAATACATGCACCTGGTGCACCCTTATCATCCTCAACTAGTGTATGGCCTTTTGGAAAATGGGGGTTAGATATTGTGGGACCCTTTATACCAGGGTCTGGACAAAAAAGATACTTAATTGTCGCAACAGATTATTTCACAAAATGGGCAGAAGTAAAAGCAGTACAACACATTCGCTACAAAGACATATTTACATTCATATTTGAAAATATCATTTGCAGATTTGGAATTCCAGCACAGTTGGTATCTCATAATGGGAAGCAATTTGAAGGGCAAAATATAGAAATGTTGCTAAATGCCTTTAAGATAAATTGTGGAAAATCTACTCCTTTATACCCACAGGCTAATAGGAAAGCAGGGGCAACAAATAAGACAATCGCAGATATATTAAAGAAGAAGTTGGAGGGACATAATAGAGCATGGTGCAAACAAATACATAATGCAGTATGGGCTTACAACACAACTAGGCGAGAAGCAACTGGAATGTCACATTTCTGTCTAACATATGGGGTTGAGGTAGTGTTACCAATAGAATTTTCTATACCCACGACAAAAAGAGAGGTCTGGGAGAAGAATCTTAGTGCTGGAATGATCCTAAGCAAACTGGATGAATTAGAAGAGAAAAGAGAAAAAGATTTACAGCATATGGAGAATCATAAACGGAAATTAGCACGAGAATACAATAAGCATGTTAAACCACGTGAATTTCAGCCATGTGATTTGGTTCTTCATGAGACGCTAAATTATCAGTGAGAAGGTGGTGGAAAATTAGCAAGAAAATGGGATGGACCTTACATTATAAAAGAGATAATTGGAACAGGGGCATACAAATTGATGGATCCAGAGGGTAAAGATGTTGGTCAAAGACTTGGTAGACCATGGAATAGATTATATTTAAAAATATATTACCCATGAGGAATTTTGAGAATCCCTAGTTGATGAAATGATGTATGATGCAACAAAGTAAGTATTAACAATTTTTTTTTTAATGAAAAAATCACTGCGAGATTATTCAAGATCAAAGTAAAATAAGAATGTGCGAAAATATCGCAAGAAATGATCATTTGAGATCCAGAATGGGACGAAACTTTACGCAAGAGGCAAATGTAAGACCTAAAGTACATCATAGAAGGGGTTATCTATTGCATGGCTCAGCGATAAGGTTACACCGCTGCTGGAACCTGAGTCATGGAGATGTGGGGTCCATGAAAGCCCATCCAGGAGAGACACCTTGGATTCTCCACATGAGTTGAGCGACTAAGGTAATAAGAGCTCTCCTAAGGGGTGCAGAGTATGACCAAGGCTCCGAGGTACACAGTTTAGCCAATAGTGCCCGGGGAGTATGAAACTACCCTGGATATTCTTGGTAAGTATTGGCTATGATGCACTCGACCCGAAGAAAACCCCAGTTAGGGTGTAGTCTCGTAACCATAAGCCATATATGCAAAATGGATAAGAGGCTGTAAACACAACTGGTTGTTGTTAAGACTGGATATGAGGAGCTAATCTTGTATTACATAAGTACATCTCCTTGAAAGGGCAACCAGGGGGAAGATAAGGGCGGCACCCTCCATTATACCCACAGGCTAATAGGAAAGCAGGGGCAACAAATAAGACAATCGCAGATATATTAAAGAAGAAGTTGGAGGGACATAATAGAGCATGGTGCAAACAAATACATAATGCAGTATGGGCTTACAACACAACTAGGCGAGAAGCAACTGGAATGTCACATTTCTGTCTAACATATGGGGTTGAGGTAGTGTTACCAACAGAATTTTCTATACCCACGATAAAAAGAGAGGCCTGGGAGAAGAATCTTAGTGCTGGAATGATCCTAAGCAAACTGGATGAATTAAAAAAGAAGAGAGAAAAATCTTTACAGCATATGGAGAAATTATAAACGGAGATTAGCACGAGAATACAATAAGCGTGTTAAACCACGTGAATTTCGGCCAGGTTATTTGGTTCTTCGCGAGACGCCAAATTATCAGCGAGAAGGTGGTGGAAAATTAGCAAGAAAATGGGATGGACCTTACATTACAAAAGAGATAATTGGAACATGGGCTTACAAATTGATGGATCCAGAGGGTAAAGATATTGGTCAAATACTTGGCAGACCATGGAATAGATTATATTTAAAGAGATATTACCCATGAGGAATTTTGAGAATCCCTAATTGATGAAATGATGTATGATGCAACAAAGTAAGTATTAACAAAGTTTTTTTATTTTTTATGAAAAAATCACTGCGAGATTATTCAAGATCAGAGTAAAATAAGAATGTGCGAAAATATCGCAAGAAATGATCATTTAAGATCCAGAATGGGACGAACCTTTATGGCGTACACCCCAGTTCGCGAATAAAATTTCGCAAGAGTCAAATGTAAGATATAATGTACGTCATAGAAGGGGGTATCTGTTGCATGGCTCAGCGATAATATAGGATAAGAATATCGCCACAGCAGTGCTCTTGCGAAATTTACAACGTTTCTGCGAGCTCTTCAACAAAACTCTGCGAGCGTCGCAGATTGACTCAAAGAATGATTGAAAGAATGATGTAACGGATGACGATAGCAGAAACACGGGAAGAGCATGATGATCCTGCGAAGATTACGACATCTGCGAGAAAATGCATTACAACTGCTGCGAGAATATCGCGAGTCAGATCCGAAATTAAAGGACAGCTTAGCTGTCATCCACTATGTAGCTACCCTATATAAACAGAACTATTAGACCCAGGAAAGGATAGATCAATTTTTGAGTGTTGAGAAGGTTTTGAGGAGAGAGAAAGTGCTTGTGAGCGGTTGTATTCTTGATTTCCTCCATTTCCTGTAACATTTCTGAGAATTAATCAATAAAAGTGTTGTTCTTAATCTTCAAATATGTGTTGATTATTATGAATTCTTGTGAGGGGTGTAGTATAGGAATTACCGCAACTACATAATGGCGCTAGAAACATGGATGTTTCTGAGCAAAGATTGAAATTGTGATTTGTAAGAATTTGAAAAAAAATTGGAAAAGATTTTTATGTGATACATTAAATTTGAAGAAATGGCTAGAAGAAGAAATACATCAGAACAACCAACAACTGTAAGGAGGAGTAGAAGACTTGCCGGAGAAGAGACAAATAAAAAAGGAGAATCTTCAAGATTACGAACAAGGAGCAATAGAACAAGGAATAATGGAGAAAATCAAGTTCAACAACCGAATCAGCAAACACCGATACAAGATAGAACTGTGGATTATGACAGAGTGAGCGTGCATACTTGGCGATCAGATTCAATAGAAGAAGCAGAAAATCAACAATTGAGAAATGGAAGGCAAGAAGGAAGAGATTAAGAAGCGGTTGGAGGATTAATTCATGGAGATGATGAAAATGAAGCAGAAGAGGCTTTAAGACAAAGAATACAAGAAAAAAGGAGGTTAGAGGCGGAAGAATGCGCGAATTTAACAAGACAAAATCACGAGTTAAGAATGGAGAATTTGAGATTACAAATAAGAGATCAAGAAGTACTACAAGATCAAGTTCAAGATCATTTAGAGAAGAATCAAGGCGAAAGTCCCCTGTGAGAAACGCTGGTGAAAATATTCGAGAGGAAATGCAAAATCCAAATAAAGAGCAGTGTTATGGAGAAGAAGATATGATTAATGATCGCTACATTCCGTGTGGTGAAACTGTGGATGATAGACGTGATAATAGAAATCAAGAAGGTGGAAATAACCAAGATGGTGAAGAAAATCGAGAAGAAGGAAGAAGAATATTACATGAGCGAGAAATTCAAAGAAACCGAAGAATAATTGAGGATGAAATTGAGAGACATTATGCTGAACAAGCATGTCTAGCTTGCGAAAGAGAAAGATTGAGAGCAGAAGTGAAAGAAAAAGAGCTTCAAGAAGCAATACGTCAGAACAATCATGACAATCGAGAAAGTAGATGCACAAGAAATCGCAATAATGATAATATCAATGGGGAATATGATAGAATACAAAGAACAATAGAAAGACAGCGAAGAGGAACGATGAGAAATGAAGAAAATCCCAGAAGAGAAAATGAAAGGAATAATCATTTTCGAATTCATGAAGGAGGTGAAGAAGAAAATCGCAGGAGAAGGCAGAATGAAGATGCTGAAGAAGAAGCACAAAATATCGCAAGGCAAGAAAGACATGAGCGCAGAAGAAGGGAAGCTGCACAGAAAAGACCAATGGAGAAAAATTCAGCTGGGAATGAACAGATCTTAAGAGAGTTATCATAAATGAGGGGAATGTTAAATAACATAAGAGAGGGAGGCAGAAGGAAACTTGATGAGGCCATTGAAGAAGCTGCAAAAACTCCATTCACCCAAGAAGTACAATTAGGAGGAATACCCCCATAGTGAAATTTGCCAACGTTAACCAGTATCTTTGATTGAACTACTTGTGCTATTCAACATGTCAAAGTTTATGTTAGGTGTATGCTACAATGGGAAAACCATGATGTTGTATTACGTAAATATTTCGCATCCAGCTTAACAGGCGAGGCGCTAAAATGGTTCGAAGGTTTACCTAAAAACACTATAACTTCTTTCAATCATTTGAAAACTACATTTTTGGGAGCATATATAAGTAACAATTCTTCGCGACCTGGCATTGAAGATGTATTTGGGTTAAAACAACGGGTTGGTGAGAGTTTGAAACATCTAACCATAAGATGGAAGACAATGTGTAGTGAGATGGCAGGAAGAGTGGATGAGAGATACCTCATTTTATCTTTCATTAATGCTATGTTCGCAACTAATCTGCTGTATATACAAATTTTCAGAATCAAAAATACAATCACCATGACGGAGTTGCGAGAGTTACAAGAAGAATACATTGCATTGGAGGAGAAACAAAATGAGATAGAGTCATATCCTATTGCGAACACCAGTTCAGGTGCAGCAAACGCAGTCTACTTCCCAGATTAATAAATACAGTAGCGAGCACTTCGCAGGTGAAGCAAGAAAAGAGTATGAATGATGATCAACAAAAATTAGTAGCTATGGGAAGCAGAGATCAAGAAGAGTTCGAAAGGGAAAGAAAATTCTTTAGTCGAAGTGGAAATAATAAGATTCCAAGGCTTGATCAACCGCAAGAGACTTATGGCGGTCAGAGACAAAATTATTACAGAGGGCAAGGAAGTCAGTAGATAATATGGGAAGAAATTAAGATGCCACCTTTAAATGCTAGCATAGAGAAAATTTGGGAGGCTATAATTTTGATGGAAGACATACCCGTACCCTGGAATATGGGAAAAGAGCCACACCCAAATAATCAAAGTCAAGAATTTTGCCCTTATCATCATTTTCATGGTTACTCAATAAGTGAATGCAGGAATGTAAAAAGAATTATATTGAGGATGATAGATCAGGGAAAATTAAACTATTTTCTAATAGGACATCCACAGTCTCAGCAATTACCACCACCACCAGAAATTCACAGAGTGAATACAACAAAGGGAGGAGAAACGTTTGGGATAGAAGTTGGGGCAAAAGTGAAGAATTTATTCTGTAACTCCATCATACATTCATACAAAACTATAGAGGATTTCCATGACAATGTTCTAAGCAAAGTTTTTGCGAGAGATGCGGATAGGAGAGAAGTAATGAATATTGCGAAAGCTTCGCCATTAGAAGAGTGGAAAAAATAGACAATATCTTTCACTGCACAAGAAGTACCTGAGCCTGGCGAGATGCATGACAACCCACTAGTGGTAAGATTAGAAATAAATCCAAAACAAATAGAAGAAGAAGATGAAGAAAATGAGGATGGTGAAGCTGAAGATTTTTGGGCTATTAACAGAGTTTTAATTGACACGGGAAGCTCGGTGGATATCTTATTTTATCATACTTACAAAACCATGGGAGGAAGAGACGAGGATCTAATACCATCAACTTATAAGATCTATGGTTTCAATGGTACTGCCAATAAGCCTAAAGGGGAGATTACAATGAGAATTCCATTAAAGGGGATATCTTCTAAAATTCTATTATGTGTTGTCGATGTTGAATCCCCTTACAATGCCTTGACTGGCCGACCTTGGCTGCATGGTGATAGGTGTGTAAAAACACCTCTCTAAGTATCGATTGGTTATGGTTTCTTAGCTAGTTTTCGAGTGAAATTGTATTATTATCTTTCTTTTTATATTTTACGGGAATTTTGGAGCTTATTCCCGAAAAGAACAAGAATTGTCTAATTTTCCAAAAGAGAGACGGAATTATCATTACATGGGATCACTAATGAAATTTGAATGGACATATTGGAGCTTGAGGCATGCATAGGCTTAAAAGCGGCCCAGTTTAAGGTGTTGGGCTTAAAGAGGTTATTTATATCGATGTTGGATTTCTGCCTGGGCTTGCTTATTTGGCTCAATACAATTCCGTACAGTTGGCTGAAATTGATGGAAGCAACGTTGGAGAAGTTGAGATCGAGAGAATTCGAGCTGAGATGTGACGGAAACTGGTCAGAAGAGATGTGTTGCATGGTAGATAGGGCTTTGGCAGAGATCTTAGGAGCTGCAAACAATGGCCTAAGGCGTCGTTAGAGCTGAGAATGAAATGGCTTGCTGTCATCATGACGGAATGCAGATATGGATGGTCTGTGGTTGTTACGCTTGAGATGAATTTGTGTCGAGGAGACCAGGATGGCTGCTGGTGGTTGTGGCTAGAATATGCCATGGATAACTGAAATGGAAGATATAGCCAGGGAAGAAGTTGGTATTGCAGCTGAGATGTTGGCGACGAAGAGTAATATTGTTTGGATGGCATGGCAATAATGTTGTTGATGAAAGCTCGAGGAATCAGTTGAGATTCATTGGATGGCATGGCAGTAGGGTATGGACATCCATTAAGTTGACACTGTAGGGATGCTACCTGATAAAGAATGGCGTTGACGGTGATCGGAGAATAGGTTTGGGAGCTAAGAATGACTGAGAAAACCCGATGGAGCTTGCTGAGTAAGGTGTGCTGTGATTGATCGAGACTGACGAGATGAATTATGGCTGAGAAGCCAACTGAGTTAAAAAGGAAAACCCACGTCTTCTCCACACGTTTCTTGCTGCTGTAACCAAGTTATTACGGTCATGGTTTGTTTCACTGAACCAAGAGACAAGTAAAACATGGAGTTTGGTTTCGCTGCAGTGGTGATAGATAGAACATAAAGGGATGAGTAGGTGTTGCTGCGATGGTTGGTGCTAGTGCTGATTACCTGTGATGAAAGACGGGATTGTGGTGATGCTGTTATAAAGGGAAACATAACATGGCTGTGTTGGTTGAGCATCATTTGAAGATGGGAGATTGCAGGGACGAAATGGCATGCATGGTTATGACACAGAGATAGGATATTACAGGCTAATGGTGTTATGGGCTGGACTTCAACATGAGCCCAATCAGTGGTTAGCATTCTATTTCCGAGCAGAGCTTGGGCCTGACTTCTCTTTGGGAATTTTGGCGACTTTGGCAGTGACTTAATTTGGTGTTTTGGATAGGTTTTGTCAACTTCTTTGGTCAGGGATTTGATGCACGAGATTTAAGGAGGTGCACTTCCCTATTTTTCCTAGGTTTCCTAGTTTTCTTAAAGGAGGAGGTTACAAAACCCTATATAGAGAGAACCCTAGGCATAATCTTGATCATCTTCTTGACACATATCTTCTTTTCACCGTTCTTCTCCCCCTTAGGGGGGAAAACTATCTCTTTTCTATTCTTTTATATTGTAAGGATGAATTCAAAGTTCTAATTGTGAAGCTCAATTATTTGCAAGTTTGTTTAAAGTTTTAAATTGATTCATTGTGGATTGTTTTTACTATATCGAAGGTTTATGATTGGTTCTTAGATTGGTTTGGGTGCGCAACCAGATTAGTTTATTAATCATTCTAATGATAGTAGAGAGGTGAGTCGACCCGTAATTGTCTCTTATCTCCTACACAAGTAGAAATCGCAAGACCTTACGGAGGGATTCTGTGAAGCAATTGCGAGTAAAGACAACACCAGTAAGTGGACCGAGCGTACCGAGTTTAACTGCTAGGATCAAACCTAAATGCACAAATCTTAATGCGTTCTGGGAATTACATCTTGTAGTCGAGCGCTTCCATGTCAAGGTGGTTCTTTTGAATAGAATCTGGTAGTCGAGCGCTTCCGTATCCGGTGATAGAAGGAGTTTTGGGGGATTGCTAAGCGTACCTGCTTTCCTACGGTTGGTGACAATTGTTTCTAACAAGAGATATACGGGTACAATATTGAGTCAACGGTTAGTAACGGCGAAGGATTTCTTCAATATCTTTTTCTTTTTATTCTTCTTTTATATTTTCGCCGATTTAGATAACATAAAAATTGCATTACTCTTCGTGGGAACGATCTCTTACTACCGCTACATTATATTTAATTAGTGGGAAAAATATTTTTATTTTGTTGAGTAAACGACGCTCACCAAAATTGGTGCCGTTGCCGGGGAGTAATTGCTAATTGTTTGTTATTTGTTTTGGCATAAAGGTTTTGTGGGTATATCTCTCGTAAGCCCTCACGAGACTATAACTCGTCCACTAGGGATACCTAGGGGTTTAAAGGCTTGTTATTCATGCTAAGAGTAACCGTATCCTCATGACATGGAGTTGTATTTTATTTTTGTTTCGTTTTGTTTGCTCGAGGACTAGCAAAGTTTGGGTGTGGGGGAATTTGATAGGTGTGTAAAAACACCTCTCTAAGTATCGATTGGTTATGGTGTCCAGACCCTACTGCCATGCCATCCAATGAATCTCAACTGATTCCTCGAGCTTTCATCAACAGCATTATTTCCATGCCATCCAAACAATATTACTCTTCGTCGCCAACATCTCAGCTGCAATACCAACTTCTTCCCTGGCTATATCTTTCATTTCAGTTCTCCATGGCATATTCTAGCCACGACCACCAGCAGCCATCCTGATCTCCTCGACACAAATTCATCTCAAGCGCAACAACCACAGACCATCCATATGCGCATTCTGTCACGATGGCAGCAAGCCATTTCATTCTCAGCTCTAACGACGCCTTGGGCCATTGTTTGCAGCTCCTACGATCTCTGCCAAAGACCTATCTACCATGCAGCACAGCTCTTCTGACCAGTTTCCGTCACATCTCAGCTCGAATTCTCTCGAGCTCAACTTCTCCAACGTTGCTGCCATCAATTTCAGCCAACTGTACGGAATTGTATTGAGCCCAATAAGCAAGCCCAGGCAGAAATCCAACATCGATATAAATAACTTCTTTAAGCCCAACACCTTAAACTGGGCCGTTGTTAAGCCCATGCATGCCTCAAGCTCCAATATGTCCATTCGACTGTCATTAGTGATTCCATGTAATGATAATTCCGTCTTTCTTTTGGAAAATTAGACGATTCTTGTTCTTTTCGGGAATAAGCTCCAAAATTCCCGTAAAATATAAAAATATTTCAAGTAAATATCCCTTTTTTCAAATCAGTGATTCAAGTGCAAACCTTTTATTTCACCAATTCTAGGGTTGTGTTGTATGATGTCTTGGACTATTTTATATATTTGTTTTTAGAATAAATTGGTTTATATTAAAAAACAATGGCTAAGCAACTTGGAGTAGCTGATTGAAGGTTACCCTAGGCAGAGATATGTTTTTGTTTCCAACAAAAATCAAACTAAAATTGTGTAATTACTTAGTTTTTTATTTTTATTATTAATTTTTTATTTACAACAAACTAGATGGGAGTCTAGCAACAAGTTACTTTCCAACACCCCGTGAATGCACCGAGGGATATGGCACGGACTCAGGGCAACGTATGGTGCATTGGGATAGGGGTGGGGCAGAAGTGGGGCCAACCCATCCTCTCACATCCTCTCACACGATGAGAATGCGGTGCAAATCCTTCGGTGAGTAAATCATTTTCGTTTATTTTTACGCCAAAAAGGGAATTATATTAATGAGAATGATTTGTCCACCGAAGAAGAGGGGCCGTAGAGTGCACCGTGTGAGGGTGGGTCGGGCACACTTCTGCCCTTCCCTACCCGATAAATTGAATGATGCATTGGGTCCGTGCGATCCATCTCGATGCCCACTCGGTGCTTGATTTTCGGTGGGTATAGTAAAATTCATGACGACACTTGCGCTCTGATAGGAAAATGAATAAAACTTCACAAATTAACAAAGGTGAAAGAAGAAGTTTCCAGATAGGTTTCGTCAAGGAACCGTTAAATACTCAATTTATCGTAAATGTGTTTGAACTAGTTCTCTAATTTCTTCGAGGTTTTTTCTGTCTTAATATGTTCATGAACCTTGTAAAGGTTTTTTCTATCTTAATAAGTCGATGCTATTTCAATACTGATATTTTTCAACTCATAAGTCATATCCCTTCAAGCCATATTTCGTAACAGGATATTCGCGGTTGTGTGTCCGTTAAATTTTTTGGAGAAATATGATCGTGGTTCCATTAACATTTTCGGGGGCAGATGAGAAGATGTCAGCTTTTACCTCTCTTTCGTTTTACTCTAGTGTCTACCCCGTCTGCCCTATGCTTAGAGCAAGGGATAATGGTAGTGTCACTCTTTCATTTTGCCCATAGTGGATTCACTCCCTCCATTGAACTAGTCCTCCTTCATATAAATGATTTAGTCTCCATTTAGAGACTATCCGTAACGACTCACCATAAAAGACGTTTGTTTCTCCCTGTTTTATTATCTTCAATAGTTTCTACCCCATGCCGATTTTCTAAGGGATGTGTCTCTCCAGAAAAAAAGGAGAAATTGACACACCCTTGATTGAATGTGATGGACCAGCAGTATTTTGCAACACGTCACGGTGGGAGGATTGGGGGATCAAAAATCAGAACTGAAGAAGATACATATCGATATAACTTCTTTAATGTAATACTCAAAAAAAATCAAGGATTAGGGGCAGATGATAAAATGTAGCTTCTGCCTTTGCTCGAGAGAAGTCCATAAAGGCCACCCTCGTAAATTTGAACTCTTAAAAATCAATAAAGATAAATGACAGAAAATAAAAGGTACCCTAGTAATTTTAACTGTTAATCAATTATAGGAAGGATCCATGAACTCTCTTAGATGGACATTATCATACATGATTTGCACCATTTCACATCAAAACTCAAATGACAAAGAATTTAAATCTAATATTTTGATAATCGTTCCTCTTATAAGATTCAACATTCCTACCAAAAATGATCACAATTCAAACATCACCATTTACCGATCTTAATTCATTCGTTAACTTTTAACAGCTGATATTGAAAGAGGTAAATGGTGGTGTTATAGTCTCGAATTGTGGTTATTTTCGGTAAAGTGTCAATTTAAATTTATTATTTTTTTGGGTTTTGTGGACTTTTTTTTTTTATAGAATCAATGATAGAGTGTCAATTGAAGGGTATCCATCCCCCAAAAAACAATCATAAAAGATACTCCTAGATGACCGAAAATATCTTCCCAAATTCTCAACGTGTCGTGAGGAAGAGGCATGAGCCCACTTTTTCCCATTAATCTAAATAATAAAATGGCTGTAGCGCACGTCCGTTGATTTCCCTCTCGAATCCCCTCAGATTCTAGATCTACGGTTTCCAAACGTGACACATAGTGATCCAAGTTCTTTTGTAATATCTTGGTATACGTGTAGCAAAGCCGAGTTTGGAAAATCGACAGCCCTTATAACTCTTCCTTGTTATTCCGCCTGGTTCCATTCATTTTCCCAATCCTAGAATCAGAGTCTTGAAGAATCACTATCAATTACTGATTTTTCCAAGAAACTTTTCGTCGGTCGAATCAGAAAATTACTGATTTTTTCAAGAAACTATTCGTCACTCGGATCAGGAAAAGTTGCAACAATGTCAAGCATTCCAGAAACTATATGGATGGAAATCCTTATTAAGGTGCCAGTCAAAACAACCTTTGTTTGTAAGTAGTCTGCAAATTTATTCGTGACTTTATATCTGAAACTTGTTTTGCACGGCAGCACATTGATCATGCGATCCAGAAAAACAACCTGAAATTCCTTCATTTTACCATGGAAAGAAGTGAATTAAGGAAGTACAAATTTTCAGTATTAGATACAATTTTCTCAACAAGTATGCCGAAGTATGTTGTTCTATCGGATGTCCCTTATAAATATTTAAATTTTCATATATTTTTGTTGGATTCTTCCAAGGGTCTGGTTTGCCTGTTGTACCGTAAAGACCCGCTCAATTTTTCATCTGTCTTTGGAACCCCGGTACTGTAGAATACGTAAAACTACCGGAATTAGAAGCATTGGAAGAATACAGCCACTTCGACATCAGGATCAACAATTTTGGTTATGATTGCAAGACCGACAATTTTAAGCTGGTAATTGCTGCAAGTGTTCGTGGAAACTGTAATTTTTCCTCATTTCATATCTTCGGGTTACGAGAAATATCGTGGATCACTCAAAACATCCCTTATTATATTCATCATTCAAGAGGCGAGGTATTTCCAAATGGCGCTTTCCATTGGATATGTGGTAAGAAAGGCCATGCCTCTCATTTAATGTTATCGTGGGACATAAACAAAGAGGTATTCCAAGAACTGCAACTACTAATATAACGCGGGGGAAGAGACGTATCTTGATGGATATAGGAGTAAAGTGATGAGTTCCGAATATTGCATATTCATACACCTTTTCATTGGCACTTAACTCATCTTTCGCGCTTCAAAGTCATATATTATCCCAAATTCTCCATTTTTACCATTTTCAAGAATAAATATTTGTATTAATTAATTTTGTGTTTTTAAGTACTAAATAAAGCTTGGAAGAATTGAGAAGACAAAAGAGCAGAAAGTTGGAAGCGTTGCAACCCGCTCGCGCATCAGTGGCAACCTGTTTACAATACATGGGATTAAACTACCCATGATCCAAGACCCAAGACCCAAATCCGTTTCCACCTCACCCCCATTGGATTCTTTCCAAAACATCCACCTCACCCCCATTCTCTCACTCAATCACTCCCAATTTGTTTCCCACCACCAAATATATTCCATTTTATCCATCAATTAAAGAAAACATATTTTGTTGAGTGGATGATTTCCAAAATTCGAATCCAAGTGTTGAGAGAATTTTTGTGTATAAATAGAGAGGGTTGTTGTGTTGAAAACTCATCCAAGAATAGCTTGTTCAAGTTAGTTTCTTAAATTCAGTTTTGTTGTAATGTTGTTCATGTTCTAATTTCATTTGCTAGGGTTTAAATGAAGCCGTAACTTATTGTGATGTATTCATATCTTGTATATTGTTCTTGAAAGTTTAGAATTGTTTAAAGATATATTTTGATCCAAGTTTGTCAACATCTTGCTCTCACAATGAATGCCATGTATCCATTGTAGTTAGAATATCTCTATGTTGATTATGCTACAACTCATGCTTAACCAAATATTGATCCTCAGATTATTTGTGCTTTAATTAGACAGTTAATGCTTTGGAGAAATACTTTAGTTGTGATTAAATTATCCATTGGAGAAACACCTTAGATATACGGTAGACTTGAATCTGCTGTAAGGACAAGAATAATATTACAATTTTAATGCATATCATAGGTTAGTGGTGGATTTGAATACCCTAGTATCCATATTCTCAATATTTACACCTTGATTTAATTGCATTTTTTAATTCAAATTACTTTCTGTTTAAGTCTTTGCCAATATCTCGTCGTATCGACAAAAACAAACCCCCTTTGGTTACTCTCTGAATCAGTTCTTAGTAAGGATTTAGAATATACTTCTACACTCTCCAAGTCTCTGTGGTTCGACATGTGCTTGCCATGTGTTTCTTGTCGTCACTGTGCACTTGCAGTTACATAGAAGTATGTATCTTTATAAGCCTATCATAAAGGATCTGCGCCTTTGTGCCCTCGTACATGTTCCGATGATTTACGTCGAAGTATGGGTGATGCAAGACTATGTATGTGGAGAGTCATGGTCTCAGTGTTATGTCATTACCAATGAGACTATTTTGAATCATCCTTATTTCAGAGGTTGGAGTCCAGTGTACTCATACCCTATGAAGATGGTGGCTTTTTTTTAAATGGTGAAATTTTATTCTAGATACACAATGAGGGTTTTTTATATGATCCCAAGAACGAAAGAGTCAGGAAAATACACGAGTGTTCGTTAACTAGAGGTATGAGCTATTATTTAGAAACCTTCATATCTATGGGCTCTGATACATATATCGGAAGAAGGGGTGAATCGTTGAAACTCAATCAGAACAAGCGTAAGATAAGCAGTATGTGAGAGAGTGGATTGGCTACACGGTGCTGGTGGGCGGAACCGTGGTAAGGTTTTTTTTTTTCTCTGCTCTTTGCTTTTCTTCTAGACTCTGCTGGCTGTTCAAGTGTTTTGAGTGATTTTATTTTTTTCTTTTCACACCAGTATTATGTGTATTATGAAGGAAAAAAAAATTATTGCTTTTGAACAAGAAATTTGTATCCTTGGATGGAGGTTAGGAAAATTTTATCTTACCATGATAAGAAAAATTAGATTTGAAATTCAACGCGATATTGATATTAGTAAGAAACTGAAGGCAATTAAATCATTTTTCGAAAAGTCTTCGCAAGTCATTAATGTATTGAATATATATAATGCATTATTAATTTATATTTCATAATATGGGGCCTACATAGATGAAACCGTCTCCTTAATACAACGGATGAAATTTTTCAAAGAAACTACATATGTTGAGAGGGGTCCTTATATTGAGGCCAATTCATGGCATAGATTTCTGCACCAAAACATTAAGCGAATATTTTCATCAGTCTTGTTGAATCCTATGTAGTGGGTTTAGTATTCTCTCCCACATGAAATTTCCTCGAAACATTTATTTTTGTACAATTTCACTGCAAATCTCCTTCGATAAGCCTTGATATTATCTTTGTTCATGAACCTGTCTAAAGAAACTCCTTTTATCAAACAAAGGATGAAACATAATGCATATACTCCGCAATCACCTAACCTGAAAAAAAAGAGGTATGTTAAATATCAGCTGCACCGTAAAGAATGTAGGAAAAGCATTTTCCAAGGTCTCCATTATTTTACCCCGAGTCTTCTTTAGCAAGTGTTGGAATAAACACTTCTGCATAGTTACAGTACCATTCTACATCCTCATATGTTGTGCTCAAAACATTGCTGATTGCAGCGACCTCGGTTGGTATCCCTGCTGTCCTGGTGGATCTTTTGCGTTTGTGATGATTGTGTAGAGAGTCGTAGATGATGATCGATCGGTTTCTTAAGTTGATGGCAATTGCGACCCAGTGATTTCCGTTCACCAGTACCGGAGCGTAAACCACATTCACCTTGCACCATGGTTTACCATATAGGCCATATTTTTCCACGATGTGTAATTTGGTGAAGTGCAAGGCTCGATGATCTCCTGCATGACGCTGTTTTTCTGTTCGATGTACAACAGAATGTGAGAAACTAATAGAACATGTATGTATACTAGGGAATGACCCGTTCCATAACGACACGGGCTATTTCACAGAGTTATATTCCGGTGTGCTGGAATTTCCATCCAAATATGGCTTATTTCTTTATGTTACCTCTGGTTGGTTATTATCGCCAAACTCTATCCGTACCTTCAGTTCCGTTTAAGTTTCATTCTTTTCCGTCCCATTTCTTTTACCTTTATTTAGTTCTTCAATTAGAGAAGTGTATTTTAGTCTAGTTCAGGGTTTCTTCAATGAATATTTTCGTGTTCAGTTTTGAGAATCCCTGGTCGTGTCGGCGATATAGTGGAGGACTTTGTTATTATTAAATTGTATTCCATTTCTACCGGCTATATATTTACGGTGGGGCTTTGGTATTTGGTGGCCGATCACACCGGTTGTTTGATTAGCGATCCATTAATTTTTCTGGTATCCAAATGTATGTTTCGATCACATTATAATTGTTTGGTTTCACATTTTGGACACTCAATCCAAAAAAACTCATTGGAAAGACTAATGATTTTTGCAGTCGTGGCAAAAATGGTTTCATCTTGTGTATAAAAGGCATTTATCTTTGAGAATTTGATTTGGAATGCCAATAGTAACCACCATCAACTTTGTCACCTCGACATTAGTTTTTTCAGAGATCTCAAACAACTATTTCAGTGTTTTTCTTTGTATTGCACAGGACGACTTGATGTCTGGTGTCAATCCACCATTGTTGTTTGGCTGTCCAAAATTTGTCTTTGGAACCATCTCCGATTCTGTGTATCAAGATTCAATATTGTTATAGTGTGATAAAGCAATTCAAGTCGCAGCACCGAAACTTGCATCTCAAACATTTTCTAGACCCATTAGAGTTGCAATCATCCATCCAAACTATACGAACCTCAAAGAAAAAATGCTTCTCACGATGTACATAATGTTACGTGCGTATGTCCCTGGAATTAACATATTGAAAGATGCCGATGTTGGGTGCTTGATAATCCACAAAGGATTATTAGTCAAGGAATTTATCATTCATAATTATTAATCCAAGCTAAAAATACAGGCACATGATAATCCACAAAGGATGCACAACACATAGAAAACCATAAAGACAATGTTAAAATACTGAACTGAAATCCCCAAAAAAATCTAGATGTTCATGAAACTTCTGATCTGAATAAGGTTTCCATCCTCCATTGATTCAGCAATTCCATCGGGGGGTGGCCCATCCAGCTGCAGATGTCGAAGTTGTTTCTCCACATGTGCAACGTCCAGAGTATCCTCTTCCATATCTGGAGTGGGTTTGGGTTTTCCAGTTCCTCTGCATCTACATATTCCTGGTATATATCATGCGGAAATTTATTAATAATCTGTGAACATAATTGAATATCTTCGATAAAATGTTCCATACATATTGGTGTTGAAATGGTTGACCTCGTTTAACAGTTGGTCTACATATTATGATGCCCACGCTCCACTTCTTCGGTCTAGTCTAGCCCCATTGTAAGTGGGTGGTTGGTAAGTTGCACCGTATTTCGTATTTCAGGAGACGTATGAACTTGAAATACCATCTGGTGCATCAATGTTTCATAGATCACGTTGAAAACGTGTTTCTGTCCATCTTCCTGTAATATTTTGCATATTAATTTTGGTGACATAATTAGTAATATCTAGCACCATTCAACTTATAATATGCCATAATTCCATCTTTGTTCCATTGCCGAACTTCATGCTTAGATTTACCCTGGCAATGGGATTTGTTAGTAGAGTGTTTGTCATCGCTATTACTGTAACAATAAAAAAAATCGAGATGTAGCATTACTATCATACCTTGTCGTAGGGTGCACTGTGGTCAAGCATGTTTTGCAGGGACTACGTTGTTCCTATTTCGACATATGCCTGAAGCGTATAGGGTAGTATATGATTGACCATTTTTCGTGGAAAGAAAGTATTTGTGCCAGCACCGTGAAAGACATATTTCCCTGGAACTACATGGCTGCACGCCACAAGATATCTGCGTCATGAAGGATACTCAGCCTTGCTGACTGGAGATCCCAAGATCAAGGTTTCGGATGAGACAACTAATTTGTGGTGGGTAAAGGTAAACAATATCAGAGAATTTTATTATATGTCCCTTACCTATGGTGTAGACGTGATAGTGTGACTACATGTGAAGGATGACTTTTAAAAAATCTTAGTGAGTTATATAGTTTCAGTTTAAGATTGAATTGGGGTGTAGCAGTAACACTCTTTATAGAAACTCACCTATCTGAATGAGGAAGTGGGGCCGCTTCCTATGAGAATATGAGCTTTGATTCTCTAGAGCATTCCGAGAAACAAGATGTGTCCAGGGACAAATTGGACAAAAAGGCACGAGCTTGGCAGCAACCTTGGAGATATCATCTGTGGTTGTTATCGCGAATTACATCAAACACTAGTAGTTCAAGACATAGTTCACTGTCTCTAGCAAGTAATTCCAGTAATATCTCCAAGGTTTTATTCTCTGTCCCTTCCGGTAATATCGCGAATTACATCTAACACTAGTAGTTCAAGACATAGTTCACTGTCTAAGCAAAGGTTCAAGACCTCATGGACACATCTTCCTAAAATGGTATTTCCTGCGCTTTTTATGTGATTTTTGTTTTTGATAGTTTTGGTATTATTGGAACTTAGGAACTAAGGGTCACTAAAGGTTCACTAGTTCATGCTTTTTCACTTTGGTGAAAGGAACCTTTAGTCTCACTTGTAAGGAACTAAAAATGAAAGCTCTCTATACTATATGATTTTTGAAATCCATAGCACTTTTGTGTTAGGGAGAGGACGTAGAAATGATTAGTATGATATCAACACACAGACAGTCAGTATGTCTGTTCGGTCAGGCAGTATCGTGGGGATTAAATTATTGATTTACCAAGATCTATCTGTGTTTTGCATGTTTTACAAATGTTTTCATTCATGTGGGGGATTGTTGGAATACAATTAATAAAAAATTGATTTTTAAAGTTTTTTAAGAAAAATAATTAATTATTGTTTTCTTTTGTGAATGAAACTTTTTAGTCCCACATCGGGGAGTTATGGAAATATGAAGGACCGACCAAGAGGTCATGAGACCGGATCTTGGTGGGAGTGGGACCAGTGGATGGTCGTTTGAGCAAACTTCCAATTGTTTGGAAAGAGTTTGAACCTAATATGAGCAATTGAGCAAATTAGGTTAAAATCGTTAAAACATGCGGGACCAGCTGTTTGCAAGCCTCATGGTCACCCTTGGCTGGTCAAGGGGATATGACTATGTCACCATGGTTTCCGCGCTTCAGTCTTGAGAATTTTGATATTTTCTGGTGCACGTTTGAGCAACATTTTGAGAAAATATGCAAAATCCATGGTTTTGCTGAAACTGGGAAAAATACATGAGATGATGAAAATAATAAATAAAACAAGGAATTGCAAGGTGTGGGACCAGCCACGGCTAGGGCATGACCGGACGGTTGACAAACACGGTCCCACATGCTTTCCCAGTTTTATGTAATTTTATGTATTTTCTCTGATTTGAGGGAAATTCTATGAAACATGAGAGTTTGATGAAATTAGGGAACTTTCGTGAGATGAGAGAAATAAATTAATAATAAAATAGGGAATGGGAGTGTGGGACCGTCAAAGGTCGAGGCATGGCCGGCCAGCCAATGGGCGCGGGTCCTAAGCCACTCTTCCCAATTTTACCAAATTTTGATGATTTTAGAGAATTTTCATAAAATCAAAGGGGTTTGTTGAAAACCAAGATATTTTGTTGAAATCAGGGAATTTTCATGAAATCAGGAAAAAAAACATCAAATAATAATAAAAGAATAGGTGTGTGGGACCGTCTAGCGTATGGCCGGCCGTCTAGTGCCCGGTCCCACAAATTTTCCCTAATTTTTAATATTTTCTATGATTTTAGAAAAAATACATGAAATTAGGTGATTTTAGGGAAAATTCATAAAATCAAGGAATTTTCATAATTTGAGAAAAATAATAAAATAATGGGACATGAGGTGTGGGACCGGCCATGACCAAGGCATGGCCGGCCGGCCGGCGGTCCCATGACACCTTTCCCTAATTTATCATTTTTAATAAAATCATGTGATTTAGCTAAAAATACATGAAATTAGGTAATTTTCATGATTTTAGGGAAAATTCATAAAATCAAGGAATTTTCTTAATTTGAGAGAAATAATAAAATAAAGGGACGTGAGGTGTGGGACCGACCACGGCCAAGGCATGATCGGCCGGTCGGCAGTCCCATGACACGTTTCCCTAATTTTATTATTTTTGATAGAATCATGTGATTTAGATAATTTCTTTGAAATAAAGAAAATTTGCTCGAACGAGAGGATTTTCATGAGATCAGGAAAATAGTAAAAGTATGATAAAATATAAAATTGGGCGCGGGACTGGTCACGGCATGACTGACCGGCTGGTGAGCCCAGTCCCCTGGCGCTTTTGCTAATATTTTATTATTATTATTATTTTCCCTCCTATTTTGCATAGGTTCCTCGTTCGTTCGTATTTTTTGAAATGCTCGTTTGTGCATTCAAAATGCTGGTCTGTGCATTACCTGCTAATTACACTTGCACCATTTTTTGTGTCAGGGCTTATTCGATGCTCAGATGCCTATTTTCGTTGGATATTTATCACTAACCCGTGGCATTCTACTGGGAAAAACCACGAATTGAAGTGACAAAATATAACGGAGAATCGTAGAATATTGTTGGATATTCAGACGATGGTTCGTAGAATATTGCTGGATATTCAGACGATTTCAGATAATTAATTAATGGCTTTATACTAGAAGGGCTTCCTTTATAGGATCATTAATCATCTGAGGGTTGAGCAACATGAACTTGCTGGAGTGTCATATTCCTCTTGCATAGTCGGGGAAAACCTGGTTGCATCCCGAAGACGTTGTCGCTCTATACTAGCAGGCTTGCTATCTAGAAGCCGCCCAATCTTTTGATTATATACAGTATGAGATATTACATGGCCTTGGGTGGAAAGCTACACATATACATCTTCTCTGAGAGACTTTCTCCATCAGAGGTGGCATGAGCTTTCATGCATGGATACATGGGTCTCGATATTCATCCGTTTGCCGGATCCGAAGTAATTACTGAAATTGCTCAGTATACATGAGATGTGCTTCAACTGAGAAACTACTCATTCACATGTACTCTGAGAGATAGTCTACTCAGTCAGAGATTTTATGGCATGAGCTTTCATGCTTTAATGAGAGAATGAGCCTCAATACTCATCTGGTTGCCGAATCTGGAGTATAGTTTTACAATTCTACCCTTTGTCGAAAATCCACCATCTACATTAAGTCCCCTGCTTAGTGATTCCTCACTCAGCATTGAATGGTGATTTTCCAGGTACAAATAAAAATAAGTAATTGAACTTAGTTATATGATAAGATATTACCGGATTTCGACCGAATGAGCAAACCATGGTTTGAGCGGAAACCCCAGTGGCATAACAGAGTGTCATCCAGTGAACATGAATTAGTGTAGAACCACTGATTCGATGGTGGAACCTTGGTTGGTTTAGGATTCACGGGCCGGGCCCGAAAAGGAAATCCTTAGGAATTAGGTTTTGGATATAAAATTAGGTATAAAAGGCATTAATCCCTTTTTTTTATTTCTCTCCCACGACCACCACCTTCTTCACCTCCCCTTCCCTTCACGTCGGAGCATCAAGAGGAGCAGAAGAAAATTCACCGGATTCGACGACCGTCGGCGCCGTCAGTCACCGTCCGGGCGAATTCCGGCCAACTCCGACATGTATATATATTAGTGTGAGTTTTGTAGAAAAACCCTTATTTTATTAAACGTATGTTCGTTCGATCGTTAGTTTAGGAAACTAGCAACAATCCCTAACTTGAGAGAGATTTTTCTTTGAAAATAGACCTGTGTCCAGTGGTAAAATTTTGTTTATGAGCTTTCATGGTAAACAAAACTTTATGTTAAGAGTTGTGAGCTTTCACAAAACCGAAGTAAACCTCGTTTTAGAAAATAGTGTTCATTCAAGGAAAAAATAGATTTTTTTTATGCATGTAAGCTTATGTTCAATGATAAAACCTTATTTATGAGCTTTCATGAGAACTAATATTTTATCACAAGAGGTGTGAGCTTTCACAAAACTAGCATAAACCTTCGTTTTAAAGAAAATGCTGATACGAAGGAAAATAGTTTTTTTTTTAATATATATATAGCCGTGACATATTATGTGGGATATGATGACATATTTCATTCACATGGATTTGTTCTCATTAAAATAAAATTTTGAAAATTTACGTGAACAAATTATACTAGCTATTGCTTTGTAAAATCAAGACGCGGGTTTTGAGTAACCTTCTAAACTAGACAATTTATTTATGATGAAATATTGTCTTGTTGTAAATTTCATAGGTTAGTTGTGTGAATGTTCACATTATGAAAATTATTTCCATGATTTTATGAGAAAATCATCTTTTATGAACTAATGAAGTCTCGTTCATTACTGCAGGTTTCAAGGAACGAACTAATTTTACGTACTAACTCTTGTGGCACAATCACTACTGTTAGTGAAATTGAAAGAGATAAGAGTTTAGAATTACCATTTTCAGATGCTGGAATTCCCATTTGCATGAATCCATCATCTCGTCAAATTTGCATTCAGATGACTGAAAATAAATATCTTGTGATTTTTACAGCTGCTTTGCAAAGATGTATGATCTCCCAGCCAATGGTGCTTCCAGAGATGAAATGTGTGTAGATGATGACATATCCATAGAGGAAGCATGTATGGATGAGGCTTCCATTGGTGAAGAAGATGAAACACCTGGAGTCAAGAACGTCCCGAATATAGATGACGCATTCTTTGAGGTTTAGAATACCAAAAATCGTCTCAAGTCCCCGGTATATCGCCTTCTGATTAATCCCATGATGGTCGCTCAAAATAAATTGGTGACTCCTCGTGCTGCTATTCGGTTCTGTCTTGAAAGAGGACTATTCCAGGCTTCAATGATTGAGTTTAAGCTCTCTCGGCGTCCCTTAGATAAGTTTTCTTGGTGGTCTAGACACATGTTGGGATTTCCTAGTGTTAGAGCTATGCTGGATAGAGCACAAATTACCAGGGCCGTTCAAACATCTGGAGATTTGTATATCTTTCATGACGCACGAGGTATTGTAGCTCTTCTTGCTCACTGGTGCATCCCAACTCACACATTTATATGCAGCTGGGGAGAGTTCACTATTACCTTGGAAGATGTAGTTTCTTTATTGCATCTTCCAATTACAGGTAACTTTCCTGAAGAACTCTGGACGGCGGAGGAAAAAGCAGTTTCCAAAACTTTAACAGATGAGATGGAGAGAATCAACAAGGTCTTTGGTAAAGGTTGTTATGCTCATTGGTTGACACATTGGTGTCCATGAGACATCCCTCTTGATGAACCCGACGGTATGTTTTCTATTGCTGCTTTCTTGTGCTTGTGGCTATCCAGGGACGTGTTTGAAGATGCTGGTACCTTGTTGAAGCCATTTGTAATCCCTATCGCTATTAATCTGGCTCAAGGTGAACAACTTCCACTAGGTAGATTATTCTTGGGCTCTTTGTATTCCAACCTGGACTCTTTAGTCGTAGACTCCAGTGTTTCGAACGGCTGAATGCTACGCAAATACAATGTTCCTCCAGGCTCTGATATGGGAATATTTTGGAAACTATACTGATAGGTGTAGAATACACCTAATTTACTATCTAAGAGTTTATGCTTTCTTTGCTATTTTTCTTGTAAATTATGTATTTTACGTGTGTTTTTGAGTTATTAGGTACTCTGGAGTCGCACGGAGGAAAAGGAGAAGAAATCATTCAATTTGAGCTAAAAGGGCAAAAAGGTCATTTTAGGGGCGGACACTATCTGGAGCCCAGTCAATGTTAAGGGGCGTATCTGATTTGGGGGAGCACTAAATATTGTCTAGCTGTGGTTAAGGGGTGCCATCTGGGTGTCCCTTATCATTATGAGTAGGTGTAAATATCCTGTGGGGTTGCTAATTAGTGGGGTGTCTGAATCTGACCCATATACCCACACCCATGGGGCGTACCCATCTAGATCCGAACCCGGATCCAAGACCCAACTATATTGACCTAAACCTAGACTCGATCTCATTCACTTGGTACGCCTGAAACAGAGACGAAGAAAAAAGCGTATCTGTCTTGTTGAAATCGAGAGACCGAAAAATTGAGAGAATAACAAGCTGAAATTGTCGTGTGGAATTCATGGAAGAAATGGAGAGATTGGTGGTATCTGAGGCACGAGTTCAACTGAGGAGATATGGTCCAGAAAGAGATGGGTTTACTGCCCAAATTACAGAGAATTAGGCGATTTAGGGTTTGGAATCGAGAAGCAAATGGAATACAGAGAAGCGATTGAATGGGTTTTGAGATTCAGTCATTGAGCAATGGATTGAATGGGTTTGATGTTGAAATATGGTTGGATCGAATCAACGCCATGGAAAGATGTGGATTGAATCTGGTTTGAGAAGAAGCTACTATGAAGCAAGGAGTTTGGTTGAATTGAATGGAAATTGGGACCTGTGTGTTTGTGTTGAGAAGCATTTATGAAGATGAAAAAGGGGATCTGAGATGTACAGTAATTGGTTGCTGTTAATCGAAAGATGGAAGAGATGGATTGAGCTAAAGAAGCTGCTGGTGCTTGGAATGGTGTACAGATCTGGTGATGTTGAGTGTCATGGGAAGTGCTGGTGCAGGAGCTACAAAATGAGCCGAACTGATGTTGAGCAGTGAGAAGAATGGCAATGAAGTAAAGGGAGATTCAAGATGGTAGTGGTAATGGAACTAGCAGTGGTTTGTGCAAATGGAAGAGCCTTTGCTTTTGCAGGTGGAGGTTATGGAATTGGCTGACAAGTTGTGTTTGAGCTCACAAAGGAGAATGGAAGCTGTGAATTCATGTGGTGGTGTTTGATGGCAGTGTCACAGCTGGTGAATGCTTTGCAGGGGAGTTTGTGGAACTGGTGATTATGGAAGGAATGAAATTGGTGAGATAGAGGTGTAACTAGTGCTTAAGTTGAAGTTGCAGGTCATGAGCTTGAGCAAATGGCCAGGCAAGGGTGCTGAATTGGTTGTGAGGATACTGTTGAGGCGAATGCTAAGATGAATAAAGAGAAGTTGCAGACAGGGCCAGCCATCATGGCTGGGATTAAAATTGGCAATTGTGCATGACTGGTGAATTGCAGCTAAGTTAGCAGAAGAGGTGGTGTTGCTGTGTGCAAGTTACGATGACAGCCATCATGGTCGGTAGCAGGACTGGCATGGCCATCTTGGCCGTGAACATAAGGTTCAGTGCAAGTGGCTTGGTCAGAACTAGTCAGCCGAGTTAGCCAGCTGACTCAGTTCTGACTCGTTCTAACTCAGCCCCTTGACCTTGACCCTTGACCCTTTGACCGCTGACTAACAGTTGACTCCTTTGACCGTTAGTCTTAACGGTTGACCAACGGAATATTCTGTGACCGGAGGAGAATTTTCAAGTGGCCGGCGGCGATGGATTCCGGCCTATTTCCGGCCAAAAACCCAGTTTTCCGGCAAGCCAAAGTTGCAGAATTTTGTGTGGATTTCTCTCATGGGATGTGAAGAGTTGGACTTGGAATTAAATGAAGAATTCGGATTGGATTTGGAAAGAGGAGATGGAAGATTTTAGAAAGGGCTTGGATTTGGAAATTGAGCTACAAAAGGAAAGGGATTCTATTCCTTGGAAGATATGGAGAACATTGAAGCCTATAAATAGAGAAGAACTTCTACACTTCCATACACATTGACACATTGATACACACCCAACACTTCTCTTTTCTTTATTCTTTGTGTGAACTTCTTAGCATGAGTAACTAATTTGATTGAGGATGAATTCCTAGTTCTTAACATGTTTTGAGTTATGTTTTAAATCTACTTTGAAGTTTTCACATGATTATCGTTTGTTTTTACTAATAGGAGTGATCTTAAAGACATTCATGATTGATTGATAGATTATCTAGGTGTACAACTAGATTGATTTGTTAGTCTAATCTAAAGCTAGTGTACGTTAGGGGATAAGTAATCGTTTCTTGACTTTTCACATAAGTAGCAAACACGAGACCTTGCGGAGGGATTCCGTGGAGCAATTGTGTGTAAAAACAACGTTAGCAAGTGGACCTTGATCTAAGAGTTTAACTACTAATATCAACCTAATAAATTCATAAATCTTAATGCGTTTAACTAAATTACATCTTGAGTGATCTACTACTAGGTGGTTTGGTGAATAGAATCCGGTAGTCGAGAACTTCCGTATCCTATGATATAAGGGATTTTGGGGTTAGCACACTGATCTAGTGCTATACCTACGGTTGGTGATAATTTGTGACTAATAAGAAGTGGAAAAGAACATAACTTTAATCATTGTTTTGCAGCGAAGAAGGATTCCTTGATCTATTCTCTCTTATCGATTTCTTTTTAATTGCTTTGTTTATTTTATTTACTTTCTTAAATTCTTTTTAATACCCCCTTTTGTGTGACAATTTTACAACTAGAATCTCGTGCTCCTCGTGGGATCGACCTTGACTACCCTATATTACTTGTTAATTAGGTAGTAAAGTATTAATTAATTTGTTGTGGTTACGACACGCATACAAAATTTTGGCACCGCTGCCGGGGATCATCGGATGATTTTAGTTGTTTTCTTTTTACTTTTTGCTTTATTCTTGCTTTGTTGGATTCTTTACCGTATCTAACTTAGTTTTTGAATTGTTAATCAGGTACCGGTTTTCCATGTATGGTGGACAAGAGCAAGCATATTTCAACAATCAATAGGATTTTCAACCTCAACATCATGGCAACTTCCAACCATCCTTAGGATACAATCAAAACCAATCTTTTGGCTATGATCAAAATCCTACGGAACCTTATGGATATTCTCATGCATATCAACAACCTTATGACGGGTATGTAAGTGGACAATTACAAGGATGGACGGATAATTATGCTTCTAATACATTGTTTTCTAATAATGTGCAGACGGAGAGTTGGGAATATACTCCTCTTCATCGTGTTTTTCCTTCACTTTTTAAGGATATACAATCTAGAAACTCTATACACGGTGGTAAGCGTGTTAATATCCGTAAACTTGCACAAAAGTTATACAAATTGGAAGATGATGGAGACTCGGAAGAGCTTGTCGCAGAAATTAGTAGGACTATTCATATGGAACTTAAACGACGTCGGGATAAAGGTTATGAAACCGATGAAGATTCTTATTATGGTGATTCCGATAATGAAGATGATTGTGTTGAAAAGGACCAACCTTTGGAAACTTTTGATGACGCTAGTGTAGATTACTCGAGCCTTGATCTTAATAATGATCAATCACCTATTCAAAAGGTAGAGCTTGAGGAAGATGCACTTAGTGCTTGGAAAAAATTCCTTAGGGAAAATTATGAGTCCGCAAAAGTGTATGAAAGTTGCAACCATGAGGAAGTTATTCCAACTCCGGATCATAATAACGATCCTTCGCCTATTCAAAAGGAGGAGATTGGATGTGATTTTCCTATTGTTGTAAACGGTGTAACACCCTCACAAGAAGATCTTACAATTTTTACCGACGAAAATCACTTTAGTGAATTTCCCGACTCCGATGATGAATATGTTGAAGAGATGATGCTCGATAATGAAACCGAATTGATTGAATTTGTGGAAGACCCAATTGAACTTGCTAATGATTATGATGATGCCGAGACTTTGGTTAAGGTAGAGAATGATGAAGAATGGTTGCAAGGTTTGATAGAGGACCACGATATGCAAGAGGTAAGTAATGCACTCGAATTTTTTAAGGATGAGGAGGATACCGTAATACAAGAAATTGTGCAAGGTTTGTCTAACCCTTTGCATATTAATTCTTCTCCTTTACCTCTTATTGGTTTGAATGTATGTGCTTCGAAAGTATTTTTGAATGACTTTGTTTTTCGATATCCACCATTGGAAACACTTGATGCTAACACTATGCAGGTTTTCCAAGAGGAATGCATGGAAGTTCCCAAATTCTATGTTCTTTATACACTTCCGAGTGTGGACAAGAATAAGTGTGGGGGAAATTTCTATCGGGCGATAACTTTACTATTATTTTCTTGTGCTAATATTTGTATGGAGTTATTGTTTGCAAAACAGGTACTATGGGAGGACCCCCAAATTTTCCGATTGTTGGTATATGGGGAGTGAGTCTTACAAGAGCCAAGTCGAGCCGTCGACTTTAAAACAAGCGCTAAGTGGGAGGAAACCCACCGGTTTTGTATTTCTTATCCTTTTATTTTGCTTTTTATTTTGTTATTTATTTTGTTTCATATCATATTAAGATTTCCCACCTTGACTTTACTTGGACGATTCAATTACATTGAGGACAATGTAAGGTTTAAGTGTGGGGGAGTGGCTACGCATATATTTTTGCATAAAAAAAAAAAATTTGCATAAAACCTTCAACTTTTAGAGATTTTTAGAATCACTAGCATAATTCTAGGTATGATTACATAGAGAATTCTGACCGACATAATTGAACTTGGAAGTGTTAGGGAACTACGTTCGATTTCTTGCTTGTTAGAGTGTTAAATAATGGATTTAATCATGCCGGTGATGCAAATTTGGTGCAGGGAGAAGTGCGTTATTAGAGTTGCTGATCAATCATTAGTGGAGACTACCCATTTTCATATCATGAGAGGCACCAACCAGAAATTCTTCCTTTACTAAAGAGCTTCTTTGAGTGTGTGTCACCGTACGTTAATTCCGGGTAGAATGGTGAGCTACCCAATTTCACACCAATTTCAGCACTATTTTGATCTCTTGAGTGCTAATTTTTGTCAATCATGAGGGTGACGTCTATAGATGAAAGCCTCCTTCTTGTAGTTCGATTTGCAGTTAGCACCATTCTCTCGCTCGACAACAACGGGTCCATAGAAACACCATAATCATCAACAACAAGGAGCGACATCAAAATCTACAAGGAAAGTTGAAAAGGTTCAAGGTTTGCAAGCAACAATGGAGCAAGAAAAAGAGCATAATTTTATATCAAAGTTGAAGACTTAAAATGCAATGAGGTAATTCCATATCCAAGTATCAAGACTTATTTACAAAAGCGAAGAAAAGCGAAAGGTGAGAATTATTGAAGTTTATGATTTCAAGGGGATACAAGTTGTGAAGAATCAAGCGGTAAAGTACTTTTCCACGGCTATGGTTGTTTTATTTTTCACTTTGTTTCATGTTTTGTTTCTCTTGTCTAAAAAAAAATAGAAAAAAAAAAGAAAAAAGAAAATAGAAAATAGAAAAAGAAAGAAAAAAATATATATATGAGACAAGAGAAATATCTATTATTGTTTTGTTTTGAATAAGCCGTGGGGAAGGAAAATCTATAAGGAAGTTTCAAGTGACAAGGATTTTGAGGAAAAATGTTACAAATTGTCAAGGATTTATGAAGTTCAAGTGTTTATCATCAATAGTTGAAGCCGAAGACCAAGAAGATGAAGACAAGGAGCGGAAGATGTTTCTTTTGGATTCCGTGAGAGTGGTGTTATCATAATTGGCAATCGGATGTGAAGGTAAGTAAGTAATCTCATCCTTGATATAAGTGGTTGATTTCCTTTCTTAGAGATTGTTAGAAAAATGGTTTTTTCAAAATGTTAAAAGATGTGGGTTTTTCAAAATTTCGGAAGTTATTCTTCCCACCATTCAACGTGTTGCAGGAATTCTCTCTTCATTCCTACCTGCACATATGTGAGACCCATAAAAAAGCCATCTTTTTGAGTGCAATTATCATAAAACCCTTTTAAGTGAGGCAGAAGTCGAGGTGAAATGCTTATTGGTCGTTTCTCAAACACGTGTTCTCTCATTATGGTGTGGTTATTTCTCACTCAACATTTAAGAATAAGAATATGTTCTTTAATATTTCTAACTTCTTATTACTAGCATACATATACACCCATTCCCCATAGTATCTTACAAAGTCTGAACTTTGCTGATTCTCGACGTATTTTCCATGAGAAAGAAAACTCTAGGATTATGTGTTGGTCTACAAAGAAAATTCAATCCAAGACGCGCTTCGTTGATGTTTTGGATGATGAGTCTGAGTTCAACTTCCGCCCTTGGGTGATGGTTCCTCCTCACGTTTCTCAATTGACGACTTTCAATACTATAGAAAGTAAGTATTTGAGATCCGGTGTTGATTTGAGCGATGGCGAAAGATCTTTCATGTTGAGTTGCACTCCCGGTTATCTATTATCAGCAACGTATGGAGATTTTTCGGTGGAGGAGTATAATATTGATGGAACCGCCCGTCAGATGGGTATGGACCAATGCATCCCGACTTTTCTAAGGAGAAAACCATCAGTGGAATAAATTTAATCTTATTTAGATCATACATATGTTGAATGAAGTTCTTATTGGTTCCCTTGTGCTGATCGAACTACGTATGTGACTCCAGGTTACATAGAATTCTGGGATCAGTAGCTTGAGCGTCTCAATGATTACGTGATGGCCGCCCAACCCTTAGTGAAAGAACCTCATTCTTCTGAGATGAGTGCCTCTCATCCAAGATTAAGGAGTATCTCTGGTGGTGATAAGCGAAAGACATCTCCAGGAAGCTCACCGGTATGTATTCTCTTGTGTATTCCTCATACAACTTGTATAATTATCTTTAAATATCACATCAATTTCCTCTTGCAGGATGGTCGTGCCGTTAAACCTCGAATTGAAGTGAATTTCTCAGAAGCAGAGGCAATTGTTCACGGTGGAGAAGGCAGGAGCAACAATTGAAAGTTGTTTCCCAACACCATAAAGTCCTAGTCGCCTTTTTGGTGAGTTGTTGAAATTTTTCTGCTATGACTTCTTCTATACTCTTTACCAGGATCACAAAATCAATATTTGTTATTTGGTTGTAGAATTTTGCTCCGTATGTTATTGATGGTCTTCATTTCACTCATGGTCGAACGACTCAGGGATATAATACTAACGAGTAAGTCGATGTAATCATTCTCTTTTCATGTTAAACCAGTGTAACATGCCTCTGGATGATTTGATGATGACCATTGTTGATGTATTCAGGAGAAATTTGTCGTGGATAAGGAGGATGTTAATGCACCGCACTCCTCATTGAGTGATAAGAATGTGGAAAGCTCCCGAAATCCCGAATCGAATGAAAATATGGAGAGTTCTCAAAATCCAGAGTCGAATGAAGATAATGAAGTTGCTAATGGAGATTCCAACATTGACGAGTCTTCAAATGGTTTGGATATTCCCTTAGTAAGTATCTTCTCCTTCAGTTTCTTCATATAAGTATTAAATTTCTGATTTTTGCATGAATGAATGAAAACCCATGTGAATATGCACATAATTTTGGTGAAATACGTCGTCAGAAAATTTCAGGCTTTAGTTTTTTAATGAAAACCTCGAAAAACCTTCGTCCGGAATCGGAATTTTAATGTCTGCATATGCATTCTCATGCCCGAGAAATTTCCAATCTTTAGTAAAGAAGATTTTTAAGTTCTGAGCACGTTCAGAGCCTGAAAAAGACGAAATAGTAAACTTCCAAGAGACTTTCAAATGTTTTCCAGATTACGGGTTGCTTAATGTTTTGGCCACATCTCCTTACTCCATCATCATGAAATTTTGATATGTTGTAGAGGACTTCCATACGGACATAATGGTTTACAACCTAACTCCATACTCCATACCAATTGATCCCAGTTTGTCGTTGAACACAGGCAGTGTAAAGTTTTCTTCAGTTGAGTTTCTTCGAAAACATGTTTCATGACTTTGATGCTACTTGCACATATCTTAAATGCATAATAAGGAACTTAGATGATGTTAGTTCACTTACTTTCTTAATTTTATGATTTTATCGGCCTTACACTCTTGAATCATTCTAATCCCATGTAATCTTCGTATTAGGTACGAATCACGGATCCAATAATGATGGTTTGGGCAATCCAGGAGCTATTGGTGACAATACTTCCACATCTGAGCCTCAAAATGATGAAGTGCTGGTCGTTGATGCCATGGAGGTGGTGGAAACTCCAATTGTGCCTCAAAAAGTGGAACCCGAACCCGAAATAGCAGAAGCTACTTCCTCTGAAGTCGTATCTATGGTTGTCAACACTGCTCCAGTAACTGAGAACCAAATGATAGTGCATGAATATCCCACTGCAGGGATTTCCTTTGACCCTCCATTTGGTGAGTTACTCCCATATCAACAGATTATTGGAGCATTTAGCGTTCCCATCGGATATGCTGCTATGTACAAGGAACTGTGGAAAATATATGGACACATTTTTATTACTCGGGATACAGGACACAGTTATTTCTTGACGAAACAAGTAGAGGCCATCTTGCGTGTTATAGATGATATTCAGACTACAGCCATAAATGTTGTTTCTCAAGACGTACTCTTTGATTGGGAGTACAACTTGAAAAATGCTGAAGATCTTGGCTTCAACCTGAGGTGGCTCCATCAAATACTTGAAGCTATCAAGAAAGCATTAAAGGGTGATGCTCCTTTCCCTACTAGTGATGTCGTGTTGAAGAAGATGAATGAGGTCGCTGAGCTGACCATGAAGCTGGAGGTGGAAAAGGCATCCTTGAAAGTTTTGGAGGAGGCAGAGGAGCAAAAATCTTTATTTGATGGCTTTCTTTAATTTCCTTTCTGTAATCTCATGAACATGAACTTTGTGAGAGATGTGATATTTTATTTGGGTTTTGGATTTTTGGTAGGTGTTGAGTCTATGACTGAGGATTTTCTTTTGATTTTTGATTTGATAAAGATTTTTATTTAAGTATGGTGAACTGATTTTTTGATAAATTGGTGAATTCAAATACTGGTTGCAAGTATTGCAAAAGTTTTGGAGGAATTGAAATACATTGAAAGAAAATCCTAAATGCTAAATCCAGGCATCATGAGTGCTTAAACGCCCAGTACCTCAAATGCCCAATAATTTCAGACAAATACCTTAAGCCAATTCCCGTGGATTACTGGTAGGGTTCTACCATCTGTGTTGATCAATTTGTAGTATCCTCTAGTTATGGAATTATCAACCATAAACGGTCCTTCCCAATTGGAGCTCCTTGCAGAATGGAGATCTCATTTAGTTACCTTTAAAACCAAATATCCCTCCTCGAATTTTTTCGACTTTGCAGTTCGCTCCTTGGATATCTTGCGCTGATTCCATGGTTGTGCCACATATGGATACTCGTGCAGAGGATAGTATCCAACATACTGTTTGTCGTGCTTAGCCAAGTATTCAGTAATAGACCTTCCGATAGAATAATCAACATGGAGATGCTCTGAACCCAACCACTGGGTATAGTATTGCTGAGGTGAAGTTATCCATTCGTAACTCTTAGTCATTGCTAAATTGTTCATGGGGAGAAGTCCCTGGATCAACATAGCATGTTTGAACATTGGTAATATTGGAGAATGTGGAGGAATAAGACTTTCATGAGCTTGAAACCTTTTGACGAAGGTGTGTGGACTTTCTCCAGGTTCTTGCATAAGTCACATCAAGGTTTTAACTTCCTCCAGATTCTCAAATGGTGGGGCATCTTCTGCTTCTTCTTCTGACTCAGAGTCCTTGTCGGCGATAGAATGTGTTGAAGGCATCAGAGTTATCCTTTCAGCATGAATCCAAGTTCTTCCAAGGATCATGTTGTATCCAGGATCTTCCCGGATTATGTAAAACTTGGTCTCAGTGCAAACCAAACTTTCTGTAACCTTGAGAGTAATAAAGCCATACGCGTATCTGGATATTCCTTCATGGACTCTGATTGCTATGGGAGCGTGAGTGGCTTCTTGTCGAGTGATGCCGGTGGCTCTGAGAGTTTTCAAATGGACGATGTTAACGGTAGTACCAACATCGACAAATGCCCTTTTGAATTGATTTCCTTTAATGTGCACTATGGTGAGCAGTCCCCAGTCGTACATTTCTTTGTCAGTGGATGAAGGTTCAGGAGGTACGTCTGGGATCAGCAGGCGTTTCCCAGAAACTATGTGGTTCAAAGCCGTAAACATGTCTCCTCTTTGTGCTTTCGACAGGTAGAGAAATTCGCAAACATGCTCTATCAATTACTGAACAGCTTCCTTGACTGGTGCTTCGGAAATAGAGAAAGTTCTGACAAGAAGAGGATCTATGTGCACCCCTTCGGCTCCAAGGTTAAGCTTTCCTGACTCAACCTTTTCTCTGAATATGCATTTCAAAACTTTGCAACTGCTTGTTGGATGATTTACGAACCGGTGGAATAGGCAATAACGAGGATTTTTTATATCTTCCTCAGTTGGGTCTCTCCTGACGTATGGAAATTTGATTGCACCATCTTGGATCCATGCATCTAAAAGTTCGAGCACTTATCTAATGGGGAGAGGAAACTCAGGGGCATCATCAGGAGCTTCTGTGCGTTG
Organism: Papaver bracteatum; assembly: GCA_023529315.1. NCBI lineage: Eukaryota > Viridiplantae > Streptophyta > Magnoliopsida > Ranunculales > Papaveraceae > Papaver > Papaver bracteatum. The sequence continues at coordinate 166,949 of JAJJWX010005269.1, read as the reverse complement.
GTCAGGAGTCTGTGTCTCTGGTTTGTCCTTCTTTTGCGTCTTTGGAGGAGCTTCAACATGATTTTTCGGGGATTCAGCCTTGCGCTTTCTCCCTTCTGCAACAACGTTTGTAGAGGGCTGCAGGTTGTACTGCTTCCTCGAGTGTAGCGTGCTTCCTCAGTATTTGCATATTTTGCACTTTCCAACAGAGCAGGTGTAGTGGTTGCTGATCTCGTTGCATCTTTGTGAAGTTCTGAGAAAGTCTGGAATCGAAGATTCTTCAGCAGAGCTCTGTAAACCGGGAGCATGCCATTGATGCAAAAATTGACCAGCTGTTGTTCCGTGACATTTGGGTCATGACAATCTAGGGATTGGACTCGGAATCTTTTCACATAGTCATTGGGATTTTCACTGACCCTCTGAAACATCCTTCGAAGGTCAGATAGAGTGACTTGCTCTGACACGAAGAAGTATTTCCTGTAGAAGGCATTGATCATTTCCCCCAATTATTGATAGTCTCCGGTGCAATGTTGTTGTACCAGGTGTATGCTCTGCCTTTCAAGGATTTTGAAAAATCCTTGAGCTGAACAACCTGGTTATGTTCATGCTCTCCTAAGGCTTCGAGGAAATGAGAGACGTGTTCTCGAGCGTTTCCAGTTCCATCATACAAAGTAAAAGTTGGAGAAATGTAACCTTTAGGAAGAGGAATCCTCTACGTAGCGGCAGGATAAGGAGGTTGGTGACGATGGACATGTGATGTATTTCCCTTTCCATGGTTCTCCAGAAGACGCTCCAAGTCTTCACGAGTAATGAAATTTGACGACTCCTTTGATGATGGATCGCCCGCAGCTTTGCCGGCTTTATCATCATCCACTGTATGAATTGGAATTACCTCAGGATCGTTATCTGAGGATTTCTCCTTCTCTTTTACCTTTTCTTGAATTTTCTCTGACATCTTGTCAGTGATATTTTTCAACTGATCAAATAGCTTTTTCTGGTCTGCAGTGTATGTGTGTCGTAACCACAACAAACTAATTAATACTTTACTACCTAATTAAAGAGTAATATAGGGTAGTCAAGGTCGATCCCACGAGGAGCAAGAGATTATTAGTTGTAAAATTGTCACAAAAAAGGGGGGTATTGGTTGTAAAATTTATAAAGCAAAAGAAATAAACAAAGTAATAAAAAGTGTAAGTTGAAATCAATGAGAGAGAATAGATCAAGGAATCCTTCTTCGCTGCAAAACAATGATTAAAGTTATGTTCTTTTCCACTTGTTATTAGTCATAGATTATCACCAACCGTAGGTATAGCAGCTAGATCAGTGCTAACCCCAAAATCCCTTATTTCACCGGATACGGAAGTTCTCGCCTACCGGATTCTATTCACCAAACCACCTAGTAGTAGATCACCCAAGATGTAATTTAGTTAAACGCATTAAGATTCATGAATTTATTAGGTTGATATTAGTAGTTAAACTCTTAGATCAAGGTCCACTTGATAACGTTGCTTTCACACACAATTGCTCCACGGAATCCCTCCGCAAGGTATTGTGTTTTCTACTTATGTAAATAGTCAAGAAACGATTACTTATCCCCTAACTTTCACTAGATTTAGCTTAATTAACAAATCAATTTAGTTGGCCACCCAAACGACCTATCAATCAAACATAGACACTAATATTAGCAAAAACAATCGATAATCATATGAAAAACTTCAAAGTAGAATTGAAACAAAACTCAAACCATATATTAAGAACTAGGAATTCATCCTCAATCAATAAGAAAATTAGCTACTCATAGTTTAGAGTTCACACAATAATAATAATTTACGGAAGAAAGAAAAACTTATTGAAAAGATGATGGTTGCTCCTTCCTCCAATCCTTGTGCACTTTAACTCCTTCTCCAAAGTAGATGTGTGTGTAAAGTTATAGAGAACTCCTCTATTTATAGGATTCAATACTCTCTATGTCTTTGTAGGAAAAGAATCCACATTCCATAAGAACACCACTTTCCCAATTTGAGCCATATTCTAATTTCTAGTCCAATTCTCCAAAACTTCCAAGTTTTCATCCAATTCCCAATTCTAAGTCTTCACACACATGAGAGAAGTCCATACAAAATTCTGTATTTTTGCTCGCCGGAAAACTGTGTTTTTGGCCGGAATTTGTCGCCGCCGGTAACTTGAAAATTCTGTCCCGGTGACGGAATATTCCGTCAGTCCCCCGTTAGGACTAACGGTCAAACCATAAGTCAAACGTTAGTCAAAAGTCAAGGGAGGGGAGTCAGCTGGCGATTTAGCTTTCTGATTCTGGGCTGAGTCGTCTTAATTGTCTGAGTCACTGCACTGGATCGGTCGTCGGACTCGTTCTGGATCGGTTGTCGCCGGCATTGAGTTGACTCGCCGGAGTGGAGAATTGGCCGAGTTACGGCTAATTACAGGGCATTTCCGGCCGTTATTTCAGGCCATTTTTCTTCATTCCCTGTAACAAATTAAACAGAAACCTAACATACATCTACTCAGGAGTTCATTCTTGTATTACAGCTTTAACCAACAGCTGCACCCATCTTCCCCTGAACATCAGTAGCAATTGTAGTTTTTGTTCTGCAGTCGGCATCACCAACTCTTGATACTGCAACCACCATTTTCTACCCCAAACTGCACTGCTTCAATTCCTCCAACAAATTAAACAGACCCATCTCAATTTCTTCCTCCCTGAATTATTTGAGCAGCATCTGCAACCTCATCATCATTTATGTTATGATTCTGCAACTGAGACTTCACCATTAATCAATTAGGTCAAAAACCCATCTTTGATTCATCGACAGACCAACAATCACGAACCCTATCTTCGATTTATCGATCTACTTCAGCTCTTGAACTTCGATTTCTTTCTTGATTTCTGACGCAGCCGCTTCAATTCGTCTCACTGAACTCATCTGATTTCACAGCTCTCTTTTGATTTCCAGTTTTCTGCATCTCAATTTCACAGCTCTCGATTTCTTCCACCGATTCCTCCAAGTCCAAACCCTAGGTCAGCTGCTTTATCTCCTCTGATTCACCTTCACCCATTCAGTCTCTCAATCTCTCGTTTTATCTGTTCCATGGCTGCTGCTTTCTTATGTGTGTAAGAACGAATGAGCGGAAAGGGGGATTATTAATTTTAGGGTTAATCATTGGGATGGATCCGGGTTCTGGTCCGGATGGGTACGCCCCACGGGTGTGGGTATATGGGTTAAAACCACCCACTGACTGGGTGCTACAGCCAACCTTCCTTTGGATAAGGGCTATCCAGTGATAGTAACATCCACTGCTGAGTGATAAGGGGTACCCTGAATGAGAGCCCCTTAACCATAGCTGGGCTCCAGATAGTGTTTACTCTGTGAAATGACAAATTTGCCCTTTTTGCCCAATTTTGGTGTTTTCTCCTTCTTTTCGTCCGTGCGACTCCAAAGTACCTAATAACTCAAAAACACGCGTAAAATACATAATTTACTAGAAAAAATAGCAAAGAAAGCATAAACTCTTAGATAGTAAATTAGGTGTATTCTACACCTATCAAATTCCCCCACACTTAGACTTTGCTAGTCCTCGAGCAAATCAAACCAAAACTTACAACTTCAAAGCGTTCCAGCATCCCAAGCATCCTAAAAGTTATGAGACGAAAATGATATGTGTATTGCGGACAAGCTGGGAAATCAAGGGCTGGATGGAACTGTCATGGTATATGATATTATTGTCAATAATTCGTGGCAGCTACAGGGAGAACACTATCAAAACTTGATGATAGCAGGGGTAAACTTCAACAACCTTCCTATTCTCCGAGGGGGGCAAGATTGCAGGGGTGTGGAAACCGGACATGAAGGGTAATTTTTCTAAATTCAAAGCAAAGAGCCTGTTGCGTAAAAAGTTTGCTACGGAGGAGGTCTATGGTCTGTTATGGAGGAGAGCAATTCATCCAAAGCTGGCAGCTCAGAACTGGAAGCTTGTAAGAGATACTTGTGCAACGCAAGACAAGTTGAAGAACAGATTCAAAAGGGAAATTCCAAACAGATGCTACCTTTGCAAGAATGAAGAAGAAAATTTGGAACACATTCTCTGGAAATGTAGTATTGCTTCTCAAATGTGGTTGTGGGCTTCGGGTTTGTTCAATCTTCAGCTGAACTATGATCTGGTTGCTTGTTATAAAGCTGCAAAAGGTAGGAGTAGAATGGTTAAAGATTTATGGCTTCTAACCATACTAGTTATTCGCTCGGAATTGTGGAATACAAGAAACTTGGCCTGTTTCAACAACGTCATTGATCATCCACATTTCATGAAATGTAGAATCTTTCGGTTGATTAATGAATACGCTTTTCGGTTGAAAAGCCTTATGCATAATACTACAGCTGACCTGATGATTTTGAACTGCTTCCGGGTAGGTCATCGTCAAGTTAAATCAGTGCGGCCAGTCCTATGCAGTTGGGAGCCACCTAACAGGGGAGAGCTTCTTCTCTGTTGCGACGGTGCGGCGAAGGAAATCCGGGAATTGCGGGAGCAGGAGTGGTTATTCGAGATCATGAAAGCAACTTTGTGACAGCTATGAGCATTGGTCTGGGCACAACAAATAACTTTCTTGCAGAGGTTTATGCAGTGATAGTGGGCCTGGAATGGGCTTTAAACAGGAATGTAAGTAAGGTGGTGGTCCGCTCAGACTCTTTGAGTACAATTTGGGCTTTTCAAAACAGTAACATTCCTTGGTTTGCCAGGGAAAGATGGAGAAAGATTTCTAATGAGTATGAAACGATTTGCTTTGTGCACACCTATCGGGAAGCTAATTTCTCGGCAGACAAGATGGCTAAGAGAGGTTGCCTCCTTCGGAATGGGAGGGGTTTGACTTATGACGAAAGACCTTACTTCTTAAGAATGTTGGAATATAATAATGTATCTTATTTTAGATTAAAATAGTGTTTTATTTTAGTGTGTACTCTCTTTAGGGGTTCTTTCCCCTAATCGCTTTTGTTGCTTCCTTTTGTTTTTCATCAATATATTTACGGACTTACCAAAAAAAAAAATCCTAAAAGTTATGAGGACATAGAGTTTCTGCATGCTAGTAATAAGAAGTTAGAAATACTAAAGAACATATTCTCATTCTTAAATGTTGAGTGAGAAATAACCACACCATAATGAGAGAACACGTGTTTGAGAAACGATCAATAAGCATTTCGCCTCGACTTCTGCCTCACCAAAAAGGGTTTTATGATAATTGCACTCAAAAAGACGGCTTTTTATGGGTCTCACATGTGTGCAGGTAGGAATGAAGAGAGAATTCATGCAACACGTTGAATGGTGGGAAGCATAACTTCCAAAATTTTGAAAAACCCACATCTTTTAATATTTTGAAAAACCATTTTTCTAACGATCTCTAAGAAAGGAAATCAACCACTTATATCGAGGATGAGATTACTTACTTACCTTCACATCCGATTGCTAATTATTATAACACCACTCTCACAGAATCTAAAAGAAACGTCTTTCGCTCCTTGTCTTCATCTTCTTGGTCTTCGGCTTCAACTATTGATGATAAACACTTGAACTTCATAAATCCTTAACAATTTGTAACCTTTTTTTTTCCTTAAAATCCATGTCGCTTGAAACTTCCTTATAAATTTTCCTTCTCCACGGCTTATTCAAAATAAAACAATAATAGATATTTCTCTTGTCTCATATATATATATTTTTTTTTTCTGTTTCTATTTTATTCTTTTTCTTTCATTTTTTTCATCATTTTTTTTTTGACAAGAGAAACAAAATACAAATCAAAAGTGAAAAATAAAATAAACCATGGCCGTGGAAAAGTACTTTACCGCTTGATCCTTCACAACTTGTATCGTCTTGAAATCATAAATTTCAATAATTCTCACCTTTTTCTTTTCTTCGCTTTTGTAAATAAGTCTTAATACTTGGATATAGAATTACCTCATTGTATTGTAAGTCTTCAACTTTGATATAAAATTATGCTCTTTTTCTTGTTCCATTGTTGCTTGCAAACCTTGAACCTTTTCAACTTTCCTTGTAGATTTTGATGTCGCTCCCTTGTTGTTAATGTGGTGTTTCTATGGACCCGTTGTTGTTGAGAGAGAATGGTGCTAACTGCAAATCGAACTACAAGAAGGTGGCTTTCATCTATAGACGTCACCCTCATGATCGAAAAAGATTAGCACTCAAGAGATCAAAATAGTGCTGAAATTGGTGTGAAATTGGGTAGCTCACCATTCTACCCGGAATTAACGTACGGTGACACACACTCAAAAGAAGCTCTTTAGTCATGGAAGATTTTTTGGTCGGTGCCTCTCATGATATGAAAATGGGTAGTCTCCACTAATGATTGATCAACAACTCTAATAACGCACTTCTCCCTGCACCAAATTTGCATCACCGGCATGATTAAATCCATTATTTAACACTCTAATAAGCAAGAAATCGAACGTAGTTCCCTAACATTTCCAAGTTCAATTATGTCGGTCAGAATTCTCTATGTAATCATACCTATAAGTATGCTAGTGACTCTAAAATCTCTAAAAGTTGAAAGTTTTATGCAAAAAAAATCTCTTTTTTTTTATATGCAAAAATATATGCTTAGCCACTCCCCCACACTTAAACCTTGCATTGTCCTCAATGTAATTGAATCATCCAAGTAAAGTCAAGGTGGGAAATCCTAATATGATATGAAACAAGAAAAATAAACACACAAAACAAAAAGCAAATAAAAACAAAAGGATAAGAGATACAAAACCGGTGGGTTGCCTCCCACTTAGCGCTTGTTTTAAAGTCGACGGCCCGACATAGATCTTGCTTCACATTACTCCTCTATAGGGAGAAAATCTTCAAATGGAAGTTCATCCACATTCACATAGGCGATGTTCTCATAGTATGGCTTCAATCTATGGCCGTTGACTTTGGAAACCGAGTTGTCTCTAAGACTAGTAATTTCAACTGCACCATAAGGAAAAACATTAGTAACAACATATGGTCCAATCCAACGGGACCTTAATTTTCCAGGAAATAGTTTAAGGCAAGAATGAAATAAAAGGACTTTTTGTCCCACAACGAAGCTTTTACGAGAAATCATCTTGTCATGAAAAAACTTAGTCTTTTCCTTGTAAATCCGGGCACTCTCGTAAGCAACATTACGTATCTCCTCTAGCTCATTTAGTTGTAACTTTCTTTGTTTCCCCACTTCATCATACTCCATGTTGCATTTCTTTATCGCCCAATAAGCCTTATGTTCAAGTTCAACCGGAAGATGACAAGCTTTTCCATAAACCAACCTATATGGAGACATACCAATCGGTGTTTTGTACGCCGTTCTATACGCCCAAAGTGCATCATTGAGCTTAAAGATCCAATCTTTCCTTGTCGTATTCACCGTTTTTTCAAGAATGGACTTGATTTCACGGTTTGAAATTTCTGCTTGTCCACTAGTTTGTTGATGGTAAGGCGTACCAATCTTGTGTGTTATGTTGTACTTCTTGAGGAGAGCGTGGAAAGACTTCTTGAAATGTGATCCTCCATCGCTTATCACCACTCTTGGTGTGTCGTGCCTAGTGAATATGTTTTCTCTTACAAAATCACAAACAACTTGAGAATCATTAGTTTTGGTGGCTCTAGCCTCCACCCATTTCAGAATCACGTTTTTGCAGAGCTTTGGATTCAAAACCCTGATTTTACCGAAATGGTGATTTATTGCAAATCAATACAGAGTTACCCAAGGACCGGATACATGGGATGAAAAGTTCACCATATATCGCCCAAATGCTTGAATGAGCAAAAAGACCAAAGTCTCTCGGTACTAGTTGGTGAAAGAATGATTAAATGCTGGTTTAATCACTGAAATAATGCTCATGTGAGCGACAAATAATAAAACCTGGTGTTATGGAAATATGAAGGACTGACCAAGAGGTCATGAGACCGGCTCTTGGTTGGCGTGGGACCAGGGGATGGTCATTTGAGCAAACTTCCAATTGTTTGGAAAGAGTTTGAACCTAATATGAGCAATTGAGCAAATTAGGTTAAAATCGTTAAAACATGCGGGACCAGCTATTTGCAAGCCTCGGGGTCACCCTTGGTCGGTCAAGGAGATGTGCCCGTGTCACCATGGTGTCCGCGCTTCAGTCTTGAGAATTTAGATATTTTCTGGTGCACGTTTGAGCAACATTTTGAGAAAATATGTAAAATCCATGGTTTTGCTGAAACTGGGAAAAATACACGAGATAATGAATGAAAATAATAAATAAAACAGGGAATTACAAGGTGTGGGACCGGCCACAGCTAGGGCATGACCGGCCGGTTGACAAACACGGTCCCACATGCTTTCCCAGTATTATGTAATTTTATGTATTTTCTCTGATTTGAGGGAAATTCCATGAAACAGAAGAGTTTGATGAAATTAGGGAACTTTCGTGAGACGAGAGAAATAAATTAATAATAAAATAGGGAATGGGAGTGTGGGACCGGAAATTGCCGGCCGACCAATGGGTGCGGGTCCCAAGCCACTCTTCCCAATTTTACCAAATTTTGATGATTTTAGAGAATTTTCATAAAATCAAAGGGATTTGTTGAAAACCAAGATATTTTGTTGAAATCAAGGAGTTTTCATGAAATAAAACACCAAATAATAATAAAATAATAAGCGTGTGGGACCGGCTAGGGCATGGACGTCCGGCTAGATCCCGGTCCCACAAGTTTTCCCTAATTTTTAATATTTTCTATGATTTTAGAGAAAATACATGAAATTAGGTGATTTTAGAGAAAATTCATAAAATCAAGGAATTTTAATAATTTGAGAAGAAATAATAAAATAATGGGATGTGAGGTGTGAGACCTGCCACGGCCAAGGCATGACCAGCCGGCCGGCGGTCCCATGACACCTTTCCCTAATTTTATCATTTTTGATAAAATCATGTGATTTAGATAAAAATACATGAAATTAGGTAATTTTTATGATTTTAGGGAAAATTCATAAAATCAAGGAATTTTCATAATTTGAGAGAAATAATAAAATAATGGGACTGAGGTGTGGGACCAGCCAAGGCATGACCGGCTGGCCGACGGTCCCATGATACCTTTCCCTAATTTAATTATTTTTGATAAAATCATGTGATTTAGATAATTTCTTTGAAATAAAGAAAATTTGCTCGAACGAGAGGATTTTCATGAGATCGGGAAAATAGTAAAAGTATGATCAAATATAAAATTGGGCGCGGGACTGGTCACGGCATGACTGGCCGGCTGGTGAGCCCAATCCCCTGGCGCTTTTGCTAATATTTTTTTTATTATTATTTTCCCCTCCTATTTTGCATAGGTTCCTCGTTCGTTCGTATTTTTTGAAATGCTCATTCGTGCATTCAAAATGCTGGTCTGTGCATTACCTGCTAATTACACTTGCACCATTTTTGTGTCAGGGCTTATTCGATGCTCAGATGCCTATTTTCGTTGGATATTTATCACTAACCCGTGGCATTCTGCTGGGAAGAACCACGAATTGAAGTGACGAAATATAACGAAGAATCGTAGAATATTGCTGGATATTAAGACGATTTCAAACAATTAATTGATGGCTCTATACCAGAAGGTCTTCCTATCTAGGAGCATTAATCATCTGAGGGTTGAGCAACATGAACTTGCTGGAGTGTCATATTCCTCTTGCATAGTCGGGGAAAACCTGGTTGCATCCCGAAGACGTTGTCGCTCTATACTAGCAGGCATGCTGTATAGGAGTCGCCCAATCTTTCGATGCTATACAGTATGAGATGTGTCGTGGCCTCAGCTGGAAAGATACACATCTACATCTTCTCTGAGAGACTTTCTCCATCAGAGGTGGCATGAGCTTTCATGCATGGAGACATGGGTCTCGATATTCATCCGTTTGCCGGATCCGAAGTAATTACTGAAATTTCTCACTATTCATGAGATGTGCCTCAACTGAGAGACTACTCATTCACATGTACTCTTAGAAATAGTCTTCTCAATCAGAGATTTTATGGCATGAGCTTTCATGCATTAATGAGAGACATGAGCCTCAATACTCATCCGGTTGCCGAATATGGAGTATAGTTTTACAATTTTACCCTTTGTCGAAAATCCACCATCTACAGAAGTACAGAACAATTAAAAAGAAGATGTTGTGGGTGGCGCCACTTTCATATCGCATGATAAACGAAGGGGTACAATCCTAACACTATTGGAAAATGAGTTATGCACTTGAAACTCTGATGTGAAAATAATAATATAATATGCAATAATTGGTCGTGCCATTATTGCGAGGGTAGGGCCTTAAGGTCGGAGTCGGTGCGAGTAAAAACCTGCGAGTCTTGTGCACCCCATCACATGATAAATATTTAGCCGTGTTTTTCCGAAGCACGTTTCGCGAGAAGATATTCAGACAAGTGTTCTTTCCAGGGGCGGAGCCAGCCCATTGCAAGGGGTTGCACTTGCACCCCTGCCAAGCTAGCTCCAAAGCCTAATATAAGTCCAATTAGAAAAAAAATTGTATATGTAAGCCCATTTTATCTTTCGAGTATTACTCCCGCACCGTTTTGCAGGAACCTATCCCGATCCAACATCCTTGAATCCTTTAGGGGAAATGCCACTCAGGCACTCACTTAAGTATACGTACTAACTAAGAAGTGTCTTTTCCAAAGTTGATACTTTACAAAAGTCCACGGAGAAGAAGGCTACAAAATGATGATGAGGTGTTCCCTCACCATATTATTGTGCTGCGATTGAGAAAATAATATAAAATGTTTTTGAACAATAAATATAATTTTTTTTTGAATAATACAAAATGATGATGATGTGTACCACAAGTTTGGTCACCTTGTTCTGTAAAATAAATATAAAATGTTTTTGAACAACCCATAACATGAACGAAAACCTTAGTAAAACATGAAAAACACAAATAGATCTTAGTAAACCAACACTCAATTACCCTAAGTTGAAATTTCCTTAAATTCTGGGTTTCCTCAAATAAATTCTGCCTTTAATTACGTCACATGACTTTGGGCCAATTTAAGGTGCATCATGATATTCTCAGGTGTATAGGGATTAGGGAGACTAATAGAGCAACGGATTGTCTTGCTAGTCTTCACCCTAGTGAGAGTTTTGTGGAAGTTGATCCTACCAGTTTTGATGGTAAGTTTGTTAAGATTGTTAAGGAGAATATGGAATAACATCCCTATTGCTATACGGTGGTGTATATGGAAAGAGCGAAATGCAAGAACCTTCGATAACAAATAGAAAACTTTGGAAAGCCTCATTAGAGATATCAAATTACAAGCGTTCTTTTGGACAGAATCGAATACAAGAATGTTCGGGATTACGGCAAATATGGTGATTTCTCTATGGGATTCATTATACCGACCTCCATAAAAAAAAATTGTATTTTTGTACTTGGGTAGCCGAATCCCCTTTCAGTTACCTTTTTTTTTGTCCGGTTGTATTCTTAGGGTTAAGATACCCCTCTTAAGTGCTTTTCTTCAATGAAATTTCTATTTGAACGATCAAAAAAGAAAGATTGGTGAGCTAGATAGTAGGCAGAAAGTCTACTATAGGAAGTAGGATGTTTTATTTCAAAAATTCTCGGCAGGCCGAGAAAAAGAAAACCGCCTCACACAAAACACTCCCCTTACACGTCTCCCGATGGCCGGCCCACTGGGACCCACAAACAAAAAAAAATGTGTGAGAGGCGGTTTTCTCATGGTTTTTTTTTACTCGGTCTGTTTAGAATTACTCGTTTTATTTTTGGTTTTCTTCTTTTTTGTTTAAGTTGTAAAGGTTCTGGGTTCTCCTTAAACCCCGCGGATTGTGTCAAAACCAAAAATAAAAATAAAAATGAAGTGATAAATACATCATGATATGGTAAGGATTTGGACCCATAGATGAGATCAAGAGATTAGAAATCCATCATGATACGGTAAGTAATCCAGATTCCAAAGGATTTGGCTCCCTATTAGAACCACGGGATTTCTCCCGAGAAATGATAGCTTGATCGAGAAAGAGTCCCGAGCAAAAATCCCGCGACTAATACATAGCTGGGCCCCACTTTACCCCATTTACCATCCCGATGCTAATAACGCTGCCAGAACTGTCGATTGCACTATCGGGATGAAAGATCGGAATACATGCTCAGTAAGTGTATCACTCCTCATTTCTCCCGGTGTTTCTCTCGGTCGGCTAATCATTTTTGCGTTAAAACCCATGGTCAAAACCCTATTTTCCATTTCAGGAATACTTTTTTTATTTGAGGATGCCAGCATTTTCCCTTCTATACCTTATAATCAAGTTTTTCTATGTTTTACATATCATATAAACCCCCAAATCCCAAAGGGATTTAATCCCCAATAATAATATAATATATGATTCTATATAAACCGCACAAACACATCAGATGGAGTTAACCATGTTTTGTTGATACTTCAAACATCGCTTTAAAGTTGTTATTGTATGATCTAGTAACCTTTCTTTTTCAAGTTCAATTCTGTTTCGTTCTCTCTTTCTCACCAGGTGCCGATACTCGGAATAAACAGGGATCTCTGGCTAAATGGATCTGGACGGAGGTCATCCGGAAGAGTGGCACAATCACCAAATTGGTTACACCTACATGTTAGAGAAGTTGAACCCCGTAACTCATGCAGTTATCGATACCGATAGAAACAACCATTTTCGGTATTCTTTCATAGCACAGGGGGTATGTGTTCAGGCCTTCAAGTGTTCGATGATACCCCTAATTGCCATCGATAATACGATCCTGAGTGGCCAATATGGTGGAGTTCTACTAATAGTTTTTAGGGTTGACGCTAACGAACAGAGTTATCCCCTTGCGTTTGGCATTATTGGTAGCGAGAATGGTTACACATGGACTTGGTTCTTCAGAGAATTATGTAATGCACTCAAAACCGAAAAGAAAATCCTCTTTGTCAGTAATAGGTCAGCATGCATAAATATTGGTATAAGTACCGTGTTTCCAGAATCCGAACATGTATACTCCATTTATCACATATTGTCAAGGTTTTCAAGGTACTCGAGCGGTGTGTCTCAAGCATTTATGAAAGCTTCCCTAGCTTACAATTACCAGGAATTCGAAGTTCATGTCGCTAAACTTATGGATCTAAGTCCTAAAGCTACAACGGTGGTGCAAGCTCTAGGATTCTCTTCGTGGGAAAGGGTAAAGGTAAGAAGGCCACGATTCCGTATGATGACAAATTTCTAGCATCGTCTTTCATCAACATGCTAAAACATGCTAAAAGGTTGTCTCTGCTTCACTTTTTGGAATTCATTCGAAGCACTTTGTATGAATTATTTTCGTCCCATCGGAAAATTGCTGAGGACTGGTCTGGAAGTTTGAGTTCTCGAGCCACGAAAATAATCAAGTCGAGGACTATGGAGGCCAGCAGTTTGAAGGTAATTTTTAGTACTGGGTCAACATATGAAGTGTTAGCGTCTGGGTGCTTAGATATGAATGTAGTGAACCTATAGGACCGATGTTACTCTTGCGGGAAATTTTAAGTTAAATGCATGCCTTGTTCGCACGCCCTTGCTGCAATTGAGAGGAATAAAGTTAAACCGATGACATCATTTTATTTTTGCGGAACACACTAGAGAACCTCGACATGGAGATCTGCCTATGAGGGTACCTTTGGATCACCATTAACATTAGCTAGGTGGGAACTACCTCAGGATATTAAGAGCCTACAGTTCCATCCTCCGGATCATGAACCTTCCCTGGGTCGTCCGAGAGGTGGGCATATCGGTGATTTTTATGGTTTACTACTTTAGATGGCCTTTGGTGGTAATTTTTGACGGTCACCATTATGGTGGTACAATGTGGTCAACGTGCTTTTAAACATGGGTGGGTGTATCTCTCTCTGGCTTCGGTTGCTAATCTGGGCTACTGTTTTATTTTCTGTTTGGTACTTTTAAAAAAAGTTTAATATATTATTTTATTTTCTTCATGTCTTGCCAGCTTTTATGTAACTAGTGTTCTTCGATGGAAACCATTTTTTGTAGGAGGGATCCCCTCACACTTTTATTATCACACTATCTCACACTATTTTTGGCAAGGAGAACATATTCTCAAAACATTAGCTTCAAATTCATTGCGGTTTGGTTTTTATTCGTAAAAATGACGTCCAACGTGTGAGATAGTGTGATAATAATAGTGTGAATGGATCCTTCCCCTTTTTGAGGAGGGATTCCCTCACACTTTTATTATCATACTATCTCACACTTTGGACGTTATTTTTGAAAATAAAAACTAAACCTTAACGGATTTGAAGCTAATATTTGGAGATATGTTATAATTACATAGCTCTACGTTCCTACCGAAAATGAACATATTCTGAGACGTATGAAACCACCATTTACTACTTTGAAAATGAGCCGTTAAAAATCAACGTATTTCTAGTCGTCGAAATTAAGACCGGTAGATCGTGGGGTTTTATATTTCAGAATGTGCTCATTTTTGGCATACATGTAGAACTTGGGAAGGAAAATATATTCTCAAAACATTAGCTTCAAATTCGTTGTGTTTTGGTTTTTATTCGTAAAAATAACGTCCAACGTATGAGATAGTGTGACAATAATAGTGTGAATGGATCCTTCCTCTTTTTTTTTTTTGTAATAGACCATTTTTGGCAATTATGAATTAATTAGAATAATTCTTACTTACCATCTATTGATTTCTAGTAGAATAATTGTTGTTGCTTCATTGGATTTGTACAATACGATATCCCTAATGCACTAACATCTAGTTTTGCAATTTTATTTGTAGTATTTGATAATGCTTAAGGATACATAATTTTAATAATTTACTTTCCATTACAATTTGATAGGTCATGCTTGGGAAACATTTATAGGTTATGCTTAGCCTTTAGGTCAGTTATTATGGCAATATACAAACTATTTTTTTTTGAGCCACGTGGATGAACAAAGAGGTTTCCCCAGAATCTCTACTATGGGAAACCAATGCAAAAGGAACAAATATGATATTTTAGGGTCCTAATAGTGATTTTATTAACAATGGTTCTATATGAACCGCTAAATTAGACTATGAAAAAACCGCCCCTCACATGGAGGGTGGGCTCCTCCCACCTAGAGTTAACAAGGGTCCACTAATTGTGATTCCCACTGAAAATTTTGTGAGGAGCGGTTTTGCCATACTTTTTTTGGAGTAGTCCTACGTTGACGCCCACTTACTCCGGAAGAAATCACGTGAGAGGGAATGAACGCTCAGATGGGGAGCCCTGGGGGAGATTTGCAGGGGGTGGGGTTTAAGTTGGGGGCCACCACTTTTTTTTTTTCTCTCACACGGTGTTGGCTGCGAGAGATACTCCCGGTACACCCAGCATTATTGTTAGAACACATTCCATGTAGGATCCACACCAAATTCCCATTGGAGATGCTCTTATAGCTTTACCGACAATTTCTCCTCGTAAATAATCCTGAATTAGAGAACAGTGGGACCCACTGTAACACCATTTATAATTGCGACGTAGAGAAGCATTCCAAGTTAAGACCACACGATCCCTTATCGGGGGAATTATCAGTTGGTGTATCACTACCATCACTTCCGAACGAAGATGCTTTCCATACACCATACGTCTCGTCTTGTCTCATAATTCATGAACTCATCTGTTGAGTATACACCACCAGCTAGTCAGTCTTAACCTTGGATTTTTTAGGAAATGTAAAGGGCCTCGTCTTGTCTTGTCTTATCACATGGAGTATATAATTTGTCAGGAGAGTATACCCACCGTAACACCATTTATAATCGCAATGTAGAAAAGCATTCCCAAAACCAAACCATCCATTTATTATCCGTTGGTGTATCACTTCCGTCAAAATTGTTGTCTCGGCTTTAGCAAGGTCCCTAATTTAATGCGAAAATGATATGTTTTAAAGTGAGTCAATTAACGAGATGTAACTGTCTGTGTTTTACTACGCAATCCTATATGCCGTGCTATAACCTATAATTTAGTGTTTCGTGGTCTATGACTCTCCTCCTGTCTTGTCTCATTACCTGCACCACCAGCTAAACTCTACAAATCCTAGAGTGAGCACGGTAAAGAGATGAATCAGAGGTCAGCTGTGGAAATAACATAGAAAGTGCTACATTTTCTAGGGAGTTTTTTTTTCCGATGGGAATATATATATATATATTTGTCTAGGTAAAAAAAAAGATATTTTAGAGTAAAAAAAGGATATATAATAGGTCAAAAGGAGATATAATAGGTAAAAATAGAGTTTTCGTAAAAAAAAAAAAGTGAAAAGTGAAAGTTTTAAGGTAAAACTTTAAAAACCAAAAATAGCTACTCAATAGCCGTGTAAAAAGCTACGGCTACTCAGTATCTGTAAAGCGTAAATATACACGGCAACTGAGTAGACGTATGATTTCCCTTCCTTACAAGTGGGAAGATGTGATCCTCCTTGTAGGGAAACGGAGGTATATCCCTACGACAAATGCTATCCCACGCGACTTTGCAGGATAGATTCCCGCAAAGGAAGCTTCTTTACCGTTAGATGATCAAATCAACGGTTATATTCACATTCAGGAAAGGACCCACCATTTTCAGGATAGGACCCACCATTTCCCCTAAAGGGTTAAAGGTTGTTAGATCTGGGTTTTAGCATGATCTAATGGTAAAGAAGCTTCCTTTGCGGGAAGCCATCCCGCAAATTCGTGTGGGATAGCACTAGGGGTGTACATGGTTCGGTTTGGTTCGGTTTCAAGCTAAAACCGAAACCAAACCAATACTATCGGTTTTCCAAAAATTGAAACCAAACCAATCCATTAACCATTGGTTCCAAAAACCAATGGTTCCAATCGGTTTCGGTTTTTCCCAGTGGTTTTTGGTTAACCAATAATTATGTCAAACAAAAAAAAAATTACACAAATTTACAAAAAAAAAATAGTATTGGTTTACAAAAGATTACAAACAAAAAATAAATAGAAAGAATATCAAGAGTAGTTAAGGATTACTCTAAATCTAGAGATCAAAAGAAGATTTAACTAGTGGTAGGCTATACAATGACATCTCTAATGAAAATTTTTTTTTTTTTTTTTCAATAGTCGGTTAACCATTGGTTAATGGTTCGGTTTCTTCATCAAACCAAAACCGAAACCATTAGCTCGGTTTTTAAAATTTAGAAACCAAACCAAACCATTAGTAAATGGTTCGGTTCGGTTTTCTCCTTATTGGTTTGGTTTGGTTCGGTTTCGCGGTTAACCCAACCATGTTCAGCCCTAGATAGCACTGCTCTATCCCTACACATGTAGAGATATAGAAGACCGTAGTACTTGGTTTTTTGAGTTTTTGAGGGATAGGGAAGGGCTAGGGAAGGGATGGAGGGCACCATAGTGCTAGATCTTAATGAACCGTCCCCCAAACCGTTGAGACACATGTGGATGTGGTGGGCTCAAGTGGTTGTTCATAGCATTGGGATGGCGGGTTGGCAGAAAAAATTACCCCCCCCCCCCTAAACAAATCAGCTTTCCCCATAAAAATAATCATTATAATGACGTTATGTATTTTCATTGTGTTTCACCCCTTTTCTATTTATTTGTGGAAATTTATTTTTTCACCTATGCTCCAAGTGAAGAATTGTATTTTCACCTTAATTCTACCATTATAGAATAGAGGTTAAGAATCTTCATAAGAAAGTCAAAGGTGAAATTTATTTTTTCATCCGGAGAGAAAAAGAAAACTCACTAGGGAATTTGTTGGGAGAAAAAAAAGAAAAGAGATTTGACTCATTTTGAAGTAAAACCCAAAATCCCTTAGCCTTATATGAACTAAAATCACACGTAACAAACCACTAGGCTTTATATGTTCAAACTTAGCTTTTGTGTTTCCAAAAAGGGCATGTTCTGGTCCGCTCTTGTCTTGTCTTGTCAAGTCTCGTCATCTATATAAAGCATTTTCGCTCGAATGACTATAGAGAGAAAATGTTTTATATCCTCCACTCCTTTCCCCCGCCTATGTGTCAAGCATTTGTTGGTTAAATCCAATAATAATGGGACCTCCTGCTAACATTTTCGAGATGAAAATGGGAAAACTCTTAAGCTGGGACAACTGTTATTGTCCAATCTTGGGACAATAAATCCTAACATTTGATCATTCTCCTTTCCACACCAATACCAATCCCGATGCTAGAGTCAGTCCCCTCTCTATCGTTCAGATTGTGCCACATCATGTCCCAAGATTAGAAAAGTCCCTGGTGTCCCAGCTGTAGGAGGGTCGAAAATGCCTGCATTTTTGCGTGATGTTCTCTGTCGTGCCATTATAACCTATAATTTTGTGTGACATGGTCTCAGATTCTCCTCTCGTCCTCTCGTCTTGTCTCATCGCCTGCAGAGTCTACACCACCGGCTAAAAAAATAATTCTTCAACTCGAAATAAAACTGCAACACACGAGTTTACAAATTATCAATAATCCTAAAATAGGTGAAAATGAGTATTTCACTTGAACACTGATGTGAAGGAAGAAGACAATAAAATCGGTGGAAAAAATGTCTTGCACAACGTGGTAAATCATGGCGAAAAAACCCGGGAGTGAGCCACAAGTAGATTCCCATTGATAGGTGTAGAATACACCCTATTTACTATTTGTAGTTTATGCTTTCTTTGTTATTTTTCTTGTAAATTATGTATTTTACGTGTGTATTTGAGTTATTAGGTACTCTGGAGTCGCAAGGAGGAAAAGAAGAAGAAAATCACCCAATTTGAGCAAAAAAGGGCAATATTGTCATTTCATGGGAGAATACTATCCGAAGCCTAGTCAAGGTTAAGGGGCAGCTCTATTTGGAGGAGTTATAAATACAGTCAAGCTAAGGTTAAGGGGTTGCCAGATTGAGTGGCCCTTATCAGAAGTGACCAAGTACCAATAACCAGCCCCAAGTTATAACCCTAACTTAAATTCTTCTCAATCATTTGCACCTGAAAAGAGAGATTGAGAGAAATAAAAAAATAGCGTAGCCGCTGCTGTTGAAATCAAGAAATTGAAACCAAGAACAGAAATGGGGGATTGAGAATGAATCTGAGAGATGGTGAGAGGAACAGTAACACCGTAAGATTGAGAGATGAGATCGATGGATATCTGATTTGAGAATTTCAGAAGCTAGGGTTTGAAGAGAAACAAAGGGGATCTAACTGTTAATCGAGTTCAGGAAAGATAGAATTACAGAAGAAATTGATGTTGTTGTCATGGATTTGAATCAGCAATTAGGTACTCGAATTGCAGAAGATGATTGATAATAAACCAAGGAAGGTTGGGTTTGATTTGGAATCGGTGAAATTGAATCTGTGTTGATGTTTTACGATGAAGAATCTGTTAAAGAAGGAATTGATGGGTGCGTGATGATTTAGGGTTCAACCTTGTTACAGATCGATGTCGAATGGAAGAAATTAGTGGGGTTTCTAGAATGGAATTACAGGGAGAAGAATGGTGATGTTCTGAGGTTTGAACATTTCAAATTGGTGGTGATGTTACAGCTGATGTTGGTGTTACTACTGAGAAGTAATGGGTCGAAAACAAGGAAGAGATGCTGCTGTGATTGAGAGCAAATGGGTTGTGACCTAAGATGATTTGAAACTCTGTTGTTGAATGAATGTGTTCTTGAATTGAATAGATGTATGTGCTAGGATTTGTACAGGGATTGAAAACTATAGATCGGCCTGAGAAAGTCCTATAAACAAACATAACTCTGCCAAAATTTATCCTCCGGCGAGTTAACTCAACCGGCGATGAACTGATGAGACGAGTCCGATGAGTCGTTCCAACTCAGTAATTCAGCCGACTAAGACCGAATCAACCTGACTCAGAAGCTGACTAGAAGCTAACTCACTCTCTGCCTTGACCCATTGACTGACGGTCTGACCATATTGACCGTTAACTTTAACGGAATCTTGACGGTATATTCTATTGACGTAGGAGAATATCAGGTAACCGGCGGTGACGTATTCCGGTCAAGTTCTGGCAGAAAACCCAGTTTTTCGGCAACCCAAAGTTGCAGAATTTTGTGTGAGTTTTTCTCATGGGTGTGAAGACTTGGGTTTGGAATTGGATGGAGAATTGGGCTTGAACTTGGAAAGAGGAGATGGAAGATTTGAGAAAGACTTGGATTTGGAAGTTGAGCTACAAAGGGAAAGGGATTCTATTCCTTGGAAGATTTGGAGAGCTTTGAAGCCTATAAATAGAGAAGTTCTCTACTTTTCTAGACATCTTTTGCACACATTTTACACACACAACACTTTTCTTTTCTTTATTCTTTGTGTGAACTCCTTAATATGAGTAACTAATTTTATTGATTGAGGATGAATTCCTAGTTCTTAACATGTTCTGAATTTTTTTTTAATTCTATCTTGAAGTTTTTCATATGATTATCGTTTGTTTTTGCTAATAAGAGTGTTTGTGATTGTTTGATAGGTCGTTTAGGATGCATACTAAATTGATTTGTTAATTGATCTAAAGCTAGTGAAAGTTAGGGAATACATAATAGTTTCTTGACTCTTTACACAAGTAGAAAACACGAGACCTTGCGGAGAGATTCTGTGGAGCAATTATGTGTGAAAACAACGCTAGAAAGTGGACCAAGCGAACCGAGTCTAACTACTAGTACTAAACCTAAATTCATAAATCTTAATGCGTTCGGGGAATTACATCTTGTAAGCGAACCTCAAGGTGGTTATTTTGAATAGAATCTGATAACTAAGCGGACCTGTTACTTAGTGATACAAGGAATTAAGCGAACCTGCTATCCTACGGTTGGTGATAATCTGTGACTAATAAAAAGTGGAAAAGAACATAACTTGAATCACTGTTTTGCAACGAAGAAGGATTCCTTGATCTAGTCTCTCTTATTGATTTCCTTTATCTTTTTAATTGCTTTATTTACTTTTATTTGCTTATAAAATATAAAACCAAAACCCCCCTTTTGTGACATTATAAGACAACTAAAACCTCTTGCTCCTCGTGGGAACGAACTTGACTACACTATATTACTTGTTAATTAGGTAGTAAAATAATAATTAATTTGTTGTGGTTACGACACGCATCAAATTTTGGCGCCATTGCCAGGGAGCAGCGGGCGATTTTAGTTGTTTTTATTTTTATTTTTATTTTTTTCTTTATTCTTTCTTTGTTAGATTCTATTATCGTATCTAACTTAGTTTTTGAGAATTGTTTTTCAAGTACCGGTTCTCCATGTATGGTGGACAAGAGCAAGCATATTACAACAATCAAACATTTTCAGTGTTTTCATATATTCATGCATACTTTTGTTCAATGAGACACCTATAATGTGGCAAACATTTTCTCACGAGAAGATGCACACATTTCAATTCTGCGCGCATTTGGAATAGTGGGATTGGCCCCCCGCGCAAATTCCAGATAGCAGACATCTTCAAAATTTCATGCGCGAGCAAAATGCAGCAAGGAAGTGCACCCTTGTGCAAGCATTGAGCAGCATGACAATCACTATCTCCTGGGGCGAGTTGCATATCACTTCAACGTGACTGACTATCGCTTGGGGGCGAGATATGTAACACCTCATGGTCTGAAATGACTCCTTTGGATCAAGTTGCGTAACACTCCATACGATTGGGGGTGAGTTACATAGCACCTAATTGCAATGCGGAATTAAGCTTCAGAAAATCGAAACTTCAGGTCTATTGAACCGTTTAAGTCCAGTTCCTCAGCAGCAGCTGCAGTCCAGCCGATCAAAGCTGTTGCAGTTCAGCGCTATTTTTATTTATGCAGTCCAGCTGATCGAAGCTGCTGCAATTATGATCACATCTCCTGCAGTCCAGCTGATCGCAACTTCTGCAGTGAGGCTCGTCTTCCCTGCAGTACCCGCTGATCATAGCTACTGCAGTGTAACTCTGCTCGTCGCTGCCGCATTCCAGTTGATCGCAGCTGATGCAGTACATATGTGCTCGCAGTTCCTGCAGTCCAGCTGATCGCAGCTGCTGCAATACAACTTTGTTCGTTGTTGCTGCATTCCAGCTGATCG
The DNA here is from genome assembly GCA_023529315.1 of Papaver bracteatum. Taxonomy (NCBI): domain Eukaryota; kingdom Viridiplantae; phylum Streptophyta; class Magnoliopsida; order Ranunculales; family Papaveraceae; genus Papaver; species Papaver bracteatum. The sequence goes on along the minus strand of JAJJWX010005269.1, from coordinate 144,922 downwards.
CAGCTGATGCAGTCCGATTGTGCTCGCAGTTCCTGCAGTCCAGCTGATCGCAGCGGCTGTAGTGCAACTTTGTTCGATGTTGCTGTATTCTTGCTGATCGCAGCTGATGCAGTCCATCTATGCTCGCAGTTCCTGCAGTTCAGCTGATCGCAGCGGCTGTAGTGAAACTTTGTTCAATGCTGCTGCATTCGGCTGATCGCAGCCATTGCAGTCCAGCTATGCTCGCAGTTCCTGCAGTCCAGCTGATCGCATCTGCTACAGTGCAACTTTGTTCGTTGCTGCTGCATTCCAGCTGATCGAAGTTGCTACAGTTCAGCTATGTTCGCATATCCTGCAGTCCAGCTGATCGCGGCTGCTGTAGTATAATTTTTCTCGTCGCTCCTGAAGTCCAGCTGATCGCAGTTGCTGTAATGCTTGATGCTGCTGGAGACCAGCTGATCGAAGATGCTGCAGTCCAGCTCTTTCCGCAGCTATTGCAATCCACCTCTGTTCGCAGAAACTGCAGTCCAGCTGATCACAGCTGTTGCAGACCAGCTTCACTCAATGTTGTTACCGTTCATTCCCAACATCACTCTCCTCCATTATCACGCTTCTGTTGATCTCTTCAGTCTTGTTTTTCCATCACTTGGGGGCGACTTGATTACAATTTCCACAATCAACGAGGGCGGTTCTATTTACGCTTCAACGATAGAAATTTACTCATGGGGGCGAGTTTTATCGTTAACTAAGGAAAACAAAATTTTCTTAACCCCCAACTAGTTGGAGGTTAAGAGGGGGCGATGTTTGTACCATAAGTAAAAATGCCAATTATGGGCCCAATTGATACTCAAACCATCTTTGGGTCCTCCTCCAAGCCTGTTAACCAGTCAACCGAGGCATCCCACCAGTATGCACAGAATTACATAAGTCCAATGACCGGTCAATGGTCAAAGTCGGTCAACTATCGAACTCAGTCGCACCCCTAGCCAATTTCCAGCCAAACGCTCATCCGCACTGCCAACCAAAACTGCCAGCCATCGTTCATGCAGAATTTAATATGGAGCCATAAACCAGCAGTTTCATGCAAATCAATTCTTGAATTAACTTCAGCGGTTACATGCGAATTCAACAAGGAGGCATGCAACATTTATTCTAGCGGTTTCATACATGCAGTAATAATTTCTGCAGTTTCATGCGGAATTGATGAGGGAGGCATAAATGAGCATTTAGTGCCATTTAAGTTACATTGAAATTATGTATACAATTATATAAATAATGAGGAGCAGAGATGACATGGGGGGGAGAGCGAATAGGAAAAAAACGTTGTTATACAAAAATTAATAAACATTTCTCCCCAGGGGGATTCATCCGTGGACGTAGGCTAACCATGCCGAACCACGCTAAAACATGTGTCTCATTTTTTGTTCATTGATTCGCCCCCTAACCCTAAAAACACACCAAAATCATTGATTCGCCCCCTAATTCATTGTGTTTCGTGCCCAAAAGTAATTTTGGGTACAAACACCTTCATTGGAAAAGGTTGAGTTGTTAGTGCCGAGATTAAAGGGGGGAGGAACCATACCATTTTGAGATGATGATGTGGAGGAAATCTGAGACGACGACAAATAACGGGATATAGAACTTGTGTCTACAACATCATCACTACGTTGAATTCTCTGAGAGTATGAGGTTGAAGATCTTGTTGTAGGCATTGATCTTCAAAATAAATAAACACTGATTATCACTGCAACACCTCTTTCAAACAGAACAAACCCTGACCAATTCAAAACAATAATCTTCACAATGAAAGTTCAAAGAATTCAGGGAAACAATATCAGTTAGGATTCAAGGAATGGGAGATAGGAAGATTCAGCACTGCTATCGGAAGAACTACTCTTGGCATCTCTGGACTCTGAGCATCTCTGGACTCTGAGCTTCAATCCTTCTCGGATTCCCCTTCTCCGTGGGTAGGCTCAGCATCGCTGCTTCCCGTCTCAAGAGGTGTTGTTTTCTGACTACGTGCAAGTTTAGTGAAGGCGTTCACACTGCTATGACCCTGGGCAAGGAACAAGAATAGACACTCAGAAATGAGACAAAGACATACGTAATCCGACTAAGTTAGGAAGAAAATTATACGTACTCGCATATTGGAAGAACTAAAAGTTGGAAGAGCCGTCAGACCCGACTAAAAACCACCAGCACAACTTTTAGATCTTCACTCCTTCACTTGGGGACTATCTGCGTTCGGGCTAACGGATTTTAGCTTGGGATCCCTCAGCAGTGGATGTCCCGCTAAAACTACAAGAGAAGGCTTACCGCGATGGTTTTCTACCACATCATTCACAAATCCATGAATAACAAGAAACTCATCCTGCCAAAATATGTTATATTTGGAGGTTGTTGATGGATTTCGTTCCGCAAGTAGAAAAGGGAGACTTTTACCCTACACAAGAACACTAGCATGAGAACAGTTGAAAACGGGACTTCTGGAACAACCGGACGAACGAGTGGGACCCCTTGGTCAAAACCCATATGCCGAGCTGCTCTATCAATATTGTAAGAGATTGCTTTGCAAGATCCTCGGAAGAAAGAGGGCACATGACCGGGCGTGCAACTTCGCATGAACACCATATCTCCAACACCTAGATCCTCTTTATCGGAAGACAAAGACATGTTCAGAGCTGGAGCAAAAGTACTGATCTGAGTTATGGATGCATGCACTAGAGCCCATGGACGAAAGTTAACGGTCTTGGGGCGTACTTTTCGAAATGCTCCGACAGCCACGCCTGAAGAAAGGTGGCATGAATATACGAATCCACTTTCATATAACCATTTGAAGCACGCATATCCGAGACCAGCTGATCCAAATATGCATACAGAGAACCAAGAAACAAACCGCCGATAGGGAGACTTGATAAGTTCCTGCCTTATCTCCTTCTTACCGGAGCCATCATCAAAAACATCTCTGGATAACCAAAGAGCCAAGAACACCGCGGCATGAAGCGTACTATTCTTCTAATTTGACTCCAACTTATTAGGAAATCACTGAGACACCCACCAGTCATAGAAGCAGTTCGTCTAGTTTCCTTTCCGAACGAATCCTTTTAATTTCGAAACCAAGGCGGCGTGCATTTCTTCTTCATCCACAAACAACCTAACATCAAGGTTTCCAATTACGGGAAGGTTCAGCAATACATCCACGCTCTCTAAGGAGATGGTCTTTTCACCCCACCTATATATAGCTGTATGAGTGTCTGGACACCATCTGGAAATATAATATCTTTCCTAATTTGAAGAACTGCGAAAGCCGCAACAACATCAATAATCTGCTCCTTGGTCAAGCTGGCCTTTACACATTCCTGGCTCAACATGAATCACATCTATTTATCAAAGGGACGCAACGGGCTTACACTGGTCTTGAAGTCAGTGGGAGAAGCATGGCACTCTTTTCTCTAAATACAAAACCTTATTACACTACCTAGACGAACCGACCGTGGCTATCCTTCACTTTTCGAACCAGTCAGGAGGATCGACACATACTTGGGATGATTTTTTCTAATTGTAGCAGATGTTGTGAAGAACTCATCATCTATGCTTAGCTTGGAATTACCCACATCCTTCGGTACGACAGAAATTATTGACATCCTAACAAAAATTATCTTACGCTGTTTTCACCGCCGAGATAACTACAATGGAACAATACGAGCAGATATTATTACATAAAGCGCATGTAAATATTTTATCAGACACAAGAGAGCCATCCTGGACGCAAACCAATTGGTTTCAAAGTCATTTTGTGCATATGCGAAGAAATGGGGACAGACAGACTCTGCATCACCACTTCTTGCAGCCGGAAACTCGCGCCCAGCCAAATAGGAGCGCTACACCAAAGGAAATCATACACACTGCCACATCAGAAAGAGGAGGAAACCCTAAAAGCTAGTTCTTTCACGGGAATGGAATGACAATCCTCGTGCACACCTACTTCACACAATAATTGAGGCGGCCAACATCACTACAACATTCGCACCTAAATCTTATTACAAGTTCAAGAAAAACATAGCTACGTCCAGTGTTCACGCCTATAATATTTACACAAGATCATGAAAAAGTACGCCTATGGCTAGGGTTTACACCAACACAAAAGAAAAGAGAAAGAAAGTTAAAGAAGAAGTATTGGAAGGCATACCTGGGATTCATTTGTCCACTTTTCTTTACTGCTACCACACGGCTGGGATAAATAAATAGGCGTGAAACAAAAGGAGAAGTCGGCCCTCCTTTTTATAGGCGTGGTACATGGGAGTTTGAACAAGGAAAGGATTTACTATTTGAGACAAGTAAGGAAAAGAAGAAACCGGTCCCGCAAAGACCAATTGCAATGCCAAAACCGTCCACGCCATGCCTTGGCCCCACACGCCAAGCCATCCACCATGCTTGCCTTCCCAAGACCGCGCAACCCCTTGGACCCACGTGCCAAGACGTCCGATATGCTTTTACTCTCCAATCCGCCCGTGCCTTGGCATCACATGCCAAGTCGTCCGCACATGTTTTTCCCAGCCAATCCATCAACGCATGCATTGCCTCTCCAAACCTTCTGCACGTGATTTACCTCTCCAAGCCGTCTGCGCCGCGACTTGCCAATACCAACAAATTCGCCAAGTCAGGGTCATGATATTCCCTAGCCCATTCGAGGTGATGTGCGGCCATACCAAGCCAGCAATCTTCATCTCACCACTCCACAGTCTGCATCCCAGTACAATTTATGCAAGGCTGCCAACACGGGAAGCAAACAACTCTCTTCACCTCTCGAAAAGGTTAGTCGGATTTTCCTGACCATCTTTGCATGATTTACATCTCGATTCCGTCCTTGTTTGTCACCATCTTATGCTTACCTCGCAACAATGCCCCTGTTCCAAGCTAAGCAGGGAACTTAATATTGATGGTGGTCTTTAGTTTAGGGTTAAAGTCGTAAAACCCTAGGCAAGATAGTGATGTCATAAGGTTCGAGTACTAATAGCTCCAATAAATGCATTTATTGTTCCCTTTAATATGTCTGCGAGAAAATTACCAGGGTACCTTTTTTTTAATTAATTACTAATCAGGGTTTCGACAAGCCAAAACCCTAATTCCCACACCCCTGTGCCAATGGTCAACCATGCCAGCCACACCCACCGCGCCAAGGCATGCCAACCATGCTATCCGCACCCCTGTGCAAATGGCAAACCATGCCAGCCACACCCAACGCGCCAAGGCAAGCCAACCATGCTAGCCGCATCCCATGTGCCAGCGGAATGCTAAACCCTTGGCCCCACCATGCCAAACCAAACCTTACCTTGCCTTGGCCCTAGCCATGCTAGTCGCACCATGCGCCAGTGGCATGCCAAAACCTTGGCCCCACCATGCCAAGCCAAACCGTACCTTGACTTAGCCCTAGCCATGCTAGCCGCACCATGTGCCAATGACAGGCCAAATCCTTGGCCCCACCATGCCAAGCCAAACCGCACCTTGCCTTGGCCCTAGCCATGCTAGCCGCACCATGTGCCAACGGCATGCCAAACACTTGGAGCCACCATACCAAGCCAACCGGTCCTTTTCTTGGGCCTAGAAATGCTATCCGCACCATGTGCCAACGACATGCCAAACCCTTGGCCCCACCATGCCAAGCCAAACTGCACCTTGCCTTGGCCCTAGCCATGCTAGCCGCACCATGTGCCAACGGCATGCCAACCTAACCGCGCCACCATGCTGGCCTTCCCTACACAGCTACCAAAACGAAGGCTTGCGATAATCAACGGTTCCCCTTCAATCCCAGGAGAAAATCCTAGCCGTCCAAGGTTACCATACAACGTATGGTAACCTTTAGCCCGAAAACCTAAGTTTGGCCACTCCAAACCATGGCATGCCAACGGCATGCTAACCTAGCCGCGCCACCATGCTGTCCTTCCCTACATGGCTACCAAAAACGAAGGCGTGCGACAATCAACGGTCGCCCTTCAATCCCAGGAGCAAATCCTATCCGTCCAAGGTTACCAGACAACACATGGTAACCTTTGACCCGAAACCCTAGTTTGGTCACGCCAAACTGCGCCAAGGTGTGCCATGCCAACCTAGCTGCGCCACCATGCCATTCCAATGGCATGCCAATCTATCCGCGCCACCATGTTGTCCTTCCCTATGCGGCCACCAACAAACGAAAGCGTGCGACGATCAACGGCTACTTTTCCTCTTAAGATGAAAAATCTCGGTCGTCGAAGGTCACCAAGATACCAAGTCTCCCAAGCTCGACTTGTCAGGAAACAACAATATGCTACATGTTTTCCACAAAAATATTCGAGACATCAACTCATATCACAACTAGGGGATCCTCTTTGTGTATTGGTTTGGCGGTTTATAGCGTGCGACGTACACTACGCCTGTAAAAGTATTACAATATGCTACATGTTTTCCCCAAGCAATAAAGTTTCTTATTGCAAACACTTACATAAACCCCACTTCAAAGTCTTCTGATAAAAATTCTATACCACTGAACAATCACAACCTCAAAACAAAAACAGAATATATGATAAAACTACTCAGTTACAACCCTGAGGATTAAGAACTAGTTTGAACAAACTTCTCCCTTGCAGTCAAACCAAAAGAACCACCCCTAATTTAATCTTCAATTACACACAACAGTACTAAATGTATAATTCCTACACCACTGAGCCATCACAGAACAAGCACGGGATCAAAACAAAAAATCAGATAACAAATACAGAATACACACCTTGCACCACTAAGGATTGAGAATTAATTGATCAACTTACTCTCTTGCAATCAAACTGCTCGGAAAAAGACTAAAACCTGGTACCACAGAAACACCTCACACTTTGACAAAGCCCTGCAAGGCTGCTTCCCAGAGATGAAGAACTATAAAAACCCTAACCCAGTATTGCAATCGATAAAACCCCGATGCCTCAAATTTCCAAAAACAGACCACACTGCAGGAAAATCAAGAACTCAAATCCCTAATTTAAGAAGAATAATAGAACTGAGGATGGAGAACTAGTTGATTCCCTTGTATCCAAACCACAAAACCCGCCACGAAATCGATTTCAAAACCACACAACTATCAATCTGAACAAAGGAACCCCTCTTTCACAGAAATACCACTTCTAATCAAAACAAACCCTAATCAAAACAACTCCTTGATTCAACTAACTCAAACTCTACAAACTGAGAAAAATGATTATTCAAAAACCCTGATTGAATCAACAAAGAAGAATTAATCTTCAAACTGTTGGATTCAATCGAGAAATAAAGAAACAAAAATGAGAGGAAAACTAGGTAAGATCCAACAACATACTACTACATTAATTGAACAGGTTGCTGTGCTAACCTACTAGCGAGCCTCATGGGTAACCTGGACAAAGGAGCCGAAGTGGGGGGGGGGGGTGATATTGTGTCACAAGGGGGGAAAACTAACACTATTTCTCCATGTTAATTCCTTCAATATTATGCTAACCTACCAGCGAGCCTCATGGGTAACATAGCCAAAGGAGCCGAAGCGAATGGGGGCTGAGATTGTGCCACAAGGGGGAAAACTAACTCTACCTTCCATGTTAATTCCTGCAATATTATGCCATTGGAGGCTAGAACCTGTGACCTCCTAGAACGCATGAAACTTTGGGAAATATGGATGACCAGCTAAGTTATGGTCGTTCTTCTTCTTATTATTATTATTGGATATAAAGAGTATTACATTAACTAGTTGGAAGCCTAACAAGCTAAGCTCCAACAACATACTACTACATTAATTGAACAGGTTGTTGTGCTAACCTACCAGCGAGCCTCACTGGTAACCTATCCAAGGTAGCGGAAACTTTGGGCTGAGATTATGTCACAAGGTTAATTCCTGCAATATTACGCCATTGGGGGCTTGAACTTGGGACCTCCTAGAACACATGAAACTTTGGGGAACGGGGATGACCAGCTGAGCTAGGGATCGTTCTTAAAATTATTATTATTGGATAAAGAGTATTGCATTAACTAGTTGGAAGCCTAACAAGCTAAGCTCCAACAACATACTACTACATTAATTGAACAGATTGATGTGCTAACCTACCAACGAGCCTCATGGGTAACCTAGCCAAAGGAGACGAAGAGGATTGGGGGGGGGGGGGGGGGGGGGGGAATGACATTGTGTCAAAAGGGGGGCAAACTAACACTACCTTCCATGTTAATTCCTGCTGTAGATGGTGGATTTTCAACAGGGGCTAAAATCGTAAACTCATGATTGTACGGACCGTCGGTTCAGCAATCGCATGTGAGTATTGAGACACGAGTATCTCATTGAATTCTCAACGGAGAGTGCTTTCTCTCAGAGTACATGTAGATATGCAGTCAACGTCTAGACAACGGAATAATCTCATGAATACTGAATACTTTCAGTCATTTCTATATAGTATCACGGGATGGACGGCTCTACGGGGCAATATCGTCTTCAGGAACAAACAACGAGTTTAACCTGACTATATAAAGGATATGGCTTAACGGCAAGTCATGTCAGGATAATTAATGCTCCTATCGTAGTCAGTTTATTCTGCTAGGCATAGACCCATGAGGTTAATTATCCCTTCATTGCTCCGATTCCGTGGTCGAATCAACGACGATCCCACGGAATGGCAATAAGATTGCTCCGATTCCGTGGTCGAATCAACGATGATCCCACGGAATGGCAATATCATTGCTCCGATTCCGTGGTCGAATCAACGACGATCCCACGGAATGGCAATATCATTGCTCCGATTCCGTGGTCGAATCAACGACGATCCCACGGAATGGCAATATCATTGCTCCGATTCCGTGGTCGAATCAACGACGATCCCACGGAATGGCAATATCATTGCTCCGATTCCGTGGTCGAATCAACGACGATCCCACGGAATGGCAATATCATTGATGCGATTCCGTGGTCGAATCAACGACGATCCCACGGAATGGAAATATCATTGCTCCGATTCCGTGGTCGAATCAATGACGATCCCACGGAATGGCAATATCATTGCTCCGATTCCATGGTCGAATCAACGACGATCCCACGGAATGACAATAAGATTGCTCTGATTCCGTGGTCGAATCAACGACGATCCCACGGAATGGCAATAAGATTGCTCCTATTCCGTGGTCGAATCAACGACAATCCCACGGAATGGCAATGATCACCTCATCGTTCTGAGTTCATAGTCGAATCTTCAGCTGATCCTATGAATTAACAGTAAACATGTAGCCATTTTATTACTCGTTTCATGAATTATTCTCCATCAAATTTCATGAATTGGTAATGAATAATTAACGGCCGGGCATCGGAGCTACCTCTGAGTAAGCCCTGTTTCAAATGGTGCAAGTGTATTCAATGTTGATGCATTAACAATCACCGCACGGACGAGTATTTCAAAAATACGACGAAACGATGAACCTATGCAGAATAGGGAAGAAAATAATAAATAATTAAAAATATTTGACCAAGGCACTGGGACACGGACACACGATCAACTCATCGTGTCATGATCAGTTCCACACTAATTCTATTTTTAATACACTTTTATTATTTTATTATTTTTCATGATTTGATAAAACTCTCTCGTTTGATCAAATCTCCGTCTTGAGAAAATTCTTCGGATTCGTGGTACTTCTATGAGTCCGTAAAAAAATAATTAAGGAGTGTGTGGGGCGTGACTATTGGCCGACCGGCCATGCCTTGGTCCCAGCCGGCCCACACCTCACGGTCCTTATTATTTTATTATTATTACTTTTCTCTAATTTCATGAAAAACTCCTTGATTTCATGGTATTTTTCCTCAAAAAATTCCTTTAAATCATCAAAAGTAATAATAAAATAAAATAAATTATGAAAACTCGTGGGACCGGGCCTTGGCCGGCCGACCATGCCCTAGCCGGTCCCACACACCCTGTTTTATTTATTTCATTATTAATTATCTTATTTTTCCTTGATTTCATGGCATTTTTCTCAAAATTCCTTCAAATCATCAAAAAATACCTAAAAATTATTTAAAAAATTATTAAAATTTGTGGGATTGGGCCATGATCTGTCGGTCACGCCTCCATGATCTCACACGGCCGAATTTTATATTTTGATATTTTTCAAAGACCATGAACTCATGGAAACTCCTTCAATTCATGAAAACTCTCTAAATTTATCAAATTTCTCAAAATTCATGAATCCTTCATAAAATCATCAAAATATGTAAAACTAAGGAAGAGACACCACGGGACCATGGTCATAACTGGCCGACCGTGCTTTGACCACCGGCGTCCCAGTCTCACAATCCCTTATTTTATAAATATTTTCCATCGTCTCATGGTGTTTCCTTCGTCTCATGGAAACTCCTCGATTTTAACAAAACTCATTCGTTTTATCGTGGGACCGGCCCCTTAAATCTTTCCTGAATTTTACTTTCGGACTGTTTTCACCTCCCGAACGAGCTCAAAACCTAAAACCTCCCGAGTTGGGAGATAAGAAATTATTTTCTGTATGGAATGAAGGGGCGGACCATCAAAATCCGAGTCCGTATGAGAATTCTACATCAATTCTAGTAAAGGACGTTAATTAGGGTTTGGGGGTTGCTCAAGCGACCAACAGTTGGTCACGTGATCACTGTGACCGGTCCACACTTCATAATTCCCTCACTTTTCATTATTTTCATTATGTTGAGGTTGATATTGATTTACTAATCAGTAAGAGCAATGCTCCTCCTAGGCGTAATCCAATTAGTTGTGATAAACTAAACGAATTACAAGGGGAGTTTAAATCTTAGTCATCTGAAAAAGCGGGGGTCTAACAACCACACCCAATATTTTGATTAGCAATCTGTATGGACAAACTCCGAGTTACTTTACTAAAGAACTAACTAGACAGTCATACTCAATCTAGATAAAATATCTCAAGGAGTTATTATCTTTATCTCTCAATTTGATTTACTCAAGCAAATACAATCTGCGAGTCTTAATCAAAGAGAGATAACTTGGATGGTACCAAAGACCAATATCCAAGTGTCAATCAATTTAAATCAACAACTAACATGGATATTCTAATTGATTGAACAACGCACAACCTGTATTATTTCAATTATATAACAAAATATAACGCGGAAAAGAAATAACACATACACCAGAATTTTGTTAACGAGGAAATCGCAAATGCAGAAAAACCCCGGGACCTAGTCCAGATTAAACATACACTGTATTAAGCCGCTACAGACACTAGCCTAATCCAAGTTAACTTCGGTATGGACTGTAGTTGAACCCCAACCAATCTCACACTGATCCAAGGTACAATAATGCTCCTACGCCTCTGATCCCAGCAGGATACTGCGCACTTGATTCCCTTAGTTGATCTCACCCATAACCAAGAGTTTCTACGACCCAAAGTCGAAGACTTTAATAAACAAATCTGTCTCACAAAAAAAAGTCTACAAGATAGATAAATTCATCTCCCACGAATAAACCTATGAGTTTTGATAAATTAAGGTGAACAGGAACCAATCAATAAAACCATACTTATATTCCCGAAGAATAGCTCAATTTTATCAATCACCTCACAATAGTCTTAATCGACGCATCGAAAAAGATATTGTGGAATCACAAACGATGAGACGAAGATGTTTGTGATTACTTTTATATCTTTCCTATCGGAGAAATAAATATCAAGCCAATTATTACAATTGTACTCTTACGATAAAAGATGCAAGATCAGATCACACAACTACGATAAAAGTATTATCGATCTGGCTTCACAGTCCCAATGAAGTCTTTAAGTCGTTAACCTGGTTTTAGAAGACGAAAACCAAAGGTTAAAGGAGAATCGACTCTAGCTTAGCAAACTAGTATCACACAGAATGTGTGGGGATTAGGCTTCCCAGTTGCTAGAGTTCTCTCTTATATAGTCTTTCAAATCAGGGTTTGCAATCAATGTTAGCTTAGTAACAAAGCATTCCATATTCACCGTTAGATGAAAACCTGATTAGATTCAAGCTAATATTTATCAACTGTTAGATCGAAAACTTAGCTTGTTATACACACATGTACTTGACAATTTTGGGTTTGTGTAACCGTACCCAAACTTGTACATTAGTTGGTTCAACACTAGTTAACCAAATGGTTAGCCAAATGATAACTTCCATATCAACCATATTCTTCTTCACCATAACTAGTCCAAATGACTCAAATGAACTAGTTAAAGAGTTGTTCAATTGCTATGAGATATCATGTACTATACAAGACACAATTGAAGCAAAAACGATGTGGTTCGCTCGAATCGATTCATGAAATATAAAGCCATGGTTTGAAATAGCATTCATTAGTTTATTATGATAAGTTCACAAACATCATTTTTAGACATAACCTACTCAAGTTCGCGGACTTAAATTCCCGGATGGAGTACACAAACTCCAGTAGAAATTCTCGGGTTCGAGAACTACGCCAGTTCTCGGACTGAGCTTGTATGCTGAGTTCGCGGACTGAGCTCACGCACTACTCCGGTTTCACTTGATCAACAAAGTTCGCAAACTTCGGTTCAAGCAATAAGGACTTATACATATATGTGTTACCACAACATTGCTTATATCCTCCAATAGTTATATTTTCTAAACTCTCATTTCAATCATTGAAACATTCTCAGATGGCATTATATAGTTGTTATTCACAAACTATTTTTCGTCAGAGCAATTTCCAAAATGATTGAAACATAACATGACTTTCGTCACTAGGTAAAGATGAACTTCGCTAAAGTGAAAGCTTTACCAACACATATTTTGAGAAATAGATAAGCGAGATATACTCAACTCGAAATGACATATGTGTATAATCTTAGTCTATATAGTAATACGACTTTTGTCTCAAGATAGGAGATAGAGTATATATACTTTTGAGTGATAGATAAGTTCAAGTCTCCACCTACCTTTTAGTCGATGAAGATCCACTGGTTCCTTGAGTAGTCCTTCGTCCTGTATGATGATCTCCATGGAGTTCTTGAGCTCAACTACATTTTTTATCATAGTCCGAGACCTTAGCTATAGTAGACTAGAAATCAAGACTTTATAGTATTGATCAGTAACATTGACAAACATGCTTGAGATAGCAACGCATGCGAATTCGACCAAGCAATGCTCTAACAATCTCCCCCTTTGTCAATTTGAGTGGCAAAATTATTAATACATATGGAATACAAAAAATATATAAATAAACTTCGTAGCTCTTATTCCACATGTCGTCTAATCTTCAACAATACTCGAAATCTTCGTCATTTCCAAGTAATCCAATGATCCCAAAGGTTGTAAGTTTAGCATCATCGTTGTTGAAAATCCATAGTTATAATAATAAGAAAAGCAGTGGTTCTCAATCATTGTTATATAGTGTCATAGTATTATTACACATCGTCAAAGTCCAATTGCATCACAAAACAACAATACTATGGTGATACTTCACTCCCCCTTAGTCAATACTCCATCTCACATGGAAACCCCTCCCCCTTACATAATGATCCAAAAACCATATGCATTTGTAGTATGAACTACATATTAATTCTCCCCCTTTTTGTCAATAAAATTAGCAAAGGTAGAAGAACGGGATCCTAATGAAATTTTTGTAAGAGATATTTCATGACCAAAGGTAAATGTATATCATCTTGTTTAGATGCAATCATAAAGCCGAAGCTAAATGAATTCATCAAGGAGTTTATAAAGATACAAGATAACCCCTTTAATATTCCACAGCCACACTCCCCACAAAGATTTGGCAATTAAGGACAAGTTCAAAAGAACTCTCCCCCGTAAAATGTCATTCCCAAGGGAAAAACAAGAGCGACCTTAATTTCAAAAGAAAATAAGGATTTCTAACAAAACACACTACAGATAATCAACCTTTGTGAATCAAACACAAACAAGGCGTAAACCTACTGGAGTTCCAACTCAATTTCCCAAAAGATCGAGATAAGCACAGGGGCATGAGTTACGGAAATAGCTAATGAACTGAAAAAATACCAATAAACTGCCATAGGTGCTGAAAAGTGGCAGTGTCTAATGGTTTGGTGAGAATGTCAGACAATTGTTGTTCGGAAGGCACAAATTCCATATTTATGATACCATTCTCATAAATATCTCGAATAAAATGGTACCTTATGTCAATGTGCTTCGTTCTTGAGTGCTCTACGGGATTCTCAGTAATTTAAATCGCACTGGAGTTATCACAAAAGATCTTCATTATTCCAGTATCAACTCCATAATCATCCAGCATTTGTTTCATCCATAAAAGTTGAGTACAACATGACCCGTCAGCAATATACTCTGCTTCGCATATAGATAGGGATTGTGAATTTTGTTTCTTACTTTGCCAAGCAACAAAATTCAATCCTACATAGTAAAAAAACCCTGATGTACTTTTTCTGTCTTCTAGACATCCTGCCCAATCAGCATCAGAATAAGCGGAGAGGTCGGTGTTAGTATAAAAAGTGTAGGATAGACCATACCCGACAGTGTGATTGACATATCGTATGATCCTTTTTGCAGCTGTAAGATGAGATTCCTTTGGATCAGCCTGAAGCCTGGCACAACAACCAACACTAAAATAAATATCAGGTCTAGTAGCTGTTAGATATAAAAGGCTTCCAATAATAGACCGGTACAACTTTTGATCTACTTTTACTCCTTTCTCATCTATATGCAGTTTACCAGTAGTAGGCATAGGTTTTAATTTTGGACAAGACTTATCCAAGCCGAATCTTGTCACAAGATCCCTTGCATACTTTTCTTGGGATAAGTAAATTCCATACTTATGTTATTGAATTTGTAATCCTAGAAAGAATTTTAATTCACCAACATTGCTCATTTCAAATTCTCTAGCAAGTGAAACTTGAAAATCCTTTGCCATCTTCTCAGAAGTTGACCCATAGATGATATCATCTACATACACTTGAGCAATGGCAACGTTCTTCCCACTCCATTTGGTAAACCAGGTCATATCAGCTCCACCTCTTGAAAAACCTTTCCTAATAAGAGAAGTGGTAAGTTTTTCAAACCAGGCTCTAGGTGCTTGTTTTAACCCATATAAAGCCTTTTTGAGTTTGAGAACATGATATGGAAAATCACGGTTTTCAAACCCTTTTGGTTGAGTAACATAGACTTCTTCTTTTAAAATCATGTTTAGAAACGCAGATTTTACATCCATCTGGAAAAGCTTAACCTTGAGAAAACAAGCATGAGCTAATAAAAGTCTAATGGACTCAAGGTGTGCCACAGGTGCAAAGGTTTCTCCAAAATAGATACCTTCAATTTGTGAATATCCTTGAGCGACAAGTCTGGCTTTATTTCTAATAATTGTGCCATATTCATCAGATTTGTTCTTAAATATCCATTTGGTACCAACAATATTAACATTGGAGGGATAAGGTACGAGTTCCCATATGTCTTGTTTTTGAAATTGATTTAACTCTTCATGCATTGTATTCACCCATGCGGGATCGCTAAGAGCTTCATCAATATTTCTCGGTTCTATAAGAGACAGATAACATCCAAAATTACAAATATTTTGAAGTTGTCCTCTTGTTTTAGCTGTAGAATCTCTTCCTCCAATAATATTGTTTGGATCGTGATTCCTTTGAACCCAGAGGTGTCGTGGATGGACACATTCTTGTTCTTCAGGAGCGGCTTGATCAGAGTTCTTCTCCTCGTCACTAGAAATATCAGGATCAGTAACAGTTGGGATAACTTCAACTGATTCAGGTATTTCTTTGACTTTCTTAATTGTCTCTAAAGGAGGCAATTCAGAAGGATAATTTTCATGATGAAAATTACTAATATCATCGATGATAACATTAGAAGATTCCATCATGACTTGGTTCTGAGATTAAATACTCGGAAACCATGACTATCAGAAGCATAGCCAAGAAAGATACCTTTATCACTTTTGGTGTCAAATTTCCCTCTCTGTTCTCGATATTTCAAAATGTAACACTTACTACCAAACACTCTAAGATAGTGCAAGTTGGGTTTTCTACCGTACCACAACTCATAAGGAGTGTTGAGGGTTTTTGATCTTAAATAGACACGGTTTATCAAATAACATGCTGTGAAAATAGCTTCTCCCCAAAACCTTAAAGGTAGTTTTTGTTATGGAGAATTACCCTGGCCATTTCTTGAATATTCCTATTCTTTATCTCGGCGACTCCATTAGCTTGAGGAGTAATAGGTGAAGAATATTATTGAATAATTCCCAGTTCCTCACAAAATTCAAACACCTTAGTGTCCTTGAATTCAGTTCCACGGTCGCTCCTAATTTTCTTTAGTTTGCGACCTTGTTCGTTCTTGATACTAATAACAATAATCTTGAATTCTCCAAGCGTTTCATTCTTATGAGATAAAAATACAACCCAAGTGAATCTGGTGTAATCATCTACCATAACCAAAACATACTTCTTACCAGCAAAAATCGGTTGTTGAATTGGTCCGAAGAGGTCCATATGAATTAAATCAAGTGGAGCTTTGGTGAGAATATCTCGAGATGATTTATGGTGAACTTTTATTTGTTTACCCTTTTGACAGGCACCACATACACCTTCAATCTTTGCATTTATTTTGGGAATGCCTCTAATAAGTTCTTTGTTAATGATCATAGTTAGAAGGCGATAATTGATGTGACCAAAACGTTCATGCCAAAGATGTGTAGATTCCACCTTAGTCAAATTGCAACAATTGCTTAACTGAGTATCAAGAAGATAACAATTATTTTTACCACGAGTTCCTTGAAAAATTACTTTCCAAGCTTTGTCTACAATGTCACATCAATTTGCATTAAAGACAACTCGATGTCCTGTGTCACAAATTTGACTAACAGAAAGAAGATTTGCAGTCATACCTTTTACGTAGACCACATCATGAATTTTAGGTACGCCAGGTAATTTGATTGTTCCCTTTTTGTTGATGTAGAAACATATCCCATCAGCAAATGTTACAGGTCCACCTTCATAGTCATCTAAAGAAACAAACCACGTGAGGTCACTTGTCATATGTCTGCTACATCCACTGTAGAGAAACCATTGAAAGGGTGATGTTGATTTTAAAGCAAACGCTCCCATATTATTCGTACTATTCGGTTTGGAATTTCCAAATATTTTTGTATGTCTTTTTAGAGACGTAAATAGTTGTTTAGTTCTCTCATGAAGATTACTTGCAATCTTAATCTCTTTTGAAAAGACACACATTTATGTTGAGAGCAATTCGAGGAATCACAAAAAAAACATGGGCCAACATCTTTCAGTTTCGTAGAACAGTTCTGAGTCATATCAGTTTTCACAACATTTAACCGTTGTTTATCAGCTGATGTGTGACCTTTCCTTAGAGAGAAACTATTGGGATCTCTCATATCCTTTAAGGGATTTATGACTGGTTTCAAATCCTTGAGAAATGTAATTTCTGCAAAAAAAACAGAATTGATCTGGATTTGTTCATCCAAACTTTTCTGGAGAATAGCCTGTTTATCAGAACTTTTTCTACGATTAGTTCTTATTCCTGGTGAAGCGTTATAAGAGAATTTATCGTCCATAGAGTTAGATCGCTACAAACACAAAATTGTAAGGTCTTAAGCGTGTTTTCCTACCCTGATACCAATTGAAAAAGCGGGGGTCTAACAACCATGACCAATATTTCGATTAGCAATCTGTATGGACAAACTCCGAGTTACTTTACTAGAGAATCAAATAGTAGTCAGACTCAATCTAGATAAAATATCTCAAGGCGTTATTATCTCTATCTCTCAATTTGATTTACTCAAGCAAATACAATCCGCGAGTCTTAATCAAAGAGAGATAACTTGGATGGTACCAAAGACCAATATCCAAGTGTCAATCAATTTAAATCAACAACCAATAAGGTCGGATATTCTAATTGATTGAACAACGCACAACCTGTATTATTTCAATTATATAACAAAATATAATGCGGAAAAAAAATAACACAGACACCATAATTTTGTTAACGAGGAAACCGCAAATGCAGAAAAACCCCGGGACCTAGTCCAAATTAAACATACACTGTATTAAGCCGCTACAGACACTAGCCTACTCCAAGTTAAATTCGGTCTGGACTGTAGTTGAACCCCAACCAATCTCATACTGATCCAATGTACAATTATGATCCTACGCCTCTGATCCCAGCAGGATACTGCGCACTTGATTCCCTTAGTTGATCTCACCCATAACCAAGAGTTGCTACGACCCAAAGTCGAAGACTTTAATAAACAAATCTTTCTCACACAAAAAAGTCTACAAGATAGATGAATTCGTCTCCCACGAATAAACCTATGAGTTTTGTTCCGTCTTTTGATAAATCAAGGTGAACATGAACCAATCAATAATACCAGACTTATATTCCCGAAGAACAGCTCAGTTTTATCAATCACCTCATAATAGTCTTAATCGACGCAGCGAAAAAAGATTTAGTGGAGTCACAAACGATGAGACGAAGATGTTTGTGATTACTTTTATATCTTACTTATCGGAGAAATAAATCTCAAGCCAATTATTACAATTGTACTCGTACGATAGAAGATGCAAGATCAGATCACACAACTACGATAAAAGTAGTATCGGTCTGGCTTCACAATCCCAGTGAATTCTTTAAGTTATTAACCTGGTTTTAGAAGAAGAAAACCAAAGGTTAAAGGAGAATCGACTCTATCTTATCAAACTAGTATCACACGGAATGTGTGGGGATTAGGTTTCCCAGTTGCTAGAGTTCTTCCTTATATAGTCTTTCAAATCAGGGTTTGCAATCAATGTTAGATTAGTAACAAAGCATTCAATATTCACCGTTAGAGAAAAACCTGATTATATTTAAGGTAATATTTATCAACGGTTAGATCGAAAACTTAGCTTGTTATACACACATGTGCTTGACAATTTTGGGATTTTTTAACCGTACCCAAACTTGTACATTAGTTGGTTCAACACTAGTTAACCAAATGGTTAGCCAAATGATAACTTCCATGTCAACTATATTCTTCTTCACCATAACTAGTCCAAATGACTCAAATAAACTAGTTAGAGAGTTGTTCAATTGCTATGAGATCTCATGTATTATACAAGACACAATTGAAGCAAAAAGGATGTAATTCACTCGAATCGATTCATGAACTATAAATCCACGGTTTGCAATAACATTCCTTAGTTTATTATGATAAGTTCACAAACATCGTTTTTAGACATAACCTACTCAAGTTCGCGGATTAGGTTCGCGGACTTAAGTTCCCGGACGGAGTTCACAAACTCCAGTAGAAATTCTCGGGTTCGAGAACTACGCCAGTTCGCGGACTGAGCTTGTATGCTGAGTTCGCGGACTGAGCTCACGCACTACTCCGGTTTCACTAGATCAACAAATTTCACAAACTTCGGTTCAAGCAATAAGGACTTATACATATATGTGTTACCACAAAAATGCTTATATCCTCCAATGGTTATATTGTCTAAACTCTCATTTTAATCATTGAAATATTCTCAGAGGGCATTATATAGTTGTTATTCACAAAATATTTTTCGTCAGAGCAATTTCCAAAATGATTGAAACATAACATGACTTTCGTCACTAGGTAAAGATGAACTTGGGTAAAGCGAAAGATTTACCAACACATATTTTGAGAAATAGATAAGCGAGATATACTCAGCTCGAAATGACATATGTATATAATCTTAGTCTATATAGTAATACGACTTTTGTCTCAAGATAGGAGATAGAGTAAATAGACTTTTGAGTGATAGATAATTTCAAGTCTCCACATACCTTTTAGTCTATGAAGATCCATTGGTTCCTTGAGTAGTCCTTTGTCTTGTATGACGATCGCCATGGAGTTCTTGAGCTCAACTACACTTTCATCCTAGTCCGAGACCTTGGCTATAGTAGACTAGAAATCAAGACTTTATAGTTTAGGTCACTAACATTGACAAACATGCTTGAGATAGAAACACATGCAAGTTCGACCGAGCAATACTCTAACAGTATCACTTTATGGCATGAATTGATTCGTTGCTCAATTCCTGATACTTCCTATCAATATAGTAGTATTGTGTTCTTTTATGAGGAATCTAGGACGTCTCTTTTTAAAAGAGTTTCCCTTCGCAGTACTAAAAACTATCTATAGAAACTGTTTTTTATAAGTTTGAAAACAAGAAATCAGAAACACAAATCTTTTTAGGTTCTCTTGATGTACTTTGATAGACTTATAAAAACAATTCCTTGGGTGTTTCTCAACACTACAAGATTTAAGAGTTGTTGGAAAAAAACTCTTTCTTGGTGCCATGGTGAGAAAGACATTGTTCACATCAACACAACTTGATTGTGTTTTAAGTGCATCCTCACTAAGGAATGCCCTGCTACGTATACGTGAGGGAAGCACGAGAATTGGGGCACACAGATTATGTTTGGTAAGGCTGTAGAATTCGACTGGATTCTTCTAAAGCTTTGAAAATAGTAGTTCGAGATGTTTGGTCTTGATAGTATATCTACAAGGTATGCATAACATCTTTTAAAACCAAAATCTAGGAGTTTAAGTTCGCAGACTTGAAATTCGTATGCAAACCCGTAAGTTCGCGGACTTGCCTGTAGACGTCAATATTCGGTCGACTTGTTTTGGCCGTAACATCTTCGTCCGAACTCGGAATGAACTCATTCTTTTTACATTCTCTTCCTCTTTGAATTTTCTTCAAAATGGAGATGAGAATTCCTGAATTTGGATGAGTTAAGATTACTATTTGTCATGTCTCTTGTTATTTAGTATTTTGCTCTGTTTCATTGCACTTGTTCCACTTCTCTTAGACTTGGGCACTTGGATTCTTGGAGTACTACTCTTCTAAGATCATTTATAGCTTTTTGTTATTGGTGAATCACAAAGATTGAAGTTCAAGAATGAGCAGTAGTACACGTTACTATGGAATTATTGAATGTTCACATTCATTTTATGTGAACTTTGGTGCATGGTCGTTGATGACTTTGTATGTTCCTCTTTGTCTAAAAAAATATTTGTATACGCCTTTTGTAGTCATTCTTGGTGTAAATCCGGGCGGAAAAGATTGATTCTACCCTCTAAGGACAAATCATCTTATATGTGCATTACGAGTTTGTCTTAATGCCTAGTAAATCTTTTATTTTTCTTGTTTTGCTTAGAAGAATAACTAGTGCCTTGGAATAACCTTTATTGTGATTACACATAGCCATGTCCAAAGTTTTCATCTTCTTGTTTTTAGATTTATTGGTTTAAATTCTAAACTTGTTTGGAAGATGATTTTTACAGTATTAATCCTTTGATTTTATATTGCAATATTTTTATAGGATATGTGCGTTTACGTCCGTGAACTTGTTTGTCTCATATTTGTCAAAAGTAAAGTCGTTCGTAAATTGATATGCAAATATTGATAAAAGAATGAATAGACTTTTGGCAAACACAAAAGTTAAGCCTATATTGTCAATTATTGATGTAAGATAGGTTAAAATCTTTTGTGATTCAGGATATTGTATGTCATTGTGCAAATGTTGATGGAAATAGAATGAATCCTTGCTTATTCCACGGTATAAGGTCGATTCTCCGATCCACAAGTTTTGTGTAAATACTGTGTTGTTCCATGAAGTGTCTTATGTTGAGCACTTAAACAACAAAAGTTGATTGCTTTTGTGATTAGCTTAGTTGTTGTTCCGTAAGGTACTTTATGTTGAACATGTTGAACTAAATTAATCATCTTGTGTGGTTATTTAGTTATCACTCCATAAGTTTTCTTATGTTTGAGCATTTCTTTGACTGGGTTGGTTATTCGTGATTAACTTAGTCATTTCTCCATAGATTTTCTTATGTCGAGTGTGGCCAATTAAATTGCTTACTTTTGTAATCAGTTTGGTTGTGTATGACAATTAGATTGTTTGCGAGTTTTCTTATGATTAATCTAATTGGTTTCATAAGTCTCCATAAGTTTACTTGTGTCGAGCATATTTAGTCAAATTAATCTTGGTTCACCTTGGTTAATATAATTGAATATTTCTTTTTGGATTCCAAATTCATACTTGTATGTGATTTGTTGAGTCTAAAGAAATCCTTCTTTTCTCTTTTGAAATTAAGGTCGCTCTTGTTGTTCCCTTGGGAATGACATTTTATGGGGGAGAGTTCTTTTGAACTTGTGCTTAATTTCCAAATCTTTGTGGGGAGTGCGGCTGTGGAATATTAGAGGGGTTATCTTGTATCTTTATGAACTCCTTGATGAATGCATTTAGCTTAGGCTTTATGATTGCATCTAAACAAGATGATATACATTTACCTTTGGTCATGAAATGTCATTTTATGGGGGAGAGTTCTTTTGAACTTGTGCTTAATTGCCAAATCTTTGTGGGGAGTGCGGCTGTGGAATATTAGAGGGGTTATCTTGTATCTTTATGAACTCATTGATGAATTCATTTAGCTTAGGATTTATGATTGCATCTAAACAAGATGATATACATTTACCTTTGGTCATGAAATGTCTCATACGGAAATTTCATTAGGATCCCGTTCTTGTACCTTTGCCAATTTTATTGACAAAAAGGGGGAGAATTAATATGTAGTTCATACTACAAATACATATGGTTTTCGGATCATTATGTAAAGGGGAGTGGTTTCTATGTGAGATGGAGTATTGACTAAGGGGGAGTGAAGTATCACCATAGTATTGTTGTTAAAGTTGTGATGCAATTGGACTTTGACGTTGTGTAATGATACTATGACACTGTATAACAATGATTGAGAACTTTTTTTTCTCAACGATGATGCTAAACTTACAACCTTTGGGATCATTAGACGACATGTGGAATAGGAGCTACAAAGTTTATTTATATATTTTTTGTATTCCATATGTATTAATAGTTTTTCCACTAAAATTGACAAAGGGGGAGATTGTTAGAGAATTGCTCGGTCGAACTCGCATGCGTTGCTATCTCAAGCATGTTTGTCAATATTAGTGATCAAAACTATAAAGTCTTTGATTTCTAGTCTACTATAGCTAAGGTCTCGGACTAGGATAGAAAGTGTAGTTGAGCTCAAGAACTCCATGGCGAGCATCATACAAGACGAAGCACTACCCAAGAAACCAGTGGATCTTCATCGACTAAAAGGTATGTGGAGACTTGAACTTATCTATCACTCAAAATTCTATCTATTATATCTACTATCTTGAGACAAAAGTCATATTACTATATAGACTAAGAATATACATATATGATATTTTGAGTTGAGTATATCTTGCTTAATTATTTCTCGAAATATGTATTGGTAAAGCTTTCGCTTTAGCCAAGTTCATCTTTACCTAGTGACGAAAGTCATGTTATGTTTCAATCGTTTTGGAAATTGCTCTGACAAATAATAGTTTGTGAATAACAACTATATAACGTCCTCTGGGAATGATTCAATAATTGAAATGAGAGTTTAGACAATATAACCATTGAAGGATATAAGCATTGTTGTGGCAACACATATATGTATAAGTCCTTATTGCTGGTACCCAAGTTTAAGAACTTTATTGATCAAGTGAAACCGGAGTAGTGCGTGAGCTCAGTCGGAGAACCCAGTCCGCGAATTGGCATAGTTCTCGAACCCGAGAATTTCTTCTGGAGTTTGTGAACTCCATCTGGGAACTTAAGCCTGTGAACCCAGTCCGCGAACTTGAGTAGGTTTTGTCTAAAAATGATGTTTGTGAACTTATCTTAATAAACAAAGGAATGCTATTGCAAACCGTGGATTTATAGTTCATGAATCGATTCGAGTGAATCCCATCATTTTTGTTTCAATTGTGTCTTGTGTAGTACATAAAGATCTTTGCAATTGAACAACTCTCTAACTAGTTCATTTGAGTCATTGGACTAGTTATGGTGAAGAAGAATATGGTTGATATGAAAGTTATCATTTGGCTAACCATTTGGTTAACTAGTGTTGAACCAACTAATGCACAAGTTTGGGTACGGTTTTCACAAGCTTACAAACGTGCATTACAAGTGTGTATAACAAGATATGTTTTCGATAAATATTAGCTTGTATCTAATCAGGTTTTCATCTAACGGTGAATATTGAATTCTTTGTTACTAAGCTAACACTGATTGCAAACCCAGATTTGAAAGACTATATAAGGGAGAACTCTAGCAACTTGGAAACCTAATCCCCACACATTCTGTATGATACTAGTTTGCTAAGCTAGAGTCGATTCTCCTTTAACCTTTGATTTTCTTCTTCTAAAACTAAGTTAACGACTTAAAGACTTCATTGGGATTGTGAAGCCAGACCGATACTACTTTTATCGTAGTTGTGTGATCTGATCTTACATCTTCTATCGTACTAGTACAATTGTAATAATTGGTTTGAGATTTATATTTCAGAAAGGCAAGATTTAAAAGTAGTCACAAACACTTCGTTTCATCATTTGTGATTCCTCAATAATCTTCTTCGCTGCATCGATTAAGTTTATTGTGAGGTGATTGATAAAATTGAGCTGTTCTTCGGGAAAATAAGTCTAGTTTTATCAATTGGTTCCCGTTCACCTTGATTTATCAAAAGACGGAACAAAACTCATAGGTTTATTTGTGGGAGACGAATTTATCTATCCTTGTTGACCTTTCTGTGTGAGACAGATTTGTTTACTAAAGTCTTCGACTTTGGGTCGTAGCAATTCTTGGTTGTGGGTGAGATCAGCTAAGGGAATCAAGTGCTTAGTATCCTACTGGGTTCAGAAGCGTAGGAGCATAATTGTACCTTGGATCAGTGTGAGATTGATTGGGGTTCAACTACAGTCCAGACCTAAGTTAGCTTGGAGTAAGCTAGTGTCTGTAGCGGCTAAATACAGTGTATGTTTAATCTGGACTAGGTCCTGGGGTTTTTCTGCATTTGCGGTTTCCTCGTTAACAAAATTCTGGTGTATGTGTTATTTCTTTTCCGTATTATATTTCGTTATATAATTGAAATAATACAGGTTATGTGACGAGGTGTCGAATCTCGCAAAAATAATATTTCTCTACCTATACACTAGCAAGTAGTATAATGTAAGCAGGATCGTCCCAAGGGAGGTGTGAAGTTTCTAGTTGTTAAGAAAATACTCTTAGCAAAGATGATTATGTTGTAGAAAATCTGAAAATTGTAAAATGTAACCAAAGATGAGATGTGATTGATTAAAGGTTCATTCTAGACCACGGAATACAAACCAAATTGATAGATAGCTATGTTCTTCACATTATCATGTTACTAACAACCCTAGAATAATTAGTACGCTCAATTATTCCGTTACTATCTCCTAGCTCACCGGATACGTAAGCGCTCGACTACCGGTTCCTACTTGCCAAGTTTCCTAGAGGTACGCTTACTAGGTGTGACTTAAACAAATGCTCTAAGTTCTGTGAGATAAGGTTGCTCCTAGTGATGAACTCAAAAGCATGAATCACCTACTAGTGTTGATTTCTACATATGGAAACTTAACAAAGTCCCATCATCAGTACCCACATATTGCTACTTGTGTTTATCTTCTCTAGAAAATTACGGGTCGAAGAAAATCTAAACTAGCAAATAGATTAAGAATTAATGATTCAATTTCGAACTTAAACCCTTAACAAATAATCCATAGACAATATTAGAATAGTAGAAAATCAATCAATAACATAAATGAATGCAAGTGAACAAGTTATTTCATATCAAATATAAATTCATATTTCGGGCTTCGAAATCGCCCTTAATCAAAGAGAGTTTTAGTTACTCATAATATTGGAGTTCATAATCAAATATAATAAATGAAATAATGAAGATAAAAATGAAACAAGGAAGCAAACCCTAGTTCCATCTCTCTGCAAAACTCCTAGTAGAATAGAAAAAACGTCCTTCACCAAAGTGCAGAAATTTCCCTTTTTGTAGCCTTTTTCTCCTTCCAAAACTAGGTCATAACTCAAAAGTTTGAGTCCATAATATCCACCAAGACCACATAGGAGAAACCCATGTAGTAAATACGCCCCAAAACGTGTCGCCAGAAAACTGGTCAAGGTGCCGGAAGTTTGCCGGAAAAGTCACCGGTCAACGGGTCAAATTGGTCAACCAGCGAGACCAATCGATCAATCAGCGAGTCAACTCGCTTCCAGGCCAGACTTGTTGCGCAGGACAAACTCTCTGGTGTAATCATCCATGATGGCTGTGTTCTAACTCAACTCAAAACTTAATATGACCATATCTCATAACCTGCAATCTTCTACCTTCATTTTCTCTCCTGAGCTAGCCCATTACACCCGCAATTGATCATACACTACCTCATTGTTTCTCAGATGAAACTACAACCAACATTCCAGCCCTGTAAACACCATTTCAGCGCCACTAGGATCTTAGCTGCAACCCCAGTTCAAACATAGCTACAGCTTTATTGACCACCATTCACAGCTCAAGCCATCAATTCCAACACTAGACACAACCTGCAATGCCATTTCATAAACCTTTCCGCAACAGCTACAATCAAGTTCAGTTCCACCAGTTGCTTCGACCTCAAAGCTGCATTCCATTCAGTCTCATAGAGAGCCACAAACCCATCTACACTTGTACTATCTCTACCTGCAATTACAGCTCCTCAACACACACACAACACCACCTTGACTTGCTGCCAATCTCTCTTTATAGCTTCACTGCGTCCCTGCCTGCAATGTCTTTGAATGGCTGCACCTGCTGTTGGAGCAGCAGCACAGCATCTCAGCTGCTATATCCAAAACTCAGCCTAGCTGCAACTCAGCAGCTCCTATTGCTAACCACCTGCAGCATCACTTCCCACTTCAAGCACCACAGCTCCTGTTTTACTCTCAGCTGCATAGCCACAACGAACAGCTCCACTGTCACCTGCTATCATCTCCATAAACCATAGCCTCCACTTGCAACCGCATCTGCGATTTCAACCTATGCTATCTAGCTCTCATACCAACTGCAGATGCAAGACCCACTCCACTGCTGCATCACAATCCTTACTTCCCCATCATTGCACAACACAGCTGCACTTCCAACTCAGTTCAACACCTTACATAACAACTACAATAGCTACAGGACCATCTGCAGCTGCTTCATCCTATTCCCAGCCAAATTCATCTCACCTGCAATCCATTCCAGCTGCTAACATCGCTGCAACTTCAGTGCCACCAGTTTTCACCATTCAGCTGACATCGCTGCCAACTGCCATTCCCTGTTGTCATTCATCGTTCTTTAACAAACCCACAGCAAACTCCAGTCACAATTTGTACCCAACCTGTATTTTTCTCAAACTCAAAACCCTGTCCTAACCATCTGCAAAGACTCGTATAGCTCAGACTAAACATGGTGGTTCATAAAGTGTGGTTCAGGAAAATTGCCAAGTACTTGATATGCACGACTTGCTGGTGTTGCTGTGCATTGAGAAGTCTTCATTCTGGCTCTCTAATTCCCTGCAAATCCGAGATATAACACAACCCAGGACTCTAAGCAATCACAAACATTCACAACTCAACTTAATCGACTACCATTCATCTTCAATTTGAGTGGCAGAGAGCTAGTCTCTTCACTGAGTTTACAACAGTAGAACTCTCTTTACCCAATCATTCATACATTCTAAATACGGTCTGAAATTCCCACCACACATTCATTAAATCAATGGCAATTGCTCCTTTTTCTTCCCTGGATTACCATCCTTTGCTTGCACTAGACGGAACCCTAATTCTAATATCTTCTCCTCTGTTCATAGATCGAACCCTTTCTCAATTATTGGTGCACATCTTTTCTGTTCTCAAATTCAGAAATGAATGAATGAGAGAACCAGCTCCTTGATGTTTGGTTTAGGAAATGATTGGGGTGGCTATATGCACCCAACCGTAGAGCATCCACCCATATAGGAGCCCCCTTAACCTTGATTGGCCTATCTAAAGTGCGCCTCCAAGAGTTGCCCCTTTTACCTTGATTGGGTTCCCGAAAGTATTCGCCTAGGAAATGACAGCTTTGCCCCTTTATGCTCCAAATGAACGCTCTCTTTCGCCTTCCAACAATAGTTGCACATGAGATTAGGTTTCGGCGCCGTTTCTTCTTCGTTTGTTCCAAGTGACTCCAAAATACCTAAATACTCAAAACCAAAACATAAGATACATAATTTACAAGAAACTAAGCAAAGAAAGCATAACCAATAGATAAATATATAGGTGTTTTAGACACCTATCAAATTCCCCCACACTTAGACTTTGCTAGTCCTCGAGCAAATCAAACAAAAATAATTATAAAGCATACATACAACTCCGTCTCGTCGATGCTACGGTCACTTTTAGCATAAATAACAAGCCTTTAAACCCCTAGGTGTCCCTAGTGGACGAGTTATAGTCTCGTGAAGGTTTACAAGAGGTCTTCCTACAAAACCTATATTT
Source organism: Papaver bracteatum (assembly GCA_023529315.1). Classification (NCBI taxonomy): domain Eukaryota; kingdom Viridiplantae; phylum Streptophyta; class Magnoliopsida; order Ranunculales; family Papaveraceae; genus Papaver; species Papaver bracteatum. The sequence goes on along the minus strand of JAJJWX010005269.1, from coordinate 116,499 downwards.
CCAACTCCGTTTATTTGTGACAAATCAATGAACGAATCCAAAATAACTACAGGAGGAGATACCTTGAGCAAATTCAGTTCATATATAAGTGCATAAAGTTTTCTTAGAAAGTCGAACAAACCACAATACTCGGAATATGACTAACCACAATCACAATGAAAAGATTAAGAAGATGGATAAAGATGTAGATGTGGCGAATGTTCACAAGTGATCGATGTATCCCATATCTGTCTGAAGGTCACCGCCAAGATGAACCTATCCTATTGGATTGAGCTACTGGTCAATTCTATTGTTAACACACTGGCATATACAAGGGAACCAGTGGTCAACAAACTTATTTCTACATCAACTCACTGGCATATACAAGGGAACCAGGAGTGACTTTATTCAACACAATAATAATATTTTTTCTTTTCTTTTTCTTTTTCTTTTTAACTTTTTTTTTTTTTTTTTTTAGACGGCATGATTAGATCTTTTGGATCCAAGCGCATGCTTCTTGTCAGCAAGTACGTGATAGTTGCCTTGGATCCTGCATTCCACGCTTGTTTAGGCGACAGAGACAGGGACTACGTTTCACACATACTGCTATTCCCAAGTGTCATTTTTATTCCGTTTGGTCTAATTGGTCGGTCTTTTTTTTTCTTTCTTTTTTTTCTTAGCAACTCAATCACTCTATTTCATCCTAGAAGTAATAACAACTCGATTTTTAGTGACCCACCAAAGCACTTAGAAAACAATAGATAAATATGGAAAAATAAAAATAGAATGTGATATGGTGATATTCCGAGATATGGTAACAACTAACATATAATTTATAATTTCTGAGCCATGTTCGTCTTTGTTAATTAATAGGTTCCTTAACTCCTGCAATCACAATGGTTCCATCCACTAATAATGTCATCCTAAAGGCACAAATTTCAAGATTTCGGAGTTCAAAAAGCACAATTTTTCTTTGTTTTTCTGATTTTTTTTTTTTTTAAAAGGCATAAAACAAACTATACAAACATATAAATGCTCCCCCACACTTAAACTTTACATTGTCCTCAATGTAAAATTTAGTCATTCAAAGTAAAGTTCAAGGTGGGAAATCACAAATGATATGCAAAAACAAAGAAAATAAAGATAAAATGCTGAAAAATAAAAAGATAAAGGATAAAGATACAAAACCGGTGGGTTGCCTCCCACTTAGCGCTTGGTTTAACGTCGTCAGCCCGACGTTCATCTCCAATTACTCCTCCAGAGGGAGTGGATCACTCAATGTGATCATATCATGATTCTCCGTCACAAACTGCTCATAGTATGGTTTCAAGCGATGGCCGTTAACCTTGGAAATCAGCCCTGTTTTGGGACTAGTAATCTCAACTACACCATGCGCAAACACATTAGTAACAACAAATGGTCCAACCCATCTAGACCTAAGTTTACCCGGAAACAATTTAAGACGAGTATGGAATAAAAGTACTTTTTGCCCTACTTCAAAACTCTTTCGGGAAATCATCTTATCATGGAAAGCTTTGGTCTTTTCTTTATAAATGCGTGAACTTTCATATGCATCATTTCGTATCTCTTCTAACTCATTGAGTTGAAGTTTCCTAAGTTCACCAGCTGCATCTAATTCCATATTACATACCTTGATAGCCCAATAAGCTTTGTGTTCAAGTTCGACGGGAAGATGGCAAGGTTTTCCATAGACAATCCTAAAAGGAGACATACCGATGGGTGTCTTATAAGCTGTCATATACGCCCACAAAGCGTCATTGAGTCTATAACTCCAATCCTTCCTTGTAACATTCACCGTCTTCTCTAAGATGGTCTTAATCTCCCGGTTGGAAATTTCAGCTTGACCACTCGTTTGTGGATGATACGGTGTGCCAACTTTATGAGAAATTTTGTACTTCTTTAGAAGAGCGTGAAAGGATCTCTTGAAGTGCGAGCCTCCATCACTAATCACCACTCGAGGCGTACCAAACCTAGAAAAGATATGTTCCTTCAAAAACTCACAAACAACATGAGAATCATTGGTAGGAGTGGCTTTAGCTTCCACCCACTTAGAAACATAATCTACAACAAGAAGTATAAAAAATTTCCCATTGGAATTCACAAAAGGCCCCATAAAGTCTATACCCCAAACATCAAAAATCTCAACAGCGAGAATTGGTGTTTGCGGCATTTGGTTTATAGCACCAAGGTTGCCTGTCCTTTGATACCTATCACAAGCCTTAAAAAATAAATATGCATCCTTAAACAATGTAGGCCAATAAAAACCACTTTCGAGAACCTTGAGGGCTGTCCTCTTGGCTCCGAAATGGCCACCACAAGCATATTAGTGACAAAAATTCAGAATTGATTGGAACTCGGATTCAAGTACGCACCTGAGGATCATTTGATCGGAGCAATGCTTCCACAAATAAGGTTCATCCCATATATATTACTTGGAAATCTTCTTGAGCTTGTGTTTTTGGAATGTAGACATGGAACTAGGTACTTGTCCCGTCACCAAAAAGTTAACAATATCAGCGTACCATGGAGTTGTGCCACCAACCGCAAAGAGTTGCTCATCCGGGAAGCTATCATGTAAAGGAATCGCTTCTTCGGACACAACCAATCTGCTTAGATGATCCGCTACGGTATTCTCGCTGCCCTTCTTGTCCTTGATTTGCATGTTGAACTCTTGAAGAAGGAGTATCCACCTTATGAGCCTTGACTTAGCATCCTTCTTTGTTAGAAAGTATCGAAGTGCAGCATGGTCGGAGAAAACAACCACCTTTGTACCCACTAAATAGGATCTAAACTTCTCAAGTGCAAACACTATGGCCAAAAGCTCCTTTTCAGTTGTGGAGTAGTTGATTTGCGCTCCGTTGAGAGTTCTAGAAGCATAATAAATGGCATATGGAATTTTACCATCTCGCTGTCCCAACACGGCTCCAACGGCGTAATCACTTGCATCACACATCAACTCAAATGGCTTGCTCCAGTCGGGTGGTTTGATAATTGGTGCGGTAGTCAACAACTCTTTCAAGGTATCAAAAGCTTCCTTTCACTCCTTGTCACAATCAAAGGCCACATATTTTTGCAAAAGTCTACACAGGGGCATTGCAATCTTGGAGAAATCCTTGATGAATCTCCTATAAAATCCTGCATGACCAAGAAAAGAGCGAACCTCCATCACATTTGTGGGGTATTATAAGTTCCGAATCAAATCTATCTTAGCCTTGTCAACCTCTAACCCCTTAGAGGATACAACATGGCCTAACACAATCCCATGAGTGACCATAAAGTGACATTTTTCCCAATTAAGCACAAGATTAGTTTCTACGCATCGTTTAAGAATAAGTGCAAGGTTATCTAAGCATTTGTCAAAAGAATCACCATACACGCTAAAATCATCCATAAACACTTCTATGATGCTTTCCACATAATCTGAGAATATGCTTACCATACAACGTTGAAAAGTGGCTGGAGCATTGCACAAGCCAAATGGCATACGTCTATACGCAAAAGTGCCAAAAGGACAAGTAAACTTCGTCTTTTCTTGATCTTCCGGAGCTATTACAAGCTGGTTATAACCTGAAAAACCATCAAGAAAGCAATAGTAAGAACGTCTATCCAACCTTTCAAGCATTTGATCAATGAATGGTAAAGGGAAATGATCCTTTCGGGTGGTAGAGTTGAGCTTTCGTTAGTCAATGCAAACTCTCCAACCGGTCTGGATTCTAGTTGGAACCAAGTCATTATCTTCATTTTTCACCACCGTGATTCCGAACTTCTTTGGAACGACTTGAATCGGGCTCACCCATTTGCTATCGGATATGGGATAGATAATCCCGGCATCCAACAACTTCAGGATTTCTTTCTTGACTACTTCCATCATTGGAGGGTTCAAGCGACGTTGAGCTTCTCTTGTTGGTTTTGCCCCCTCCTCAAGAAGTATTCGGTGCATACATGTGGAAGGACTGATTCCTTTGATATCAGCAATGGTCCATCCAATGGCAGACTTGTGCTCTCTTAACACTCGAATAAGCTTCTCCTCTTGCACCTCGGTGAGGTTGTTGGCAATGATCACCGGTAACTCTTCATTGTCACCTAAATATACGTATTTGAGGTGATCCGGAAGGGGTTTCAACTCAAGATTAGGTGCCTGCACAATCGAGGGTAAAAGTTTCTCATTATTAAGAGGCAAAGAAACATAAGACGCACTATACTTTGGTGGAACTTCTTGTAATGAGTTAAGAGATAAAACAGCCTCTTTAAGCTCATCACAAATAGACAATTCACTTTCAATGTCTTTGTATTTCCCATAACCTAAACCTTCGACTATGGTGTTTTCTAAAGCATCATCACTATTCAATTCAAATATCTTTTGAGCTAGAGTATCAATAATATCAATAGAAAAACATGAATTCACGTCACTAGGATATCTCATAGCCTCAAAGATATTGAAACTTATGATCTCATCATCAAATTCCATAGTCAAAGCTCATTTGAAAACATCTATCTTGGTTCTTGCGGTTCTCATGAATGGTCTACCCAACAGCAAGGGGATAGTCGATGGTGAATCCTCATCCATCATGTCAAGAACATAGAAATCAGACGAAAATATGAGTTGATTAACCTGCACCAAAACATCTTCAATAACCCCTTTCGGGTAAGAATTAGACCTATCAGCAAGTTGTATAACAATACCGGTATCTTTAAGAGGTCCAAGTTTCAATGATTCATAAACGGAGGCAGGCATAACATTAATAGATGCTCCTAAATCTAGCATAGCACACTCAAACCTGACTTTACCAATAGTACATGGTATAGTGAAACTACCGGGATCTTTCAACTTAGGTGGGAGTTTCTTTTGAAGATATGCCGAAGCATTTTCCCCCACACTCATCACTTCATTACCGGTCAATTTGTGCTTGTTAGTGCACAATTCCTTCAAGAACTTCGCCCAGCGCGGAACTTGCCTTATCGCCTCGATGAGTGGAATGTTCACTTCAATCTTCTTAAAGATTTCCAAAAGTTCTTGGTACAATGTCTCCTTGTTCGACTTTGCAAACCTGCTAGGAAAATGAGGAGTAGTAACATGAGTAGAAACACGAGTTTTAGAGTTAGAATTTATTACCGGATCAGCCTTTTTAGGGGATGTTTCACCCTCTTCTCTCTCCAAATCAGGCTCATTGGACACCGGTGATGTTTTCGGTTTCTCTACTTGCTTCCCACTGCGTATCTCAATAGCATTGGCATTCTCCTTGTGATTTACTGTTTGAGAAGGAAGTTTTCCCTCTGCTTGTGCTTCCAATTTGCTCACGGCAGTAGCTAATTGACCCATTTGAGTTCGGATGTCTTTCATATCCATCTCTGACTTTTGCTTATCTTGCACCATTGTGTTGAGGATGAGATTCAACTTGTAGTTGCAGAATAACCTACAACTACACCCTCAATAGAATTAGTAAAACTCAAGAAGTTCTTGATGATGAATAACAATTTTTCTATTAATGTTCTCAATTGATTACAAAGAAGTATCTAAATGGAACTAGAATAGTTACAACTTTCTCTATTCTCTTTCCTAAGATATTTTCTAACACTCACCAAAAGAACCTCCCGAATTTTACATTTGAACTCCTATTTATAGTAAAACTTATACAGCTATATATGAATTGCGAAGTATCGCAATTCATACTCGCAAAATTACTTCATCCTCGCAAAACTTCATATTTCCCCGCGCTACTTCTATCATCGTATCATTTTATATCTCTTTTCTCCTTTATTTATTACGATACTCATGAACTATTATCTTGCAATATTCAGTACCTACATCTTGCCTCTTCTCATGTCAATTCTACGAAGAAGAAATGATCGCGAGAACATAACCGTTACTTAGTCTTTTAAAATTTTGACACGTCTTTTGTAACCATTCTTTTCTAGTTATTCCCTTATATAACTCCTTTATATTCTCTTCCTTTTCTTCTTCTTATTTCCGCAATTCTATCTTCTACTCATACTTTCTATTACTGTTTTTCTCTGCAATTTTTTCTTCTGCTATATCTTCATGAGTTCTCCAAGGTAATTTCCTTCTATCTCCGCGCATTTCATTTGTTCTTTCTCTTTAATTTCTGTATAATTTGTTATCTGATTTTGGTTTATTTCAAAAAATAACTCCTCGATGAAATCTCAACTAAAGAATCCAATCCTTAATCCACGAAGAAGAAAATCTGAGAATCAAAAGGTAGTTAAAATACTTTGCCTTCTTTCCCTGAACAATATATTTTTCCTCAGTTTTTAATCTACATTTTGATTCGCAGGTTGGCGAAAAACCAAATCCTAGTAAGAGATCTCGAATAACTAAACCCACACCATTAATTCCGATTGATGATTTCCTTCCTGAAGTTGATAAGGAATTTTCCTCCCCTCCTCGTGAAAATGCTTCTTCACACACTCCTGCCTCTACTCTATTACCTACCTTTCAATCTCCCATCAGTGTCAATTTATCAGCACTTCTTCAAGATCAACCCTCACAAAATATTTCTTCAACTTCTTCTCCTGAAAAACAGCCCTCGCAAAATATTTCTTCAACTTCTTCTTTTGAAAAACCTGTCTTGTCTCCAAATCCTTTGAGTGTTATTTCTCCAGACAATTTGCAGCTTGCTCTTATTCCTTCAAATTCTTCTCCTCTTCCTCAGGAAATTCGAGATGGAATTTATTCAACTTTCCGAATGTTATCTGAGGTTTTGACAAATGTTGCGAAGTCTACTAATGTTCGTTCGCAATATGAGTTTTGCGAAGTTCTGAATAATTTCGTCAATCCAGACATTTCTTCTTCACGTCAATCCTTAGAAAAAGAAATTGAATTGCTTCGTCAATCTTTGAAATCTTCTCAAGCATAATGCGAGGATCTCCGTAAAGAAAATCATCATTTTCAGAATAATTCTCTCGACTGTGCGATACTTCGCAAAAGAAATGATGAATTGAAAGGTATGATTACTATCTTCATATTTTCCCTTTTATTTACTTATATTCGTCATATGTTTGAAACATCCATTAAAACCCGTTCCCCTTTATAGAATCCATCCAGAAATGTAGAAGATTGGTACTTCACCATGAATCAGATGCAACAGAATATCGAACCAAGCATGAAAGCCTCTCAAACCAATTCTCCCATTTATCTAATTTTTACTCGTGTGCTCTTGACAACTCTGACGCTCTTTTTCAAGAGAATACTCAACTAATATATGATCGAAATTTTTTGAATGATGATATATCTCAACTTTTTTCTTCCTTAACTAAAGCTAATTTGAGAATAGAAACCTTATTAGAAGAGAACAAAACCTTATCAGAAGAGAAATGTTCGTTTTTGAATACAATGATTGTTTCTTCGCAAGAATTAAAAACTCTTCAGAATAAATGTTGCGATCAAGAAAATCTTCTTTCTCTTTTGAAAGGTGAACTTGAGGAATTAAAGAAGTCTTCAGATGCTGAAAGAAATTCTTTTGTTATTGAGAAGAATTCCCTTATTAATAAGAACATAGTCTTGAGTGCTAAGAAGAATCAACTTGAAGAAGATTATTCGTCATTAAAAAGTCTTAATTCCAAACTTGCGAAGGATAAGAATTTTCTCCTTTCTAAAGATCAAAAGCTTCAATCTCGACTTAAAGGATTAGTTGGTGATGGTTTTGATAATGCGATGAATCAGATGAAGAACTGTTGTCTATCTTTAACTCAATCTCTTACTTCGCAAAGAGAAGGTAGTCATTAAAATTTGACTGCCTCTGGTATATATTTAAATTTCGTTATATTCGCAAATTTTATTCTTTGAACTTTGTTTTATTTGCAGAATCTGAGAACAACCTTCGTAATGCAAAAGCTGGATTAGAAGCCTCCTGTTCCGAGCTTCGTAAGAAGAATGCTTTGCTTTCTACCCGCTTAATCAACTTTCGTGACCGTGCTACTCGGAGATTCAATTATCTTGCTTATTCCAAAGATATCGAAGATACCAATCATCAAAAAGCTATACTTCGTGAAAGTCATCTGAAATCTCAAGTCTTTACGAATAACATTCTCTTATCAAGAGGCTTGCCTCCTGTGAAAATTACTCCTCTGAAGATATCTGACGATGAAGTTGCTCGTGAGCCTGATAGTGATTTCGATTATGAGAGTGATGATGAAGATCTTGATGATGAGAAAGAATCTATTCCTCAAGGAGATGTCCCTGTTGCATATTCTTCCAAGGATGATATCTCGCAAAAGTCGAAGGCTGCTAATGACCCTACTGATCTTAAAGATCCAGCACAGAGTGTTGATGAAGCATGATAATATTCCTTTTTCAATTTATCATTGACTCTCCTGTCTTTCTTTCTTTTGAATTCCTTCCCTTAGTTACTTGTTGGTTTTCTTTTTGCGAACAATTCTATTTTTTGAGAAGTACATCTGATATTTTGCGAAGATGATTTATCCTTTCTTTCTGATATTTTGCGAAGATAATTTAACCTTTCTTTGATTAAATTTGCCCCATTTGATCATATGAAGAGAAATAATATATAACTCACAGATAAAGCTTAGTATATCCTTTTCCCCCTATTATTTCTCTTTAAATGATTAAACATTGTTTGAAGTATTAAAATATCTGCCTCAATTTATCTTACGAAGTTTCAACTTGTTACGATTGTAGATAAGAAATCGTCCCTTTTAAGTATAAAAAGTAAAATATATGAAATATCCTTAATAAGTATACTACATATACAATACCTTTGTAGAAGTATTAGAAGTACCAAATCCATCAAATGAAGAGATATAAGAAGTATTAGAAGTATTCAATTCACCAAATGAATTATTAGAAGTACTCAATTCCGTTTTTCGTATTAGAAGTACTCGATCCACCAAATGAAGAGATATAAGAAGTATTAGAAGTACTCAATTCATCAAATGAAGAAATATAAAAAGTATTAGAAGTACTCAATTCACCAACTGAAGAAATATAAGAAGTATTCGATCTGTGAATAATTATGTAACATATGACGAAGTATAATGATTATTTAACCTTCACCAAATGAAATATACATTAAAGAAGTATAATAAATATGAGATATTCTTGAAGAATTATAAGAAGTATTCATTCTTTTGGAGAAATATTCAATATATGGAGAAGTATAAGAAGTATGCAATTCTCGTAAACTTTTACGAATATGAACTTATGTGTATTTGATTGCTATCAAAATCGCATCTTTTGTTAAGTCTTCATTAAAATTCTTCAATGATGTTGTCTTCTTTGATAAGACATCTTGTAAAAATTCTTCAATGATATTGACAGAGTTGTCTTCTCTTCAAAACTTCTTGATGTATATTCTTGTAAAATTTCTTCAATGATATTGACGAAGTTGTCTTCTTTTCAGATCTTCATAATGTATATTCTTGTATTCTTCAATGATATTAATGCAATGAATTTCATTAATTTCTGTGGGCTTATCATGCCTTCCTAAGTAAAGGTCTTATTTTTCCACCTCTTTTGTAGTAAATTTTTGTATTTGCGATAATATGACAAGTCTGAACATTCTTGCGAATATACAACCTTGTGACATTATCGTCTTGCGATGGAATCGCAGGACGTTCTTACACTTTCATGCAAAAACCCATTGATCTCATCTTAACTTCTTTGTATAGTATTTTAGCCTCTTCAGGAATTGTTGCGACAATATGACAGGCCTAAATATTCTTGCGAATATAAAGCCCCATGACATTGCCGTCTTGCGATGAAATCGCAGGACGTCTCTACACTTTCATGTAGTGACCCATTGATCTCATCTTAACTTCTTTATTATGTTCTGCGAGTTCTTTATTCTTTTTTTCTTTTTTTTTTTAGAAGGCTCGCAGAACTTCATTTGTTGCACAAATATGACAAGCCTTTATGTTTTCGCAAACAAGAAGCCTCGTGAAATTTGTGTCTTATAGCACGTATCAGCTCCCTAATGGAGGGTGCTGCCCTTTATCTTCCCCCTGATTTCCCCTTCAAGGAAGCGTACATCGACCATACAAGGTTAGCTCTTCCCATCCGGTTCTGCCAAAAACCAGCTTTTGATCGCAACCTCTTATCCTTTTTGCCTATAGGGCTTATAGTTACGAGGTTGCACCCTATGGGGTATCTTTGGGCCAAGTGCATCATTTGCCAAGACTTGTCAAAAATGGCAGATGTGGTTCAACCTCACCCGGCACTCTTGACTCAACCGTGTACCTCGGCGCCTTGATCGTTTTCTGCACTTCTTGGGAAAGACAGTATGCCTTAGTCGCCCAACCTAAATCCTCTTACACCGCATTTTATATTGCGTAATGTCGTTAGATTAGGTGAGAATCCAAGGTGTCTAACCCGGATAGGTACCCCATTATTGGGTTGTACCCCAAAATTTTTACCATGTACTAAGGGCCCTTGGTGGTGTTCGGTTACCCTTAGCCACGTTATAGGTACCCCCTTAAATGACGTACTTTAGGACTTTGCCTCTTACGAATTATAGCTTCGCGAACTAGGGTGTACGCCACAAAGGTTTGCCTGTATAAAATTTTCTGCGGCTCTCTTTCTTTTGTGTAGGCTGATCACAGATTGCGGTCTTTTATTCGCAAATTAATGAAATTTTAATCGGAATATAAATTCTGCAATTCGTAACTTTTCCCAATTTCCTGCGAGCAAACAATATTCGTAAAATTTATCACGAAATAAAAAATTTGTTTTACCACATACCTTATTTCCACGAGTAAACATACTGATTACCTTCTTGTTTTATTATTTTCCTTCTTCTTTCTTCGCAAATCACAATCCCTTATTATCATCGTAAATTTCTTGTATGATTATCATCGTAACTTTATTCTCCTTTTCCTTAATCCTCTGCCATTAAATTTTCACTTCTTTTCACAGCCTTTTCTCTTTTTCTCCAATTTTCCTTCTCAGCAGTTTTTCCTTCGCAAACTTCTACTTCTGTATAGTAACATTTCTTTCCCTCAGCCCAATCACCCTTGATAATTCCAATACCCTTCATATGAGGAAATTTTATGCACTGATGTAGAGTGGAAGCTACGCCTAGAATTCCATGAAGCCATGGTCTTCCTATCAAAGCATTATATGGTGATTCGACATCAACAACGCAGAACAGAATTTCAGTTCGCATTCCACTCAATGGAATTCGCATGCTCACTTCTCCTTTAGGCTTGTTGGCAGTTCCATTAAAACCATAAATTCTATAAGTAGAAGGTATTAAATCTGCATCTTTTCCCCCCATAGTTTTGTAAGCAGAATAGAAGAGGATATTGACAGAACTTCCCGTATCAATCAAAATCCTATTAAGACCAATTGATTCTTCCTCCATATCATCTTCGTTTTCCTCCATATTCATGTAGATTGCTAATCTTACTACCAATGGATTATCATGTGCTTCACAACCTTCTGGAATTTCAGTGGCTTCAAAAGAAATTTCACGTTTCTGCCATTCTTCAAGTCGTGAAATTTTTGCGATGTTCATTACTTCCTTTCCTTCACCATCCCTCGCATATACCCTGCTTAACACATTAGCATGAAAATCCTCTATGGTTTTATATGAATGAACAATGGAATTACAGAAAACATTCCTTGCTTTTGACCCCACTTCTATATGTAGGATTTCTTCTCCCTTTTCTTTTGTTGTGTTCTCCTGCGAGTTATGGGCTTTGAGCTGTGGTAATTGTTGCGATCATGTCTGCTTAAGTAAAAATTGATTTAGTTTTCCTTGATCAATCATTCGCAAGATTATCCTCTTGATATTATGGAAATTATTTGTAGAATGTCCATGGAAATGATGATATGAACAAAATTCATGACTTCTTGGACCCATTGGTGGTTCCTTTCCCATGTTCCATGGAGTTGGTATATTCTCTACCAGGATAATTTCTTGCCATATATTTTCTACACTCGTATTCAAAGGTGGCAACTTTATCTCTTCCCTTACCATTCTTTGACCTCCTTGACCGTTGTTATAATTTTGTCTCTGGTTCCCTTGTCCAAAATAATTTTGCCTTTGTCCCCCATAATTTTCTTGTTGTTGATCTAGTCTTGGAATTTGGTTATTTTCTATTCGATTATAGAAATTGTTCTCTCTATCATACTCTTCTTGATCTCTACTGCCCATTGCTACCATCTTTGGCTAGCTATCATTGATTTTCTTCTCTTCTAAAATTTGCGAAGAAGTTTGTGAGGATGTTTGCGAAGTACCTGCTACTACATTGATTATTTTGGGAAGTAAATTTGCTCCTCCCTCTTGATTGCTAGTGTTTGCTACTGGATATGACTCCATACTGTTTTGCTTTTCCTCTAATGTAATGTATTCTTCTTGCAATTCTCGTAACTCTGTCATCATTATGGAATTCTTTCTTCAAGATTTGAACATACAATTGTTCAGTCGCGAACATCGCATTTATGAAGGACAGAATCAAGTATCTCTCATCTACACGCCCTGCCATATCACTGCACATAGTCTTCCATCGTCTTACCAAATGTTTCAAACTTTCACCCACTCTTTGTTTTAAACCAAATACATCTTCAATACCTAGCCGTGAAGAGTGATTTGTGATATATGCTCCGAGGAAAGTTGCTTGCAAATGACTGAATGATGTAATAGTGTTCTTAGGGAGTCCTTCGAACCACTTTAAAGCTTCCCTGTTAAACTTGATGCTGAGTACTTGCATAACACAGCATCATGATTCTCCCATTGTAACATGCATCTTATGTATGCATTAATGTGCTGAATAGCACATGAAGTCCCATCAAAGATACTGGTAAGTGTGGGCAAATTGCATTTTGGTGGAATTCCTCCCAATTGTACTTCTCTAGCAAATGGAGTCCTCGCAGCTTCTTCTATTGCTTCATCTAATTGCCTTCTATCTCCTCCTCTTCTATTGTTTATCATCCCTCTCATTTCTGCTAATTCTCGAAAGATTCGTGCATTTGCCTCAGAATTCTCATCCATTGGTCTTTTTAATGCAGCTTCTCTTCTTCTACGTTCTTGCACTTCCTCCCTTGCGATCCTTAGCATTCTATCATATTCTTCATTAATGTTTTCATTTGCATAATTTTGCAAATAACTTCTTTCTAAATTATCATAATTGTTCAGTTGCATAGCATCTTGGAATTCTTGTTCTTCCCTTTCTATTCTTCTCATTCTTCTCATGCGAATATCAGGAATTTCTTCTTCTTCATTTCTCCTTCTTCTGTGACTTATTTCTTCTTGATTTACTTGTACTCTGATTCGAGAATTTGGTTCATTCCTTTCTACTTCTGTTTGTTGATTTACAATTCTTCTCTTAATTCTTTCATACTCAACAATTTGTTTGTTACGAACTTTTTCATGTCTTCTTACTCCATTCTCGTGATTGTTTTGATGTATTGCTTGTTGTCTCTCAGTTTCTTCCATAAGTTGCTGTTCTTCCTCTCGATTCTGATTGTTTTCTCTAGGATTTGGTCTTGTTCGTAAATTCTCCATTCTTTGTTCATGGTTTGGTATTAAAATGAAACGATTCTCTTGATTTCTTTCACTTTGATTCTGCTCTTGTTCTTGCATATTATTTTCATTATTGATTATCGGTGAATTTTGTCCTTCTCTTTCTGTTCTAACATTTGATCTTGCAACACTTTGAGATTTCCTCCTTTGTAACATCTCATTTTCCATCCTCAATTCTTGATTTTGTCTTGTTAATTTGGCACGTTCTTCAGCTTCGATCATTCGTTCTTTTTGGATTCCTTGTCTCAATGTTTCTAACATCTCCCTTTATCTTTCAAGAATTGTTCCTCCCATCAACCTCCCATTTTCTCTGATTTGTGGTTCTCTATCTTCTTCTTCTGGTGTATTAGTTCTCCAAGTGTGTATACTCACTTGATCATGATCTCCTACTTGTTGAGCTTGATTTCTTCGATTACTCCTTCTCCTACTAGGTTCTCCTGTTATATTTGCTTCTCCTCCTGCTAATCTTACACTTCTTCTTACTTCAGTTAATGGTTCTGATGTGTTTCTTCTTCTTGTCATTTTTCTGGTACAGGAATTCTTCAAATCCCTATTTTTAGCGCCAATTATGTAGTTGCAGAATAACCTACAACTACACCCTCAATAGAATTAGTAAAACTCAAGAAGTTCTTGATGATGAATAACAATTTTTCTATTAATGTTCTCAATTGATTACAAAGAAGTATCTAAATGGAACTAGAATAGTTACAACTTTCTCTATTCTCTTTCCTAAGATATTTTCTAACACTCACCAAAAGAACCTCCCGAATTTTACATTTGAACTCCTATTTATAGTAAAACTTATACAGCTGTATATGAATTGCGAAGTATCGCAATTCATACTCGCAAAATTACTTCATCCTCGCAAAACTTCATATTTCCCCGCGCTACTTCTATCATCGTATCATTTTATATCTCTTTTCTCCTTTATTTATTACGATACTCGTGAACTATTATCTTGCGATATTCAGTACCTACACAACTTGTCATCTATACTCGTGCCTTGAGTTTCTTGACGTGGCTTTTGCAAGAAATGGTACCCACCTTGTTGATTAAAAGTAGGATTGGGAGCTGCAGCTTGCTTGTTGGCGTAGCTGAAATTGGGATGGTCTCTCCAACCCGGATTGTATGTGCTAGAGTACGGATCATACCTCGGCCTTTCCTGATTTTGATACATGACATTTGCTTGCTCAACATCTTCGGTATATGATGATGATGGTATGACAGCCGCTGCTATTTGATGCATCATCCTCTCCATGTTGCCCATCCTATGTTCCAAGTTTGAAGAATTGCCAACTTCATTCACCTTCCTTACCGCTGATTCATCTCTAGTGAAGAATTGTTGAGTGTTCGCAGCCATATTCTCTAACAAACTTGTAGCTTCCGCAATGGTCTTGTTGGTAAGTGCACCACCACTTGCGGCATCAATCAAATGTCTCTCAGTAGAAAGCAACCCCTCATAGAAATATTGAATCACAAGTTGATCGATGATCTGGTGGTGTGGGCAGCTAGCTAAAATCTTCTTGTAGCGCTCCCAATACTCATGAAGAGTCTCTCCCGATATTTGCCTAATACCATAAATCTCTTTGCGAATAACAACTGCTTTTGATGCTGGAAAATAATTCTCGAGGAACAATTTCTTCATCCCATTCCATGTGGTTATGCTTCCAGCGGGTAAGCAAAAGAACCACTCTCCTGCAGAATCTAAAAGGGAAAAAGGAAATGCTGTCATCATAGCCATATCCGCATCTGCAGTTGCTTGCTTCATACTAGTTACAACATGATGAAATTGTTGTAAGTGACGATTAGGACCTTCTCCCGATAAACCTCTGAATTTGGGCAGCAAGTTAATCAATTGCGGCTTCAACTCAATGTTTCCATTCGGTTGAATACATAAAGGTCAGCGATCAAGGTTTGGAGAAGTGAGCTCCTTGAGTGTTCTTGGAGCAAAGGTCGAGCTCCCATTGTGTTGTCTTCCTCTTGGTCCGAGTCCGAGAATTCACTTGGTGTAGAACTAGGAGGAAGTGCAGTGTTGATTGTTCGAATGAAATCTTTTAGTAAAGTGCCTGAACGAAGACGTATACCAATAGGACTTGGTCTGCCTTCTCCGCGCATTCACCAAAGAAATCGTACACAAAATCGATTCTTAAAGATTGAATAAGTAAACCGAAATTGTAACCAAAAGCAAAAATAAAAACTAAGAATAAACAATAACAACTAAACTCGCTTCGAGTGCCTCCCAAACAACGGCGCCAATTTTGACGAGGTGTCGAATCTCGCAAAAATAATATTTCTCTACCTTTACACTAGAAAGTAGTATAATGTAAGCAGGATCGTCCCAAGGGAGGTGTGAAGTTTCTAGTTGTTAAGAAAATACTCTTAGCAAAGATGATTATGTTGTAGAAAATCTGAAAATTGTAAAATGTAACCAAATATGAGATGTGATTGATTAAAGGTTCATTCTAGACCATGGAATACAAACCAAATTGATAGATAGCTATGTTCTTCACATTATCATGTTACTAACAACCCTAGAATAATTAGTACGCTCAACTATTCCGTTACTATCTCCTAGCTCACCGGATACGGAAGCGCTCGACTACCGGTTCCTACTTGCCAAGTTTCCTAGAGGTACGCTTACTAGGTGTGACTTAAACAAATGCTCTAAGTTCTGTGAGATAAGGTTGCTCCTAGTGATGAACTCAAAAGTATGAATCACCTACTAGTGTTGATTTCTACATATGGACACTTAACAAAGTCCCATCATCAGTACCCACATATTGCTACTTGTGTTTATCTTCTCTAGAAAATTACGGGTCGAAGAAAATCTAAACTAGCAAATAGATTAAGAATTAATGATTCAATTTCGAACTTAAACCCTTAACAAATAATCCATAGACAATATTAGAATAGTAGAAAATCAATCAATAACATAAATGAATGCAAGTGAACAAGTTATTTCATATCAAATATAGATTCATATTTCGGGCTTCGAAATCGCCCTTAATCAAAGAGAGTTTTAGTTACTCATAATATTGGAGTTCATAATCAAATATAATAAATGAAATAATGAAGATAAAAATGAAATAAGGAATCAAACCCTAGTTCCAGCTCTCTGCAAAACTCCCAGTAGAATAGAAAAAACGTCATTCACCAAAGTGTAGAAATTTCCCTTTTTGTAGCCTTTTTGTCCTTCCAAAACTAGGTCATAACTCAAAAGTTTGAGTCCATAATATCCACCAAGCCCACATAGGAGAAACCCATGTAGTAAATACGCCCCAAAACGTGTCGCCAGAAAACTGGTCAAGGTGCCAGAAGTTTGCCGGAAAAGTCACCGGTCAACGGGTCAAGATGGTCAACCAGCGAGTCAAATCGGTCAATCAGCGAGTCAACTCGCTTCCAGGCCAGGCTTGTTGCGCAGGACAAACTCTCTGGTGTAATCATCCATGATGGCTATGTTCTAACTCAACTCAAAACTCAATATGACCATATCTCATAACCTGCAATCTTCCACCTTCATTTTCTCGCCTGAGCTAGCCCATTACACCCGCAACTGATCATACACTACCTCATTGTTTCTTAGCTGAAACTACAACCAACATTCCAGCCCTGTAAACACCATTTCAGCGCTACTAGGATCTTAGCTGCAACCCCAGTTCAAACATAGCTACAGCTTTATTGATCACCATTCACAGCTCAAGCCATCAATTCCAACACTAGACACAACCTGCAATGCCATTTCATAAACCTTTCCGCAACAGCTACAATCAAGTTCAGTTCCACCAGTTGCTTCGACCTCAAAGCTGCATTTCATTCAGTCTCATAGCGAGCCACAAACCAATCTACACTTGTACTATCTCTACCTGCAATTACATCTCCTCAAAACACACACAACACCACCTTGACTTGCTGCCAATCTCTCTTTATAGCTTCACTGCGTCCCTGCCTGCAATGTCTTTGAATGGCTGCACCTGCTATTGGAGCAGAAGCACAGCATCTCAGCTGCTGTATCCAAAACTCAGCCTAGCTGCAACTCAGCAGCTCCTATTGCTAACCACCTGCAGCATCACTTCCCACTTCAAGCACCACAGCTCCTGTTTTACTCTCAGCTGCATATCCACAACGAACAGCTCCACTGTCACCTGCTATCATCTCCATAAACCATAGCCTCCACTTGCAACCGCATCTGCGATTTCAACCTATGCTATCTAGCTCTCATACCAACTGTAGATGCAAGACCCACTCCACTGCTGCAGCACAATCCTTACTTCCCCATCATTGCACAACACAGCTGCACTTCCAACTCAGTTCAACACCTTGCATAACAACTACAACAACTACAGGACCATCTGCAACTGCTTCATCCTCTTCCTAGCCAAATTCATCTCACCTGCAATCCATTCCAGCTGCTAACATCGCTGCAACTTCAGTGCCACCATTTTTAACCATTCAGCTGACATCGCTGCCAACTGCCATTCCCTGTTGTCATTCATCGTGCTTTAACAAACCCACAGCAAACTCCAGTCACAATTTGTACCCAACCTGTATTGTTTTCAAACTCAAAACCCTGTCCTAACCATCTGCAAAGACTCGTATAGCTCAGACTAAACATGGTGGTTCATGAAGTGTGGTTCAGGCAAATTGCCAAGTACTTGATATGCACGACTTGCTGGTGTTGCTGTGCATTGAGAAGTCTTCATTCTGGCTCTCTAATTCCCTGCAAATCCGAGATATAACACAACCCAGGACTCTAAGCAATCACAAATATTCACAACTCAACTTAATCGACTACCATTCATCTTCAATTTGAGTGGCAGAGAGCTAGTCTCTTCACTGAGTTTACAACAGTAGAACTCTCTTCACCCAATCATTCATACATTCTAAATACGGTCTGAAATTCCCACCACACATTCATTAAATCAATGGCAATTGCTCCTTCTTCTTCCCTGGATTACCATCCTTTGCTTGCACTAGACGGAACCCTAATTCTAATATCTTCTCCTCTGTTCATAGATCGAACCCTTTCTCAATTATTGGTGCACAGCTTTTCTGTTCTCAAATTCAGAAATGAATGAATGAGAGAACCAGCTCCTTGATTTTTGGTTTAGGAAATGATTGGGGTGGCTATATGCACCCAACCGTAGAGGATCCACCCATCTAGGAGCCCCCTTAACCTTGATTGGCCTGTCTAAAGTGCGCCTCCAAGAGTTGCCCCTTTTTCATTGATTGGGTTCCCGAAAGTATTCGCCTAGGAAATGACAGCTTTGCCCCTTTATGCTCCAAATGAACGCTCTCTTTCGCCTTCCAACAATAGTTGCACATGAGATTAGGTTTCGGCGCCGTTTCTTCTTCGTTTGTTCCAAGTGACTCCAAAATACCTAAATACTCAAAAACAAAACATAAGATACATAATTTACAAGAAACTAAGCAAAGAAAGCATAACCAATAGATAAATATATAGGTGTTTTAGACACCTATCATTATGCGTTGTTCAATCAATTAGAATATCCGACCTTCTTGGTTATTGATTTAAATTGATTGAAACTTGGATATTGGTCTTTGGTACCATCCAAGTTATCTCTCTTTGATAAAGACTCGCACATTATATTTGCTTGAGTAAATATCAAATTGAGAGATAAAGATAATAAACTCCTTGAGATATTTTTTATTGATTGAGTCTGACTGTCTAGTTGATTCTCTAGAAAGTAACTCGGAGTTGTCCATACAGATTGCTAATCGAAAAAATTGAGTGTGGTTGTTAGACCCCCGCTTTTTCAGTCTTACTAAACAGTGAAAGACTCGTATTAAATAAATTACAGGTCAAATAAAATAAATTTCCCCCCTTCAATACATGAATCGATAAACTGTACATGTATATGAGAGTTTCTCTTTGTCAGCATATGCGTTTGAGGCCTAGAAGTAAATAAAATACCCAGTCTAAAACAACCATAATTCTACAATTTGCTAGCACAAAATGAACATAACATTACATATGAATATTAAAATATTTCTTAAATCAACCTCTACATAGTGTAATATATTTGTACATAGTTTGGTTTGTTGGTATCTTAAATGAAATAAAATAAGCTCAGGTATTAGATGATATCCAGGGAGTAAAAGACAGGTCATGAATCAAGTATTAGTCATGGTATCTTTAGACGTAAGATCTGGATGGGTTCCTATGCACCACGCTTTCTTGAACCAAGATAATCTTTAGAAAATTCGACATTTTAGTCATGGCAATCACATATGTGCAAATGAACCACATATTCTAGAAAAATTAGACTTGTACCTTTCTGGAATACCAAAACTTCTTCATCTTCGTCAATGATATAATGTATGGAATGGAAATTTGTTTACTTGAGACATATACATGTATAATGACACATTCCACAAAAAAATAAATTGCATCATTGTATTGCTCCCTAAACCGTTTTCTTCAATGCTTAAAAATAATCTCCTAATGTCAAAAAATGAAAGATTATAGGTGAGCTCCAGTAATTCAGTTCCATGTTGCTTACTTTCAGTATTAGCGAGATGGTTTACTATG
The DNA here is from genome assembly GCA_023529315.1 of Papaver bracteatum. NCBI lineage: Eukaryota > Viridiplantae > Streptophyta > Magnoliopsida > Ranunculales > Papaveraceae > Papaver > Papaver bracteatum. Next base: position 96,450 of record JAJJWX010005269.1, on the reverse strand, counting down.
TATAGATAATTTAATAATCCGGTTCATAAACAAAATCGAGATAACAAAATTCAATATTAATAAAAAGAATCAAAGAGAAATTAAATTGTGCAAATGACACAAAAATTAGACATGAGGCACCATGAATTTATTGATGTTAAACAAAAAATTAAAGAGAAAAGCTAAGAACAATTATCTAAATCAAACAAAACAACAGTGAATCATACCTTGGGAATAGAGTTGTGCAAAGAATGAACCTTGGGAAAGGAATTTGATTATAAAACGGATTAAGTTAAGAGTAAAGTTAATGGGCATTTAATTTAGAATAAAAAGAAACGTTTTAACATTAAAATGGGCGGAATAACTCCCAAATAAATGACACGAAATTAATGGGAAATCAATTTAAATTCATTATCTTAGGTAAAATTAATAAGTGAATTAATCTGGACCCTTCTTTATATGCCTAAAATATAGATTGAAAATCTTAAATATGTAGCTCAATCCGGACCATTCTTTATATGCCAGAAATGTAACTGAATAACTTAAATAGGTGCCTCAATCTGGGCCGTTCTTTATGTGTCCAAACTGTATATCTTCGTCCAAATAGAAAAACACTATTATCCCTTATAATATATAATAAAAAGAAACGGTTTAGCATTAAATTGGAGGAATAACTCCCAAATAAATGACATTAAATTAATGGGCAATCGATTTAAATTCATCATCTTAGGTAAAATTAATAAGTGAATTAATTTGGACCCTTCTTTATATGCCTAAAATATAGATTGAAAATATTAAATATGTAACTCAATCCGGACTATTCTTTATATGTCAGAAATGTAACTGAATAACTTAAATAAGTGCCTCAATATGGGACGTTCTTTATGTGTCCAAACTGTAGATCTTCGTCCAAATAGAAAAACACCATTATCCCTTATAATATATAATATAATAAAAAGAAACGGTTTAGCATTAAATAGGAGGAATAACTCCCAAATAAATGACATTAAATTAATGAGAAATCGATTTAAATTCATTATCTTAGGTAAAATTAATAAGTGAATTAATCTGGACCCTTCTTTATATGCCTAAAATATCGATTGAAATTATTAAATATGTAACTCAATCCGGACCATTCTTTATATGTCAGAAATGTAATTGAATAACTTAAATAAGTGCCTCAATCTGGGCCGTTCTTTATGTGTCCAAACTGTATATCTTCGTCCAAATAGAAAAACACCATTATCCTTTATAATATATAATAAAAAGAAACGGTTTAGCATTAAATGGGAGGAATAACTCCCAAATAAATGACATTAAATTAATGGGCAATCGATTTAAATTCATTATCTTAGGAAAAAATAATAAGTGAATTAATCTAGACCCTTCTTTATATGCCTAAAATATAGGTTGAAAATATTAAATATGTAACTCAATCCGGACCATTCTTTATATGTCATAAATGTAACTGAATAACTTAAATAAGTGCCTCAATATGGGACGTTCTTTATGTGTCCAAACTGTAGATCTTCGTCCAAATAGAAAAACAACATTGTCCCTTATAATATAGATTTAATTATTTTGGCAAGAGTTGTAACTTAGGAAAGACTCCCAAAATTATGAGAGTCTTGAAAAAGGAAAATAGATTTACTTAGCTTTCAAGCTACCTTGTTCACTATAAATAAAGGGTTTGTGAGTGCTACACGTTTTTATCCCCTTAGGAAAATTGGTGTAAGCTTCATAAGGTTGTTTTCCATGTCTTATGTTCTTCATGAACAAGAGTGAGATAGAAGTCTTTGTATTAGGGATCACAATGCCGAGTTGGATTTAATCTTCGTGATTGATTGTACAACTTTTAATCTAGGTTTTTCACCTCTTGTATATTCTAAGGTTTTCTCTTCTGATATAAAACCATTCAAGAGTTGTTGATCATAAACCATAGGTTTTGATAGATTTCAATTTCCGATCATATACCGACACTTGTTAGTAGAAATAAGAAGCTAGAAAGAAAACTTTGATTAAGGTATCTCGTAAAAAATCCTTAAGAAGTTTTAAACAAGATATCTCTAGATTTATTCTAGTTGTTCTTGTTGTAGAATCATTAGGTTTATCTTCCTATTTTTGAAGAGTATAATAATATATCCCTAATCTACAATTTTATTTTGATATTACTTTTACCAAGTAATTGTTTTTCCCAAAACAAACACAAGATTTCCAAAACCTTGATTTACATCTAAATGAAAATCGATTCGGTATTTTTTGAAAACAAAAGATTGAAAAGTATCAACTGTGTTATTGTATCTTCTGAAGAGAATGTTGTTCTGGCAGAAGATTTTCAGGAATAACTCTTAAAGAGAATTTGTGTTCTGCTAGAATTTATACGAGAAGAATTCTTAAAGAGAATCGGTGTTCTGCTAGGAGTTATATAAGTTCTTGAATACAACTGAAGCAAGTATTACATCTAGTCTGAATAGGTAGTAGGAAATTGGTGTAACAGCTTATAATCAGTGTGTGTTTATTCTGGACTAGGTCCCGAGGTTTTTCTGCATTTGCGGTTTCCTCGTTAACAGAATTCTGGTGTCTGTGTTATTTCTTTTCCACATTATATTTTGTTATATAATAGAAATATCACAGGTTGTGCGTTAAGATCAATCAATTAGATAATCCAACCTTTGGTTGTTGATTTAAATTGATTGGCACTTGAACATTAGTGTTTGGTACCGTTCAAGTTGTTTCACATAATAATCTTTTTTTTTTTCGCTGAATCACATTTTTTATTAAGGAAGAGCAACTTAACAGGGATTTACAGGACTGACTCAAGTAAAGAGAAAAAGCAAAGAAACATAAAAGAAGAAGGCAAAAAAAAAGACAACAGGCCCAAACAACTAGGCCCAAAACCAAAATCAAAACTTAACCATTACAAACAGAAGATAGCATTATATGCTAAAGAACCTCCTTACTTGAAAATCATAATTTTGATTCCAGCTAATTCCATTCACCCTGTGAATCCCTTCATGAACCAACTTCTTGATTCTACACTTAAAACCATTCAGATTAGGTTTCTTTTCTTCAAACAATTTAGCATTTTTTTGAAACCACAGTTCTTTCAAAGTTGCACAGGCTGCAATCAACCAAACCTGTCTAACTAGTGGACTTCTGAACTTGGCTGCTTCACAGATATCATCAAATGATTTGGGATTAGCAAAACAGAAAACTGAATTTAGCCAGTTCCAAATTTTAACACTGAAATCACATTCCCATAGAGTATGATTCATGTTGTCCTGAGCTTGTGAACAAATACAGCACATGGAAACCATTTCAAAGCCCTTGTTTCTCATTACTTCATCATCTATATAAACTGCTTGCTGCAACTTCCAGATGTTACTGGCTATACTGGGATGAATACAGTTTTGCCAAACAAATTTGGGCCAAGATAGCTGAATCTCTTTATGCCTTATCTTTTCTGCTGCAATGTCAGTATGAAATTTGCTATCCTAAATATCCATCCACACACACTTGTCCATTCCTCCACTTATTATAGGCAAAGAATTCACTGAGATAAATTGATATAAATCAGTTCCAACACACCAGTTACCATCTTGTATTAGTTCCTTTACTTTCATTGTACTATGACACTTCACAAAATCTGTGACACCAACATCATCTATTATGGGATTATCTTTTAGCCAAGTATCAAACCACACAGAAATTTGAGAACCATCTCCAACTTCTCATCTAATATCTTATTTCAAAATATTACAAGCCCATTTTAAACCTTTCCAAACTGATGATTGTTTCCAGGTGCTAGTCCATTGCCCATTTCTATCTTTAAATTTAGCTTCAAACTTTTTTGCACACTCCTCCTCGGAAACCAAAATTTTCCACTTCAATTTCATTAACAAAGATTTATTAATAGTTGCTAATCTTTTAATCCCCAGACCCCCTTCCTCATAAGGAGTACACACTCTCCTCCAAGAAATAGTTTTAAACTTTCTTACATCACCATCACCAGTCCACAAGAAGTTTCTGATTAACTTCTCACACACTTTAATCACATAAGAAGGCCATTTATAAATGAACATATTGTAAATGGGAACACTACACAAGACATATTTCACCAACACCAGTCTATCCTGGAATGATAGCAACCTCCCCTTCCATGCAGCCAGTTTCCTCTGAATTTGCTCAACAATAGGCCAAATCATAGCAGATGTAATTTTACCAGGAGCTAAATACACACGTAAGTACTTATCTGGAAATTTAGAGAGTTTCATACTAACAAATTTACTAATGAAATCTTTTCTCTGCTGAGTAGTACCATCTACAAAAAGTTTTCTTTTGAGTTTGTTGATCACTTCACCAGAACATACTTGATAAGTGTCTAGCAGCTTAAAAAGATTAGCAAGACTTTTTCTTCCCCCATTATTGAATATGAATACATCATCTCCAAAAAATAAATGTGTTGGGTGAATACCTCTTTTTGAGACCATAGGCTGCAATTTTCCTTGTTCCACCAAAGCTGAGATATTTCTGCTAAGTACATCCTCCATAAGCACAAAATAATTGGAGAAAGTGGATCTCCCTGTCTAAGTCCTCTCTCAACTTTAAAAAAACCACAAGGTCCACCATTGACTAGAACTGATAATCTGGACGACTTGAACAAGGTTAATATCCAATCACACCACTCATTTGAGAAACCATACTTCGTCAATACTTTGATTAAGAAATCCCAACTCACTGTGTCATAAGCCTGAGAAATGTCAAGTTTGATGCCTATATTACCACCTCTTCTTTTAAACTTCATCTCATTTACAAGTTCAGAAGCCATAAGAACTTGCTCATGAATGTTTCTTCCTTCTACATAAGCTACTTGTTGAGGAGAAATCAACTTCTTCATTAAACAACTCATTCTTCTAGTAAGTATTTTGGTGAAAATTTTAAAGATGACATTACTCAAACCAATTGGTCTGAACTGGTTTGCATTTTTTGCAGCTTGTGTTTTAGGTAACAAGAATAAGAAGCTAGAATTCATGCCTTTGGGAATAAACTTTCTTCTCCAACAAAACTAAATAGCTGCAACTAAATCTTGCTTTATAATTTCCCAACAACTTCTATAAAAGATACCTGAAAACCCATCTGGACCAGGAGCACTCTCTGGATCCATATCATAAATAATTTTCTTTATTTCCTCTTTCTCAGGAATGACATCCAACTGAGCTTGATCATCTTCATTGATAACAGTAGGAATCACTTCTAGTAATTCATCAACTTCTTCCACAGGAGTATACTCAAACTTAGTTTGAAAAATTTTAACCAAATGTTGAGCAATTTCCTCTTGACTAACAAGAACATTTCCATCATCATCTTCCAATTCAGTTATTGAATTTTTTGCAGCTCTGATTTTCATATTAGTGTGGAAAAAACTTGTATTAGCTGACCCTTCTTTAATCCACTTAACTCTTGACTTTTGCTTTAATAAAGTGTTTTCTTGGATTTCTCTGCTTGCATATTCATTCTTAGCTTGAACTAAATCATTCAGGGCATCTTCATCAAATGGATTATTATCAATATAGAGTTGCAACTTTAACTTTTTCCTATGCTTCTTTGATCTTAGTTTGAACATTACCAAAAACCTTCCAATTCCATTCATTTAACTCCTTCTTCAGTTCTTTCAACTTGTATAAGAATTGAAAAGCAGGATCACCAGTGACACTTCTTTCCCAGCACTCAGAAACAACTTGCAAAAAAGTTGGATGGCTAATCCACATTTTTTGAAATTTTCTAGGAATATTTTTTGGTTTTGGAATACTTACACACCCACCCAGCAGAGGAGAATGGTCAGAGACAATTCTCATACCTACCTTATAACTCCAATCACCATACAAAAGAAGCCACTTCTGATTGAAAAACACTCTATCTAAGTTACATAATATTCTCTTGCTACCATGCTGACAATTACACCAAGAGAATTGAAGACCTATTTTTGGAGCTTGAAGAAGTTCACATTGATTTATACAATCATTAATATCCAACATTGTTGTTCTATTTGGAAATCTACCACCCACTTTCTCATCTTGAGAAATAACTGCATTAAAATCTCCAAGAATAAGCCAAGGCTTGTTAAGATCACTTATAAGTTGCATTTCAGACCACAAAAACCTTCTTTGAACATCCTTTACATGGGCATGAACTCCAGAAACTAAAACACCACCAACACTTACTGTCATCATTTGACTTGAAACTGAAATTACTTGTGGCTGTGCAATACATGTGTTCCAAAATAACCAAATATTGCCTTTTTTACCTTGACAAGAATTATGAATTACCATCTTTTCCATACCAGGGAGATTTAACTTTTGACAAAAGGAAGCACTACAATTAACTTTTGGTTCTGTAATCCAAACTAAGGACGGACTAAATTGATTTACTAAGGACCATAATTTGTCTTCAGTCCTCAATCTTCTCAGGCCTCTGACATTCCATAAAATTATCTTCATTGATTTGTTTGAGGGTTTTTGGGACCCCCCTCCTTTGTTTTTTCCTAAAATTATATTTACTGTTCATCATAGTTGGTTTAGTTACCTTAAAAAGCTCAGGAGAACCTTTGTCCTCGGAAGTACTAGCTTTTGAGCTGACTATTTCTTTCTCTACCACCTTATTTTGTTCAACATCAATTTTGGTTTCCTTTTCCACCACCTTTGCCCAGGATGTTACTTGCACTAGAGTGTTTACCACTGTACCATTTAAACCATCAACAAAAGGGATACTATTGATACTGACTTCCACTATGTCAACTGTTGCTGGTTGTGTTGGTGTTGCCACATTTGGAGCTAAACTAGTTGTACTTAAGGGTGCACAGGAACCGAGCCGGACCGACGGACCGTCCCGGAACCGGCGGAACCGTACCTATTTTTGTACCGAATCGAGGAAGGGGGATGCATCTGCGGTCCAAAAATAGGAACCGAGGCTAGGGAGGTACAGGTACACGGTCCTATCCCAGTCCCGTACCGTCCCGGACCGACTATACCCAGTATGAGTATTTGGGTTGGTGATAAACTAACAGATAGGGATTTGAGGCTGTTAGCATTTGGGTTCCATTCGGAGAAACGAAGTTTCACTTCATCAGTGTCCCATTGTTGCTTGGACAATATTTCTTGTTTTTTGTACTCCGATTCAACAAAGAACAAAGATTGAGATTTCGTTGTGGAAATGGGTGATAAACTAACAGATCCTTGAAGTTTGAAGAGTGATTTGATGATTTGTGCAATTCTGATCCAAGGGGTTGATCCGTTGATGTATTTTGAGTCTCACAGATCAAAGCTCCTCTCCATATGTTGCTAAATTTTCGTTGTTGCTGAGATTTGGGTAATGGAGGTGTAATTTGCTTAATCTGTTGAAAGGTGGTAGCCAAACTTAAACAGAACTTAATGGCTTCAGCAAAATTAGTCCACCCTCTTCCATCGCCACCTGAAGGGAAAAAGCATACTTGCGCTCGGTCTCTATTAACTCCAATCCGAGTTAGTTTCAGCATTTCACCATTAGCAAATAAACTCCTTAACATATGCCATAACTTCTCCATTAATTTTGATCTCCTTAACAGATGCCATAACTTCTCCATTAATTTTGACTTTTGCCAATTCAAATGATCTGAAAAGAGTACAGATGCCATAACTTCTCCACACTCAACTCAGTATTTGTGTTAAATTGATTGTTGGCTGTGAATGGATTCAAATTCTTAGCCTTGATTTGGAACAAATACTCGACGAGAACTGAAATTCTGCCAAAAAAAAAAAAATACCGATTGGAACCGGTACCGTACCTAGTACCGTACGTGTACCGAATGGTACCGGAACCGAGGTACCCAGTACAGGTACCGGTCCAAAATTTTGGAACCGATGCTAGGGAGGTACAGGTACTCGGCCTCGGAAAGAACCGAGCCGAACCGTACCGTGTGCACCCTTAGTTGTACTAGATATGTCAGTTGAAATAAGAGCCTCTTCCAAAGATGAAACCCCTTTTGGAGAAGAAATTTCTTTAATTATTTCTGCAGGAACTACTTCACTTTCAACCATCTCAATAGGACTGAACATACTATTTTGTGAAAAAGCAACAGTTGAAGTACTAGGTAAAGAAGTTTGTTGGATAGAGTCCACTATTGAATCTTCTTTAGTAGAAAAATCACAGATATAAAATGGCTCTGAAGTTTCTTTTGAAAAATTCTTTCCTTCCTTTGGTTTTGGTTGAATCTTTACCTGTTCTTGCTGAGCATTGGATAGGTGCCTAAGTTGCATCTTTCGAATATCAATTTCGTATGCTTTTCTTAGCTATTTCTCTTGTATTTTTGTATATTACGCTTCTTTTGCATTTTATAGGTGTTTTCGAGTCATGTGGTGTTAAAGAATAAAAAGGCGTCAAGATGGGACGTATCGGATACACACGTAAAGCTCATATCAACTGAGATACCTGCCAAGTGGAAGCTGCGATGCGAGAGTCTAAGATTATTGTGACACCCCGAATTCCGAGCCTGGATATCGACCCAAATCCAAACCCAAAATCCGAAATTCTACTTTTAATAACAAGCCTAGACTTCCACACTTGGCCCAAGTCCAAACGACTAATTCTTTGTCTATTCTTTATTTATGTTCAATTCAGAAATTCTGTTGCAGCGGATACATAAAAAATTATTTTAGGAACATCTAACCGTTAACTTGTCATTATTTTTAACCCACATGAACACTAAAGAATTATAGTTTACCATAAAAATTTATTTCATCGATAAACGTTCCAGATTTAATCCAAAAGAATCACATATTTAAGGAAGAATCATAAAACAAAAACAGACATCAGTTAACTCCAAGAATTTTACTAAACCCATTTCAAATCCAAAAATTATTATGATTATACATTCTGAATCCTAACCTAGTCTTGTTCCAGTCATAAAATTTATAAAAAATTTAGTTTAATTTAATGACCTTTGACCCCAGTCAAACGCGTTGTTGACTAGTACTGCAGAAACGTAAAACATAGATAGTCCATTTTATAAAAATCATATAAAATCACTCACAACTCCAATTCAGGATTAATTTACCATTTGGAAAATTAAAATTGAAGATATTCAAGTTTGCAGAAGACATGAAAGTCTAAAACATAACATAGACTAATTTGAAAACAAGAACAATTCAATATAGTTGAATTTGTCAGAAAATCTTTTGATTTCTTACAGTGAGAAACAATTGTTTTAAAAATACTGGGACTCATAAAATTCTAATATTTTAACCACTTCATTTACTGCGAATTCTAGATATACTATAAAATATTCAGGCATATATATATTATAGAATAATTATAATTAACAGTCAAGCTAACATGACTCAGAAATTTTCATTGTCTAATCAAATAAAAGTTTCTTAATAAAACATTGTTCCATTAATTATACATTAATCCCAAGAATCTCCAAAATATAAATACTCAATAAAACACTCAATAAATCATCCAAGAGAGAGTTTGATGATATTTTATTACAAATTTCCAATCATAATATGCAACTACTAATTAAAACACCAAAACCGATCCCTATACTTTGCCTCCATTAGCTCCTTGGGGTGTCATAAAATATGGAATTTTTGTCATAATACGACGTGAGTTGTGACACTCAGTAGGCAAAGAAGCAACAAAACATTTTATGCAATATTTTTCAATTTCTTTTCAAAACAAGTTGCATGGTTAACACCACCACAAACATATGGAAACACCACATCCATATACATTAATAAATTTAATCAATCCGCTCGCCCAAGGGAGCCCCACGTGGGTTTAGGAAACAAAAACCGTTTCCAAGGATATCTTGTATCCCGTCATAATTAATCTTTAAGAATCACATTCTATGGACCGCAGCCCAACATTCATAATCATGCTCACAACATCGATTATCATCCATATGTTAATGGAAACTTGCAAACATAAATTTAATTAAAAGAAACTTAAATAAAAGAAGAGTTTTAGATTGTGTTGCGCCTACCTCGAATCGCAATCCAAAAACTATCAATAATACAAGGAAGAGCTTTATCACCGAAGAAATTGTCTTTGATATAAACTAAAAGAATCTCTAGCTATTGCTATTAATTTATATTTTTGTTTCCATTATATGATTCACGACTACAAAATAATAATGGAAAGTAGAAGAAAAGGTTGTGGCTAGGTTACTCTTTTCTTCTTAGTATAAGATATATATACTCACAACCTAAAACAAGCTCCACCTAACCCCATTTTTAAAAGTTTTGGTCAAGATAAGAATCTAATTATTATGTCCTTCAAAGTGATGCTAATTATTTATGTCTACCACTACCACCTTCTTTTAATTTATTTCTCTCTCCAACATAATTCTTCCCTTTTATTCTTTATTAAAGCAAACAGTACTATAAAGAAAAGTTTTTTCATAGGATTCCACCAAAAAAACAAAAATAACAAAATGAATTCAAATTTGAACATAACAAGTTATTAATACCTATTATTTCTTAAACTTTCATCATTAATAACCACTAATTTCAAAAATCAAAGATTCTTTGTCCCACTAAGAATTCTTTAATCTAAAGAAAAAGAAAAGCATTAATAAAAACTAATTTCAAAAATCAAAAGATTCTTTGTCCCACTAAGAATTCTCTAATCTAAAGAAAAAGAAAAGCATTAATAATAACTAATTTCAAAAATCAAAAGATTCTTTGTCCCACTAAGAATTCTTTAATCAAAAAAAGGAATTAACAACAATTATTTTCATCAATCATAAGAAAAAAAGGAATTAACAACAATTATTTTCATCAATCAAAAGAAAAAAAAAGAATTAACAACAACTATTTTCATCAATTAAAAGAATTCTTTTGTTCTTGGCTCAATTCATCTACTTTCAATAAAGCTAAGAAAGCTAAACATCAACAAATTATTGATTTGGAGAACAAACTAGCTGCCTTCAAGGATCAAGAATACTCATCAGAGTCAGAAGAGGATTCGGCGCTTGGAATTCGTGGTTCATGAGGATCCTCTCCAGGTCTTAACCCCCCCTCCTCAAGTTCTGCTAACCAAGTGAAGATAAATAATAAACCCCTACCAGAGTTTGATTATGCGGATCATCTTCTGGAATATAAATGGTGTTGCGGCGTGAAGCAAAGACAATCCAAAGTTTCGATTTAGTTAGAGATTTTAAACCTCGACATTTTTTGTTTAGCAGAACCAAAGGTTGCTAATTCGTTAAGATTTGGGAACCGTCTTGATCAACTCGGTTACTCTTCAATTATTATTAAAAATTCTAATTCAGCACCGCTAATCTTTGGATTTGCAGCTTGAATGGTCTGAATCCCGAGGTGGTCAATAGAGTAAGCGAGGCCATTACAATCAAGGTGGATGGAGTGCATATTTCCTTTGTCCATGCAAGTTATATTCAAGTAATTAGAAGGAGGCTTTGGCAACAACTAAATTTTCATAATGAAGATATCCCTTGGCTGGTCATGGGGGATTTCAATTGTATTTTGAGGCATGTCGAGAAGAAAGGTGGTCTGATCACTAAAACTTCTGTTATCAACGAATTTAGTGATTGGATGGAGGATAATAATCTCTTCGAAGCGGATGCACTGGGAAGTAAATATACATGGACTAATAAGCAATCTGGCATGAGCAGAATCATTAGTAAGCTAGATAGAGCTGTTATAAATGGAGCATGGTTAGCAAAGTTCGAGAATTGGCGGTGTAAAGCTCTTCCTAGGGAAGTTTCCGACCATTCTACGCTTCTTGGTTATCCGTTTGTGGTGCCTAGACCAAAGCGAGCCCCGTTCAGAGTTCAGAAAATGTGGTTCCGTCACTCAGATTTCAGCCGTATGGTCAAAGACAGTTGGAATGCTCCGGCTCATGGCTCTCCTGATTTTATTTTCACCTACAAGATGAAGAGATTGAAGGTTCAGATGAAAGATTGGAACCTAAATGTTTTTGGCAATATAAACTCTCGGCTAAAACAGGATCAGTTGCGCTTTGAAACAGCTGCTATGAATTCTGATGAAGACCCAACGGATTTGGCCAAGTTACAGGTTTTGAAGAGCGCAATGGCTGTCCTTTCAGAAACCAGGCTCCAGCAGGCTACAATGCTCAAACAAAAAGCGAGAAACCAATGGTTGGGGGAGGGTTCAAGTAATACTGCTTTTTTTCATAACAGCATTCGAATTAGACAGAGCAATAACATCATTTCTGAGTTGGTAGACTCGGCTGGTTCAACTCTGTCAGATTATGAAGACTTGCGCACTCTTGCTGTGCAATATTATGAAGATAAATTTAATGGCCAAGATACGCAGATTGAGGCTGATTTATTTGACTATGATCATCCGTGCATTTCTGTTGAGGAAAGTCAAGGCATGGACAAAATTCCGAATCTAGAAGAAATCAAACAAGCGGTTTTTGAGTTAGGAGCTGATAGTGCTCCTGGTCCGGATGGTTTTTCAGGGTGTTTTTATAGGCACTGCTGGGATATCATTCAAGAAGATCTGGTAAGGGCCATTACTCATACCGGACTACGTGCCACATTCCAAAGGGAGTAATTCTTCTTTAATTATCCTTCTAGCCAAGGTTAGAGGTGCGAATAATCTTCGTAATTTTCGACCAATTGGTCTTAGTAATTTTTTCTTTAAAATCTTTACTAAGATTCTAGCTACCGCATTGAACTAATGATTTTGATAAGCTCGTTTCCAAGAGCGGTAGCTTTTATGAAAGGTCGTAACATCCACGAAAACATCAGTCTCGCCTCGGAGATGGTGAATGAGCTTCATATCAAGCGAAAAGACGGTAACATGGGTCTAAAGCTTGACATTTCTCGTGCTTTTGATACTGATGAGTTGGTCTTTTGTTTTGGAAGTTTTTCACGGTATGGTTTCTCTGAACATTGGTGCGCTTGGCTGTTGGATATTCTTAGTTCGGCTAAAATCTCTATTCTTTTGAATGGCAATCCGGAGGGCTATTTCAAAATTTCAGAGGTTTGCGTCAAGGTGACCCCTTATCCCCTTTGATTTTTGTTTTGATTGAGGATGTTCTTAGCGAAATATCACTAAGCTCTTTCGGGATAAGCTAATGACTCAATGGTTACTAGGAAGGGAATTTCTCCTACTCATGTGTTTTTTGCGGATGACATTATGATTTTCTCGTAAGGAAATCTTAAAAGTTTACACAATCTTGTGAACTTATTGGGCAAGTATCAAGTCGCTTGGTCAAACGGTTTGCACGCTAAAAAAGTAAAATTTATTATGGAGGAGGTTCCTTGAGTAGAAGGACTTACCTTGCTGATTTTTTGGGAATGAGTGTGGCCACTTTTCCGGATCGATATCTAGGAGTTCAAGTTATGCCTGGCATGGTGCGTTACCATCACATTTGTAATATCAGTGAAAAGATCAAATCTCAACTTGCGGGGTGGAAGGGGAGACTTCTTTCTTTTCATGATCGAATTGTCTTGGTTAAAGCGGTGATTGCAAGCTACTGATACATAATATGGCTGTCTATAAATGGCCGAAAGTTCATCTTGCAGTGTGAGAGAGCAATTAGGAATTTTCTTTGGTCGGGTGATTCAAATATTAGTCCGTGCGGTGGTGGTAGCTTATGATAAAGTGTGTTGTCCTTTTTTAAGGAGGGGGCTTGGCTTAACTTTCGTATGGCTACTATGAACAAAGCCCTTATTATGAAGTTATGGTGGACAATTCGTAACTCTAAGAAGAGATGGGCTGGTTTTCTTAGAGCCAAATTCTTCTAGAAGCGAGAAAGGGTCGATCAAAACAAGTGGAGTTAAATCTACTATTCTCCAGGCATTCGTTGGGTTTACAATTCTGTTGAATCCAACACTTCAGTTATGGTTGGTGACGGTAGGAACACCTCCCTTTATTTTGATACTTGGTGCACCGAGAGATGTATTGCGGACATGCTTAATGATAAAAACCTCGATAGAACTATCATGGTTAGTGATCATTGGTCCTGCAAACAAGTGGTTTTTTCGAAGCCCACTGAGCTTCTATCAACAGCGGAATCTCTCTGGCTGATTTGCTCAACCTTCGGGGAGGTGAAGATAAAAGAAGATGGCTAAATGAAACAAACTTCACGGTCTGTTCAGCTAAAAATCTGAACGCCGTATTTATCCTGAATCGAGGGTGCGACTTTGATTTGGAGCAAGGACATCCATCCGGTTTTAGCAGCCCAAAATTGGAAGTTCATTAGAGGTGTTTGGCGCGACATATGATCTGTTGAAGGAGCGTTTTCAAATTCCTCTTGCCAGCAGGTGCTTTTATGCGAATGTGGAAGAAACGTTAGAACATGTTCGTTCGTCTGCAGTTTTTCAGCCCGTCGTGGAACTCGGATTTCTCAAGTCTTTGGATTTCAACCCACCTATAATTTGGTGAATTCCTATAAAGAAGCGGCAGGTAGAAGCAAATTGGTAAAGCGTTTATGGCTGTTGGCAAACTTAGTTCTTAAGTCTGAGATATGGGTCAGAAGAAACAAGGTAGTCTTTGAACAAAAGAAACCAAATTGGAGTATTTTCTTCAAAAGAGTTTTGAAACGGATTCAAGAATATTCGGTGCGCCTCAAGGCTACACGGACAATTGACAAATGATGTTAATATTTTAGATTATTTTCATGTCCAACATAGGAGGAGACATCCATAGAGTGGTCTTTACCTTCCTCTTGCTGTTTTATTTTTTTTAAGAGTCTACAAGTTTAGGGGGTTGTTATGACCTCTGGTCTTGAATTCGTTTTTCTGTAATTTGGTTATTTATATATACAATTTTGACTTATCAAAAAAAAATCATCTACTTTCAATAACAACTAAAATTTTATATTATATGTTTCATAATGATTCCTCAATCCGATCGTCTTCAAATTTCAGGAAAGCTTTTCTAACATATGGATCTATGTCATATCTAATTTTTACGAAAAACCAACGGTTCAACTGAGAGTTATTGATTTTATAAGATCATTCTAAAAATTTGGACAAATTGCATCATTTTACCAAACTATTCACCGTAAATTCATAATAATTCTAAATTTAGCAAACTCAACGCACAATTAATGATAACACATAGATCTACAACTTTTATCAAGACCTAAAATGGTTTTGATATCATCAAGATTACCTAAACACAGTCAAGAACAGATAAAGCAAAAATGTACAGAAATTTCAGAAATCAACATCCAAGTTAAAACAAACATTTAACGGTGAATCTGTGGTAAAGTATTCTCAAAATTTAACTAGAGATACCTAAGCATGTTATTTATCAATATTAAAAGGCCGATCATCAATTAGCTTCATAGTTTTGAATCAATAAATTACTGAGAACTAATTATATAAATTCAAAATCAAGTATAACAAAAACATAAAGAGAAAGGGAATCTATCATTATACCTCAATTGCTTAAAAAAAAACTCCTCTTGATTCTCTACTGATTATCCATGGTTTCTCTCTCTAAAATAAATCCTAGCTTCATCTCCTTCTTCTCCCTAGTTTTTAGTTTTCTCTCTCTAAAATCTCTTTCCTAAAATTTTAAAACCTTAATAACATTACTAAGGAATAACAATGAATTTGAGTGGCTCTATTTCCACCCTAACTTGTAGCCTTTCTTATTAAATCCACCCACCTAGCCTAAGGTTAAGGCTAAGGCTAAGGAACAACAATCTAAGCACAAGGTTAACCAATACAGGTATAACCCGACCCGAAGCAGTAGCTAAAAAATATAGGGTATTACAATTATGCAAAGTTTAAGACATGGGTTTAACATTTAGCTTGGGAGTTCACAAGCCTAGAAACCAACATGAAGTAAATCAGACTACAAAGGCCTTAGTGGATTTTACTCAAGGGAGTTGCACATGTGCAATTCAAAGAATGATAATTAGGTCTCATTACAAGCAAAGAAGAGATCGCATTCTTCATCAGTTCGAGCTATGATAGGCTATATTTCTTCTCGTTTCCTGCAGAGATCGAGAAGAAATCAACAGCTCCATTCTGAACCAATCAAGAGCAACAAATAGGGTACTATCTTTGGTGGTTATGGGCGGAGTTTGGTCAAGTTCTGGAGCATGAATTCAATCAAGAGAAGTTGTTGAATACATGGGTTTTGTTGAGTGTTTGAGTTAATCGGTGGCTCTGTTTTATGATGTGATTGTTTAGATCAAGGTGCAGGATGAAATGGGTTCGAATTGGATGACATTTTGGTGAAGTCTTCAAGCAATGAAACAGCTAAGAACTTAAGTTGTTGTTGTCTAGTTTGTGGGAATGTATGAAGGGAATTGCTGCAGTGTTAGTGTGTTTAAATAAATTATAAACGAATAGGCTTGTTATTGAATGAGAATTGTTGCAGGGAAGGAGATAGAAAGGCTCGTACAAATCAAGACAGAGTGCATCTATGAAGCACCAGGAAAATGCACACAAAATGCTAGTGTAAAGGCATGAACAACCAGTGCATTTACCAAAGTTCTGCCGAAACTAATTTCTATGGCTCATATGGTTCTGGTGGGTTTTGACAAGAAGTAGAAAAGAGCTCAGAGGTTAATGCAGGCTCAGGTATGATTTCAATAAGTTCTAAAGCAGAGTGAGATATAGAAAGAGGAGAGTTTGTTGCCATATCAAGTTGCTGCCATTTTGTTTTTATGAATGTGTGGTGGGTGATTGAGAACATAATTTGAGTTCTGAAATGATTAGGATGAATGGGTTTAGCTGAATTCGAACTCTCAATCGAAAATTCAGTTGAAATATCAAGAGTTGGTGTTGTACAGGTTTATTCCCTGACATCAGTTGGACCATGTGGGTTGTTTACAAAAGAAGACTTGGGTAATCCGATTAGAGTGCCGGGTTTGGCCAAGAAGTTCAGAGAGTGACATTGCAGCTTAAGTTCATGGAATGTATGGCTTGGACTGGAACTAGTAGCCGAGAGTGAAGGTATGGGGTTGTTTTGGAGATGCATGTGTGATTACATGGAAGAAATGATAATGAGTTTGTTGAGATGAATTTGAGGAGTTTGTGTTGTTGAGTTATGAAGGTGGAAGGAAATGGAGAAGATATGTGTAGTCGAAACACAAAGAATAGAATGACCTAAGGTTTTGATGGTGTTGTGTCGATGAGGCTGTGCTGCAGATTGTGTTTGCTGTGGAAGTTACAGGGAGGTTGTGATGAATGAATGTGTTTACAGGGAATGGTTGAACCTGAACTGGAACTTACTGCCGCAGATTTGTTGGGCTTCAGTGATTAAAGTGTTGGCCAGAAAGGGGATGAAGCAACTAAGTTATCTGCCAAAGCTCTTGTTGCAGGTGGAGTTGCATTGGTTATCAACGGCTTGAATGAAGAAATGTGTATGGAGCAGAGAAGAAATAGGTGATTGAGTAGGTTACATAGAATGAATGGCTCGGGTATGCTGTGCTCGATGAGCAGCTGCAGTTTTGCTGGTGCGTGCGTAGCCAAGAAAGTGTCAGGGAATAAATGTGGGTCACTGAATTGCATCTTATTGATGCAAGTTTGGAGGCTTAAAAGCAACAAGGAGGATGTGGCTGTGCTGATATATAGGGAAAGAATAAAGAGTTAAAGCTGTTGAGTTTGCAAGAAGTTACAGAAAGTGTTGGTGTTGTATTGCAGTTACATGGTTGGTTGCTGCTACAAGGGCCAAGGTGGTGTTGTGCAGTGGAGGAGTTGAAGCCAAAATGGAGATTGCAAATGTGAATATGTTAATGCAGATAAGGATAGTGAGTTGCAGGGAGTTACGATAGTCGGATACAGGCTCAGGTGGTCGGAGATAGTTTCCTGGTGACCGGATTCCGACAACGGTGGCCGGATTCTGGCAATGACGTCAACAATTCCGGCGGGCAATTTTGGACAGAGATTTTCACACGGGTATTTTCCACACATGGGCTTGGTGGACTACTTGGATATGGGTTTTGAGAAAAGAGTATCCTTTTGATGGGAGAAGCATATAAATAGAATTTTTTTCTCAAAACCTAGATATATCTCCATTAGGGAGAGCTTCTACTTTTGTTCTAGGGTTTAGAAACATGATAGGTTTTCTCTTCCTTCTTGTTATGAACTCATATGCCATGAGTAACTAAGTTTTTATTATTGGTTAAAGATGTAGTTGGATTTTGAAAACAAGTTTTGATATTTATGAGTTAGTTTTCTCTCAAAACCATCGTTCACTTTCTACTTATTATAATAATTGCATGGTTGATGTATTGCAATATGATTGAATGTTTGTTTGGTTGAGTCTATAATTGATTGAACATTCATCTATATCTATATCTATTTTAGGGTTTTCATCGAGCGATAACCTTGAATACGAGTAGAATGATATGATTACTGTTTGCAGTGATACACTCTTGTAATCATATGTAGAAATTGACCTTTGTTCGAATTGTCATGCGCAATGTATGATAGTTGCATTGATTAGCCTATTTTTAAAACTTAATGCTCATAGGAATTGAACTTAATTAGCGCAAGGCGTTAGGTTATTCTTTAGGTAGAATTCACATACGCAGCTCTAATGTGTGTGTTGATAAATTTAGGAAATTTACGGAGTATTCTTGCAATAAGGTATTCTAGGGATTTTGATGATAGCGATATTAAATACGAATTCTAATCATACATTCAAATACTTGTTTACAATTGAAGATGAAATCTTTACCCAATATTTCATATCCTTGATTTACGTGTTTGTTTATTTCTTTGTTTTGCTTTTACTTTTATTACTTGCATAAAAATCAGAAAAACCAGTGGGAGTTACTTATAGGGAACCAAAACAAACGACAACCTTGTCCTCTCTGTGGGAACGATCCTTTCTTGCCCTTGCTATATTTTATATTTCGAGTAGTGAGAAAGTAAATTTATTTTTGACGCATACGACAGCGATCATCATTAACATTATTATTTTTCTTCATTCTACATTCAGCATTAAGGTGATCAACAATTTTGCAGGATGAACAATATTTAGGACAATCAGGAATCACAACCTCTTGAAAAAAACCTCCATATTTAGTTCATATCCAAATCTTATGAGGAATGTGTTGAGCAAAATAACCCACTTCACACCTTGTTGTAGCATTATCCACCTTGATTAGAGTACCAAATTCTTTGCAAATTCTAAACAAAATAGCTTCATTCTAGAATTCCAAACCCAATCCTGGAAAACGAACCCAAACCATTGCTTTAGATGTCCTTTGACTTGCTGGTCTAAAGTTTGATATCCAATTTATAACTTGTAATATTTGATTTAAAACCTCCCATCTTTGTGATTTGATTGTTTTCTTGTCATTTTCATTGTCAAGCTTAATAGAGAAAAAAACCCTACCTAAAGGAATCATACGACAATCTCCCTGTAATTTCCAATGACTACGTAAAATCACCACATCATCAACAAACTTAATCTTCTGTAGATAAGAGAAAACTTCCACGGATCTAAACCTTTTTCATACAAATCATCAGGTAATTCAATTGACAGAATTTTTTGATTATCTTTTAAACTTTCCATTTCATAATTAATTTGATCAATCGAAATGGTTTTAGGACATGAATACATCAACCAACTAGCAATTAATACCCAGCAATCATTGTAATCCAAACGATAAGAAGAAACAATTAAGAATTTTCACCTGAAATGGCTCTGAAATCGAAATCTGAGAAGAAAATTTTTGCCGAGTTAAGCACCGATTCGCAGAGCACAACTCACCAATTTTACAACTCGCAGTTTCACATAATAATCAGGTTCACGGATTTCTATCTGTTTGATTTGTTGATTACATTGTGAAACAGAGATATAAACTCTTTGATATACTTTTCTCTAGATTGAGTCTAACTGTCTAGTTGATTCTCTTGAAAGTATATTGGAGTTTGTCTATTCAGATTGCCAAACGAAATATTGGGTGTGGTAGTTAGACCCCCCCCCCCCCCGCTTTTTCAGTTGTACTTGTCAAAAACTTGTTGTAGGTTAGTTAGACTTATCAAATTGGAGGATTCGGTTATTCAAGTCTAATGAATGGCTTGGAAAGAAAAACTAGTTAACTGACCTAGTGTTTGTCTTGTCTAAAGGGAAAGGTCTAAGTTATTGTTTGAATAATTAGAGCCTGATGAGAGAAATAAAGTTAATTATGATCTTTATTTTGGTCTTATCGAAACAAGTGGTTGTACATATGTAACCGGTTTAACAACAAAATTAAGTTTCTTAGTCGAATTGTTAAACTATTAGGGAAAATTGCTTCGGGAAATTGTTTCCTTGATAACATATTAAAACTAAATTACTTTTAGTTTCGGTTTTAATATTGGTTATCTAAAGTGGTATGTGAAACCTTTGTTCTTAACTCTTATAGGTTATTTATAAGTCTTTTATATTTGTAAGATTCTTTCGGTTTGTCCTTTATTTGCTCGAACCTTTGTCATTTTGTGACAAAAAGGGGGAGAAATATATGGATTAAACAAGTGATTTTCTATCACTAATGAAAGGACAATTGTGCTTAAACGTTATATCTAATGAAAGAGTAAAGCATTGACTAAGGGTGAGAAACATATCATATTGTTGTTGTAGTATTCTGACTACAAAAAGGGGCATAACAAAGATGTAAGCTAGTTAATAAGAGCTCTTACCTTTAGGGGGAGTAAAAGCTTTTGTTATTCAAATGTCAGCAACGACATTTATTGATTGAATATATGCAGGTTATTGTGCTGTTGAAACTTGGAATCAAGCATATGTAAAATGAATTCTTATGTAATTTGTTTATCCATATGTAATAAGAGTTTTGTCAATAAAATTTTCAAAGGGGGAGATTTTTAAAGAATAGCTCGGTTGAACTCACCAAGCGTTGGTATGTCAATTTTGGTTATCATATTTTAGTGTGTCAAAACTCATCTAAAGTCGCTTGATTATATACTAGAGACAACTTCGTTTAGGTTAGACTAGAAATTCTAGGAATGTTGAGATATACAAGTATTACTTCGAAGACCTGAAGAATGTGAAGAAGAAGTAAACTACAACGACGACATCATCCTTCCTCTTGAGGTTAATAATATTGACTTGAATTGTTTCATTCCTAACGTATCTTTCAAGTCATGCTATATTGAAAACATAACTGTGAAGCTGTATATATGGCACATATTGTATAATACTCTAGTGATATGACATGGCCATATTTGTATGGTCACAGTATTAGGGAATTAGAATACGAAGTATAACGCTTATCTTTTGAACTTCGTAGATAAGACATCGACATAATCTTGTACATACCGTTATGATTAGAATGGGTTATGGTGAATATTTCATCCTAGGAAACAATGTTTTACATTCTTTTAAAGGAAGTACATTCATGAACTTGTTTTATAAATTGAAAGGGAAATCGTTAAACTTATTGGTACGACTATTCATTGAAAATATTTGGATTACTAATATGTGTGAGATGGTGGAACCTATTGTAACTTCGTAATATATCTTGGTATAACTAATCACAATGCCTGACTTATGATTTGGTATGACTAGTTTTTAGTAATTAGTGTAACCGATCCTAAGTAATCATCATGAGATGGTATGATCAATATTTGTAATTGGTGTGACCGATCCTAGTAATTGGTGTAACCGATCCTAGTAATTGGTGAGTAATACTATGGAATATGGTAACCGGTCATGGTAACTGATATAACCGGTCCTGATAATTGATGTAACCGGTCCTGGTAACTTGTGTGACCAATCACAAGTATTTCCACATTGAGGTATAACTAATCCTATTGATTGGTAGAACTGATTGAACCTATGTATGTGATTTGATATTTGATCAATCACATAGTTATCATGGAATACAGGTCAACCAATTATAAACTTGTTTGGAAGTGTGGTATAACTGATTCCAAGAATGTAAATCCATGTAAATATGAATAAGGATTTACACTGAAAAGATGTCAACATACTTTGAACATGTACAATAACTTTTATCTTTTATTATTCAAATATATTCCTTGGTACTCAAGGAGATCATGTGCCGAAATAAATTGGGAATCTTTTAATTAATATTATATTAAAAAGCCTTTGAAGGTCAGATTACAAAAAGTTGGTGGGTAGCCTGGCAAAAAGGGCAGAGTTTTTAATTAAGGTTTTTGGTTTTATATGCTTTAATTACCAGCAATTAAATGCATATCTCTAGAGAATAAAAATTAACAATGTGCATTTACTAATTGGAGATTTCAGAAATTTTGGACAAGCATTTATTGGAATTAGGAAAACCGATTTTGGCATTCATTGCATATCTTGAGAATATTTTCGGTTTTGGAAATTTCTTGATGTCCAAACATCCTTGGTCTATAAATACCTAAGTTGCATTTCTAACAAACTATCCTACGATCCAGGAAAACTTCATTCTTGTTGTTTCTGGTGGAGTCGTCTAATCGAAGAGAAAAGTATCCTAATTAGGTGAAATCTGTTACGACCGCTCGTTTAAAGACTTCTGTGGGATCAAGAAGCTCTACGAGTACCATTGGTGGGAAACTAGATAATTGTAGTGTTATTAGTTTTCGATTGATTTGATTGACTAACGGTTGTTGAAACTTTGATTGCACCTAGTTTGTTTATTCTTGATAATCTTCTCTTCTGATATAATATTCCCTCAAACTAGATCGAAGTATCGACGGGATCTTTAGAATTGTTGTAGATCTAAAGACATCTTGTGATAATCCATTGTTAATAGACTCCGTTCTGTGTGTGATTGATCACAAGTGATTCAAGTGGTGTTGTGCAGGTGTTTATTGAAGATTAAAGAATATTTGAAGACGAAGAAGATTTCTTATTAGTTCTCGTATCTTTGTGTGTGCACAAACCTTGATCGGCTGGGATCCAACTAGAATCGGATTTATTCGATTGATTAGATGCGTGAGATCGGCATTATCAATATATCTCTTTGAGATTTATTTTGATTGAGTGTGAATCTAAACTTAACTACTTTTGTAGTTATTGGATAAACTGATTTAACTAGACAAAGGAGTTTATTAGATTAAACTGAAGAGCCTTTGCATATGACTTGAGATATCTATATATTGAAAGAATCAATAGAGTTGTTACCAAACAGATTTATTGTTCCGTTATTGTTTGGAATACGATCTAAAGGAATTGTACCAGTGCGTGACCTTCGAAGTCAGAAGAGCATAGATACCGAGGAAACTAAATGAACTAGGGGTAGTTGCTTGGTCTCAACTATACGAAGTTGGTGTAAATTTTGTATAGTGGCTTAATTATGAGAGTATTCAATTCTATACTAGGTCTCGGGGTTTTTCTGCACTTGCAGTTTTCCTTGTTAACAAAATCTTGCTGTGTGATTTACTTTTGTTTTCCGTAATTATATTTGTTTATATAATTTAAAGTAAATTACACAAACGTTAACTCCGAAATACTTGATAGTGATCCTATATAGTTTGATTAAGTCCAAACCTATTATCAAGTATCACACTTTGGTTGTCGTATTGTCTCGATCTCGTATCCATGGACAATCACACAAAATGTGAATACCGATTTGTTGTATTGTCTTGACTAGACGATTACTTTCGGTAAGAGGAGTTATAGGTTGTAAATAAAAATATTGTGGTGTATTTGGGTACCCCTCGTCTTTCCAGGTTACAAACTTGGGTTCCAAGTATATGAGTTATATTAGGAAACCTCAAACAAAGCTAAGTAAGGAAACCTCTAGTTTAACCAAAAACAAAAAGCCCTTAGCTTTACCAAAATAAGGAAACACCTATATGATTCTAGATTATTCTAGAACCTTCCTAAAACATCGACAACTTAAAAATTCTCCACCTTGCCGATGTTTCCACTAAACCGGGATTGATCTTCACAAGTTAACCACAACATCTAACACCCCTAGGGCCTTAACGACGAGCAGTATTGATCAAGCTGAGACACCTCTCAAACTTGACCTTCGGAACGACTTTCGTCAACAAATCTGCTGGATTATCTTCAGTATCAACCTTCAATAGTTGAACTATTCCGTTACCAACCACTTCTCGAACCTTATGTTAAAGAACATCAATATGCTTGGTGCGTGCATGGTAAACTTGTTTCGTTGCTAAATGAATAACACTTTGACTATCACAGTTCACAACAACACTCCCTTGTGTAATCCCCAAGTCTTCAACTAAACCACGAAGCCATAGTGTTTATTTAACAACCTCCGTTACAACAATATATTCTGTCTCCGTACTAGATAAATATAAAATTGATTGTAACATAGACCTCTAATTCATGGGTCCTCCACTCAATATAGAACAATACCCCGAAGTAGAACGACAATTATCTCTATCACCCGCATAATCTGAATCAACAAATCCACGGACTTTCAAACTCTGATCCTTCTCAAACGCTAAACCAATATCCAAGGTGCCTTGAACATATCTCAAAATTTCATTCACCGCGTACCAATGTGCTCTCCCAGTATTATCCATACAACGACTAACTAAACCAACTGCTTGTGCAATATCCGGACGAGTACAAACCATAGCATACATAAAATAACTTACCGCATTAGCATAGGGAACCTTCGACATAAACTCATTCTCCTCAATTTTAGTAGGACACAACTGTTTTTATAACTTAACTGTAGGCGGTATTGGAATACAAATAGCTTTGAACTTATGTATTTCTCAAGATAGGATTTCTGAGTAAGACATAGCTTCCCCTTAGATCTATCTCGAGTAATCTCCATACCCAAAATATTCTTAGTTGGACCCAAATCCTTCATCTCAAACTCTAAACTCAATTGCTTCTTCAAAACATCAATTTCTGATATGCTATTGGCAGTTATGAGCATGTCATCCACATAGAGTAAAAGATAAACAAAACTTCCATCTGGAAACTTCTTAAAGTACACACATTGATCGTATTTACTACGAGTATACTTTTGCTGCAACATAAACGTATCAAACCTCTTGTACCACTGTCTTGGTGATTGATTTGAACCATACAACGATTTATGAGTCGACACATATAATATTCCTTACCAGCAACTTCATTACCAATGGGATGTGACATATAAATGTCTTCCTCCAAATCTCCATGCAAGAAAGCAGTCTTGATATCTAATTTCTCGAGCTCTAAGTCAAACTGTGCCACAAATGCTAAAAGGACTCGGATAGAAATGTGTTTAACAACCGAAGAGAAAACTTCATTATAATCCATATCTTCCCTTTGTGCATATCCCTTATCCACTTACCTTTCTTTATATCATACACCACTAGCGATACCCTTGGAATCTAGAATTCCATCCTTTGTCGTGTAGAACCACGTGCACCCAATCTTCTTCCGACCCTTAGGCAACTTAACAAGTTCCCAAGTGCGATTCTTGTGAAGAGACTTCATCTCCTCATCCATGGATTTTTTCCACTCAACAGCATGAGTATTACTCATTGCCTACTCAAAGTTAAACGTCTCATCTCTAAAAACAGATAATGAGTAAACGTACTCATCAAAACCATAACGAACTGGTGCACGTCTCTCACGTTGAGGTATCAAGGACGGAATATTCTCAACCTGTTGTTATGTAGATTCCTTACTGGGAAACTCAAACTCAACTTCATTTTCTACAAGAGTTTCTTTTTCTTCTTCTATAGTATATGAACTAGAAACTCTTTGCTCCACCTGCATCGAATCGTCTTCAACACCGCTACTTCTCTCACTTTCAATTTGAGATTCCCAACCTGTGAAATTATTTGAATCAATCATCACTTTCTCATTGAAGGTCACACCATGTCTAATTATGAACTTATTTGATTCTAGACACCATAGACGATATCCTTTCACACCAAAGAAAATTGATTTCTTAGCCCTAACACCCAACTTATCTTCTTTAACATGAAAATATGCCGGACAACCAAACACCATTAAATTATAATAATTAACGGAATTACCGGTCCATACATACATAGGTAACTTACACTTAATAGATGTTGATGGTGATGGTGATCGATTCACTAAATAACACGCCGTATTAACTGCTTCAGCCCACCAAATCTTGTATAAACTTGCGTTTGACAACATGCACCGTGCTCTCTCAAGTAACGTTCGATTCATTCTCTCTTCTACTCCATTTTGTTGCAGCGTACCCTTGAATGTGAAGTGCCTAATGATACCTTCTTCCTCACAAAAATCCTTCAATGGGTCTTCAATATATTCACCATCATTATCGGAACGTATCTTCTTAACCACATGACCAAGTTGTTTCTCTACCATGATCTTCCACTTTTTAAACATCCCAGTGACTTCATTCTTATGCTTCATGGTGTAAAGTCAAACTCTCCTAGAAAATCCATCGATAAAGATCACAAACCACCTAGCAAATCCCTTTGAAATTGTACGAGAGGGACCCTAAACATCCGAATGGATGTAATCTTGCATACCCTGCGTGTGGTGTACATAGGTACCAAAACTGCTCCTACATTGCTTTCCGAAGATACAATTCTCACAGAAATCAAGTTGGCAAGTCTTCTCACCTCTAAGCAAGCCTTTACTACTCAACACGGACATACCTTTCTCACTCATATGCCCAAGACGCAAATGCCATATATGTGTTGAATCCACATGTTTCTCATCAATTGATTGAGAAGCCATAGCTCCACCACAAACTATATCTCCTTGTAAGAAATATAAATTACCATGTATTTCACCGGGCATCTTCAAACTACCAACGTAGAATACCTTCAAGAATCCATATTCAGCATCATACTTGTATCCAAGAGATTCAAGTAATCCTAACGAAATCGAACTCTTCCTCAAATATGGAACATATCTAACCTCTGAAAGTGTAGTGATAACACCATGCGAACGAACCTGTACCGTACCAACACCAATTGTTTTCCAGACATTGAATTACCCATCATAACAGTACCATCATTCACCTCTCTATAAGTGGTAAAACAATACTTAGTAGGACACATATGATACGAAACACCGAAATCAAGCATCCAACCATCTTTGAGATAACTATTTAATGTAACGGTTAACACTTCCTCATCAAAACCACACATTGGATCTTCTAAAACTTCACTTCCTTCAGCAACCGAATCAATAACATCCTTCGAATATGATTTCTCACGTTTCTCATCTCTTGCCTTGAGCTTGAGACAATCATCCCTAACATGACCAGTTTTTCGACAATAATAACACTCATCTATTACCATTCTTTCCTCTATCAACAAACAAGCCCTCGACTTGTGCTTCATCGCTGAACTTTTGTTTCCTTAACGCCTTAGCTTGTAAAGCAGACACCACATCATCGAAAACCAACTTATTATCACCTTCGTCTTCATCAGTTTTTCTACTCAGCAAATAGTCAACGAAAGCATCAAACGACGGAGGCAAAGAACATAATAATATCATGGATTTATTTGTATCAGAGATGGTGATACTGATATTAGACAAATCAGAACATATCTTATTAAACTTATTATTACGATCAACCATAGACTTACCTGAAGAAATCCGAAAGGCATGGAGTTTACGCTTCAAGTAAATTTTTGAAGTCAAATCCATCTGCAAGTAGCGCTTCTCTAACTTATCCCACAACACCTTTGCAGAGATTTCACTCGAAAAAGTTATGAGTGATATCCCTTGACTAACATAAATGAATAGTTGAACACGCCTCCAAATCAAGGTCATCCCACCTCTCATCAGTCTAATCCTTTAGCAACACTGCCGGATTTTACTTGATAGCTTTGATTTGTTTCATACTAGCAAGAATATCTTTTACATCAGTTTGCCATGATGTGAAGTTATTCTTCCCGTTGAACTTGATAATATCAAATCCATGCACCTTCGAAAATCCACTTGATGTAGAACCAGACATCTTCACTTCTAACTATGATCCTCTCCACCTTCACCGCACCACTTGTTAGGATTAAAACCTTAGAATTAACCTCTTCACAAGACACTAGTTCGTTGGATCACGTAGAATTAAAGAAAACAGAAAAAAAGATGCACGAAACAGAAACAAAGACACAATATTTAACGTGGTTCGGTACGTAATACTTCTACATCCACAAACGGCTACGATTAACTCTTATTATAGAATAGATTTACAGAGAATTAAACCTTAACGATTAATGAATCAATCCACAAACTATGACCAGCAGAATGTTGTTCACAAACCCCAAATAATTCTCTATGAACAAAACGTTCTAAACTCTAAAACTCTCTAGTTATGAGAACTCTTCTCTAAATTGTGTTGTGTATTTCCCTAAGACTTGTACGCCTATTTATATAAGTTAAAAACTTGGGTTCCAAGTATATGAGTTATACTATGAAACCTTAAACAAAGCTAAGTAAGGAAAACTCTAGTTTAACCAAAAATAAGGAAACACCTAGACGATTCTAGATTATTTTGGAACCTTCCTAAAACAGACAACATAACATAAGCTCCCCTATTTTAGTGTAAGGCCAGATGAGTTTATCACAGACAGATAAAGAGACTCTCATGGTACAAATTTTTTGATTATTGGTAGGTGTAAAGTAATCCTGAACAAAGGAAACATTTCAAGACTTACCATCTGGGTTTATAAATTCAGCAACCCTATAATTGGGGTTAGGGTTGGTAATGCATATTAGTTTCACTGCATCTGAAATCCAATTGTCAGAGAAAGCTTTAACATTATTTCCATCTCTAATGTCCCAATAAGCATGCTGTTTAATAATATCAAGACCATGACATATACTAGACCAAACCCAAAACATGCACCCAAGGTTATTTGTAATGAAGAGGGTCACGATCCTTAAAGAGTTAAAGTATTTACATTTAAGAATGATAACCCATAATTCATTTGGCGAGTACGTGGATGAGATTCCAAACAGTTTTCATTAACAGGGCAATGTGCATTTTTCTTAAAATTTTGAAACATAACCCTTCATGTAACTTATGAGTACACACTTTTATCTCATTGTTTGAAATAGACTATGACCATCCTTCCCCCACCAGAGGTCTCTTTGAGATTTTTCCATATTCTGAATAATGGAATCTGGTAGATAAAAGGAATTTATATGGTGGTTAGAGGAGCATTTGATAGAGTATTGAACCATCACATATCTTCCAGACTGCGTTAGTTGCTTACCTTTCCACTTAACCACTTTATTATCATAGTGGTCATTTAATGGGACATAGACTCAGTTTTGTTTCTTTTCATAAAGAGAGGAATTCCTAGATATTTCTTCCTGACATTCATAGCGTTAATAAGAGAAACACATATATTAGGATCCACATTTTTACTAAAAAAACAACCAGATTTTTCAAAACTTATCATTTGACCAGAGATATTGTTGAAATTTTTGACCAAAAACATGAGATTGCTAGACTCACAGTGAGTAGCTTTTGTAAAAAGTAAACAATCATCTGCAAAAAACAGATGAGAAATACTTGGGGCTTTTTTAGTAACTTTAATTCCATGGATGAGATGGGATTCATCGGCATGAAGAACGACTCCATGCAAAGAATGAAAAGGAAGATCTCCCTGCCTTAATCCCCTAGTGGGTTTAAAGGAAGTACATGGAAAACCATTCGGAAGGATTGAGGTTCAGAAGAACCAGACCTCCTAAAAATTGCAATGAGGAAAGACCATTTTACTCTACCAATTAAGCTAATCTCAATTCTTTGATTTAACTCTAATTTTTTCTTAATCTGGAATATAATTAATTTAATTTAATCCACCTTAAAGTGGAGCTAAACACAGATTACCTTAGTAGGCTAGGGCTGATTTGTTGCTAAACCAACATAAAGTCTAGCAGTTAGAGCCAGTATAACCTCCAGTTCAAGAAAGGCAATACTAACCAAACTCCGAATTCAGTTTTATTAAGTTCTGACAAATAATTTCCTTTCTATTTCAATCAGTAATTTAAACTTGCATTTTTATTGAAAACACATAATATTTGTTCACCTTTTATGACGATACAGACGAATGACAATTACTTTTACAATATATAAGACTGTATAAGACTTATATAAGACTGTATAATTGAGTAACATATCAGCTCAAACACATTCTTGTACTAGTAACTATTATGATCATATTCACCCAAATCTTCTGGCAAACTACATCTACACACAAAGTAATGCCTACAAAGATAATTAAGTTGATAACTTGATGGGTTACTTCAACGACGATATGTTTATTTGAACTCAACATGCCAGATAGTTGGAGCTTCTTGATACTGTAACCTTGTGGTGTGAAATCCCCCCAGAACGAATAGAACAATCTTGATCTAGGCTCAACGGAGTTGACTATAGGGGTAATAAAGAAGAGATTAGCGGTAGTAGGCCATGTGTCTTGACGATCTGAAAGGAGAGTTGTCGAAAGGAGAGGCCTTCTTAATACTGGAAACAGGAACAACTAATTTCTTGCTTTCGCGCTTGGTTTCTGCGCGTAGCCAAGACTCGACCACGGAAAGCAAATTGGCTGCAGTCTTCAGTTCTTGAAGGTCAGAAAGCTTCTCTGATTTCCTCAACTCACCGTCCTGAATGTATGCCAAATCTGTTGCCCATGTCTCTAATCCATCAAAGATATGTGTTGCATATACAATTGTTGCTCCTCTCTGCAACATTATGGAGACAGGTGGGTTACACGAGGCATCCACTAGATTAACACAATTTTGGTTCTGGAAGTACAATTAGAAGAAGGTTCCTTACCTGTTCACACTCTTCCTTGAAAAAGTCGAGTAGATCCAACCTTGCAACAACATCTAGATCAACAGTAACTTCATCTAGCAACAGTACCTATTTGAAGGCCATGGTCGGCGTAATTAGATTCTATTTAAGATCAATTTTCACACATTGTTACACACATAAATGTGTAAGCAAAAACACGTTGTCCCAGTGAATGCATGTTCATTCACAAATGCTTCATGAGATATTCGAGAGACTACTGCAATTATGCAAGGGCAAACAAAATTCACAAAATCTCCACATATGCTCACACAATGAAAATCCTCCTCAAAGCCTTAAGGTCATACTTGGAATACAAAAAACATTGAGAGAGAAGCTAATGTCTACTGTAGGTTTACAGGCACTATAGACATTCCATTCACAAGATTAGCATTCTAGGTCCTCCAGAATTTTATTAATTATTCGTCCTTTGGGGTCACTTATTTAAGCCTTTACGAATTAAAGGAAAACAAAGATGAAATTTCTTCCCTCTTTTTTATATATGCCTGATTGAGAGATTTAATGATCTTCATACCTTATTATTTCACTCTATATCCTCTCTTTAGCTTTCTCTTTAGCCCATTGCAATATTAAGCAAGAGTGAGCCACGTTTTTTTTATTTTTTTCCATTTTGGTACGGGAGTAAGACAAGTGATGAGCCAAATCTTTTGTATCCTAGAGAAAGGCCAAAAATTTCTCACAAGCCAGGAAAACATACGTTTATTTAAGTGTGTAGTGTAGGGTACAGGGACACTAAGGTGTAATCATCTCAGAGACGCATGAACAGGATTGCAGAAGATCTACCTGGAATGGATGGAGAAGACCCATACAAATTTGAACTCGACGCCGTTGCCCATCTGATACTTTATTCATCCTCCACTGCAGATCGATGTCAAGCAGATCTATTAACTTCTCTCTTCTAACAGGGTCAACGCCTTCAACTGCAAAGTCCAAAAAAAAGAAGGAAAAATGACAAATAAGAGGACAGAAACTAAGTGACACGAATTTATGCCTTCACCGGTTCCCAGTCAAGTAAATATCTGTCTACAAAAATACGGGTTCGATAAACACTCTCATGATGGACAATCAAGCGCAAGTACGAAGTACCAGCCATTTTGAAAAGTTCAAAGTGTCCACAGCACTAACCCGGTATCCCGGATCAACACATACAAAACTTAACCAAAGACTAGCTCCATATTGAGTTTAAATATGTGCAGAATCACCAAACAACACCATAAACTGGCAACATTCAGTTCTCTCTTACACCGTTGCACCTGACAAAACTAATTTCATGTAAATGCAGTAGTCACGATAACATACCTCCAAATATCATGTGCTCGGAAGAAAAATCTCCTTGGAGTGGAATCTCCCCCTGAAAATAAGCCAAATATCTCAACCCAAAATATTTATAAAGTATGTATTTGTTAAGAAAAATATTACGGGGTTTAACAGTCACCCGTAGCCAAAAAGAATTGACGAGTATAATTGATCTAACTGCGACTCAGTTTATGTTAATATTGCTCGTCCCTATGCATTTCCTAAAAGACTACATTAACAAACAACAATTTCCTAATAATTTGCAGTTACACCTTAATTGGGCGAAGTGAGTAACAAAGAAATGAGAAGTACAATAAATGGAATTGTAAAATAATCAAGATAATGGAAACAAAGAAAACAAAGAAAACAGAAATAACTCACAGCACATCCAATTGTTTTACTCCAAGAGCCTCCAAGGTAAGATAAGTTACCACAGCATACAAGCTGAGTGTCATGAAATGCAGAGCTGTTTAAAACCCTAACCACATCTTTTCCTCCAACCATATGTTTACCCCCTAATATCTTCAACAACGTAGTTTTCCCTGTAATTATCATCAAACCATGTTAAGCCTAAATGCATACACAAATAACTGGGAAAATAGGTAATAACAATGAGATAGTTGGGTAAATTACCAGATCCGTTGGCACCGACAAGAAGACAACGAGAACCAGGAGTAATCTTAAGACTGAAATTGGCAAATATTGGAATTTGACCTTCATATGAGAAATTCATAGCTGATACTTCAACACTATTACTTAGATTCTTCATCTCTTCCATCTTCATTTTTCTTTCTTCTTCTTCTTCTTGTCTTGAGAAAACAAACAAGCTTTGTATTTTCTGTTTCGGTCTAAGTTGGTTTAAATCTGAAAATTTTGGAACTCTTTTTATACATTTCTATGTTCACCTAATTTCTAGGTTTTAAATGACATGGACTTCCTTGGCCCATACATTTGTCAATTTCTTAAACGTTTTACGTGTCACTGATGATTAAAAAAGTATACGGGAAAAATATTTTTAGCCCTTTTAAATTTTTTTCTTTATGACAAACCCACCATTTAGATACTCTATATTTGGAACCCATAATTAATTGTAGGAAATACTAATAGGTCCTAGAAATCATATATTATGATGAGTTTGGTCCAGTTGACTCAGTCAACTGTTTGTTTGGTCTTTTTTTTTAAATATAAATTATAATTTGATCCTATAAATTATGGTTTGGTCATATGGTGACGTCATGGATGATGTAATTGTCATCTTGTAGTGGCAGAAATACCCTTTTGGGTCCATTACATCATCCATGACGTCACCCTAAGATATAGTCAATTATCAAGAGATAAGATATTATTTTCACATTTACTTTCTCTCACCTCCATATTTTCAGATCTACATTCTCTCTCCTCATTTTTTCTTTTCTCTGCAACAATTTTCTCTACTACTGTAAAGAAGATGAAGAGAGAAATAAACTGCTGATGTTGATTAAATGATAAAGAAAACGATGGAGAAAATGATTGATTAAGTTTCGGATCTCTGTTTGATTTTTTCATCTTTTTCTTCTTGATTGATTTCGGATCTCTGATGAAGAAGGCGTTTTCAGATGTCTGTTTCTACTCGTGTTGAAAATGAAGATGAAGATGATGTTTGTTGCTCGTGTTGGTGATGAAAATATTTTTATCTTGATGCTTGTGTTGAATTTTTTTTTTTTTTTTGCTGCTGCTGTTAAAGATGATGAAAACGATAAATATGATGAAGTTGATGAAGACGATGATGTTGTTGTTGAAGACGACGAAGATGATGATGCTGCAGTTCATTCCATAAATGAACTCTGTTTTTTTTTTAGGTTTTCATATGGAGTTCATTTCTGGAATGAACTCTGCTTTTTTAGGTTTTTATATGGAGTTCATTTCTGGATTGAACTATGTTTTTTAGGTTTTTATATGGAGTTCATTCCAGAAATGAACTCTGTTTTTTTGTTTTGTTTTTTATATGGAGTTCATTCCAGGAATGAACTCTGTTTTTTAAGCTCTTTATATGGAGTTCATTCCAGAAATGAACTCTGGTTTTTTTAGGTTTTTATATGGAGTTCATTCCAGAAATGAACTCTGGTTTTTTAGGTTTTTATATGGAGTTCATTTCTGGAATGAACTCTGGTTTTTTTAGGTTTTTATATGGAGTTCATTTATGGAATGAACTCTGGTTTATATAGGTGATTTCTGAAAAAATAAGTAGAAATTAATAGGAGTTCATTTTGAAGAATGAACTGCAAAAAAATAAGTAGAAATTAACATGAAATGGTACTTTTGTCCCTTTAATATTTTTAAATAAATATGGACCAAATGGAAAAGGTGATTTCTGACAGGACCAAACTGACTCGGGACCACCTAAAAAATGACCAAACGATATTTTTCCCTAGTTAGTTTTAGGACTACTAATTTTACTGTACTAACCTTTAAATTAGTTTTAGTAATTACTCCATTCGTTACTTTTTAATAGGCTGGTTTTGTTTTTAGAAATTTAAGAAAATTAAGAGAACTAATCATTAAAAGTGGTCCTCGTGACACTTGTCAAAAAAAGAAGTAAAGTGAAATGGTCTCCATGACACTTGTCAGCTAAAGAAGTAAAGCGAAATTGTCCACATGACACTTGTCATCAAAACAAGTTAAATAAAAAGTGTTCCCATAAAATTAAAGTAACATTTGACTTTCCCAATTAGGAAACCAGCCTTTTTTTTTGAAATATTTATTTATAAAAACTAGCCTATTAAAAAAGAACGGTGTGAGTTTTTTTTTTTTTTTTAGGAAATTCCCAATAATCAAGCCTCGTTTTCATCGACCTGTCATCTTCTCATTTATCACAGCCGCGTCATCTTGTCGAAGTTTCACGGTTTACCATAATCCAAAAATTGAAACCCTATAATCACTGTTTTCAAATTGATATCTAAGATTTCTTTATCACCATGACGATGTGGTTGAAAAAGTAACTTTTGATGGCTAAAAAACCATGCATGTTTATTTAGTGAGATAATTTTTGATTTAATGGTAATTTCATGATTGTGTAAGTTCAAAGATTGAATGTTTGTGTTTGTGTTTGTGTTTTTTTTTTTTTTTAATCGGTCGATTGACTGATTCTGTTGAAACTATGTTTGGTACTTTGTTTTGCTCGCCGATCATATTTGGGTGTTTGTTTCTTTTTGGCTTTGATTACTCCATGATAATCAAATTAATCACCAATTTTGATTTACCCTAATATCATGTTCATGACCATGGGAAATTCTTGTTGAAAGGATAAGTAAGAGATGGCGAAACTTCGTGGTAAAGAGGTTGTTTCTAGTGAAACCAATTCCGACGACGATTTCCAGAATCTGAAGAAGAAAAATAAAATCGAAGAACCAACAACAACTAAAGATGGTGCTAAACCTGGCACAAGTAAGGGCTGTAAAACAGGTAAATGACATTTTATTTTATTTTATTTTTGGCGTCAGTCATTTTTAGTGATTTAGGTGATAAGTAGCTTATTAACATTCATAATCAGTTCAAAATATTGTGATAGAGGAAGTTATCTCTGATTTTTGATGTGATAATTGTTGTTTTCATCATCTAGTAAAATGTTGTGATAGTTGTCGTTATCCCTGATTTTTGATGTGATAATTGTTGCTTTCATCTAGTAAAATTGTGATAGTTGTCGTTATCATCCTCTTCTTTTGTGGTAGATGTACTTTTACCTGGATTATGACGTGCTAAATGGTGTTTTCGTTTACTAATTAAAGTTTGGGAGAGTTGATGTTATCATCCAATGCATATTCAGTGATCATTCCCAATTGATAAATGTTTTTTCTTAAACAAATACAGACGCCACAAAGCTTTTCAGAGTAAATTTCGTTCCTTTACATGACCTCTTCCATGACCTTGAAAATAGAGGGCAAATGCTAAACAATGAGCTGATAGTAGACAGTTTAGTAAGAAATTAGTGATAGTTGATAATTGTTTTTTCTTATTCACCGTCTTTGACATATCATAGGTGGGACAGTTGATAATTGATGTTTTCAGTCAAATGAATTAGTGATAGTTGTCGTTAATATCCCATTCATATTAAGTGATAATAAACAATTAGTGAATATTTTATGGTCTGTTATCTAGAATCAGCAAAGCGTTTTAGATCTAATTTCGGTCTTTTATACGACTTGTTCTGTGACCTTGAAAAGAAGGGGCCTATGCAAAACAAGAAACTGTTGGCAGCTCTTGAATCTACACCATTTCGGAAAATGATGGGAAAAAATTTGTGTTCACATGTCCTCATCGTTAAAGAAGTAATTATCACCTTTGACAATCGTGAAAATAAAATTTATCATCTAAATTATAAGTTATTTTCCTCGCATGATAGTTATGGGTGTATTGATATGATGGTTGTGCTTGCATTCTAATATTGGACTAGTGGTATATGATGTTTTTTTTTTTCCTTCTATAGAATCCCAAAGCTTTTTAGAGCAAGTATCTGCTGGCCTTTACATGACCTCTTTGGTGATCTAGAAGAGAGGGCGCAAGATGGCAGCTCTTGAATCGACTTTATTATGGAAATGCTAGTGTTAATGAAGAATCACTTCACTATGAATTGTCCAAAAGTAACCAGGGCGTGCACTAACATGTATTAACTGAAACGAAAGACGGACAAATTTTTTGCAAGCACTATAGTGTTTCACTCAAGTCTCGAAGACATGGACGTTATGTATATGGGTTTCCACTAAATGAGAACAGTATTGAAGGCAAGTTACTTGATGAATGGAAAGGTCACCGCTGGTAGAAATGACTTGTATAGGATATATAACTTTGGAGATATGAAGTTCAGGTTGTTATTATAAGTGCAGTCAGTAAAGGGTAAGTGGATGATGTGTTGCGGAATATTTTGAAAGAGAAGTCTATTGAAGAAGAGAATGTACAAGAAATATACAAGAGAACAAATTACCAGAGGTAATATAAAAGAAAGCCTAAAGAGAAAATTACAGCAAAATTGTATCCCAGTTGAGAAGAGTACTGGTGAAGTTTAGATAAGTCCCATGTCCAGCTGCTGCAGACCAAGCTAAACTAACGATTTAGCTTGGATGCTTAAGTCCATGTCTGTTTTGAAAAGATAGTTTTCCTTGAAAGTGATATTGTTTCTTTCATAGCAATATATATTAATGTAGAATAATGTTAATATTCCGTTGTTGCTTTAATTAGTACTTAAGATACTTGAATGGATCTTTTCATTTTTAGCGTAGATCTTGTTTCTTAATCTATCTGCATGTATCAAGGAATGAATGGAAGGCTACCTTGGAAGTGGACTGGTTATGGGACCATAAATTGATAATGAGTTAGAAACAAATTTGTGATAGATGGATATTTCACGTGATAATTCTATGAGAATTCAAATTTTCACAATATGAATGGGTGATGCAAACTATATTTTCACTGCAAATAGAGTTTGTAAATCATAGACCAACAAAATTTAGTGTGCGAATTAGCTCGAACTCAATCTTTATGATCCGAGCTCTAATACTAAGCTAACTTGAACTGTCTAGTAACATAATATGAGATATTCACAAGCTATAGGGGCTTAACGCAGTTTTCCTCAGTTCTGTGTTGTATCTCTGTGGACCAAGCTCCTCGAAACGTCTAATAACAAATAAAATATTTTTTCTTCCCTTTGTTATCAACCCTTCCACAACTATACCTAGATAGCATGGACTTAACGGGCTCTCAAAAGTATACTTTGTATTGCAACAACTAATATTCACGTTATTGTCCATTGGGGACAATGTAGTTAAATACGAAAACTGTTGGTTAAGATCGAGTATCTTAATTTTGTTTTCGTCCTTATTAACCGAGGACCATAATGAAAAGTGGTGTAAAAATATAAGACTTTTATTGCTGAGCTTTTGAACTTGTTGCAACAGTTGATGTGTTTTAAGTCTTGGCACTCATATACAAGTGAGTGCAAACCCATTACCAACACTTTCTTTACTCCTAACCCATGTACTTTGGTGGATCAATTACAAGCATGTGAAAACTACGTCGCTCCCAAATCAATAAATTCACAACGCAACCTCTAATCCCTGGAAAAAAAATCATGGAAAGTTTAATTAAAATAAACGTCAGATGGTATAATTCAAGTTTTCACCGGATCGAAAACTGGTGATAACCGCATTTGTCACTTTTAATATTCAGTTGAATCTTATGAAATTCGCACTTTTCACCTGCAATACCCGGGTTTTTATGAGAATTCAAATTATCACTAATACCCATTCAGGAAAAACCCTAATTAGAAAAACAAAAAACTAGACGTTTTACTATCTCTTGATTTCTCATCGGTACATAGTCATGATTTCAGATGTTTTACCATTACGGTTTATCGCGATTATTTGCTAAACCATCCATGCTTTCCTATGATTACCCTGTTTTATACTTGATTACAGAGATTGTTACTAGCTACGTTAAGCACATAAATATCTTGTTAGCTCCTCGGTTTTTTATCTCCTCAACGAAGACAATCTAGATGCTGATGAAGAACTTTCAGTGAGAAAGATGGAGAAAAGGATGGTGATGGCGGAACCAGCCATTCATATAGAGGGGGGCTAAAAATTTTTTTTATAAATATATTGAAATTTAGTGGGCTAAATACTAAATAATGGTGGGCTAAATCCTAAATATTTGATAAAACTAAGTGTGAAAATGTGATTATTTTGATTTTAGGGGCGGCTAGAGCCAGGGTTAGTCAACCCTTGGCTCCGCCCCACTGATGAAGAACCTCCGGTAATCGCTTTCACTGAAAAAATAAGCCTTCAAAAGCTTCTAAAAAGGGAACAATAGCTTTTTTGCCTCTCTAGATTTTGATATCTGTCATGTACCCGGCTAGCCCCAAACACTAGAATGGGTGTATTTATCTGCATGGTTAGGAGCGTGTCATTAAGTAGATAATGATTGATTTAATAGTTTAATTAATGTATTAATTAGCTAATAAGTAATTGTGTGGACGGCAGGATCGGAACATCCTAACCACACGGTTTAGGGTTTTGTAAAGCCACTATATAGGCTGAAGTGTAACTCGGTTGAGTTAGAAAAAGGAATTAGATAATTGTTGTTCTTACAGGGGTGAGTCAGTGATGTTCTTACATGTGTAAGGCAGTGAGTGTTTAGGGTTCTTCTTCCGTAACTTCAAATCCCACGCTTGTCTCTCTTATCAACTTGTTAAATCATAACAATTGGTATCAGAGCAGGTTGGATCTATCATGACAGGTCCAACGATCAAAGAGTTAGAAAAGCAGTTTGATTCCAACACAAGAGAGCTAAAGACCTTCCTTACACAGATGTCGATAGACTTAAAGTCTATGTATGAACTGGAGGCTACTCGTAAGAGGGAGACACATGATAAGACTGATCTGTTGTTATCCAAGTTAATAGAACAGATGCAGGTATAGAAAAATAATCAGGATGAGACAAGGCGGAGTACGGAGGGTTTTATGGATCATCATGAGTCTGGATGAGACAAGGCGGAGTACGGAGGGTTTTATGGATCATCATGAGTCTGGTGAATCGTCACATCTCAATAACAGTCATAACTATCTCTCTCATCGTCCTCCAAAGTTGGATTTCCCAAGATTTGGTGGTGACAACCCAAGGGGCTGGTTACGTAAGTGAGAGAGATTCTTCTCTATCAACAACTCCATTGAATAAAAAGACTATGTGGGTACAACATCTCTTTATATGGAGGGTAAAGCCGATTCTTGGTTCTTTGACTATCATATTGGTAAGGGCTCCATCTCTTGGTCTCATTTCAGTCTTGCAGTTTGTACTAGGTTTGAAGATATAGCAAATGATAACTATGTAGGCATGTTTAATAAACTTGTGCAAATAACAACTGTGGAAGAGTATTTTGAGAGGTTTGAAACACTTAAAGCCATCATGTTGAGTAAGAACCCTCATTTGACTGAACCTTACTTCATCATGAGCTTCATTAGTGGACTGAAGGAGGAGTTAAAGAGTATCGTACAGATGTTCAAACCTACCCTCTTAACAGAAGCCTACCAGCTTGCTAAACTCCAAGAAATTACTGTTGATGGTCAACAGAAGAAAATTAAGACCACTTACAGATCCATACCCACTACATCTTATTTCCCTTCCTCCTCCACCACTACTTCAAGAAACACATTTATGCCAGCTCAGTCAAAGGCCATCACAAAGCCCCCTCTTCAAACCAGAAAGAACAGTGCATTACCAAGTCACCCTCCTGTTAGAAAGTTATCTTATGAGCAACTCAAAGACAAGAGAGATAAGGGCCACAAATGTAAGAAACAACAACTGTTTATGCTAGCTCTAGATGAAATGGATAAGGAAGAAGAAGAATAAGAATAAGAAGAAGAAGAAATACTAGATGAAGCTGAAGATAATGAAGTAACTCCCATTGAGTCAAATATGGAGATTTATCTTCATGCTCTTACGGGGTGTCCTAGTAGTGACACTATTAGAATTCCAGGGTATATTAATAAGAGGTTTATATCCATACTCATTGATATAGGGAGCACCCATAGTTTCATTGATAAAGAGTTAGCTCAACAGCTGGGATGTACAGTGGAGCATACAGCTCAATTGTTGGTCACAGTAGAAAATGGAGAGAGGACCATCATTTCTGGGGTGTGTAAGCAGTTACAATGGTCAATGCAAGGTAGCAAATTTAGCTGGGATTTGAGATTACTTCCCTTAGGGGGGTGCCATATGGTCCTGGGGGCCGATTGGTTGGAGACATTGGGAGATATAATCTTCAACTTTAAAAAACTATGTATTAGTTTCTTCCACCAAGGTAAGAATATTACACTCTCTGGAGCTAAGGAGAACCCTTCCTTGAAGATGATAAGTACCAGTGCCATGTCAAAGCTTTTCAAGAAATGTTCTTATGGAATTATAGGTAAACTCTTCTCTATTACAACTACACCACCCCAGCAAGAGATTCCAAGACCCATCCAGTTACTACTTCAAAAGTATGCTGATATATTTGAAGAACCAAAATCCTTGCCTCCTAAAAGATCATTAGACCACAAAATCCCTCTAAAACCAAATTCAATACCTACCAACCAAAGGCCTTATAGGTGCCCCTTTGTCCAAAAATCAGTCATTGAGTCCTTGGTTAAAGAAATGCTACAATCTGGGATCATCCAAAATAGTCAAAGTCCCTTTGCATCCCCCATTATCTTAGTAAAAAAGAAGGACAACACTTGGAGATTCTGTGTGGATTACAGACAGTTGAATGATATCACCATTAAGGACAAGTTCCCAATACCAGTGATAGATGAGCTACTTGATGAACTGAAGGGAGCAGTGGTTTTCACCAATTTGGATCTCAGGTCTGGCTACCATTAAATTCTAATGGAGGTGGCTGACATCTACAAGACTTCTTTTAGGACTCATGAAGGGCACTATAAGTTCAAGGTAATGCCATTTGGGCTTACTAATGCCCCAGCAACATTTCAGGCTCTTATGAATGAGGTATTCAAACCTTATTTGAGGAAGTTTGTATTAGTATTTTTTGATGATATTCTTATTTATAGCCACTCTCATGCTGAGCACATTGAACACTTAGAGATGGTACTAAACCTCTTGAGAGAACACAAGTTGTATGCTAAACAGTCCAAATGTTATTTTGCACAAGAAGAACTAGAATATCTGGGGTTGCTGCTGATCCCTCAAAAATTTCAAGCATGGTTTCATGGCCTACATATGAGAAGGAATTGCTAGCCAAAGTGATGGCAGTCACAAAGAGGATGAATTATTTAATGGGTAGCCACTTTATTATTCACACTGATCAACATAGCATCAAATATTTCATAGAGAAGAGAATGTCTACCATGCAGCAACAAATATGGCTTATGAAATTACTGGGATATGACTATGAAATTAAATACAAAAGGGGAATGGAGAATAAAGTTGCTGATGCCTTATCCAGGCTACCTAACTCCACCTTAAGTTCCATTAACACCTCTCAACCTGTTTGAGCAGTGGATGTCATTAAAATCTATGAAGATGATGAAGTTGCAAGGTCAATCATCCCCAAACTGTTGATCTCTGCTAATGCTGTTGACAAATACTCTTACACCAATGGTATTCTTTGGTTCAAGAATAAGATTTATGTAGGAATGGGTAATGGAGTGAGGCATTCCATTCTTGGTTCTCTGCACTCTTCATCCATTGGGGGGCATTATGGCATCCAAGGTAGCTACAGGAGGGCTAAATCCTACTTTCATTGGCCAGGTATGAAAATAGACATCACTGAATATATAGCCACTTGTGATGTTTGTCACAGGAATAAGGGGGATCATACATATCCAGCTGGGTTACTTCAACCACTTCCAATTCCTGAGCTTGCTTGGCAACACATAACCATGGATTTTGTGGAGGGTTTACCAAAATCTGGAGGGAACGATGTTATCATGGTTTTTGTGGATATACTCACCAAGTATACCCATTTCATGTCTTTAAGTCACCCATTTACTGCCTCAACAGTAGCTCAACATGTTCTCAATAATGTGTTCAAACTACATGGATTGCCAACATCCATCAATTCAGATAGGGACAAGATTTTTACAAGCAACTTTTGGCAAGACCTTTTCCATTCCATTGGTTCCAGTCTCAACCTCAGCACTGCCTACCATCCACAAACTGATGGGCAAACTGAAAGGGTTAATGCCTGTCTGGAGAATTACCTGAGATGCATGACTAGCCAAAAACCTAAAGCTTGGAGTAAATGGATGCCACTGTCTGAATGGTGGTATAATTCTAATTACCACTCCAGTTTGAATATGTCTCCCTTTAAGGATTTATATGGATATCAACCTCCACATTTGTCTTTTCCACTCTCTGTTACTACATCTGTAGCTGATGTTGAAGTCTACATTAAAGAGAGGGATCAAATTCTTAGTTTTCTCAAGGAGAATCTGCACCGAGCCCAAGACAAGATGAAATTCTTTGCTGACAAGAAGAGGGAGGACAAATCATTTGAGCTGGGAGATGAGGTTTATTTGAAAATTCAGCCTTATAGACAAACCAGTGTGTCATTAAGAAGGAGTCTTAAACTGTCAGCTAAATACTATGTGCCGTTCAAGGTTCTTGAGAAGATAGGTTATGTGGCATATCGCCTGCAACTCCCCGCAGATTCAAAGATTCATCCTGTTTTCCATGTATCACAGCTCAAGAAGAAGGTTGGAGCAGCAGTCAGTCTAACTCCTCTCTTGCCATTGGTGGAGCATCAAGGACAGTTCAAGGTAGAACCAGTGGGCTTGCTATGGGAGAGAGTTACCATTCGCAACAATGTCCCAGTTCCCCAACTCCTGATACAGTGGGCCAACTCTAATCCGGAGGATGCTGCATGGGAAGATACAACAGTCATCAAGAACCATTTTCCTAAATTTTATCCTTGAGGACAAGGATCTTATGAGGGGGAGGTATTGTCATGTACCCGGCTATCCCCAAACACTAGAATGGGTGTATTTATCTGCATGGTTAGGAGCGTGTCATTAAGTAGATAAAGATTGGTTTAATAGTTTAATTAATGTATTAATTAGCCGCTTAATTAACCAATAAGTAACTGTGTGGACGGTCAGGATCGGAACATCCTAACCACACGGTTTAGGGTTTTGTAAAGCCACTATATAGCAAGGTTTGAAAAACGGGTCACGACTCAGGTCACGAACACTAGGCATGACCGTTATAATGCGTTTTCACAGGTGTGAGCACGTTTTGGAAAAAAAACGCGTTTTTTGGACGATTTTTGAAAATAACGGGAGTTGT
Source organism: Papaver bracteatum (assembly GCA_023529315.1). Classification (NCBI taxonomy): domain Eukaryota; kingdom Viridiplantae; phylum Streptophyta; class Magnoliopsida; order Ranunculales; family Papaveraceae; genus Papaver; species Papaver bracteatum. The sequence goes on along the minus strand of JAJJWX010005269.1, from coordinate 52,653 downwards.
AACGGTTACATAGTAAATACAAAAAAATTATGATCTGAATTTCCTATGTAACGGTTATAACGTGCGTGAAAACGTTTTAACGAGTCTAAAAAACGTTGTTACAAGGTATTTTAATTTTTTTAATACTCCCTACATCCCTAAATTGATGACCTATTAATTTTTAAATTTTGTCCAACTAATAGATGACCTATATCATTAAGAAATTCTAACACTACCATTTTATTTGATTATTGTTAGTATAAGAAATGTGTATAATTCGGTAGTCATGTTTATATTTTTTACATAGGTGTTTTAAAATGCTTTTCACTATACAATTTACGAAAGTTTGATAAAATTCGTGTCAGTAAATTATAGCCACTAAAATTAAGTCGGAAACAATTATCTAGGTATACTTGTCTCTTTATTAGATTGCAGAATTTCTATAAAATGCCAAGAAGTAGGCAGGGTTTTAACAAGTCTATATGGTACTAGAATACTAGTTTCTAAAAGTTAATCATTGAATGCTTAAAAAACTCGGTAAAGTAGGAATTGCATTACTCGATAAAGTAGCAACTAATCTCATCAATAATGAAATTTCTGAGCCGCAAATTTGTCTTACTGAAGTTATATCAAAAATGGTTAGTGGCCCGCAAGAACAAGCACAATGCATGCTAGAGGTACAAAATTACTAATATTATCTCCAAATATGTATAATTAAGTAATTTGAATTTCTAGTAACAATTGTAATTTTCTTTGTAGGCAGGAAGAATGTGAATGATGCAAGGTCAATTTGCATCACCATCAGCACGTATTGCATCTCAACATGGTGATCCTGTAAGTTGGTGGTTATCTTATGGTGCTGAGTATCCATCCCTCCAAAAGATTGCAGTAAAGATATTAAGTCAAACAAATACATCGTCTGGATCATAGAGGAATTGAAGTGTGTTTGAAAGAATCCACACCAAACTACGCAATCGTTGACTTTCATCGAGATTAAATGATCTGGTGTATGTCCAGTAAAATTTGAAGTTAGATCAACAAAGAATTAAAGGTAAAGCAAGGAGACATAACATTGATGTTCACGACGTTCATAGTCTACTGAGGGATGACAATATGCTTGACTGGATAACGGGGGAAGATGAAACATCGGTTTTACCTCAAGAAGAACAGTGGTTAAATATGCTGGAAGAGGAGGCCATTAATAATCCAGAGCATATCCATCTACCATACAACTGGCATGATCCAGAAGTTCAAATCCCATACGAAAGGTTACCGGTGAGTGACTTTGTTTATGACTTTGGTAATCTTTCATTTCGAGACAATTCACAATGTTATGAGAATGTGAATCCAACATATGATTCTCGTTACACTTCCGATCGCTATGACCATGGTGTTCAACATATGAACGAAGGATATTACTCTAATATTGATAATAATAATAATGAAGTAGGTAACAATAATGATGATACTGAAGGAGGTTATGATAACGATAATGATGGTTATTATGATGATGATACTTATGAAAACGAAGATATCCAGTACCCCGACAACGATGACTATGATGTGGAAAGGAACCGTCGAGAAAATAAAGAATACTTGAAAAAAGGTGGTGGTCGTAGTTAGTTCGTGTAGCTTTTTAAATGATGAATACTAGTTTAACAATCCTATGTTTTTTAAATTTGAAGTTTTTAATCCTTTAGTTAGTTTCCTTGTATCATTTAAAAAAAATTTAATTCGAAGTTTTCAGCTTTCAATCCAGAGAAAAAAAATCAAAAGAAATGGTAAGAAAGTTATTTACACGGTTATAACGTGCGTGATAACGGGAAAACAGTTCTAAAAAACACACGTTAAAATGTTATTTAGAAGAAAAAAACATTCAAGCTAATTTTAGAAAAACGGTTATAACGTGTATGAAAACTGAAAAACGGTATTAAAAAAATGCCATTTTTCCTATTTATCGGCATAATAAAGGCACGGAGTTCGGGGACCCTCACGGCCACGGTATATGGGTGTGACCATTTTAACGGTCGTTTTTTTGGTAAAAACGGACGTTTTTAAAACCTTGCTATATAGGCTGAAGTGTAACTCGGTTGAGTTAGAAAAAGGAATTAGATAATTGATGTTCTTATAGGGGTGAGTCAGTGCTGTTCTTACAGGGGTAAGGCAGTGAGTGTTTAGGGTTCTTCTTCCGTAACTTCAAATCCCACGCTTGTCTCTCTTATCAACTTGTTAAATCATAACAATATCCTAGATGAAGGGGACTGTGAGACTTAAACAGAAACTGCCCATAAATATTAAATAGCATCCACAAAAAATGACCCTAATTGACTGAGACCAAGTCAACCAATTATATCACTGTTATAAAAAAGGTGGCCTTTGTGTCACGACTCATGATAGCAAAAGCTATCAGACGGACGTCATTCAACGGGGACTCGTATCCGGCGGTCGGGAAGCTACGGATTGGTTTTTCCATTGGACGGATGGGAAAGCTTGCGGGTTCTACAATTCTTAATACAAGATTTTTCTTAATATTAACGAAAGAAATACAGAGGAAGAAAATCTCTCTTCATCTCCGTGGACAGGCGAAGAAGATCGAACAGGTCATCAATGGTAATTATTCTCAAGGTGGTTGTCAATGTTCTTTCTTCTTCCCTCGAACGAATTACTGCTGACAATTAATTTTTTTGAACCTGTCTTCGTTTCTCGATTATTCTCTAAAATATCCGAGTAAGATTATCGCAGTTTAGGGTATTTAGTTTAGGCATAGCCGCATAAGTACGGTTTTTTGGTTCAACAAATTTTAGGGTTTTTTTAGAATAGTTCTCTGAAAGATTATATTGATTAAACATAAAGATTATATTTTTGTTTTGCAGTGGTTGATCGTAAAAGAACCACGAGGTGATTGATTCTGTTTCACCGATATGATGAATCAGGTAATTTCTATTTAGGTTTAATTTAGTTGTTAATTCTATCTATCAGAGGCTACTTATTAGTTGATAGAAAATATGATTTTTATTTTATAAATTTAAGGTTAATTGATTTTGAAAGTTAGGGATCATTAGTTGATCGTGATGATTTTTTTTTCGTGCTATTTCACATACTGGGTTTAATTTCTTTTATGGTTAATTGGTTCTGAAAGTTAGGGTTCATTAGTTGATGGTAATGCTTTTGATCTTTCTATTTCACAGACGGGTTTAATTTTTTTTGTGAATTGGTTGTTCAATTTTGTAAGTAAGGCTTCATTATAGTATAAATCCATGACACTATGGAACATAGACTACATAGTTTCCACGTGTGTTTGAACTTCTATGTCTTTATGTTTTCATTGTGTAGTGCACTCTTCTTTGTTGTAACTTATATATATATCTCTATGTTTTCGAGTGTTCATGTACCCAAGCAACAATTACGGTACTGATCCACTCTTCTTTGGTTGGAGTTGTGAGTCGTCATCTGTTTTGGTGCTCTTTAATTGATTGTTTTTCGTTTTCGTTTCGGGTTTTATATATGTACTCGGCAGTCCTCATATGGGTAAATTGGTTGCGATCCTCATATGGGTAAATTGGTGTTGTAGAAAGGAGGAACAGTTACGACGGTTTGAATATTTTGTTCATCAATTTTATGACTAGGTGAGAATGCAAAGCACCTATATTGGAGAGAAACCCAAAATATAGAGAATTTTATGATGTAAATCATTCTTTCTAATGTTTTTTCTGGTTGCAATCTTCATCACTGATATCTAATGTGCGATTTTGAGTATTAATCTTTCCTGAATATACATGAAAAAGTTTGACAATTGGTCTTTTACCTGCCATGTTCATTCTTTGGTGTTATCTGCTTCAAATGGTAAATCTCACCACGAATTGTTCATTACATTTTAGCTGTTTAGATATGCCTATACTAGCCCTACAGTTGTAAGTTTCTTGGGTATCATCTTTACAATATATTTTTGGATAAACTTAGTTTACAAAAGTGATGGGACATATTTTATATATGTAGCTCTGTTGCGCATGATCCTTCTATATTTAGAAGTGTGTGTGAGATTTTATAGGTCCATATAACAACACGAGTTTGTTCATTTGCTAACAGGTTAATTCATAAGATCTGAAATAAGAATGAAGGTGTTATTGTCAACAAGTACAGGTCCAAAAAGACAATAACTCTTTCACTTGAGAAATCTTCTCAGCATCGAGATCACTGCTATTGTCGCTCTAGGAGGAACCTGATATCTAAGCTTTTGTCAGCAAAATCCTTATTCAGGTACAAAAGCTGTTACTTGTCTTGACATTAGTTTCATGAGAGGATATCGGTGGGATGTGGGTGAACAAGGGCATAAGTTTATCAAACTTGAAAAGGTTTGTGTTCCAAATTTTCCTTGATAATCAGTTTTCTTGCTACTGAGTTGTTTGTGTATGCCAAACTCCATGAAAATGTAGTGATAAACTGATTGACCCACTTTATCTCTTTTTCTCTCTATATATATCTATCTATATATAAATGATTTGAATATCATATCATATCAACTATATGTTTGTTGTATGTTAAAGATCACATTATTTTGTTTTCTTTGAAAGATCACTTAAACGGGTCTACTTCTTACGTTATTCATATTCATGTATGATTCTTTGTTCTTGGGTTACAATTTTCTAAGTGCTACATGCTAACCGTTGATAGGTGTCTAAAACACCGTATTATTTATCTATTGTTTATGCTTTCTCTGCTAGTTTTCTTGTAAAATATGTATCTTATGTTTTGTTTATTAGTATTTAGGTACTTTAGAGTCATTTAGATCAAAAGAAGAGGAAACAAGGCAAAAGCGTTGGAGGCGGATTGTGTCTCATTATTTGCTTTTATTTCTTCATCTCTGTCTGAAAAGCATGTCGGCTTTAGTGATGCAAATTTCTGGCTGAAAAGCACGACAACTTTAGTGATGACTCTCATTGAAGAGTATAAGTGAATATGAGAAATAAGGGACGGTTTCTGTTAGCGGAGGAACTCGAAAGAAGGATAAAGCGTTCAATTGGAGCATAAAGGGGCAAAATTATCATTTCATGGGCGAACACTATCTGGGGCCCAGTCAAGGTTAAAGGACAACTCTATTTGGAGGAGTACTAAATACAGTCTAGCTGTGGTTAAGGGGTTGTCGTTCAAGTATCCCTTATCATTTACTATCGGGTGCAAATATCTTTTGGGTGTAACCATCCTACCTTAATACACCCAACCCTAGAACCGAGAGTTTATTCTCTCGTTTTCATTTTCTCAATCATTAGCTGTTACACCTGAAACAAAGAAAGAGGCGCAGCCATGGAGGTAATTCATATCTAATTTGACAGTAAGGAAGAAGAAGCTGGTGTGAGCTCAAGGTTTTGTGGTGATACTGAAATTGAATCAGAGATCGATGGGTTCTTACCATTTCGAGTTACATCGGCTGAGATTTGTTTCTGCCGTCGAATCGATTAAAGAAGAAGGGTTTCTGTAACTGGAGATGGGGTTAGATGTGGCAGCTGTTGCAGATACTACAGGGGAGATTCAGATGATGAATTGCCATTGTGTACTGGCTACAAAAGTGAAGATTAAAGTCGAGATTCAAATGGGTTTTGATTAGTCTTCTGATGGGAAAGTGTAGAGAGGGGTAACTCAAATTAGGTCTTGAATCTGTATGAAATTGATGCTGCAATCGATTGAGAGGAAATGGTTGTTCTTGTGGTGTAGAGGTGATGATGGAGTTAAAGATGCAGAGAGTTAGGGTTTGGAATCAGTGATGTTATTGAGAAACTAAGAAGCTGTGGTTTATGAGAAATGAAGATATTGGTGATGCTGAGGGGTTCTTGAACTAGGCTCTGTAATGGTTGTGCATCTCAGGTGGTAGCAATGTGCTGTGTAAAATGGAAGTTGAATTGCAAGTGAGCTGCAGAATAAGCTCAGGTGCTTTGCAGTGGATATGTGCAGTGAGGCTGCTGTTGATTTGTGAATGTATGGAGGCTCTGGAGAAGGGTTTGACCTGAACTGATAATGCATTGGTGGAATTGTATATGGCTGAGTTATGTATGTTAAGGGTGGCAGTGAAGTTGGTGGTCCGAGATTGCGATGACTCTGATGCTGCTATTCATTGCAGGTGCTGGTTGAGAGTTGATTGAATACATGAGTTACAGGGAAGCTGGCTGGGTATTGCAGCTGAATTGATCCAGATCAGGTGGAGTTTACAGGGAAATGGCTAGATGCAATTTCGGTTGGTTATGGTTAATAAGCTGGATGAAATGTTAAGCTGCAGGTGTTGACAAAATGGTGCACTGGATAGTGAAGTCATGGGAGGTTGCAAGGCTGAGGCACTTTTCTGTTGCAGAGTCGCAGAACGCAGTGATAATGGCTCGAGACATTGCAGGTTATAGTGCAGCTAGAGATGGTAATGAATGGTGATTGTGTCTATTTCAGGTGGTGTTCAAATGGGTTTGCTGCACTGAAGGTGCAGCTGCAATTGGTTGAGTGATGCAGTTTCCGTGGCTAGGTCAAGGTTTTCAAAGTTGCAGGAAATAGCGAAGTTGAGGCAGAGTTGGGATCGTAGGAGTTTATCTGAAATTGAAACTGCAGAAATGGAGCAGCAATGGTTGCTGTCAAGGGTATTTGATGGTGCGGCTGTGATTCTGCTGAGTTGATTGCAGTCAAGATGATCTGCGAATGAACTGAAACTGTGCAGTGGTAGCGTGTTGAGATGCAGTGAGCTGGTGCTGCTGGGATAGTGAATGAGCTATGCATTGTCCAGGGTTGCAGTTGAGACGCTGTTGAGCTGCAACTGATGGTTGTGGTGCTGCTGCTTTGAGATATGGAGTTGTTCTGATTGTGGATTGCAGCGGCGAATTCGAAAGATGGTTGTTGCTGCTGTGTTGTCTCGATGGGTGATGACTGTGCAACATCTGGGAAAAGGAAGCAAGAAATGGAGTTAGCTAACTCTCTAGTGCTGCAATGGAATTGATTTGGTTCTGTTGGTTCGACTGAAGTGATAATGTAGTCGAATGAGCTGTGCAGTGAAGGTTATGCAAGTGGGTTATATGAACTTGATGCTGTCGCAAGTAGAGTTATGAGGTTCAGGTGCCTGTGTTGAGTTCCAGAAGAAGATAAGAGTATGGAAAGCCAAGGTTGCAGAACTGAAGTGTAAAACAGTGTAGCTGAACAGCCATCTTGGCTGTGAATGATGAAAGCTACAAATGGTGCGGCACAGAGGATACAACCATCTTGGCCGTGAACTGCAATAAATGGCCTGGACCGAGTCAGATCGATGAATCGGTTTTAACCCGCTGTGACTCGCTGAGCTTGACCGGGTTGACTCGGTTGACCGTATCGACCCGTTGACTGTTCGACTTTTCAGGTTACCGGCGGCGACTTTTCGGTGCCGGATTCCGGCCAAAAACCCAGTTTTCCGGTGAGCGTTTTTGGGACATATTTTCTACATGGGTTTCTTTCACTTGTGGGCCGGGTGGATTTCCAACTAATGGACTTTGAAGGCTAGACCTAATTTTGGAAGGGAGAAAAAGATACAAAAAGAAAAGTTCTACTAACTTTTGGGAGATCATGTTTTATTCTATTCTTGGAGCTTTTGCATTCTATTCTTGGAGCTTTTGCATAGAACTACTTCTAGGGTTTTCTATCTTTTATGTTTCATCTTCTTTCTTTGATCATTATTATGATGAACTCCATTAATATGTGTAGCTAAATACAATAATTGGTTATGGGATAAAAATTGATTTCTTCAAGCATGTTATTTGATTTTATGAATTAGTTTTGTCTCAATTCTATCGTTTATGATTCATTATATATATTATCATATGATTTGAATGCTAGTTTGGTTGAGTCCGGAATCAATTGGATTTGTTTTCATCTCTATAGCTATATTAGGGTTTTCAATACGTAAAAGTTGTTATCTCTGATTTTTAGTAGCATCTTGTGGTTAATACTTGTAGTGATACATCTTTTTAATCGCATATGAATCATAACCTTTGTTAAAACGAATTAGTGCTTTTACACGTTTGTTTGCATTGATTAGTCTTATTTCATAGAACTTATTCCTCTTAGGGAGTTAAATCTAATTGTGCTTTTACACTTTAGGTTGCTTTTTAATAAGATGTCACAATAGCATCTTTTAATGTTGTTTGTGATAAAATCAGGAAATAAACGGGATACTCTTGCAATCAAGATATCCTAGGACTTTTGATAATTGCGAGATTAAATTACCAATTCTAATCATAGATGAAAAATACATGTTTGTGAATGATACTATCCCTTGACCAATATCTTCTCCTTATTGATTATTCCTATTATTTACTTTGCTTTATTTAGTTTTATTACTTTGATAAAAACAAAACACACTCTTGGGTTATTTTGGTTACTAAAGAATCTGAAAATTGCATAACAACAATCGCCTCTCTGTGGATACGAACTCTTTCTTATCACGTACTTCATTCATATTTAGTAGAGTGAGAAAGTGAAATTATTTTTGACGATACGACACGCTTCAAATTTTGGCGCCATTCTTGAGGCATTCGGCTTGTTATATAGTTTTTAGTTTCTTTTTATTATTTCTGCTTGCATACTTGTGTTTCGTTTCTTGTCTTGTTTCTCACTTGTTTGCGAGAATTGTTTTTCAGGTACCTAATCTCTGGCTTCTAAAGATTGGAATTATCCAAGGTGCGGGATAGCTACTCGAAAGGGAACAATACTCCAACCAAGGCAAGGCACGACGGAAGAACACAACTTGGAAGTAGAACACGAAGCTCTTCAGCAAGAAGGAGAGGAAGTAGAACATGAGATTCCTTTTGAAGAAGAAGGAGAAGGAGAAGAAGCAATGGGTGACGTTGCAAATCGTACACTCAAGGACTTGGCTTCGCACAAGTTGGATACACAGCGAGGTTGTATTCAAACCGACTCTACTTTTGAGATAAAGCCGAGATTGCTTAGAGAATTACCAAAGTTCCATGGCATGGTGAATGAAGATCCAAACAAACATATTATGGACTTCCCCACCATTGTCACGGCTATGCTTCCAGCGAATATGGAGGCCGATGGTGCTATGTTGAAGGTTTTTCGATTCTCTTTGGCAGATAATGCTAAGGATTGGTTATATTATTTGCCCTCCGGAAGTGTCACAACTTGGAATGGGTTGAAGAAACTCTTCTTAGAGAGATATTTTCCTGCATCTAAGGCTACTCAAATTCGTAAGGAGATTTGTAGAATGAAGCAAAATGTGGGAGAATCGTTATATGATTGTTGGGAACGATACAAGAGGTTGGTGGAAAGCTGTCCTCATCACCAATTTAGTGACGCTATGATCATCCAATACTTCTATGAAGGACTGCAATCAAGTGATAGGAATCTTATTGACGCTGCGGGTGGTGGTGCACTAGTGAGCAAGACAATGGCACAAGCTAGAGAATTGATTGAAAACATGGCAGCAAACTCCCAATAATTCTTGAGTCGTGGTTCGGATGTGCTTCTTAGGAGAGTCAATGAAGTGAGAGAGGTGGAGGAACTTCGTCAACAAATGGGTAACATCACAACAATGCTATAACAACTTTCAGCCACAGTGATACCAAGTTCTCATCAAGGGTATGAATAAGTCAATGAGCAAGCTAATGCAGTCTTTCCAAATTAGCAAAGACGGTATGATCCTTATTCCAACACTTACAATCCGGGATGGAGAGATCACCCCAATTTTAGCTATGCGAACAAGCAAGGAGAGGTTCAACAACCTAATTTCAACAATTCGGGTGGATTTCAACCTCAACAACAACAATTTCAGCAGCGTCAACAATTTCAACAACAACAACCTCAAAATCAGGGGTCAAGTATGGAAGAGTTGATGAAATCTTTTATGCAAAGAACGGAGAGCACGATGAAAGAGTTACAAACCCAAGTAGGTTCTATGGATCTTGAGTTGAACCAAATGAAGGCACAAATAGTGGGAAACTCCCTTCTCAACTTATCAACCCAAAATGAGATGTGAATGCAATTACGTTGAGAAGTGGTACACAACTTGTGCAACCCGAAGTTGATGATTCGGGCAAGGTGGAAACACCAAAGGAACCTATTTTGGAGGAGAAGAATGAGGATTCTCCCCAAACTTCTGAGGTACCTATTCCTAACTCTAAAACTCCTATTCCTACTTATGTTCCTCCTTTACCTTTTTCTCGCAGATTTGAAAATTCTAAGGAGGCACTATAAAAGGAGATTTTAGACGTTCTTAAGAAGATTCATGTGAACATACCACTCATTGATGCTATAAAGCAAGTTCCAAAGTATGCAAAAGTGTTGAAGGACTTGTGTACCAATAAGCAAAGGCTCAAAGGTAATGAAGTGCTTAGTGTGGGGGAGAATGCTTCGGCAATCTTACAACACAAACTCCCACTGAAATGCAAAAACCCGGGTAGCTTTGACATTCCCGTCAAAATTGGTACCACTACATTTTACAAAGCAATGTTAGACTTAGGTGCATCAGTTAATGTTATGCCTGCATCTATGTATAATTCACTTGATTTAGGTCCTCTCAAAAAGGCTGAAATTGTGTTGCAATTAGCCGATCGTTCTAATGTCTACCCAATGGGTATGGTTGAGGATGTTCTTGTGCAGGTTAATCAACTAGTATTTCCAGCTGACTTTTGTGTCTTAGAGATGGATGAAGGTTCACCGGACTCGTCTCTTCCATTGCTACTTGGGCGTCCCTTCATGAAAACGACAAAGACCATTATTGATGTGGATAAGGGAACGCTGAATATGGAGTTTGATGGGGAAGTAATACATTTCAACATTTTCGAGACGATGAGATATCCTAGTGATGTCCACTCTTGCTTCTCCGTTGATGTTATGGATACATTGGCACAACAAATGTTTGAATTGAATGATGATGATGCTTTGGAAACCGTTTTAACTACATCCATTGATAATGGTGTAGATTGTGGTAATGAAGTCAAAGAAGCCCCTGGTGATCTCAACTCACTACAAGGATGCCCGGAAACTCATAATATCTCTTTTATTTCTTTACCATGAAGTGATGAAAAACTTTTACCTTCTATTGTTAAATCTCCAAAGTTAGAATTGAAACCTCTTCCTAGTCACTTAAAGTACTTGTACTTGGGTGACAATGAAGAGTTTCATGTGATTGTTTCTAACGAGCTTAGTGAATTACAGGAGCAAAAACTTCTAAGGGTGCTAAGGAAGCACAAGACGGCCATAGGATGTACAATTGCCGATATAAAGGGTATAAGCCCTGCCGTTTGTATGCAAAAGATCCGTTTGGAGGATGATGCAAAGCTTACAAGGGAAGCGCAACGTCGTTTGAACCCCCATATCATGCAAGTTGTGAAAAAGGAGATACTCAAGATTTTGGAAGTGGGTGTTATCTACCCCATATCCGACAGCAAATGGGTGAGCCCGGTACAAGTTGTACCAAAGAAATTAGGTGTGACCGTGGTGGAGAATGATGAAAATGAACTTGTCCTAACTCGTGTGCAAACCGGTTGGAGGGTTTGTATTGATTATAGGAAATTGAATGCCACTACTAGAAAAGATCACTTTCCATTACCTTTTATTGATCAAATGCTTGAACGTTTAGCTGGACACTCTTATTATTGCTTTCTTGATGGCTATTCAGGTTATAATCAGATTGTGATAGCACCGGAGGATCAAGAGAAAACCACTTTCACTTGTCCTTTTAGTACTTTTGCTTATAGAAGGATGCCTTTTGGCTTGTGCAATGCTCCATCTACCTTTCAAAGGTGTATGGTAAGTATATTTTCAGAATATGTTGAAAACATAATCGAAGTGTTCATGGACGACTTCAGTGTCTTTGGTGATTCATTTGACCTTTGTTTGAACAATTTGTCACTAATCCTTAAACGATGTGTTGAAACAAATATTGTGCTTAATTGGGAGAAGTGCCATTTTATGGTAACTCATGGCATAATTTTAGGCCATATAGTATCTTCTAAAGGCTTGGAAGTTGATAAATCTAAGATAGACCTTATTCGTGCTCTAACCCCTCCCACTACGGCGAGGGAGATACGCTCTTTTCTTGGTCATGCATGTTTTTATCGTAGATTCATCAAGGATTTTTCCAAGATAGCATCACCACTTTGTACCTTATTGCAAAAAGATGTGGTTTTTAACTTTGAAGAAAAGTGTGTGGCGGCATTCAATCGTTTGAAAGAACTTTTGATTTTAGACCCCATCATTAAACCACCGGATTGGAGCAAGACTTTTGAGCTCATGTGTGATTCAAGTGACTATGCGGTTGCTGCGGTGCTTGGGCAGCGTGTGGGGAAGATACCTCATGCTATTTATTATGCTTCTAGAACGTTAAATGAAGCCCAACAAAATTACACTACCACTGAAAAAGAGTTATTAGCTATTGTTTTTGCTTTGGAAAAGTTTCGCTCTTATCTAATTGGTACAAAATTTGTTGTCTTTTCGATCATGCAAAGACTTAGGTACTTGCTTACAAAGAAAGAGGCGAAACCGAGGCTCATACGGTGGATTTTACTCTTGCAAGAGTTTGATATTGAAATCAAAGACAAGAAAGGAATTGAGAACAGCGTTGCGGATCATTTGAGCCATCTTGTTGTGGACAAGGAAGCTATCCCGTTGCGTGAAAGTTTCCCGGATGAGCAACTATTCTCAATTGTATTTGGAGAACCATGGTATGCGGATATTGTGAATTACTTGGTGTCTAAACAAATCCCAAAGAACTTGTCTCGTACTGAGAGGTAAAAACTTAAGAGGTTAGGAAACCAATATATATGGGATGATCCATACTTATGGAAACATGGCAGCGACCAAGTTATACGAAGGTGCGTTCCCGAATCTGAATTTGACTATATCTTGTCTTTTTGTCACTCCTTTGCTTGCGGAGGACATTTTGGGAGTAAAAGAACCGATCACAAGGTACTTGAAAGCGGTTTTTATTGGCCAACCTTGTTTAAGGATGCACATATATTTTGTACAACTTTTGATAGGTGCCAAAGGACAAGCAATCTAGGTGCTCGAAATCAAATGCCACAAACTTCTATTCAATTTATTGAAGTTTTTGATGTATGGGGTATGGATTTTATGGGTCCTTTTGTCAACTCCCATGGGAATTTTTATATTTTACTTGCTGTTGATTATGTCTCGAAATGGGTGGAATCTAAGGCCACCCCAACTAATGATTCTAAAGTGGTTTCAGATTTTGTGCAAGCTAACATTTTTGCAAGGTTTGGAATTCCAAGAGCCATAATTAGCGATGGGGGATCACACTTCAAAAACAATTTCTTACAAGGATTGTTGAAGAAGTACAATATGTTGCACACGATTGCAACACCTTATCATCCCTAAACCAATGGACAAGCCGAGGTGTCGAACCGAGAGGTGAAATCCATACTAGAGAAAACGGTGAATCCAACAAGGAAGGATTGGAGCATGCGACTTAATGATGCTTTATGGTCTTATAGGACCGCATACAAGACACCTATTGGAATGTCTCCTTTTAGGATTGTGTACAGTAAACCTTGTCACTTACCCATTGAGATTGAACATAAAGCGCTTTGGGCTATTAAGCAATGCAATTTGGAGTTGGATGGTATTGGAAAACAAAGGAAGTTGCAAATCCAAGAGCTAGAGGAGCTTCGCAATGATGCATTTGAAAGATCGCGCATTTACAAGGAGAAAACTAAGGCATTTCATGATTCTATGATTTCTAGAAAACAATTTTGTGTTGGGCATAAAGTGCTTTTGTTTAATTCTCACTTGCAATTATTTCCGGGTAAATTAAGGTCACGTTGGATTAGACCTTTTGTTGTTACTAATGTGTTTTCTCATGGTGCAGTAGAAATTCGTAGCATAGCTATAGGAAAGGAGTTTAAAGTGAATGGACACCGGCTGAAACCATATTATGAGAGCTTTACTTCCGAAGTTGTGGAAGGTGTGAAATTTGTGGAGGCATTCCCTCTGGAGGAGTCTTAGCAAACAAGGAGCACGTCGGGCTGACGACTTTAAACCAAGCGCTAAGTGGGAGGCAACCCACCGATTTTGTATCTTTACCTTTACCTTTTTATTCTTTATGCATTTTATCTTTATTTTCTTTGTTTTTGCATATCATTTGCGGAATTTTCCACCTTGAACTTCCTTTGGATGATTCAATTTTACATTGAGGACAATGTAAAGTTTAAGTGTGGGGGAGCATTTATATGTTTGTATAGTTTGTTTAAGTTTGTTTTATGCCTTGAGTAAAAAAAAAAAATCAGAAAAATAGAAAAACCAAGAAAAAAATTGTACTTTTTGAACTCCGAAATCTAGAGACTTGTGCCTTTAGGATGACACCATTAGTGGATGGAACCATTTTGAATGCAGGAGTTGAGGAACCAATTAACTAAAAGGGACGAACATAGCTCAGAAATCACAATTAACATGATAGTTGTTACCATATCTCGGAATATCACCATATCACATTCTATTTTTATTTTTCCATATTTATCTATTGTTCTCTAAGTGCTTTGGTGGGTCACTAAACATCGACTTGTTATTACTGCTAGGATGAAATAGAGTGATTGAGTTACTATAAAAAAAAAAGAAGAGACCGACCAATTAGACCAAACGGAATAAAAAAGACACTTGGATAGCAGTATATGTGAAACGTTGTCCCTGTCTCCATCGCCTAAACAAGCGTGGAATGCAGGATCCAAGGCAACTATCATGTACTTGCTGATAAGAAGCATGCGCTTGGATCCAAAAGATCTAATCATGATGTCTAAAAATAAAATAAATTGAAAGTAGGTTACTTATACGTGAATTATGCGAAAGACTTGGAGATACTTTCACTTAATGATGCACTGGGGTAAGACTTTCCGGTGTCAATATAGTACGGTGGTAAAGTCAATAGGTAATGATAACAGTGACCTGAGTTCGAGTTAGTGCAGAATTTTCAGAAAAGACATCATATTTGCCTAGAGTTTTCGTATTCCTTAATAACTCTTTTCCTAGGCGATCATTAAAAACATCGAGTAGTTGTTCAATATAGTGGAATCTGAAATGTGACTACCTCTTTGTTGTAGATAACAATCATGGGCTGCGTCATGAATGGACCCGAAGACATGACTGATACATATTTTGGTTATGTATGAGGTTCTCCTGAAAAGATTGATCTTTATTTTGGAAACCTCATGTTCTCACACTAATGTCACTCGATACAATTCCTTTGAATCTATTCACGTATTTCCTTTTTCGAATATTTATTTGGAATCAGAAAGATGACCATAGTTGGCTTTACCATCATAGTTCCTAACTCCACAATAACAAAATTGTATATTTCTTTTGTTAATTGTCAAACATAATCGGTTGTATGTTCATTTGTTAATTCTCAAACATAGTAACATGAAGCCGATGATTTGATCCAGCACATAAAAGATCATGGTCGGTGGGTTGATCTACTAACTGAGAAAGAAGATTAATTAAAGAAAAAAATACACTTTAGGAAGTCTATCTTTTACCACGATTATGGGTGCATACCTGTTAGTGTTCCTATAAATGTCCACCTTTTGTGAATTAAATGGTGACATGCTCTTACGTTGAAGTCAATAAGTAACGTTTGTCAAAACATGTGTAGAATTTCCATGCTATGAAATTTGGTTAGATCAGATGTATTTATCATATATCAAATCATGAATGAAATGTATAGTTGATTAAGGTAAGATGCATACAAGGATATATAATAAATATTTAGTAGTGACTTTAGCACTACCATATATAATCAAATTCATGATGGTAGGGGTTATATCAAGAATTCAAAACAAAGCTAGGCTAAGTTTGCCTTTGTTAGTGGTGGTCAGGATTTGTCTGTGGGAAAGATAAATCAAAGGCTGTGGTTCTCCATGCCACACTCTACAAGTCTCACACGTGGTGTTAATTCCAATATTATGAATGAAAAATGAATACTCAAGTCAAGATATGGAGTTTCAAAAATTATAACGGGGAGGTTTGAACTCATGACCTATTGTGTCATAAGAGTGGCCTCTAACCATTGTTCCACCTTGGTTGGAATTGATAGAAAAGATAAATCAACAGTGGTGGTTTGTTCAACTTAAATACCATAATTGGTCTATTTATTAGTGGTTCACTAATTGCACATAATAAATAATCTATTCATTATAAAGTATTTTATTAATTAGTGTTTCACTAATTGCTCATAATAAATGACTAATTATTTTTAATTATAAATGTTCTCTTAATTAATTATAATATTTATTTCTATTAATAAGTAATTTTGATAAATAATATCAATAGACATTTTCTGCAACAATGAGTAGTAGAAGAGGTGGAGGCCGAAATATTAGTGGTGGTTAAGGGCGGAGCCAAGCACAATTATATTTATTTTTGTTCTTTTATTGTAAAATGGGATACAAAGTCCATTTTTCACATGTTTCCAGCTTGCCAAGAATTTTTTCTCCCTCTCTCCTCAAAATCCTGGCTATGCCCCTGGTTTGTGGTGGAAGAAGTAGTGACAGTGAATGCTAGTGAGTAGTGATGGACAATATTAATTTTACGTTGTCGTTACAACATCGATAACATCGTAGTGTGTAAGATGTGGTTGGTTGTTTTTAACACTTTTGATAAAGGAAGGTACCATATATTTCAGGGATGATATCATGCAAGACAACATTTTCATGATCGTAGTTGGATCACCCAAATGGTACCCCTGTTATTTTTGGTACTATATCGTATAAATCATGATTTTTTAATGTTAAAATAAAATTCATTGCAATACAAAAAAATATATACACGGAAAAAAATTAATTAAATTAATCAATTGACAAAATTTTGTTCAATCTAAACTTCATAATGGCATTTGTGATTGAAAATTAGAATTGCGTCCAACAACCTACATGGGATGGGCGGAAGTGATGGTGGCAGCGGTGGAGTCAAAAATTGACATTGAGGAGGCCTATTTAAAAAAAAAAAAAAACATGTAAACTTTGGTATTCTAAACCATAAATATATATGTACAAAGTACTATTTATAAAATAAACTAAAAAATTTATGTAGTTATTAAAAATTTAAGGGGTTAGAGCCAGGTTAGTCAATCCTTGTCTCCGCCACTAGGTGGTGGTGGATAAAAAAAGCGGATTCATATGGTTTTATGGTGGTAACGGGTATTGGTGAACAAAAACATATTATGCTAATTTCGTAACGCCACAAAATGTGTAACGTTATATTATAAAGTATAAAACGTGGTTGATCATTCTAATGTTAAAATAAACTCGATAAAACACATGTCCATTTAAAAAAATTGGTGCAATCAATTGCCATGTTATGTAATAACTAAACGAATTACACGAATCAAGATCAGAACATATGAAATTATTTATTATCGATTTGTTTATGTAAAGAAAAGAGTGGTCAGGATTTTTCCTTGCCAAAGATAAATTTACCGCTGGGGTTTGTTCAACTTAACCATTTTTATACGTTTTATTAATTAGTGTCTCATTGATTGTTCATAATGATTAATTAAATTTCTATTATAAATGTCCCTTTAATAATCAAACATTAATACATAATTTTATTAATAAATAATTTTACTAAAAACTATATTAATTCTAATGGTGGTAGTGGAAGTAGGGTTAGTATAAGTGGTGGTGGGTGTTTGTGAATGGTAGAGGCGGTAACATTACTATTAGTGGAATAAATAGTGGCGGTGGATGGTTTTTATGGTGGTGGGAGTTGGTAATAGTAGTGTATTATAATAGTTTTTGCTTTTTAGTGAGTTTTATTGACCAAGTAAAAAAATAATCTTCACAAAACATGCAACATTGTATTGTGAAATATGTAATTGGTTGTTTTTAGCACGATTGATAAGGACAAAAACCAAATATTTCGAGGATGATACTGGAACGTATAATAAAATATGATCATGACTGTTCGATCACCCGTATTATATAAAGGCAATTGGTGTACCCGCTTAAGAGAACATTACCGCTCTCTCAAGTACTATTACATTCTTTTTCCTGAAAGAGCATCAATGTCGAATTGTTTCGCGACAACTAGCTACAAAGACAACAACTTTCACCCAATTCTCGATATAAAACCTTATTGATCGGGAATATGTATTTGCTTTCTAAAATATTTGTTTGAAAATTATGTTTGTTCATTAAAATCATCATAAAAAACTCTAAATCACCTCTGATGATTATAGAATATTTTTTATATTTTACATTCTCAAATCATGCGACCTCTTGATGACAAATCAACAATATCAAATTACGGATCAATATGTATAAGTTTCATTCACTGGGTTAGAAGGTAGAGTAGACACAGATAGGTAGATCACACAAAGCAGAACATGACTGAGAATACTTCAATAATTTGGTCAAGAAATAAGGTCAAAATTTAAGATTAACTTTCTATAGGACTAATTATATCGGCTTCAATAGGAGCTGACTAAAATATGGATTAATAATAATTTTCATGCAAGACAATTGCAAACATAGTTTGGCTAATTAACTCTACTTATGTAAAGAGTGGTCAAGATTTGTCCTTCCTCAATTGCTATGTTATGTGAGAAGAAGGTGATATCTAAGATTGAGGTATAATTCAAATCTATTAGATTCATACCATTTACAACTGGATGGCTTGAAAAAAAATTGACGTGTTGTTATTATTATTACATGCAAGGGATATATTGACCACACTTGCGCAAATAGCTCACTTCGCAAATGATTGGTGTTGCATGTATTGTCTAGAATGCAACAAGGAATTTGAGGAAACAAGGCACCAAAAGCAGTGTCCAGGGTATTTTGGATATAGTAACTTAGACCCGATGTAATACTTATGTTCTTTTTTTTAAAAAAGTTTTTCCACAATCTATTTATTTAATAAAAATGAACATTTCAAATACATAACATCAACAAAAATTAGACAGATTGCGTTTGACAATAATGGCTACTAATGGTCCGGAAACGACAAAAGAAAGGAATTATTGTAGAAGAATTGTTGGGATATATACAACGGATTACTTAATACGAATGAAATAGGTATTCTGAAATCACATAAAGTTCATAGTAGAAGATGACATCAAGTTTAAGGTTAGTCAAAAACATAATATGGGTAACTAAATGGTGGATCGACATCATCTACGTAGGTTAGTTAGTAGATTAGTTTGGTTTTTATTATGTTTTCTACTTATCTACACAATTTTGGTGGTTTTATCTACTCTTTTAAGGTTTATCTTCGCTTTAATGGCGATTCTTGGTTATTGGGTTGAGATTTAAGATCAATAGTTATGCTCTCCATGCTCTCCAACGACGAAACCTTCATCAAGGTTGTCTCCGACGACGGAATCTACATCGGAATCTTTATCATCAACTTATCCGGCGACGGAACCTCCATATGCGGTCTTTTTGACGACGAAGCTTCATCAAAAAAATAATGTTCTCTGCCTATTTGGAGGATCAACAACATGACCATGATAGATGAGTCAGCTGGAGCGAAATAGGAGCATGTGAAGACTTTATGGACGATATTGATTAGTTGATTTCACTGAGATGAGAGCTGCTGACGACATATTTACAAAAAATATTTAAACTTCCATGTTCATGTAGAGCATTATCTTATTACAAGCAATGAACCTAAATAAAAAAGTGTCTGGAAGTTAACATTATATTTCTTTCGTTTGAGCAAATCTCCGGTGGTAAACTATTAAAGGAAAAAACAGAGAACATGTCAAATTTAAACATGGGCATATCAAATTGAATGTTGGGCATGGGCATGAAAGCACAAAACTATGGTCTTGGGAATCTCAAAATTGATCATAGGCATGTCAAATTTAAACTTGGGCATATCAAGTTTAATCGAGGGCATGGGCATAAAAGCACAACCCGACGGTCTTAGGCATATCAAAATTGATCCTAGGCATGTCAAATTTAAACTTGGGCATTTAAAATTGAATGTTTGGCATGGGAAAGAAAGCACAAGCCTACGATATTGTGCATCTCAAAATTGATACTAGGCATGTCAAATTTAAACTTGGGCATATCAAGTTTAATCTTGGGCATGAGAATGAAAGCACAACCCTACGGTCTTAGGCATCTCAAAATTGATCCTAGGCATGTCAAATTTAAACTTGGGCATATCAAATTGAATGTTGGCATGGGCATGAAAGCACAACCCTACGGTCTTGGGAATCTAAAAATTGATCCCAGGCATGTCAAATTTAAACTTGCGCATATCAAGTTTAATCTTGGGCATGGGCATGAAATCACAACCCTATGGTCTTAGGCTTCTCAAAATTGATCCTAGGCATGTCAAATTTAAACTTGGGCATATCAAGTTTAATCTTGGGCATGGGCATCAAAGCACAACCCTACGGTCTTAGGCATCTCAAAATTGATCTTAGGCATGTCAAATTTAAACTTGGGCATATCAAATTGAATGTTGGAATGGGCATGAAAGCACAACCGTACGGTCTTGGGAATCTCAAAATTGATCTTAGGCATGTCAAATTTAAACTTGCGCATATCAAGTTTAATCTTGGGCAGGGGCATGAAATCACAACCCTTTGGTCTTAGGCATCTCAAAATTAATCCTAGGCATGTCAAATTTAAACCTGGGCATATGAAATTTAATATTGGGCATGGGCATGAAAGCACAACCCTATGGTCTTGGGCATCTCAAAATTGATCCTAGGCATGTCAAATTTAAACTTGGGCATATCAAATTGAATGTTGGGCATGGGCATGAAAGCATAACCCTACGGTCTTGGGAATCTCAAAATTGATCCTAGGCATGAAAGCACAACCCTTCGGTCTTGGGAATCTCAAAATTGATCTTAGGCATGTCAAATTTAAGCTTGGGCATATCAATTTGAATGTTGGGCATGGGCATGAAAGCACAACCGGACGGTCTTAGGCATCTCAAAATTGATCCTAGGCATGCTAAATTTAAACTTGGGCATATCAAGTTTAATCATGGGCATGTGCATGAAAGCACTGCCCTACGGTCTTAGGCATCTCAAAAGTGATCCTAGGCATGTCAAATTTAAACTTGGGCATATCAAATGGAATGTTGGGCATGGGCATGAAAGCATAAAACTACGGTCTTGGGAATCTCAAAATTGATCCTAGGCATGTCAAATTTAAACTTGGGCATATCAAGTTTAATCATGGGCATGGGAATGAAAGCACAACCCGACGGTCTTAGAAATTTCAAAATTGATCCTAGGCATGTCAAGTTTAAACTTGGGAATTTCAAATTTGATTGTTGGGCATGGGAATGAATACACAAGCCTACGATATTGTGCATCTCAAAATCGATCTTAGGCATGTCAAATTTAAATTGGGCATCTCAAGTTTAATCTTGGGCATGGGCATCATAGCACAACCCTACGGTCTTAGGCATCTCAAAATTGATCTTAGGCATGTCAAATTTAAACTTGGGCATATTACGCTTAATCTTGGGCATGGGCATGAAAGCATAACCCTTCGGTCTTGGGAATCTCAAAATTGATCCTAGGCATGTCAAATTTAAACTTGGGCATATCAAATTGAATGTTGGGCATGGGAATGAAAGCACAAGCCTACGGTCTTGGGAATCTCAAAATTGATCCTAGGCATGTCAAATTTAAACTTGGGCATGGGCATGAAATCACAACCCTACGGTCTTAGGCATCTCAAAGTTGATTCTAGGCATGTCAAATTTAAACTTGGGCATATCAAATTGAATGTTGGCATGGGCATGAAAGCACAACCCTATGGTCTTAGGCTTCTCAAAATTGATCCTAAGCCTGTCAAATTTAAACTCGGGCATATCAAATTAAATGTTGGGCATGGTCATGAAAGCACAACCCAACGGTCTTGGCATCTCAAAATTGATCATATGCATGTCAAATTTAAACTTGGGCATATCAAATTGAATGTTGGGCATGTGAATGAAAGCACAACCCTACGGTCTTGGGAATCTCAAAATTGATCCTAGGCATGTCAAATTTAAACTTGGGCATATCAAGTTTAATCTTGGGCATGGGCATGAAAGCACAACCCTACGGTCTTGGGAATCTCAAAATTGATCCTAGGCATGTCAAATATAAACTTGGGTATACCAAATTGAATGTTGGGCATGAGCATAAAAGCACAACCCGGCGGTCTTAGGCATCTCAAAATTGATCCTAGGCATGCCAAATTTAAACTTGGGCATATCAAGTTAAATCATGGGCATGGGCATGAAAGCACAACCCTACGGTCTTATGCATCTTAAAATTGATCCTAGGCATGTCAAATTTAAACTTGGGAATATCAATTTGAATGTTGGGCATGGGCATGAAAGCACAACTCTATGGTCTTGGGAATCTCAAAATTGATCCTAGGCATGTCAAATTTAAACTTGATCATAACAAATTGAATGTTGGGCATGGGAATGAAAGCACAACCCTACGGTCTTGGGAATCTCAAAATTGCCATTTTTTCTCTCTCCTAGAATTTTTGCTCTGACGATTTTTTAGGTATTCAATTTTTAGCGGTGCACCGACTAGAATCATCATCTGGCTGATTTTTGCTGGCTGAGTCTTCAGGTGAATCGAGTTTACTACTCAATCATTATTTCCTCTCTTTAATTTGCTCAAATGATCTTGTCTCCAGAATTAGGCTAGAAAAAAAAATTAAACTTTATCTTCTAGTTATTCTATACTGAATTGGGATGGGGGATCAATTGGATCTGCCTCAACCAACAAAGATATTAACTTATGCTAATCGTTTGAAGGGTAAGAAAGAATTACCCAAATATGACGTAGATCTATCTTCCTTGCCGATCCCTACTACTAAGGAAGGAATACCTTCAATTGTTATCCCAGAGGAGTTCTATATTGAAGGGTGTGCAATATGGAAGTTCAGCCTAATTGGTAGACTATATTTCAAAGACCTAAATCTTTCAGATGTGAAAAAAAAAACTTGGAATTACAATGGCAGTTGGGGGAAGGCCGGGTTCAGTTTGTTCCTTTGAATAGAGGTTTTTTCATAATCAAATTGCAATCCCAGCGAGAAATTTCTCTTCTTGGCCGTGCAATGTTGGAGGGTAGAACTGATTTGGAGGGGCATATTTTGGAGGAATCTCCAAAAGCTGTGAGTCCTATCAAACTTGTGCCTGGAAATTATGCTTCTTATGAAGACGAGCATGGTGATCTCTTGGAAGGATATGAGGATTATGGGGACTTGGATTTAGCGGGTTCTCAGTCCAAGAAGAACAACTTTAGACAAGAAAATAGGGGAAATTGAGAGGAATTGCAAAATTACGTTTTTGATTTTCTAGTTCGATTAAGTTGGGTATTAAAGTGAAGCTTGGCAGTGTAAAAGTAAAGTTGGGTAAGAAAGTGGAGCATGGGTATTAAGTGGATAGTGCTAAGAAGTTAGTTGAATGTTTCACCTTTTGGGATAGAATGTTTAAGAAATTAGAAGGTAGTGGAAGCTCTTGAGTGTGTTTCTTTTGTTTTGTATACTTTTGTTGTTTATATTGTGCTTTCGAGCATTTGTGTGATTTTTTCTTGTTTTGTCCCCTCTGGTTTATGGGGTTGGGGTGGCTTTGTTCATCATTTTTGTAATTCTTAATTACATTTAATAAACCTTTTTTTGACCGAACAAAAATAAAATAAAATGCAATCGCAAAATGATAAAACTAAGATTCTAGAAGCTAAAAAATGGGTGGTAGCACAACAAAAAATAAACCTGATCGAGTGGTTTCCTAGTTTTGATGCAGATAAACAGCGATCCTCTAGGGCGTCTGTTTGGGTAAAATTTCCAGGGTTACCAATGGAGTTTTGGATAGAGTTAATGGCTATGGGGAAAACTTTAGGTACGCCGATTGTGGTTGATAAGAGAACTTTGGCTCATGAATATGGCCATTTTTCTTCAGTTCTCATTGATATTGATTTTACTGACCTAAAATCTGAGGACATACATGTGGCTGTTGGAGGTTTGGAATTTTTGCAGAATTTTGAAGTTCTGAAGAAACCAAAATTCTGCTCTAAGTGTGGTATTATTGGTCACACAGATTCTAAATGTAGAAAGAAAGGAAAAAATAATACTGATATTGCACTCATGCAAGATGTTATCGTTCCTAATGACCCAGGGCAAAGTGTCTTAACTTCAGCTAATGCTCTAAAGCTCGTACAACATAATGCTGGGATGAATGGAAATAAGCGAGAATAAAAAAAAAGGTAAATCTGCTCCGGTGATTCCTTTTGTAACAAAAAAGTATAGCCAACCTAGGAATGACAAAATGGAGGCTGACACTGATTTAGAAAAAATTGAAGATGGTGTTCAACCGCACCAACAGTTGAGAGATGCGTTTCAAGAATCTGAAGAAGCTTTGCTTTTGGCGAATGCTGAGTTTGAAAAAAACAGGACTGCCCTGGAGCGTTCAATTTTAGTTGATAGAGCAAAGTCGGTGAGTACTTCTGATGTACAAACTAAATAGGGTAGGAATGAGAGGTCTACACATACAACACCAATTTGTGATGATCTTGAGCGGAGCTCGGAGTATGTTTCTCATAACAAGTTAAATATTCTGGGTGAAAGTTGCACAGAACTTTCGGTTTTGGGTAAAATTGATGAAACTGCAAGACAGAAAAATCTTCAAAGAATAAAGGGTAAACAAACAACTGTAGCAAATATGATAAATGTGGAACCTATGCCAGACTCTGCTGATAACTCAGAATTGGGTATTCGTGGTCGCAAGGGTGTCTCTCTTATTCTAAAAAACACATCAATTTCTGCTAACCAAGTGAAGCTGTCCAAGAATAACAATCCAAGGGTTTAATTATGCGGGTCCTTTTCTGGAATATTAATGGTGTTGCTCGTGTAGCGGCATAATCAAAAATTAGAGATTTAATTAGAGATTTTAAGCTGGAGGTTTTTTGTCTGGCGGAGCCGAAAGTAGCTTATGCGTCTAATTGTTGTAGAAGACTGCAGATGGAAGGTTATTCTCAGGTTGTTATTCATAATGCTTCTTCTTCTAGTATTGCTAATCTTTGGATTCGCTACAGGGAAGAGCATATTGTTTCAATTGTTAATAGAAGCAAGCAGGCTATTACGGTGGAGGTTGAGGGGGTGCACATTTCTTTTGTTCACGCGAGTTATGTCCAGGTGACAAGGCGAAGGCATTGGGAGCAACTTAATATGTAGAATGGGGTTATTCCTTGGCTGGTGATGGGTGATTTCAACTGTGTTTTGTGTTTGAATGAGAAAATAGGTGGTATGGAACCTAGGACTTCGATCATAAATGAGTTTAGTGATTGGTTAGATGATAATGACCTCTTTGAAGCTCATTCTTTGGGCTCTAAGTTCACTTGGGCGAATGGGAAATCTGGTTCTAAGAGGATCATCAGTAAGCTAGATAGGGCAGTCATAAATGGTGCTTGGATGGCTAAGTTCGAGAATTGGCGGTGTAAAGCTCTTCCATGGGAAGTTTCTGACCATTAAACTCTTATTGGTTATCCGTTTGTGGCTCCACGGCAGAAGAGATCTCCTTTTAGAGTTCAGAAAATGTGGTTCTTACATGATAATTTTAACGAAATGGTTACTAAGAGTTGGAATGCTCCAGCTAATGGGTCGCAGGATTTAATTTTTCCTTTTAAGTTGAAAAGACTGAAGGTGACTGATAGGTGTCTAAAACACCTTGATATTTATCTATTGTTTATGCTTTCTTCGCTAAGTTTTCTTGTAAAATATGTATCTTATGTTTGCTTTTGAGTATTTAGGTACTTTGGAGTCACTTGGAACTAAAGAAGAAGAAACAGGGCAAAAGTCTCATCTCATGTGCAAATGCTTTTGGAGGCGGATTATTTCTCACAATTTACTTTTATTTCTTCATCTATGTCTGAAAAGTATGTCGGCTTTAGTGATGCAACTTTTCTGTCTGAAAATCACGACAACTTTAGTGATGACTCTCATTGAAGAGAAAAAGTGAATCTGAGAAATAAGGGATGGTTGATGTTGGTGGAATTCGAAAGAAAGCATCAATTTGGAGCACGAAAGGCGAAAGCGTCATTTCAATATGCAAGCACTATTGGAAGCACAGTGGATCAAAAGGAGTTATCATTATTTGGCGGCTCTTATCAATACTTAGGGTGCCTAGAGTCATCTGGGTACCCCCTTATCCAATTCACCTGAGTGGCAGTATCATGTTAGTTTCTCTTACCCTAAAATTCAGAGAAGAGTATCTTCTCATTATTTCCTACAACACCTGAAACCGAGAAGAGAGAAGAATGGCGGCTACTAGAGTTCAGAAAAGAAAAAAAAGATTTGGGGATGAATTTGAAGAGTGGGTTTTGGTTGATCAGCTGTTGGTAATGCTGTGATGAAGAAGAGATGAAGGATTTCGATCTGTTGCTGCTGGTGGAAGGAAGGGGATTTGAATCTGATTAGGGTCTCTTAAAAATTGAAGAACATCAAGTATAGGAGAAGAATAAGGTTTATCCAGTGCAAATGGTTGAACCCTGCGGTCTTAGGCATCTCAAGACAGTTCTAAGCTCTTTTTCTCTTTCCAAAAAAGGGCGATTTTTCAGGCGATTTTAAGTTTTGGAAATTTTAGTGAAGATTCGTTCGTGTTCATTTACTGTTGATTAATGATGGAGGATCCTATTGATCCATCCATCCCTGTCAAGCTGCTAACATATGCTGACCGTCTCAAGGGGAGAAAGGTTTTTCCAAAAACAGTGGTAGATATAAAAACACTACCAAATCCAACCAAAAAGAGGGTAAACCATCTGTGGAAATTCCATAAGAACTATACTTAGAAGGATGCGCGATTTGGAAGTTTAGCCTAATAGGTAGGCTGGATCTTAAGGAGCTTCTGTTTTCGGAGGTCAAGATTAATCTTCTGAAGCAATGGAAATTAAGTGAAGATCGTGTTCATTTTGTACCACTGAATAGAGGTTTCTTCATCATCAAGGTGCAATCGCAGGAAGAGAAATCCAACATTTTGGAAGCTGAAAAATGGGTTATTGCTCAACAAACACTTAATCTAATGGAATGGTATCCAAGCTTCGATCCGGATAGGCAGATATCTTCTCGAACTTTAGTGTGGGTTAAGTTCCAGGGATTGCCAATGGAGTTTTGGCTCGAAAAAACTCTTTTGGCAATGGGAAAAGCTTTGGGTAATCCGATTGTAGTCGATAAAAAAACCCTAGCTCATGAGTATGGGAATTTTGCTTCGGTGCTTGTTGATATTGATTTTGCGGAATTGGATACGGAGGTTATACATGTTTCAGTAGGAGGTTTGGAATTTTGGCAATCGTTTGAGATTCAAAAGAGGCCTAAATTCTGCTCCAATTGTTGTATTATTAGTCACCAGGATTCAGAATGTAGGAAAAAAAAGAAACCTCAAACAATACCAAAAACTGATAACCCAATTTCAGGTGTTCATCCGCAGACGGAAGTGAATGAATGGCAGGAGGTGAGGAGCAGGAAGAAAGGAAAGACTCCTCCAATAATACCGGTAGTTCCCGAAGTTAAAGACAAAAATGGGGGAGGTACGTCCTTTGTAACTGAATTTGATGAATTTGATGAAATAGGAGACACTAGTTATGTCGATGAACTAAACAAAACGGTGCAAGAAGATCTAAACAATCTGGAAGCTAATAAGATTTTGTCTGATGCAGTGTATGCCCAAAATAAGAAAGCTCTAATTCAGAAGAAATTTCATCACTCTAGAACAGTTATTCCCCCAGTTGTTAGGAGTGATAACAGTGGGAAAACCTTGGCAGTTATGGGTAAAATTGATGAAGTCAAGAGACAGGCAAAAATCTTACAGAATAAAACTATAAATAAGACGCTGAACTCTTTGAGGGATGATTACTCTATGTCGGATCCGGAGGATAACTCTCTATTGGGAATTCGAGCGCGAAGGGGTACCTCGCCAGGTATCACTACCTCCTCAAACTCTGTTAAACAAGCTAAGATAATTAAGAAACCAACCCCCAAAGTTTAATTATGCGGGTGCTCTTTTGGAATATAAATGGGGTGGCACGTGAAGTGGCACATAAAAAGATTAAAAGTTTAATAAGGGAGTTCAATCCGCATATTTTCTGCCTGGATGAACCTAAGGTTGCTTTTTCTTCTAATTTTGGTAGTACACTTCAGTTGGAAGGTTTCTCTCCAACAATTATTCACAACTCTTCTGATACAAATATTGCTAATCTTTGGGTTTATTTTTTGATTGATTTAAACCCTACGGTGCTGCACTTGAGTAAACAACAGATTTCTGTGGAGGTGGAGGGAGTGCATATCTCTTTTGTGCATGCTAGCTACATCCAAGTTACTAGAAGAAGCCTGTGGCATCAGCTGTCGATGCAAGATGCTAATACTCCATGGTTGGTCATGGGAGATTTTAACTGTATTCTAAGGCTGGATGAGAAGAAGGGGGTGCGAGAGCCGAGGACCTCCGCTATTGATGAATTTAGTGAATGGATGGATGACAACAATCTCTTCGAGGCTGATCATCTGGGTACAAAATTTACTTGGTCGAATAGACAATCGAGCTCTGAGAGAATTATAAGTAAACTTGATAGGGCTATTATTAATGGTGCTTGGTTGGAAAGGTTTGAAAACTGGCGGTGTAAAGCTCTCCCAAGAGAAATTTCAGATCATTCGGTCCTCTTAGGTTTCCCGGTGGTGGTGGCTCGTCCTATAAGAGCTCCGTTTAGAATTCAGAAAATGTGGTTCCTACATTCTGATTTTATAAGTATGGTTCAGGAGTGCTGGAATGGTGAAGTTCATGGTGAGGCAGACTTCATTTTCCCTTACAAACTGAAAAGGTTGAAAGGGGTTATCAAGCAGTGGAACTGGGAGGTTTTTGGTAACATTAACTCTCGTTTAAAGCAGGATGAGTTGCGTTTTGAAACTGCGTCGCGCATCTCAGATGAAGACCCAACTAATATTGCAAACCTTAATAACATGAAGACTGCGATGAAAACTCTTGCTGACACAAGACTTCAAAACTCTCCTTTTTTAAAGCAGAAATCAAGGAATCAGTGGCTTCTTGAGGGATCATCAAACTCAAACTTCTTTCACAACAGTATTCGGATAAGAAGAAGTGCAAACACAATTTCTGAGATTGAGGACAACAATGGGGTTCTTATTTCGGACAGTAACCAAATTCGCGATCATGTGGTACAATACTATGAAGACAAGTTTAATGGCCGATAGGAGGATTATGATATGGAGTTGTTTGACTATCAGCATGCTTCGATTACCCCAGAGGAAAGCGTGGCAATGGATAATATCCCAGAAGATGAGGAAATAAAAAAAGCAGTTTTTGATTTAGGAGCTGATAGCGCGCCGGGTCCGGATGGTTTTTCGGGGTGTTTTTATCGCCACTGTTGGGAAATTATAAAGGAGGATTTGGTTAGAGCAGTGAAGCATTGTTGGAGAAATTAATATATTCAAAAAGGGGTTAACTCTAGCCTTATAATTCTACTGGCTAAGGTAAGAGGAGCTAAAAATATGAACAGTTTTCGGCCTATAGGTCTTAGTAACTTTTTATTCAAATTTTTTACTAAGATTCTTGCTACTAGACTGGGGACTGTTATGGAAAAGCTGGTTTCAGAGGAGCAGGTGGCTTTTTTGAAGGGCAAAAACATTCATGAGAACATTAGTTTGGCGTCCGAAATGGTTAATGAACTTCAAGTTAAGCGTAAGGATGGTAACATTGGTCTGAAGCTGGATATTACTCAGGCGTTTGATACTGTGTGTTGGTCTTTCGTGCTGCAAGTTTTTCGGAAGTACGGCTTCTCGGAAAGGTGGTGCTCTTGGATCTTGCATATCCTGAACTCGGCTAGGATTTCGATTCTGCTGAATGGAAGCCCGAAAGGATACTTTGCTATTAATAGAGGTCTTCGCCAGGGAGATCCTCTGTCGCCTTTGATTTTTGTCCTTATTGAGGACGTGCTGAGCAGAAACATCTTGAAGTTGTTCGCCGAGAATAAAATGACCCCAATGGTTAGAAGAGGTATTTATACTCCTACGCACCTTTTCTTTGCTGACGACATTATGGTATTTTGTAAAGGAAATGGTAAAAGCTTGCAGAATCTTATGTCCTTATTGAGTAAACACCAAAGAGCTTCAGGGCAGTCAGTTTGTTCTCATAAGAGTAGAATTTACTTTGGGGGGGGGGGGGGACTTTGTCTAGGAGAACTGTTCTGGCAGATTACTTGGGTATGACGATTGCTAGCTTTCCTGATCGCTATGTAGGAGTGCAACTTATGCCTGGCTCAGTTAAGTACCACCACATAGCTAATGTGGTTGAGAAGATCAAAATGCAGCTCTCTGGTTGGAAAGGAAGAAACCTGTCTTTCAATGACAGAATTGTGTTGGTGAAGTCTGTCATTAACAATTACTTTATCCACAATATGGCGATCTATTGGTGGCCGAGAAAGTTCATAATTCAATGTGAAAGAGCAATTAGAAATTTTATTTGGTCAGGAGACTCTAATGTTAGAAGATCAGTGGTGGTGGATTTTGATAAAATCTGTTGCCCTGTCGAGGAGGGAGGGTTAGGTTTGACTCGTATGTCTACTATGAACTCTGCGATGCTGATGAAGCTGTGGTGGAATATTAGAACTGCGAAGAAGAAATGGGCGGGTTTCTTCCGCTCCAAATTCTTTGGTAGAAATGGGCAGATTAGAAAATACGGTGTTAAATCCTCTATCATCATTGGTATTCGTAAGGTGTACAAAGTGGTGGACTCTAACACTAAAGTGCTGCTGGGAGATGGTAGGTCTACTTCTCTGTACTATGATGCGTGGCTGGATAATATTTGTGTAGCTGATATGTTACAGGATTATTCGCTAGACAGAAACCTCAGGGTGAGTGATATGCTGGTGAATAACCAATGGAGGTTCCCAGAGATGCACTCCACCATCTTCTCGAGAGCCCGGATTAATGTAAATCACCTGCAAAACCCGGGTGTAGGTGAAGATACTCGAATTTGGATGCTGGAATACAAGGGATACTTCACTGTGGGTTCGGCAAAGAACTTGATTAGACAGAGATACGGGGGCCTAGAGGGGACTTCCTTGATTTGGCGAAAAGAGATCCATCCTACTCGGCGGCCCGAATCGGAAATTCTGCGTAAGGCGTGTGCAACTAATGACCTGATCAAAGAAAGATTCAAGATTCATCTTCCAAACAACTGCTCTATGTGTGGGGTTGAAGAGGAGACGCTTGACCATGTCCTTTATCACTGTTCTTTTGCTGCAAGAGTGTGGAATTGGATTGGGCATATTTTTAAGGTGAAGGCAGATGTTAATCTGGTGACCTCTTGCGGAGCTGTAAAGGGGAGGAGTGCGATGATTCGTGATTTGTGGCTGCTCTCAAATTTGGTTATTAGAGCGGAGCTGTGGAGGGTAAGAAACAGAGCTGTTTTTGATGACAAAAAGCCGTGCTGGAACTATTTCTGCAGGCAAGTGTTCATTCTTATTCAAGATTTTTCAGTGCGCCTTAAGGGTTTCATGCACAATTATGTTGATGATGTTCGTCTGCTGGAATACTTTGGAGTAAAGCATAGGCGTGTAAATTTGGTTGATCCGGTGGAATGCTTCTGGTTACCGCCGGAAACGGATGAACTTCAGTTAAGTTGTGACGGGGCAGCTAGAGGCAGTCCGGGTGTGGCGGGTGCTGGAGTTATTTCTAGAGATGCCGCTGGTCAGGTTCTTGGTGCACTGTCACTGGGCTTGGGCACAACAACAAACTACTTAGCTGAAATCTACAGTATCTTGGTGGGCTTGGAATGGGCTACTATATGGGGTTTCAATAGGGTATCTATCAGATCAGATTCGATGTCGGTTGTTCACTCTTTCAAAGAAAAAACTTTACCTTGGTTTGCTAATCCGAGGTGGCTGGCAATTAAGCAAGTGTATGTAAACATCAATTTCATTCACACGTTTAGGGAAGTTAACTTCTCGGCGGATACCATGGCGAAAAAAGGATGCTTTCTAGAAAATGAAGTGGGAATTCATCACGAGGGAAGGCCAATTTTTTTAAACACTGCTTAAAAGCCGTATGTGGCATATTATAGATTCAAGTAATGCCTTTTAGGCTCAGGGTTCTTGTACCCTGTCTTTTTTAAAAAACTTTCGTGTATTCTTCGCTGTTTATTAATACAATTTTGACTTAACAAAAAAAAAAAAAGCAGTGCAAATGGTTGAAGTTGGCTATGAATTTGATGGTCTCTAGCGGAGAAGCTATCGAAGTGCTTCCCTAGTCGAGTTCAATTTCAGAAAACTGGTGAGACGGGTTGAGCTGGAATGTATGGAAGCAGAGATTAAGGTTGATGGTGTTGTTTCAATATGTTTGCTATGGAATACAGATGAGCTGGGGCAGTTAGAGACTGAGGTGCAACTTTTATTGTGATGTGTGTGTGCAATTCAGGGAAGTGCTAATGATGGAGGGAAGTGATAACTCGGTGGTGTTGAATAAAAAAGACGAGACTAGAAGTTGAGCTCGAGTCTGTGGTGGTAATATGAAATGGTGGAATATTGTATGGAAGGTTAAGAGGGACGGGTTCTTGGGTTATCACAGGATGGAGATGGCAGTGATCATATTTGGTGATTGGTGACTGATGAGAAGTCGCGTGTTGCTGGAAATTACTTGGAGCAGGCATGAGCTAGTAAAATGCCTTTGCAGAGATGGGTTCAAGAGAATGGTATGAAAATAGAGAACTGGAGTTGTGAGACCGCATTTTAATTGGAGGTTAGTGATGCTGTGTAGAAGACAAGCAGAACTGAATTTCTAGGAGTGGAGGTCTGCACTGAGAGCTGGTGTTGCTCCTACGAAGGAGATAGAAGCCTGAACCTAATGGTGTTGTCGCCACTGAGAATGACAGTATGGGGTTGATGTTGGCTACATGGAGCTGCGTTTGTAGTGAATTGAGCTGATGTTACTTTGTCGGTGGGTAGTGCACGGAGATGGATACAAAACTGATTATGGGGTTGCTATTGTCGGTGATATTGCAGGGAATTACAGCTTGTTACGGATGAGTATGAAGCTACAGCTAAAGACAAGTGGATGATGTTGCTGTGACTGGGAGCTGACTGAAGTTGCAGTTACAGGGATGGAGTGTATTTATTGATGCTGTACGGGTGATGAGTAGCTGCAGAATTGAAGAATTGCAGCTGAGAGTTGAGCATAGTGGAGAAAGATGAATCTGTGGTGGAGTTCAGTTGGCAGCTTGCATTGCAGGCATATTACAGATGCAGCTGTCAATGTTAGGTAGAAATGATTGCATCCAGGGATGGATTAGGGGACCTGAACTGAGGGTTGTAGTTGAAGCTGACTTGAGCTCTTGTTGTAGGTGTATATGGTTCAAAGTTGAATGGATGGTTGCAACAGCAGGTGGTACTGATATGGCAGTGGTGTTGGTTGTGAAACTGTGACTCGAATGGTGACTGAGTTGACTTCCCGGCTACCTGAGATGGATTCCGGCGACTCTTCCGGTCAACTTCCGGCACTTTCACCAGTTCTCCGGCGACTTTATGGGACCTCCGTTGATACTTTTTGGGCACATTTTATACATAGGTTTCTCTTGTGTGGGCTTGGTGGATATATTGGACTTGGACTTTTGAGACTTAACCTAGTTTTGAAAGGGGGAAAAGCTACAAAAAGGGATGACTTCTACAACTTTGTTTATCACGTATTTTCTATTCTACTTGGAGTTTTGCAGAGAGCTGGAACTAGGGATTGCTTCCTTGTTTTATTTTCATCTTCATTATTTCATTTATTATATTTGATGATGAACTCCATATTTATGAGTAACTAAAACTCTTTTTGATTAAGGGCGATTTCGAAGCCCGAAGTATGAATCTATAATTGATATGAAATAACTTATTCTATTGCATTTATTTATGTTATTGATTGATTTTCTACTATGCTATTATTGTTTATGGATTATTTGTTAAGGGCTTAAGTTCGAAATTGAATCATTAATTTTTAATCTATTTGCTAGTTTAGATTTTCTTCGACCCGTAATTGTCTAGAGAAGATAAACACAAGTAGCAATATGTGGGTATTGATGATGGGACTTTGTTAAGTATCCATATGTAGAAATCAACACTAGTAGGTGATTCATGCTTTTGAGTTCATCACTAGGAGCAACCTTATCTCACAAAACTTAGAGCATTTGTTTAAGTCACACCTAGTAAGCGTACCTCTAGGAAACTTGGCAAGTAGGAACCGGTAGTTGAGCGCTTTCGTATCCGGTGAGCTTAGGAGATAATAACAGAATAGTTGAGCGTACTAATTATTCTAGGGTTGTTAGTAACATGATAATGCAAAGAACTTGGCTATATATCAATTTGGTTTGTATTCCGTGGTCTAGAATGAACCTTTAATCAATTCCATCTCATTTTTGAATACAATTTACAAATTTTAGAATTTCTACAACACAATCATCTTTGCTAAGAGTATTTTCATAACAACTTAGACTTCATACCTCCCTTGGGATGATCCTACTTACATTATACTACTTTCTAGTTAAAGAGAAGTAGAAAATTTTTATTTTTGCGAGATTCGACGCCTCATCAAAATTTGCGCCGTTGCCGGGGAGGCAATGGCGAGTTTAGTTGTTATTTTTATTCTTAGTTTATACTTTTGCTTTTATTTACAATTTCTGTTTACTTATTCAATCTCTTAGAATCTGATTTTCAGGTACTACTTCTTTGGTGAATGCGCGGAGAGGGCAGACCAAGTCCTATTGGTATACGTCTTCATTCAGACACTTTACTTAGAGATTTCATTCGAGCAGTGAATACTCCACTTCCTCCTAGTTCTACACCAAGTGAATTCTCGGACTTGGACGAAGAGGAAGACAACACAATGGGAGCTCGACCGCCTGCTCCAAGAACACTCAAGGAGCTCACTTCTCCAAACCTAGATCAATAGCCTTTATGTATTCAGCTGAATGGAAACATTGAGTTGAAGCCGCAATTGATCAACTTGCTGCCCAAATTCAGAGGTTTAGCGGGATAAGATCCTAATCGTCACTTATAACAATTTCATCATGTTTTAACTAGTATGAAGCAAGCAATTGCAGATGCGGATATGGCTATGATGACAGCTTTTCCTTTTTCCCTTATAGATGCTGCATGAGAATGGTTCTTTTGCTTACCCGCTGGAAGCATAACCACATGGAATGGAATGAAGAAATTGTTCCTTGAGAAGTATTTTCCAACATCAAAAGCAGCTGTGATTCGCAAGGAGATTTGTGGTATTAGGAAAATATCGGGAGAGACTCTCTATGAGTATTGGGAGCGCTACAAGAAGCTTCTAGCTAGCTGTCCACACCACCAAATCAGCGATCAACTTGTGATTCAATATTTCTATGAGGGGTTGATTTCTACTGAGAGACATTTGATTGATGCCGCAAGTGGTGGTGCACTTACCAACAAGACTATTGCGGAAGCTACAAGTTTGTGGGAGAACATGGCCGAAAATACACAACAATTCTTCACTAGAGATGAATCAGCGGTAAGGAAGGTTAATGAAGTTGGAAATTCTTCA
The DNA here is from genome assembly GCA_023529315.1 of Papaver bracteatum. Classification (NCBI taxonomy): domain Eukaryota; kingdom Viridiplantae; phylum Streptophyta; class Magnoliopsida; order Ranunculales; family Papaveraceae; genus Papaver; species Papaver bracteatum. The sequence goes on along the minus strand of JAJJWX010005269.1, from coordinate 17,128 downwards.
CACATGGAACATAGGATGGGCAACATGGAGAGGATGATGCATCAAATAGCAGCGGTTGTCATACCATCATCATCATATACCGAAGATGTTGATCAAGCAAGTGTCATGTATCAAAATCAGCAAAGGCCAAGATATGATCCATACTCTAGCACATATAATTCGGGTTGGAGAGATCATCCCAATTTCAGCTACGCCAACAAGCAAGCGGCAGTTCCCAATCCTACTTTTAATCAACAAGGTGGGTACCATTTCTTGCAAAAGCCACGTCAAGAAACTCAAGGCACGAGTATAGATGACAAGTTGAATCTCATTCTCAACACAATGGTGCAAGATAAGCAAAAGTCAGAGATGGATATGAAAGACATCCGAACACAAATGGGTCAATTAGCTACTGCCGTGAGAAATTGGAAGCACAAGCATAGGGAAAACTTTCTTCGCAAATAGTAAATCACAAGGAGAATGCAAATGCTATTGAGTTACGAAGTGGGAAGCAAGTAGAGAAACTGGAAACATCACCGGCGTCCAATGAACCTGATTTGGAGAAAGAAGAGGGTGAAACATCCCCTAAAAAGGCTGACTCGATAACAAATTCTAACTCTAAAACTCGTGTTTCTACTTATGTTACTACTCCTCATTTTCCTAGCAGGTTTGCAAAGTCGAACAAGTAGACATTGTACCAAGAGCTTTTGGAAATCTTTAAGAAGATTGAAGTGAACATTACACTCATTGAGGCGATAAGGCAAGTTCCGCGCTGGGCAAAGTTCTTGAAGGAATTGTGCACTAACAAGCACAAATTGACCGGTAATGAAGTAATGAGTGTGGGGGGAAATGCTTCGGAATATCTTCAAAAGAAACTCCCACCTAAGTTGAAAGATCCCGGTAGTTTCACTATACCATGTACTATTGGTAAAGTCAGGTTTGAGCGTGCTATGCTAGATTTAGGAGCATCCATTAATGTTATGCCTACCTCCGTTTATGAATCATTGAAACTTGGACCTCTTAAAAATACCTGTATTGTTATACAACTTGATGATAGGTCTAATTCTTACCCAAAAGGGGTTATTGAAGATGTTTTGGTGCAGGTTAATCAACTCATATTTCCGACATATTTCTATGTTCTTGACATGATGGATGAGGATTCACCATCGACTACCCCGTTGCTGTTGGGTAGACCATTCATGAGAACTGCTAGAACAAAGATTGATGTTTTCAAGGGCGATTTAACTATGGAATTTGATGATGAGATCATAAGTTTCAATATCTTTGAGGCTATGAGATATCCTAGTGACGTGCATTCATGTTTTTCTATTGATATTATTGATTCTCTAGCTCAAAAGATGTTTGAATTGAATAGTGATGATTCTTTAGAAAACACCATAGTCGAAGGTTTAGGTTATGGGAAATACAAAGACATTGAAAATGAATTGTCTATTTGTGATGAGCTTAAAGAGGCTGTTTTATCTCTTAACTCATTACAAGAAGTTCCACAAAAGTATAATGCGTCTTATGTTTCTTTGCCGCTTACTAATGAGAAACTTTTACCGTCAATTGTGCCGGCACCTACTCTTGAGTTGAAACCTATTCCGGATCACCTTAAATACGTATATTTAGGTGACAATGAAGATCTACCGGTGATCATTGCCAACAACCTCACCGAGGTGCAAGAGGAGAAGCTTGTTCGAGTGCTAAGAGAGCACAAGTCTGCCATTGGATGGACTATTGCCGATATCAAAGGAATCAGTCCTTCCACATGTATGCACCGAATACTTCTTGAGGAGGGGCAAAACCACCAAGAGAAGCTCAACGTCGCTTGAACCCTCCAATGATGGAAGTAGTCAAGAAGGAAACCCTGAAGTTGTTGGATGCCGGGATTATCTATCCCATATCTGATAGCAAATGGGTGAGCCCGATTCAAGTCTTTCCAAAGAAGTCCGGTATCACGGTGGTGAAAAACGAAGACAATGACTTGGTTCCAACTAGAATCCAGACCGGTTGGAGAGTTTACATTGATTACCGAAAGCTCAACTCTACCACCCAAAAGGACCATTTTCCTTTACCATTCATTGATCAAATGCTTGAAAGGTTGGCTAGACATGCTTACTATTGTTTCCTTGATGGTTTTTCAGGTTATAACCAGCTTGTAATAGATCCGGAAGATCAAGAAAAGACGACGTTTACTTGTCCTTTTGGCACTTTTGCATATAGACGTATGCCATTTGGCTTGTGCAATGCTCCAGCAACTTTTCAACGTTGTATGGTAAGCATATTTTCAGATTATGTGGAAAGCATCATAGAAGTGTTTATGGATGATTTTAGCGTGTATAGTGATTCTTTTGACAAATGCTTAGATAACCTTGCACTTATTCTTAAACGATGCGTAGAAACTAATCTTGTGCTTAATTGGGGAAAATGTCACTTTATGGTGAATCATGGGATTGTGCTAGGACATGTTGTATCCTCTAAGGGGTTATAAGTTAACAAGGCTAAGATAGATTTGATTCGAAACTTACAATACCCCACAAATGTGAGGGAGGTTCGCTCTTTTCTCGGTCATGCAGGATTTTATAGGAGATTCATCAAGGATTTCTCCAAGATTGCAATGCCCCTGTGTAGACTTTTGCAAAAAGATGTGGCCTTTGATTGTGACAAGGAATGCAAGGAAGCTTTTGATACCTTGAAAGAGTTGTTGACTACCGCACCAATTATCAAACCACCGGACTGGAGAAATCCATTCGAGTTAATGTGCGATGCAAGTGATTATGCCGTTGGAGCCGTGTTGGGACAGCGAGATGGTAAAGTTCCATATGCCATTTATTATGCTTCTCGAACTCTCAACGGAGCGCAAATCAACTACCACACTACTGAAAAGGAACTTTTGGCCATAGTGTTTGCACTCGAGAAGTTTAGATCTTATTTAGTGGGTACAAAGGTGGTTGTTTTCTCCGACCATGCTACACTTCGATACTTGCTAACAAAGAAGGATGCTAAGCCAAGGCTCATAAGGTGGATACTCCTTCTTCAAGAGTTCAACATGCAAATCAAGGACAAAAAGGGAAGTGAGAATACTGTAGCGGATCATCTAAGCAGATTGGTTGTGTCTAAAGAAGCGATTCCTTTGCATGATAGCTTCCTGGATGAGCAACTCTTTGCGGTTGGTGGCACAACTCCATGGTACGCTGATATTGTTAAGTTCTTGGTGACGGGTCAAGTACCTAGTTCCATGTCTACATTTCAAAAACACGAGCTCAAGAAGATTGCCAAGAAATGTATATGGGATGAACCTTATTTGTGGAAGCATTGCTCCGATCAAATGATCCGCAGGTGCGTACCCGAATCCGAGTTCCAATCAATTCTGAATTTTTGTCACTCATATGCTTGTGGTGGCCATTTCGGAGCCAAGAGGACAGCCCTCAAGGTTCTCGAAAGTGGATTTTATTGGCCTACATTGTTTAAGGATGCATATTTGTTTTGCAAGGCCTGTGATAGGTGTCAAAGGACAGGAAACCTTGGTGCTAGAAACCAAATGCCGCAAACACCAATTCTCGATGTTGAGATTTTTTGATGTTTGGGGTATAGACTTTATGGGGCCTTTTGTGAATTCAAATGGGAAATTTTTTATACTTCTTGTTGTAGATTATGTTTCTAAGTGGGTGGAAGCTAAAGCCACTCCCACCAATGATTCTCATGTTGTTTGTGAGTTTGTGAAGGAACATATCTTTTCTAGGTTTGGAACACCTCGAGTGGTGATTAGTGATGGAGGCTCGCACTTCAAGAGATCCTTTCACGCTCTTCTAAAGAAATATAACATTTCTCATAAATTTGGTACACCGTATCATCCACAAACGAGTGGACAAGCTGAAATTTCCAACCGGGAGATTAAGTCCATCTTAGAGAAGACGGTGAACGTTACAAGGAAGGATTGGAGTTATAGACTCAATGATGCTTTGTGAGCTTATAGGACAGCTTATAAGACACCCATCGGTATGTCTCCTTTTAGGATTGTCTATGGAAAACCTTGCCATCTTCCCGTCGAACTTGAGCACAAAGCTTATTGGGCTATCAAGGTATGTAATATGGAATTAGATGCAGCTGGTGAACATAGAAAACTTCAACTCAATGAGTTAGAAGAGATACGAAATGATGCATATGAAAGTTCACCTTATTTACAAAGAAAAGACCAAGGCTTTCCATGATAAAATGATTTCCCGAAAGAGTTTTGAAGTAGGGAAGAAAGTACTTTTATTCCATTCTCGTCTTAAATTGTTTCCGGGTAAACTTATGTCCAGATGGGTTGGACCATTTGTTGTTACTAATGTATTTGCGCATGGTGAAGTTGAGATTACTAGTCCCAAAACAGGGCTGATTTCCAAGGTTAACGGCCATCGCTTGAAACCATACTATGAGCAGTTTGTGACGGAGAATCAGGATATGATCACATTGAGTGATCCAATCCCTCTGGAGGAGTAATTGGAGCTGAACGTCGGGCTGACGACGTTAAGCCAAGCGCTAAGTGGGAGGCAACCCACCGGTTTTGTATCTTTACCTTTATCTTTTTATTTTTCAGCATTTTATCTTTATTTTCTTTGTTTTTGCATATCATTTGTGATTTCCCACCTTGAACTTTCTTTGAATGACTAAATTTTACATTGAGGACAATGTAAAGTTTAAGTGTGGGGGAGCATTTATATGTTTGTATAGTTTATTTGATGCTTTGTTTGATGCCTTTAGTAAAAAAAAATAAAAAAATAAATCAGAAAAATAGAAAAACAAAGAAAAAATTGTGTTTTTTTTTTGAACTCCGAAATCTAGAAACTTGTGCCTTTAGGATGACACCATTAGTGGATGGAACCATTTTGATTGCAGGAGTTGAGGAACCAATTAACTAAAAGGGACAAACATAGCTCAGAAATCACAAATAACATGATAGTTGTTACCATATCTCGGAATATCACCATATCACATTCTATTTTTGTTTTTCCATATTTATCTATTGTTCTCTAAGTGCTTTGGTGGGTCACTAAACATCGACTTGTTATTACTGCTAGGATGAAATAGAGTGATTGAGTTGCTAAAAAATAAAAAAAAGAAAGAGACCAACCAATTAGACCAAACGGAATAAAATGACACTTGGATAGCAGTATGTGTGAAACGTAGTCCATGTCTCCGTCGCCTAAACAAGCGTGGAATGCAGGATCCAAGGCAACTATCATGTACTTGCTGACAAGAAGCATGCGCTTTTGATCCAAAAGATCTAATCATGTAGTCACATAAAAAAAAAGTAAAAAAAAATAAAAAAAAAATAAAAAATTTTATTATTGTTGAATAAAGTCACTCCTGGTTCCCTTGTATATGCCAGTGAGTTGATGTAGAAATAAGTTTGTTGACCACTGGTTCCCTTGTATATGCCAGTGTGTTAACACTAGAATTCAGACCAATAGCTCAATCCAATAGGATGCATAGGTTCATCTTGGCGGTGACCTTCAGACAGATATGGGAAACATCGATCACTTGTGAACATTCGCCAACATCTACATCTATATCCATCTTTTTTATCTTTTCATTGTGATTGTGGTTTGTTAATTTCCGAGTATTGTGGTTTGTTCGACTATCTAATTAAAAGATTTATTAACTAATATATGAATTGAATTTGTGCAAGGTACCTCCTCCCGTAATTATTTTGGATTCGCTCATTGATTTGTCACAAATAGACGGAGTTAGAAATATAGGTTTTGTAGGAATACCTCTTGTAAACCTTCACGAGACTAAAACTCGTCCACTAGGGACACCTAGGGGTTCAAAGGCCTGTTATTCATGCTTAGAGTAACCGTAGCCTCGACGAGACGGAGTTGTATGTATCTTTTAGAATTATTTTGTTTGATTTGCTCGAGGACTAGCAAAGTCTAAGTGTGGGGGAATTTGATAGGTGTCTAAAACACCTTGATATTTATCTATCTATAAAGTATATTGGTGGGCTTAGAATGGGCTACTAGATGGGGTTTCAATAGCGTATCTATCATATCAGATTCGATTTCGGTGGTTCATTCTTTCAAAGAAAACATCTTACTTTGGTTTGCTAATCCGAGGTGGCTGGCAATAAAGCAAGTGTATGTAAACATAAATTTCGTTCACACTTTTAGGGAAGTTAACTTCTCGGCGGATACCATGGCGAAAAAAGGATGCTTACTAGAAAAAGAGGTGGGAATTCATTATGAGGGAAGGCCAATTTTTTTAAACTCTGTTGAAAAGCCGTATGTGGCATATTATAGATTCAAGTAATGCTTTTTAGGATTAGGGTTCTTGTACCCTGGCCCTTTAGAAACTTTTGTTGTATTCTGCGCTGTTGATTAATACAATTTTGACTTAACAAAAAAAAATTGATATTTATCTATTGTTTATGCTTTCTTCGCTAAGTTTTCTTGTATAATATGTATCTTATGTTTTCTTTTGAGTATTTAGGTACTTTGGAGTCACTTGGAACTAAAGAAGAAGAAATAGGGCAAAAGTCTCATCTCATGTGCAAATGCTTTTGGAGGCGGATTATTTCTCACAATTTACTTTTATTTCTTCATCTATGTCTGAAAAGTATGTCGGCTTTAGTGATGCAACTTTTCTGTCTGAAAAGCACGACAAATTTAGTGATGACTCTCATTGAAGAGAAAAAGTGAATCTGAGAAATAAGGGATGGTTGCTGTTGGTGGAATTCGAAAGAAAGCATCAATTTGGAGCACGAAAGGCGAAAGCGTCATTTCAATATGCAAGCACTATTGGAAGCACAGTGGAGCAAAAGGAGTTATCATTATTTGGCGGCTCTTATCAATACTTAGGGGTGCCTAGAGTCATATGGGTACCCCCTTATCCAATTCACCTGAGTGGCAGTATCATGTTAGTTTCTCTTACCCTAAAATTCAGAGAAGAATATCTTCTCATTATTTCCTACAACACCTGAAACCGAGAAGAGAGAAGAATGGCGGCTACTAGAGTTCAGAAAATAAAAAAAAGATTTGGGGATGAATTTGAAGAGTGGGTTTTGGTTGATCAGTTGTTGGTACTGCTGTGATGAAGAGGAGATGAAGGATTTCGATCTGTTGCTGCTGGTGGAAGGAAGGGGATTTGAATCTGATTAGGGTCTCTTAAGAATTGAAGAATAGCAGGTACATGAGAAGAATGAGGTTTATGTAGTGCAAATGGTTGAAGTTGGCTATGAAGTTGATGGTCTGTAGCGGAGAAGCTATAGAAGTGCTTCCCTAGTCGAGTTCAATTTCAGAAAACTGGTGATACGTGTTGAGCTGGAATGTATGGAAGCAGAGATTAAGGTTGATGGTGTTATTTCAATAGGTTTTCTATGGAATGCAGATGAGCTGGGGCAGTTGGATACTGAGGTGCAGTTGTTATTGTGCTGTGTGTGTGCAATTTAGGGAAGTGCTAATGATGGAGGGAAGTGATAACTCGGTGGTGTTGAATAACAAAGACGAGACTAGAAGTTGAGATCGAGTCTGTGGTGGTAATATGAAATGGTGGAATATTGTATGGAAGGTTAACATAGATGGTTTCTTGGGTTATCACAGGATAGAGATGGCATTGATCATATTTGGTGATTGGTGATTTATGAGAAGTCGCATGTTGCTGTAAATGACTTGGAGCAGGCATGAGCAAGTAAACTGCCTTTGCAGAGATGGGTTCAAGAGAATGGTATGAAAACAGAGAACTGGAGTTGTGAGGCCGCATTTCAATTGGAGGTTTGTAATGCTGTGTAGAAGACAAGCAGAACTGAATTACCAGGAGTGGAGGTCTGCACTGAGAGCTGGTGTTGCTCCTACGAAGGAGATAGAATCCTGGACCTAATGGTGTTGTCGCCACTGAGAATGACAGTATGGGGTTGATGTTGGCTACATGGAGCTGCGTTTGTAGTGAATTGAGCTGCTGTTACTTTGTCGATGGGTAGTGCACGGAGATGGATACAAAACTGATTATGGGGTTGCTATTGTCTGATATTGTTTACACTTGTTACGGATGAGTATGAAGCTACAGCTAAAGACAAGTGGATGTTGTTGCTGTGACTGGGAGCTGACTGAAGTTGCAGTTACAGGGATGAAGTGTATTTATTGCTGCTGTACGGGTGATGAGTAGCTGCAGAATTGAAGCATTGTAGCTGAGAGTTAAGAATAGTGGAGAAAGATGAATCTGTGGTGGAGTTCAGTTGGCAGCTTGCATTGCAGGCATATTACAGATACAGCTGTCAATGTTAGGTAGAAATGATTGCAGCCAGGGATGGATCAGGGGACCTGAACTGAGGGTTGTAGTTGAAGCTGACTTGAGCTCTTGTTGCAGGTGTATATGGTTCAAAGTTGAATGGATGGTTGCAACAACAGGTGGTAATGATATGGCAGTGGTGTTGGTTGTGAAACTGTGACTCGAATGATGACTGAGTTGACTTCCCGGCTACCTGATATGGATTCCGGCGTCTCTTCCGGTCAACTTCCGGCACTTTCACCAGTTCTCCGGCGACTTTCTGGGACCTCCGTTGATACGTTTTGGGCACATTTTATACATGGGTTTCTCTTGTGTTGGCTTGGTGGATATATTGGACTTGGACTTTTGAGACTTAACCTAGTTTTGAAAGGGGGAAAAGCTACAAAAAGTGAGGACTTCTACAACTTTGTTTATCACGTATTTTCTATTCTACTTGGAGTTTTGCAGAGAGCTGGAACTAGGGTTTGTTTCCTTGTTTTATTTTCATCTTCATTATTTTATTTATTATATTTGATGATTAACTCCATATTTATGAGTAACTAAAACTCTTTTTGATTAAGGGCGATTTCGAAGCCCGAAGTATGAATCTATAATTGATATGAAATAACTTATTCTATTGCATTTATTTATGTTATTGATTGATTTCTACTATGCTATTATTGTTTATGGATTATTTGTTAAGGGTTTAAGTTCGAAATTGAATCATTAATTCTTAATCTATTTTCTAGTTTAGATTTTCTTCGACCCGTAATTGTCTAGAGAAGATAAACACAAGTAGCAATATGTGGGCATTGATGATGGGACTTTGTTAAGTATCCATATGTAGAAATCAACAATAGTAGGTGATTCATGCTTTTGAGTTCATCACTAGGAGCAACCTTATCTCACAAAACTTAGAGCATTTGTTTAAGTCACACCTAGTAAGCGTACCTCTAGGAAACTTGGCAAGTAGGAACCGGTAGTCGAGCGCTTCCGTATCCGGTGATCTTAGGAGATAATAACGGAATAGTTGAGCATACTAATTATTCTAGGGTTGTTAGTAACATGATAATGCAAAGAACTTGGCTATATATCAATTTGGTTTGTATTCCGTGGTCTAGAATGAACCTTTTATCAATTCCATCTCATTTTTTAATACAATTTACAATTTTCAGATTTTCTACAACAAAATCATCTTTGCTAAGAGTATTTGCATAACAACTTAGACTTCATACCTCCCTTGGGACGATCCTACTTACATTATACTACTTGCTAGTTAAAGAGAAGTAGAGAAATTTTATTTTTGCGAGATTCGACGCCTCGTCAGTGACTATGAAGGATTGGAATCTAAATGTTTTTGGTAGTATTTAGTCTCGTATCATGCAAGACCAACTTCTATTTGAGACGGCTGCTAGGAATTCTGATGAAGACCCGAGTAATGTGGCAAAACTTAATGTTATGAAAGATACTATGTCAGTTCTTTCCAAGACTAGGTTACATCAAACTACTATGTTGAAGCAGAAGTCGAGAAACAAGTGGTTACTTGAGGGTTCTGCAAACACGATATTCTTTCATAATAGTATTCGCATTAGGAGAAACAATAACTTTATTTCAGAATTGGTTGACACAAGTGGTAATACCATTACTGATTATGATCAGTTATGAAATCATGTGGTGAAGTTTTACTAAAACAAGTTCAATGGCCAGGAATTAGTTATTGATGAAGGGTTATTCAATTGTGATCATCCGTCAATAACTGAGGACGAAAGTAAAGATATGGATAGAATGCCGTGTGCGGAAGAAATCAAACAAGCTGTTTTTGAGTTAGGTTCTGATAGTGCTCTGGGCCCGGATGGCTTTTCAGGTTGCTTCTATCGCCATTGCTGGGATATTATTCAAGAAGACTTGATAAAGACAATTAATTTTCTTGGAATACTGGGCATATTCCTCAAGGTGTAAACTCTTCTCTGATTATTCTGCTGGCAAAGGTGAGAGGTGCAAATACTCTTCGTAACTTTAGACCAATTGGTCTTAGTAATTTTTTCTTCAAATTTTTTACTAAGATTATTGCGACTAGACTTAGCTCGGTTTTGGACAAGCTTGTTTCTGAGGAACAGGTGGATTTCATGAAGGGGCGAAATATACATGAAAATATAAGTTTAGCTTCGAAAATGGTCAATGAGCTTCATTTCAAACGGAAAGATGGGAACATTGGGCTAAAGCTGGACATTACTCAGGCTTTTGACACGATGAGTTGGAGTTTTGTTTTGGAGGTTTTTAAGAGGTATGGCTTCTCGAACAGGTGGTGTGCTTGGCTACTTGATATTTTGAAATCGGCGAGAATTTCAATTCTTTTCAATGGTAATCCGGAGGGTTATTTCAAGATAAATAGGGGGCTACGTCAAGGTGACCCCCTAACGCCTTTGATTTTTGTTTTAATTGAAGATATTCTAAGAAGAAATATTTCAAAGCTCTTTCGGGAGAAGAAAATGACTCATATGGTTACAAGAAATGGGTTTTCTCCTACTCACCTTTTTTTTGTAGACGACATCATGATCTTCTCCAAGGGAAATATGAAAAGTCTGCAAAATTTGGTGGATTTGCTGGGAAAATACCAGGTGACTTCAGGCCAAACAGTTTTCCGTGAAAAAAGCAAGATCTACTATGGGGGGCTCCACAATGAGGAAGATTTTCCTGGCTAATTATTTGGGGATGAATGTGGCCATATTCCCATATCATTACTTGGGAGTTCAGATTATTCCGGGCATGGTAAGATATCATCACATTTCAAATGTTGTTGAAAATATCAAGGCTCATCTTGCAGGATGGAAGGGGAGAATGCTGTCTTTTCATGACAGAATTGTCCTTGTTAAGTCTGTTATTGATAGCTATTCGCTTCATAACATGGTTGTTTATAAGTGGCCTAAAAAATTTGGTTTGCAATGTGAGAGAGCCATTAGGAATTTCGTTTGGTCGGGGGATTCAAATATTAGCCGTGCAGTGGTGGTGGTGTATGACATATTGTGATGTCCTTTCAAGGAGAGAGGGATGGGTTTATCTCGTATGTTTACGATGAACATGGCTCTTCTTATGAAGATGTGGTGGAAAATTCGTACTTCTAAGAAGAGGTGGGCAGGTTTTCTTAGAGATAAGTTCTTTGGTCGTAATGGTTGCATCAAGACTGCTGGAGTTAAATCCACGGTTCTGCCAGGAATTCGCTGTGTTTATAAGCTTGTGGAGAATAACACTAAGGTCTTGCTGGGTGATGGTATGTCAACTTCTCTTTACTTTGATAATTGGTGCACATATGTGTGTCTTGCAGATATTATAAGTGACAATAGCCTTGATAGAAAGATAATGGCGGGGAAACTGTGGTCTCTGGATCATTGGACTTTCAGTGAAGCTCAGCTGGAGAATTTTATAGCTGCTGGTGTAAACATTGCTCATCTGCAAACTCCTATTGGAGGACAAGATAACAGAATTTGGATGCCAGACTTGAAGGGTGTTTTCTCCGTCAGTTCAGCAAAAGAAATTCTGCTTTTTTTTGTTAAGTCCGTGTATAAAATTAAAAATAGCAAACGAAAACAAACGAACAAGGATAGAGGACAGACCCCCCTAACCTAAGAAACACTATTTGAACCTAAAATAAAACACATCTTTATATTCTAATGTTCTTAAGAAATAAGGTTTTTCATCGTAACTCAAACCCATCCCATTCCGAAGGAGGCAACCTCTTTTAGCCATTTTATCCGCTGAGAAATTAGCTTCTCGAAAGGTGTGTACAAAACGGATTGTGTCGTACTCATCACTAATCTTTTTCCAGCGTTCCCTTGCAAACCAGGGAATATTACCGCTTTGAAAAGCCAAGATTGTACCCATTGAATCTTACCTCACTACCACCTTGCGCACGGCCCATTTCAGAGCCCATTCCAAGCCCACTATAACTGCATAAACTTCTGCCAGAAAGTTGTTTGTAGTACCGAGCCCAATGCTCATAGCTCCCACACAGTTGCTGTCATGATCTCTAATTACCACTCCAGCTCCTGCGACTCCAGGATTTCCCTTTGCCGCTCCATCACAACAGAGAAGAAGCTCGTCTCTGTTTGGAGGCTCCCATGTGCATTGAACTGGATTCAAAGATTTAACTTGGCGATGACCAACACGGAAACAATTCAATATCTGAAGATATGCTGCCGTATTGAACATAAAGCTTTTCAAACGAGTAGCATAAACATAAATGAAATGGAAGATTCTGAGTTTTAGGAGGTGAGGTGTGGTAGACTCATTTTGGAAGCAAGCCAAGTTTCTTGAATTCCATAGCTCCGAACGAATTACTAGGCTGGTTAGGAGCCATAAGTCTTTAACCATTCTGCTCCTACCTTTAGCATGTTTATAACAAGAAACCAGATCATAATTAGCATGGATATTGAACAAACCTGAAGCCCATGTCCAGATTTGGGAGGCAATACTGCAGCTCCAGATGATGGCAAAAGAAATTCTGCGCAAAAAGTACCCTGTGTTGGAAGGATATTCGCTGCTGTGGAACAAAGAAATTCACCCGGTTTTGGTAGATTAGAACTGGAAATTTCTGCGTCAAGTATGTGCTACTTATGATCTGATCAGGTCTAGGTTCAAGGTTCATCTGGCAAAAAAATGCAGCCTTTGCGGAAACTCTGAAGAAACTTTGGAACATGTGCTGTTTAGTTGCAGTTTTGCAGCAAAGGCATGGATGTGGTTATCTCAACTATTTGGCATAACACCAAACTTCAATCTGGTTACTTCTTATAAGGAAGCTAAGGGAAGGAGTAAAATGGTGCGGGATATTTGGTTGCTTGCAAATATGGTCATCAAATCTGAGCTGTGGACAGTAAGAAACATGGTAGTTTTTGAAAAGTGGAAGCCAAACTGGAACATGTTTGTTAAACGTGTTTTGAAGCTCATTCAAGACTACTCAGTCAGGTGTAAAGGATACATGAAATTTTTTGCTGATGATGTTCTTATCTTGGACTATTTTAGAGTTCATCATAGGAGTGTGAAGTTCCAACAGCCAATGGAATGTTTTTGGCATCCTCTGGAGTGCAATGAAATACAGTTATGTTGTGATGGTGTGGCGAGAGGAAATCCGGGTAGAGGTGGTGCAGGTGTAGTAGCTAGGGATTCGACTTGTAATGTTATGGGTGCTTTGTCTTTTGGCTTGGGGATTTCTTCGAACTATCTGGCAGAGTTATATGGAATCATTATTGGGATGGAATGGGCTATAAGATGGGGAATTAGGCGTATATGCATTCGTTCTGACTCGTCCAGTGTAGTGGAAGCTTTTAAAAATTCAAATTTACATTGGTTTTCTACAAGGAGGTGGCTGGAAGTGTGTAGACATTATGACTCGATAAGATTTATTCACACTTATAGGGAGGCTAATTTTGCGGCGGATAATTTGGCTAAGCGAGGTTGCTACCTTAATAAGGAAGAGGGAATTCAATATGATGGAAGACCTAGTTTTTTAATTTCTGTTGAACTACCGAATGTTGCTTATTATCGTTTTAAATAGTTTGCATGGTGAGGGATCTCAAACCCTTTTTTTCTTGTAAACAACTCTGGTAATTTGTCTATTCATTAATATATTTTTTACTTAACAAAAAAAAGGGAATCTCAAAATTGATCCTACTAATGTCAAATTTAAACTTGGTCATATCAAATTGAATGTTGGGCATGTGCATGAAGCACAACCCTACGGTCTTGGGAATCTCAAAATTGATCTTAGGCACGTTAAATTTAAATTTGGGCATATCAAGTTTAATCTTGGGCATTGGCATGAAAGCACAACCCTACGGTCTTGGGAATCCCAAAATTGATCCTAGGTATGTCAAATCTAAACTTGAGCATATCAAATTGAATGTTGGGCTTTGCTAGTATAGATTGGTTTCTTTTTCGTAGGATTTTGGAGAGTTTCATTTTTTTCACGTCTTCTACTTTGTTTGATCATCTTTGGATGGTCTACAATGGGAGAAAATCAGATTCATAGCTCTATTAACAAGGCTCTTGCTTATGAGGGTCTAGTTAGAGGAAAGAAACAACTTGAAACAACCTTGGTGGATTTAATCTCTCTGCCAAACCCTTCCATTAAAGAGGGTAAACTGGCGATCCAAATACTTGATGATTAATTCAAAGAAGGATGCGAGATCTGGCGTTATAGCCTCATTAGGAGGCTGGATTCAAAAGGTTTAAGCTTCACTGATGTTAAGCAAAACCTATTGCAGCAGTGGAAGATACAAGAAAATATGGTTCAGTTCATTCCTATGAACCGTGGGTACTTTATTATCAAATTATTTTCTGAAGAGGGTAAAAAAAAGGTTTTCTGTGATGATGCTTGGATTGTGGAACAACAAGCTCTTATACTGATAGAATGGTATCCAGGATTTGATGCAAATAGGAAAAAAACTTCACATGCGATGGTTTGGTTACAATTTCCTTGGCTACCGATGGAACTTTGGGTTGAAAAAACGTTGTTGTCTTTGGGGAAATCTCTGGGAAATCCGATTGCGGTTGATAAAAGAACCCTAACTCATGAGTTTGGGCATTTTGCAGTGTGGACGTTGAAATCGTCCCTAATCAAGATGCAATTATCTACTGGAGTTCATGGTATACACAGTAAAATATATGAAACTAAACAAGCAAACCAAGGCAGTAGCAGATGGAATGGTATTGTTGCAGCACAAACATGTGGAAGTGGTGTTGTATGTACTGCAGATGCGAGTGTTGACTGATGTTGGTGGTTGGAACGGTGACTGCGAAATAGCTGCCGTCATGGTGTTGTAGCTTGCTACTACTTGTGAAGTGCTGGTGGTATAGATGGAATGCACAGTAACTCCTCTCGCTGCCGTGTTGATGGATGCCAACAGGTAACTCCTTCCAGCTGGTGGTAATGAATGATGTTGTTGGTAGAGATGCAAGGATGATGGACTGGCTGCAGATGGTGGTGATATGCTGTGGGTGTATGCAGATAGGTGGTGGATGTATGTTGTTGATGGATGGCAGTGGTTATGGAGGTGATAATGGAGATGGAGATGCAGCTGGTAGGGTTAAGCTCCTCTCTGTTGGCATTGAAACTGTCGCGCAAGGCGGTATCTGAGATGATCCTCCTGTAGGTTTAGGTCTTCGTTTTATAACCCCAGTTTCTTCTTCTCAACTCCTGCAAATTCGTATTGGGTAAGTACCCAAGTTTCCCAATCCTTAATATCCATACATTCAAAATGAATCAACGGCTACAGCTCCCCTTTTTGGGATGACTTCTCGGCAGGAAACTCCAACATCTAACCAGTGCCGGTGCCCTTCATACATAGCCCATATAGCAGCACAAGACCAAGGCAGAGTTGTTGGTGTCCCCACTGCTTTCTCGCTCAAACTAATACCTTCTAATCCTTGTTGGTGTTGAAACCAGATCCCAGCCGGTGCCAAACGTCCCTTGTACATTCTACCTAACCCATGGCTAGCTTCTGCACCGTTATACAAGTCCAAGCCATGTTCTATCTGTAATCAAACCCAAATATTAACCAGACGTCATTGCTCCCAGTAACCTCAGCTTGAACTTGTGTACAAATCAAACTCAACTTCTATTCCCGTTTCAAAACACAAGTCCCTATCCTTCTTACTCTCTAAACCTTGTTACAATCCAGCGAATTAGCACCGTGAAGCACTGGATGGAGCCTAGCAGCAACAAGAAAGGAGACGTAAAGATTACAAAAATCATAGCCCGTGGTTCAGGCCTTCCGTTGAACAGTGGTAGTGCATCTGGTAAACTTGTAATGGCTGGATAATGGATGCACTTATGGAAGCCGCACAAATCAGTCCTTCCCTGCACAATTCGAAATAGAAATATACCCAACATTCGTAATAATTCATACATTCAAACAACTCATTTAATCGCAACAGTAAGCAGTATTCATGTTGTTCTTCATGGCATCATAATTTCAATTCAAGACCAATCCATATCTGATTCTTCTCGATCTCGTCAGTACCATCTCTAATATTCACTACTCAGCAACATAAATCAATGGACTCAATCTGTTCTGCATCCCTGCCTTATCTTGGATAATAATCCATGTCACAACAACATTTACTGCCAAGACCAATGTAGAACTCATTGTTCTTCCCTTCATTTTCGTGTCACAACAACATTTACCCCTTTGTAATCTCATTCTCGAAGATACTGTAGTCTGAATTGAATCAAACCCATCTCTTAATTCGTTAAAGAACTCGGTTTTAATGACCATTTTCCTCCATCGATCAATGGTAGAAACTAGAGATTTTGAGCTTCTTCATGCTGTTTTGTCGGCAGTGAAATCTTGTCCAACACAAGTAAACAACTCAAGTTCGGTGTTTTCCTTGACCTCTCAAAACTCTCTGCATTAAACCAATTCATGCATCGGACCCAAGGCTGGTAGACATGGTTGGAGACTTGGAGCAATTGGTCAGAATATGGAGTTATGGTTGCGGCATCTTCTTGGGCGGTGAAAATAATACGAACCTGGACTTGAGTACTTGACCTGGGTTTAGATATGATGAGAAACTAATTTGGGCCCCCATTGAGTTAATAAATTCCACATTTCTCATATTCAAACTATTAACAACCGTCTCCACTGAGTACTACTACTTGTCTGTTGTTTCAGTAAACTGTTCTTTTAACACATCAGAGCGTCGTGTCCTTACAAGCTTCCACTGCACCGATGCCTAATGTTCCCAAATAGTAGATTAGGGCTCTTTTTGCCTTCTTTCTTGTCACATGACTCCAAAATACCTACAAAACGCAAACAAAGAGTAATATACAAAAATACAAGAGAAATAACAAATAAAATCAAAAGAAATAGACATTCAAAAGATGTATTTTAGGCTCTTATTAGTA